>JAOWBW010000004.1:3056053-3656053 GCA_026119855.1 Campanula takesimana
AAAAATTAATAATCAACAATTCTGAATCCATCATAATTTATTTATTGCGATTGAATCGTGCGATTAAAGTTGCAAAACAATAAACCACATAAAATCACATAACACATAAACATCACATATTCCAATATTCATATCATGCAAGGCACATAAACAATTTATATACACATAAAATGATCTAGGTATTGATATAATCAACATGAACGGGGCTCTGATACCACTGTTGGATTTCGATCAAACATGCGCAGCGGAATTTAGCATTTAAAATTTTGAAACCCAAAGCCATGGATCCGTTCATATGATTAAATCAAATACGACATGAGAATAAAATAATAAACTAACCCTTGATGGCTATCAAATTTCTTGGCTTTGGTAGAGGTTTGAAGTCTTGATCACGATCACAAAGCTTGAACACAACTTTGAAGATGATGATTTTCACCCTCTAGCGGTATCCACACTTCGAACGAATATCAAAGGAGCTTCTTTGATCTTGGTTGCTAGACCAAATTGTGAAACACTTTTCACAATCAAAGAACTATATGGAATTTATTTTTTGTTTTATTTTGTTCTTCAACCAAGAATGCTTGGAACAAAATAAACCCTCTCTCAAACTCTTTGAGACTCACAAATCATTAGCCTTGGGTGCTGCCAAATTTGTCTTTTATACACAAGTATGACCTATTCCAAATAGGAAACTTGTGTCAAAATCCGTCCAAAATTCGTTTCCTAATCAAATTAGGAATCTGCCACCCGACAGTACTGTGCGGCCGCCCAGAATGCTGTGCGGTCGCACAACTGTCTGAAACAAAACTGGTACAAATGGGCTAAGTGTGCGGCCGCCCAATCCATACTGTGCGGTCGCCCACTTCCCCAGAAAGTCCAGAATTTCCAAAATTCTAATATAGTCCTTTTAAAATTCGTTCTATTGTGTGTGACCCTCTAGGATTATACTAAGTTGGCAATGGGTTCAAACATGAAACCATAAGATATGATTAGGTTCTAGCAAACCGTCATACCTACCCAAATAGTATAACTAGATACAAGTTCGTATTCCTTTAGAATATGTCATAATCCTTTTGTCCACGATATCATTGAACACAAGTCATGGTCAAAGAGTCACTTGTTTTGTTCAATACTTTCTCGATTCCGAATATGTTGATAATCCAAATGACATTGATCCAATCAATTCATTTGAGTCCGGCCCGAACATTTCATCAACATCATTCCTACGAGAGGCCAAAGCTTGACATCTCTCCGAGGAGGGACAAATCCATTAGCTTATTATTCTTCCCTACGTGAATCCGATTATGCCAATCATACCTTTATAACTACTCGGTTAAAAGTAGCGTTTGAATATGTCAAACATAATGTTCATCAAGTGGAAGACTATAATAACTTCATGTCTAAGGATTCAAATGACATAACTAATATGAGATATATGTATGACATAGACCATGACATAAATCTCATAAAGCGGGTCATGTCCAGTACCTTGTTCCAAACAAGTACCCATAAATCTAACATGATCATCGCATGATCATTTAGCCTTTATACTAGTGCTTAACAAGTACTAGGGACGGAGATTATATAAGTAAACATGAACAATAATAAAATCAAAACATCTCTTTATTGATATGAATAAATGATAACAATTACAACGTTTATTAAACGTGCCTAGGGTACCACTACCAACAATTGAAACCCTCAATAATTTCACGTAGCAAATTACTTTTTTTATTAATCAAAATCAAAGTCCCCTAAAACTATTACAATAGAAAATAATAAATAGACTCATTAACTTGTTGACCAAGAACTTCCTAGAATAACTAAACTTGTTGACCAAGTACTACCTAAATAAAACCCTAATTTATCATATTACTAAATTACCCTTAATAAAAATAAAATCAAAATAAGAAAATACTAATTAAAAATAACTGCTCTTCTGCTTGAAACTACTTGTACATTACTCCCTGCTTGTACCATAATTCTAAACTGCATCAGATAGACACCGGGGAAACTAGACATGTGTGTTCCAATAAGGACATGTTTAGTACTTTCAACGCTTTTGAGAATGGTGAAAAGTTGTTTATGGAAAATTCGGCTACTTCTGACATTAAGGGTCAAGGCAAAGTAGTTCTGAAGATGACTTTTGGGAAAGAACTAACTCTCAACAATGTTCTTTATGTTCCTGAGATCAAAAAGAATTTGGTGTCCGGTTCGCTTTTGAACAAGCATGGATTTCGCATTGTGTTTGAGTCTGATGTTGTAACTTTGTCCAAGAATGGAATGTTTGTTGGTAAAGGGTATGTAACCGATGGTCTGTTTAAGCTCAGTGTAATGGTTGTTAAACCAAAGAATAATGAAATGAACAAATCTTTCGTCTATTTGCTTGAGTCTTCCAATTTGTGGCATGGTAGACTAGGACATGTCAATTATGATACTTTGCGTAGATTGATTGACTTGAATTGCATACCAAAGTTCAAAGTTGATTGGAAACGTAAGTGTGAAACTTATGTAGAAGCAAAACTAACAAGAGCTTCATTCCATTCAATTGAAAGAAATTGTGAACCTCTTGAGTTAGTTTACACAGACTTATGTGACTTTAAGTCAACACAAACAAGAGGTGGAAATAAGTACTTCATAACTTTTATCGATGATAGTACAAAGTATTGCTATGTTCATCTCCTCAAAAGTAAAGATGAGGCAGTAGAAAAGTTTGTTTTCTATAAAAATGAAGTTAAGAATCAACTTAATCGGAAAATAAAGGTGCTAAGAAGTGATCGTAGTATAAATGACTCCTTCAAAAAGACATGGTGCTTGGTTATGGAGCTCCATTACTAACTAAAAATATGAACTATTTTGAGTTGAGAATCCACAGCAACATTACCTTTAAGTGGGCTTCTGACATTTTCATCACATTCTAAATTTCCAATCCCCAAATTATTCTAAAAAAGTAAACTAACTTTACACAATAATCGTTCACTAATCAACTCAATGATGGGATATATGATTTTTATAATTAAAATGGGCACTAAAAAAAAAGCTTATCATGCTTTTGCTTATTTTATTTAAATTGAGAAACAAAACTGATCGCACTAAGCTACAACATTTTTTGGTTGGGTTGATGCAACATTTTGGACTGTCTACCACTAGAAATCTTATGCACCAATCTCGAGAGAGTGTTAATTTATCCCACTACAAATGAGTGGGTATAAACCACTTCTTCATCTCTCTCACTCACATTTACACTGACAATTGACAATCTATTTTAAAATACATGACGTTTTACGTGTTAATTTTTGTTTCAAAATATTTTACGTTTTATTAATTCCAAAGAATATTTACTCTTGTTTACCTATAACAACCTTATTCATTATTTGCAAGCTATCTCTTGTGTAAACATTTAACTATCTAGAAAATTGGAATTTGTTAGGGGCATAAAAGTCTTTTCAATATGTATTAATAACATTTCTTAATATGTGTGAAAAAAATTTAAAACGACATGTATTTTAAAACAGAGGGAGTATGTAATTGGCATATTCTTATTCTTTTTGTCGCAGTTCAATCGTACTAGCTTTTCACAAGTTTTAACAATGACAATTATTACTACGACTTAATGTTTAAAGTTTCATGTTTACCCTTATTTAATATCTATCTCTCCCATGTTATTTCACTTACTAAATCAGTTAGTAAAGTGAAACAAGATACATTATAAAGCTAGATTAGAAATTTTTAATCCTTTTAATCCAAAAATGACAGTTGCTCTGGACCAAAAAAAATATTTAAGATCAGCGAATATCTTGGACCGGGTGAATACTGTTTTATTCATAGATACAATACAGATGCACTGATTTAATTATACTCTAGCCCTCTCTGTCTTAAACTGAATGTCTATCAAAAACAAAAATATACGTTCATTGTTCATTTTTAGATGAAAAATATATCATAATTACAACGTTTTCACACCATTCTCAACTATTGGCATCAGTAAGATGAATGGGACAGCATGAACCGTAAATTGCACCAACTGTAGGGGGCTACTCGAAGTAATGAAACCCCCGGTCTAGTCTCACTTGGCAATCAAAATTTAAGTTTGGGAGAGGAACACTCCTGAAATGAGTATCATTTTCAATTAAAAACACTCATTTATAGATATCAAGAAAACAGTTTTTACATAACTTTAATAGCACATATACACAATCATCGTATATAAGTACATACATATACATATACATATACGTGTGTGTATGTATATATATATGATATGTGAATAGCTAGATTAACACTCGTGTGATGCACATGTTTTTAATTTTTTACATCATATATTCATTTTTGAGGTTTGCAACGGTGGCAGATGTATGGTGATGATAGTGCCAAAGGAGAGAAAGGATAAAGGGAAGATGAGTGGGAAAATGGTGAAAGAGAGGGAGTGATGAAAGATGGGCGAGGGAGACGGAGAAGGCGGCAATGCATGGTAGTGAAAGGTCGCAAGGAGGAGAGACGGGATAAAGAGAAGACGAGTGGTAAAAATGGCGAAAAAGTCGAGATTTTCTTTACTATTTTATGTACCACTTGTAATTCAATGATTTACATGTTTGGATGAACATGTTTGGATGATATCAACTTGATGTTGAAAGAGCAAGAAAGATGAGTGGGGAAGAAAGGGAGAGGCGCATAGGAACAAGAAAAAGACAAAAATATTGGTAAACATATTTTCTTCATGTACTTGTCTCGCATTATTGATGTCAGCGACATATTTTTTTTTCTATACTAGATAAATGAAGCACGGGTGAGCCACCCGTATACCAATACTATGATTTAAGATAACAAAAAAGATATTAGAGCAATTTAGCAATATATTTATCAAGGAGTAAACGACCAAAATAACTCGCGTACTATATGAATTCAACCAATTTGACCTGCGTACTATCTAAACTACCAAATCAACCTGCGTACAATGCATAAATCAACCAAATCAACCCAATCGTTAATATACGTTAATAGATGTTAACAAATGTTAAGAACTTAACGGATATTACAATCAAAAATTTCAAAACGGGAACTTCAAGTATGAAAACATTTCGCAAGCACAAAGGGGTTGAAATAACTTTTTTTTTTAATTTCAAATAACCCCCTCCCTTCCCCTTCCCCTCCCCTGTCCATTCCATTTCCATTTCCCAGTCCCAAGAGAGAGAGAGAGAGAGAGAGAGAGAAGCCATGAAAGGGTTAAAATAAAAGTAATTGATTTTAACCTTCAATTTCACTCTACATCAGCAATGGCGCCCGGAGATTCATGCTTCACCTTTAATATCAATCTCAGCATTTCACCCAAAATCCAACCTTGGCGGAAATCTTGGTCGCAATACTGGGCTTCCATTGTTGATGATTCAGCCTTTATGGTTTCTTAAGTTTTTGGTCTCCGCATCTTTGATTCACAGCAAATCGAGGTTAATGAACATGGATTTTGAAGGGAAGCCATGAAATAGAAACAACTAATGTAACCAATTCGGGTTTGCAGAATGTTGCAGGTTTGCAGATGATTCTTGACGTTTTTAGTGGTGTTTGCAGAACAATCTGGGTTTGAACTTTTTAGATCTAATTTCTTTTTTCTTTTTGTTAATTTCTAATTTTGGGTTGAGGAGACGAACCATCTGGGTTTGATCTCTCATAGTTTTTTTTTTTTTTTTAGTTGTTGATGGTTTTGATGTTGTTGGTAGTTATAACAATGGTGGTGGATGGTGGTGTTAATTTCGATGAAGCTTGTGACTAGTGGTGGTGATGGTGGTGAAGGGTGGTGCTGGTGGTGAGGGGCGTGATGGTACTATACTGGTGGTGGGTGGCTTACGTATTTTTAAGGAAAAATCAACGTTAGTGAGTAAAATGAATAGAAAAAATACTTATAGAGATGAATATGAATAACATAAGTATTTAGGGACCTATTTTTAATATATTGTTAACAGATTTAAAATTTTGATTTTAATATCCGTTAAGTTTTTAACATTTGTTAACATCTATTAACATATACTAACGATTTGGGTTGGTTTGGTTGATTTATGCATAGTACGCAGGTTGATTTGGTAGTTTAGATAGTACGCGGTCAAATTGGTTGAATTCATATAGTATGCGGGTCATTTTGGTCGTTTACTCATTTATCAAGTTAGGAATGTTAGTGCATTAAATGAAAACACGGTCCCATTGTTATAGAAAAAAAATACACTAAAATACTAGTACTCCCTCTGTCCCTAAATGAGTGTCCAAATTCCATTTTAAGGGACACTGAAAATCTCAACTTTTTGAACAATTTGGTAACAACGATTCATATATAATCTTGTAATCTCCTTTCCCAAACCTTTAGTTTTGCACGTATAAAGAAACCGGTGAAATTTTTTTTGAAAAAAAAACGTTTAGGGAGAAAGTTATGTTAAAAAAAGACACTCATTTAGGGACAAATATTTCTTGAAAATTGACACTCATTTAGGGACAGGGGGAGTATTTGTTTTTTTTTTCCCTTCCCCTCCCCCACCCCCACACCCCAACCTTCTCGCTAGTGCAATTTCATTAAAATGATCTATGATCTTTCACATTTTCAAATAATTCTGGCTTCGCCATTGTAAAGACATTATACGACCGACAAAGTGTCGATCTTCAAATATGCGACCACATGACTTGTGACAAGACTGAAAAATACTGAGTCTAATGATGGTATTGTTAATGTGTATTATCACATGCAACGAATAATTAAGAAAAACTAGTAAATGTGTGGTAGAAAATGAAGAGAGAGAATGAGTGGGTCAATAGTAATGTTGGTTGAATAAATTGTGTGGTGGAAAATGAAGAAAAGAATGAGTGGGGTGAAGTAGTGGGGTAGGTTGAATATAAATACATTAAAACATTTCCATTTTTGGCAGTCTCACTTGTGGTGGAACGGACCGAAAAGGAAATTAGTCTCACTTGTGGTGGGACGGAGGGAGCATATATATAGGATCGTGCTCTTGTGAGAACCTAAATATCGTGAGAACCGTGAGAACTTGGATACATTAGATAAAAAACTAATGTATCCAATGGTTCACTTAGATACATCATTGGATACATTACTTGACTTGGATACATCATTTGACACATTACTTGGATACATTAGGTAAAAACTAATGCATCCAATGTGCACTTTGATATACTACCTCCGTCCCAACTCAATATGCACCTTTACTGTTTGGTACAATATTTAAGGAGAGATTATTTATATTCAAAAGTATTGTGAGTGGAGAATAATGAGTGGTTGGGAGGAAGAAAGAGAATGAGTGGAGAATAATGAGTGGTTGAAGGAGAAAGAGAATGAGTGGAGAATAATGATGGAATAGAGAGAGAATTGGAAGATTAATAAAAAACTTTCCTTTTTTGGATGCACATATCAACGACACCCACTTAAAAGGTAAGTGTGCACATTGAGCTGGGACGGAGGTAGTATTAAGTTCTCACGGTTCTCACGATATATAGGTTCTCATTTGAGCACCTACCTATATATATATAGGTAGGTGCTCAAATGAGAACCTAAATATATATATGTAGGAAGGTGCTCAAATGAGAACCAAAATAAAATGAGAGCCGTGAGAACCAAGCATAACAACTGGATTAAACACAAAATCAATGGTCCAGATTATATACAGTGGATACACTTGGATACAATAGCTAATTTTCAAAATACATTTGGATACAATAGTTATTTAGTTACTGTATCCAAGTGCAATATTCAAAATTTAGGTACTGTATCCATAATCTGGACCTTTGATTTTGTATCTAATCCAATGGTTATACTTGGTTCTCACGGTTCTCATTTTAAATGGTTCTCATTGGAGAAGACCCTGTACATGTACATGTACATGTACATGTACATGTATATGTGTTTATATACATATATATACACAGTATATATATATATATATATATCAGCTCATTACTTTTTAGCTGGTAATACCATCTTAGCAATATCACTACTACATTGAATATTTACTACTATATCACCCATGACAAGATCAAATATAGACACAGAATAAGATCTTCACTATTCTAGGGTCTCTACCCCTCTCCCTCTTTCTCACTCACCCCACACTTCATTTCATGGTCACTACTTATTTCAGTACAGAACATGATCACTGATCCAGCCAAACTAGCATTTCCTTCTCCAACTTGCTAGAAGCTTAAGAGTAATATTATTAACACTTTCATAATTTTCAAGTTCATATCATAAATCAGTACGGGCCGCGGGAAGGACACAAGTGTAAGCTGGAGAAGGAAACATGGTCTTGGAACTCGTGTTCAGTTCCAGCAGCATAACAAGTAAGTTCTGCTGTTTATTACCTTAACAAGTACGGCGTATAAATTGCCAGCAAAGATGTATACACATACAGTATATATATCGACATCTAACACATATATTTCGTTCATTCATTCATATACACTATCGCTAAGTTCTGTGATTAAATTTACCTTCATGCTTGTTTATACTTCTTGAAGAAGTTGAAATAGATGTGAAAAGCTTGCAAATGATCATACACAGCCATGCATGATAACTTTCAAACTCATGTATATGCATGCATGGGTTAGCATACAAGTGCTCCCCACATCTATATATGATCTTTACATAAACATTAAGTACCATGCGCATATGCATGTAAGGATGACAGAATTGTTGGGTGTGTGTGGAGTCAAAACCATGGAGGAGAGGAGTCAAAACCTTGAACGGAGAAGGAGGAATCGGCCCGGAGGAGGAGCACGACCGTGCTTGGGGAGAAACACGGTCGTGTCACTGGAAATCTGATCTTCTGTGGTTTTGCCGAGCACGGCCGTGTACCAAATAGGACAAGCTCGTGCAACCGGCAGATCATAAGCTTGCAGTATTGGACCGTGGCTTCCTTGTGTGTGGTAGGAATTCACGTGGGTAGGGGTCTGGAGAGGATAAGGAATTGGTTTCCTTATTGTTTTAAGGAATTTGTTTCCTTTAAGGAATTAGTTTCCCAATAACAATTATACTCCTTCCGTCCTACATACTCCGGATAATTGGTTTTAGACTAGGTTTAGGACTTGTAACCTTATAAAGATATTGTGACAGTCACCATTATTATTGGGTGTTACGAGAAAAAGTGAGGATATTCAACATGGAGTCACAAATAGTGTCGAGGAAGGGGTCGGGTGCCTAGGGGGATCCTACAATGTTCTTGGAGAGGTGAGATAATATATGTGAGGGGTTGTTCTTAGAGAGTAATCATGCTTAGATCTTAGTGATTACTTGTGCAAAGTTGTAACAATTTTCATATATTTGGAGAGTAATCCTGCTTAGATAATAATTGACAGCTAAAGCATGCTATTAACCACAACATAATAACAGAAATACTCCATCCGTCCAAAAATGATCTTTTCATTAGCCATTTCTCATCGTCCCAAAGAGTTCTTCATATTTCTACAATTTAGGCTTAAAAGTTCATAAACAAAACATGGCTAGTGAAGCAATTGTTCATGTACTTAAAAATTTTGAATAGTCAAACGTGAAGATCATTTTGGAACGGAGGGAGTATGATTTAAGAAGCGTAAATTTAAGTCAACTGAAAAAATCAACCCCAGACGATTTCCCAATTCGGAGTCAAGTATGGAGGCGTAGTAGTCATAGTTATAAATCCCGTCCCGTAAACGGCCGGTACATCCCGTTCCGGTCAAAAACCGGTACGAAATGGAGAATATTCCGTCTCAGTTTAAGAACCGGACGAGATTTGGATTCTGGCCGAGGCGAAATATAAAATTGAAGGCAAGCAAAAAATAACGTCCGAGGAGGAGGTGGTGGTGGTGGTGGAGGTGGGATATTGAAGCCTTGAATCGGATCGTGCGACCAACAGAACTGTCGGATCTAAGACAATGGGTATACATCTGAATACAACTTCAATTAGTAAACAAGAGAAAATAAAATGAGAAGAAATCCACACAATTCAAATTGATCATTCTTCTCTCCCTCTGAACTGAACTGAACTGATTTTAGGAAATCTCTAGTTTTTCTTTAGAGAGAGAAAAAGAGAAATGGAAGGTTATGGAGAGAAGTGAAAGTAAAAATTGCAAATCAAAAGCTAGGACAACTCTTAGGGGCTCGAGGATGTAATGGGTAGGTTTTACTTCTTCTGAGTAAATTAAAATGTTTGTTTTAGGGAAATGTTCAAGTAACAGTATATTTTGATCAGTTTGGGTAGAATTTGTTGATTACTCGCATTATTCCATAAAATTAGTAAACTTTAATTGATCCCTACATTATTGATAAATATAATAATATGTTTAAATCATTTATGTGTTCAAAAAAGTTATTATTTTTTATACATAATAGCATGTGAGAATAGTTTTTCTTGAATTTTGAAAGAATATAATAAAATATACTATGAAATAATTAAGAAAAATGCGATAAACCCGGTACGCCCCGTTCCAATAGAAAAACCGGTGCGCTCGCCGGTACGGTAACTATGGTAGTAGTAGAAACTATATATTCTTAGTGGACCTATGGAGGCATGTACCATGCAGAAGATGGGACAGTGTTAATCCGAAACTTAGCTTCTAGATGAGAGAGAGACAATTGGAGTGCAAGACTGACCCCAGTTCTGACTCTAGACAACAGAGAGAGAAAAATTAATGGTTCCGGTATCATGTTCTGTATTTCACAGAAAATGAATCTGCAATTACATAGAAAGCGCAGCAGAGTCTTCTTTTAAGTTTGCAATTAAGTTTTCGGAAATCTCCTAAAGGAGAGAAACAACCGAGTTACATAAAGAATGTGATTACTATTCCCTCCGTCCCTAAATGAACGTCGTAAAGGAGAGAAACAACTGAGTTACATAAAGAATGTAATTAACCCTTTACCTTTCTTGGACCAAAGCCAAATCTTGGAAACAGAGAAGCTCTCACCTTTGTTTCCAATAATCTTCTTCCCATCACTGTCCCCATCAATTGAAAAATTCCCATTCTGTCCCAATCTCTCTTTGGCCCTCCTCTCTCTAGTGCTAGAGCAAAATATGCAACTTGCAACTCTGAATCATCAACCACATATTGAATAACAACTTCTTGCATTCAAATTCCCACTACTTGTCTCCCCAATTTCCCTCACTTCTTCTCTTCCTTCATCATTTGAAGTTGTTTTAAACTTTCCAAGTCTCACTGAGAACACCCTACTTGAATTTCCAATATTACCCTCAACAGCTTCCTTTTGATTGACAGAAGCCCCAATGTAAATGTTACCAGAATACCCATCTTCTTCCTCTCCCATTACACCATCAAGATCGAAAATCGGGTTCTCAACAGAAAACCCGGGTACGAAAAGGCTTCCTCTACAAAGTGGGCATGTTGAATTCGACAATAACCAAGTGTCTATACAATGAATATGGAAAGCATGACTACATGAAGGAAGCAACCTCAAGTTGTCCTGTTCCGTAAATTCACACAAGCAAACAGCACAATCAAATGGCTCCTTCAATCCCATAATCTCTTTATACAGAAACACAGGGAGGGCATCAACGAAAGCTTGATCAAGGCCAGAGTAATGTAAAGTAAAGAGCTGTTGTAATTGTCTTTGGTCAGTGGGACCTGGCTTGGCACGCCCCCATATATAGTCATGTGTTGACGAACTGGGTTAACAAATCTATGGTGTTATTTTCTTTTATATTATTTCATGTTGATTATTCTCCTCATGTTAGGACTGCTAGTATGGGCTAGGCGGGTATGTGAGATCCCCCTCCCCCCGAAATCCCCAACAAGAATGTACAGAGCAGGAAAACAAAGAAAAGGAAAAAAAAAAACATAATATGACCATTATGTAAAGAAGTAAAGAGCTTTGAGATGGTAAATACTCCCTCTGTCCCACGATTTTGCTCAAAACAGTCAAACTGATTGCACTTTTGACCAACAATTTGAAGAACATTTTAATCATCCAAATGAAAATTTAATACTAGTTTATTGTTAAAATACTCTCGACAACATCTTTAAGATTTTCATTGACATATTCGAATCTTTTGTAAATTCTTGGTCAAACTGCAATCAAATTGACTGTTTTGGTCAATATCTCTAATTTGAAATGGCACGGAGAGAGTAGTTTGTATGCAATTCAGACAGACCAAAAGGTTATTTGGAAGTTCAGACCATTATATGTAAATAAGTACTCCCTCCGTCCCAAAATGATCTTCACATTTGACTATTCAAACTTTTTAAGGATATGAACACTTGATTCACTAGTCATGTAGTGTTTGGGCAATTCTAAGCCTAAGATGTAGAAATGTGAAGAATTTTTTGGGACAATGAAACATGCCAAATGAGAAGATCATTTTGGGACGGAGGGAGTAAATAACTATGGGATGGTAAATAGTTTGTCAGCGGTTCAGACTTGATAGATGTCACATACCACAAGGTTATTTGGAAGTCTAGCTATCTAGGACCCCTTTCAAGCTCAACCTATTCAGGATCTAGTGATAAGACCTACTTCCTACGTCCCTAAATGAATGTCCAAATTATATTTTAAGGGACATCTGAAAATCTCTACTATTTATACAATTTTAGTTGCAAAGATTCATATATAATCATGTAGCCTTCTTTCCAAATATTTAGTTTTGCAAGTATAAAGAGGCTAGTGAAAAAAAATTGGTAGAAAAAAAAAAAAATTTAGGAACAAAGTTATTTTCGGAAAAGACATTCATTTTGGGACAAAAGTTTCTTGAAAATGGACATTCATTTGGGGACAGAGGGCGTATGAGTTTGGATCTATTACTCTAAAGCCAAACCACTTGCCTTAAATATGTAAGAGAAGCAAACAAAGGGATACCTGCATGAAGAGATTATGCAGCCAGCAGTGGTTGGAGTTGGGCCAGTATTTGGATTATTTACAGAATCGATTGCGGACCCTTCTGAGTTCTGACTTCACATCCGTTGAATCGACAACTGTTCAGATTAACTGGCCAGGTGCCGATCTCATAGCCAACACCAAGCAACTGAGCCAAAAACAAAACGTGTTTACAGTCAAAACCATTGAGCAGAAGTGTCATCAACATCACAGGATAAAAGGAGTTGTACAATAATATGCCACATATGTACATAAGTATGCCAGTATGAGACATGTTTCAAAATTTATATTTACTGAAAAACAAAATGTTTAATCTCTATGATTTTTAACACTATATACATGGTTGATAATTTCTTGATATCGTTTTCCACTTTCTGTCGCACCTTCCAAATTCTGAAACGCATGGGAACCTTCACGAATCCAATATAGTTGCAATTTTTTTAGCATTGTTGACAGATACTTTGATGGGGTGGTACTGCTTATTCATAAACCCTTAAAAAGGACATTTGTCTCTTGCATCACTAAACTTTTAGCTGTTTATTCATAAACCCTAAAAAAGGACATTTGCCTTTTGCATCACTAAACTTTTAGCTGTTTCTCTATTACAAAGGAAATGCACCTTGATCTCATCATGCCTTAGTCCCTCTTACTATTAAATTAACAATACATTCTCTCTCATGTTTCCGTTATGATGATTTTAAATAATATCCCATTGCACAACAAGCTTGGCCAGAGTTTCAGATGATAAAATGGCTTTGGTAGGAATACTATTCAGTATGCGTCGTCATAGATCCCTGATCAATCAAATGCCAAACATTGATATCTTCTGCCAACTATTGAGAATTGATTTTATTCTTCATTTTGTCGATTAGATATCTATACCTGAGCTCCACTCATTCTTAGCTTGAATATGATGGCCTCTACCCACTACCAATTCACCTCCTATGGTTAACGAGTCTCCCCCCCCCCCCCCCCCCAACAAAAAAAAAAAAAAAAAAAAAAAAACCGTTCCAGACCTCACGAATCACTGTCTTTTGCTTGAAGCTCCAACTGTAGATGAGGGACAATAATTTTAATGAATAACATCTATTGAAATTGGTAAACTTCATGGGGTAGGGGTAGGGGGTAGGGATAGCGTATGCAGATTATTATTTACTACCTCTATCCCAAAATGAATGTCCCAAAAAAATAAAATTTACTCTTGACCAAGAGCAAATTTGAAAAAAAAAAAAACGGACTTTAGTTTTGGGACAGAGGGAGTATTTATACATTCAAGAAATTAACGTACAGCATAAGAAACAGGAAATATTATGCTTTGCAAGAAAAATAGACTTCGCAATTTTGTACCTTGAGAGACGTCATGATATCATGTTGCAATGCTTGACAGGTTTGATGGCCTTTCAATTTGGAACGGCGTGGCTTCCAATAGGTTCACCTTGCTTGTGGGAGAATGCCAGCATAATTCTACAGCTCGGGTTCCTCGGTCTTTTATTACTCAAATATATAAGAAGCGCAGAATCGTCACCTAAACTCAGAGCAGAAGTTGTGGGTGGAGAAAAGTACCCAATTGATATAACTACTGGTGTCACTTACAAAGTGTGCCTAGCATGCTGTATTTTGCTACTGGGAACACATATTACGATCCCACTAATACTGCAAAATAGCAGTGACGTCCGTTGCAAATCAGCGATCCTCTCCTCAGAAATCATGCAGATAATATCATGGGCAACAGCAATACTTACACTGTTCAAGATACGAAAAATTACATGCATTACGTTCCCTTGGATTCTACGAACCTGGTGGCTCTGCAGCTTCTTGTTGTCGCTTGCTCGTGCAATTCTTGATGTCTACTTCATAGTTGAAAGCCTCGATAACCTCAAAGTAGTTGACTACGTTGACCTCTTTGGTCTTCTAGCATCCACATTTTTACTAACTTTTTCAATACGAGGAAAAACAAACATAGTCCTGGCAAACCCCAGTAGTATCACAGACCCACTCCTCAAAGAAAATTCCGAAAAATATTCGGAAGGAAAAAGAGAGTGCTTATTTGGGAAAGCAACTCTTTTCCAACTCCTTACCTTTTCTTGGCTCAATCCGCTGTTTGCGGTTGGAATCAAGAAGCCCCTCGATCAAGATGACGTTCCAGATGTGGACACCAAGGAGTCTGCTGCTTTTACATCCCAAGAATTCGATGACTGCTTAAAAAAGGTCAAGGAAAGAGACGGAACAACAAGCCCATCCATCTACAAGCCACTGTACTTGTTTATCAGGAAGAAAGCTGCAATCAACGCATTCTTTGCAACGGTCAGTGCTGCAACATCATATGTTGGCCCATACCTTATTGATGACCTAGTAAATTTCCTTAGTGAAAAGAATACCCGGAGTTTAGAAAGTGGCTACCTAATTGCAATCGGATTTCTTGGTGCAAAAATGATCGAGACCACAGCACAGAGACAGTGGATATTTGGTGCACGTCAATTAGGCCTTCGAGTGAAAGCTGCACTGATATCTCACATATACAGGAAGAGCCTTGTGCTATCAAGTCAATCCTGTCAAAGCCACACAAGCGGAGAGATCATCAACTTGATGAGTGTTGATATTCAAAGAATGACTGATTTCATGTATTCTTTAAACATTATTTGGCAGTTGCCTGTTCAAATTTCCTTGGCAATTTACGTTCTTCATAAAAACTTAGGAATGGGAGCAACAGTAAGTTTAGCAGCAACTTTAACATTTATGGCGATAAACATACCGTTGACAAGAATTCAGAGGCGGCTTCAGTCAAAGATCATGGAGTCAAAGGATGCAAGAATGAAGGCAACTTCCGAAGTTCTTCGAAACATGAAGACTTTGAAACTTCAATCATGGGATAGTTATTATCTCCACAAGCTAGAACGACTGAGGAGAATAGAGTACAGCTGGATATGGAAATCACTTAGACTGCAAGCAGTAACAAGTTTTATCTTCTGGGGAACCCCGGCATTTATTTCTGTGCTGACTTTCTGGGGCTGTGCTTTGATGGGGATTCCTCTAACAGCAGGTCGCGTATTATCAGCACTGGCTACATTCAGAATGATGCAGGACCCTATATTCAAACAGCCTGACCTACTCAAAGTGATTGCACAAGGAAAAGTGTCAGCAGATAGAGTTTCTTCTTACCTTCAAGAAGATGAAATTCAGTCAGATGCAGTTGAATTTGTTCCCAAGGATCAAACGGAGTTTTGCGTCGAGATAGAAGACGGAAAATTTAGCTGGGATGTAAATTCCAAAAGTCCGACTCTAGATGGAATACAGTTGAAAGTCAAACGGGGTATGAAGGTTGCGGTCTGTGGAACCGTTGGATCAGGGAAGTCAAGTCTGCTCTCGAGCATACTGGGAGAGATGCCAAGCTATCAGGTGCTGTGAAGGTCAGTGGTACAAAGGCTTACGTTCCTCAGTCTGCATGGATACTGTCAGGAAATGTGAGAGAGAATATACTCTTAGGCAATGCATATGACAGTCAAAGGTACAATCAAACAGTCAAAGCATGTGCGTTGATGAAAGACTTGGAGCTGTTCTCCACAGGAGATCTAACGGAGATCGGAGAAAGAGGGATAAATATGAGTGGAGGCCAGAAGCAACGGATACAGATTGCTCGTGCAGTTTATGATGATGCTGATTTATATCTGCTTGATGACCCTTTCAGTGCTGTGGATGCACATACAGGAACAGAACTCTTTCGGGTTAGTACTCCACAACATCCATGTTCTTCTTTTTCTTTTCTATATAAATGCATTTACCTTATTATTTACATATATTGGCAGCTGTAAAAACTGAAGAATGACCACTAATGTTTGTTATGTTTTGCATATAGGACTGCCTTATGGGGATGCTCAAGGAAAAGACTGTCATTTATGTTACCCACCAAGTTGAGTTTCTTCCAGCAGCAGATCTCATACTGGTATGTAATAAGCTTCTATCTCACCCACCCTCTGTCTCTCGCAAAAAGGAATGTAACCTAACGATTCTATTTACAGGTTATGCAAAACGGAAGAATCGCACAAGCTGGTACATTTGACAAACTACTGAAAGAAAACACTGGATTTGAAATTCTAGTTGGAGCTCATAACCAAGCTCTAGAATCAGTCACAACAGCTGAAAATTCAAGTAGAGAACCTGAGCAAGTATCAGATGAGTGTAAATCCCGTAAAGAAGAACCCACTCTGAATGTGGAATTTCCACATACGAAGCAAGACTCAAAGCAAAATCTATCAGTAGAAATAACAGAGAAGGAAGGGAAATTGGTGCAGGATGAAGAGAGAGAAAAAGGAAGCATTGGAAAAGGGGTGTACTGGACTTACTTGACAATTTTTAAAGGTGGTGCATTGGTTCCAATCATACTTCTGGCACAGTCGTCTTTTCAAGGGTTTCAGATAGCCAGCAACTACTGGATGGCATGGGCTTTTCCGACTGGTGAAACTGAGCAAATAGCTGGAGTAAAATTCATAATACTTATATATACACTTTTAGCACTTGGAAGTTCACTTTTGTGCTGCTCCGAGCCTCATTATTGGCTATTGCTGGTCTTTCAACAGCAGAAAAGCTCTTCAACAAAATGCTACACAGTATTCTCCGCGCTCCTATGGCTTTCTTTGATTCAACGCCAGCAGGAAGAATCTTAAATCGAGTGAGTTCAATTTGCATTTACAATATCTTCTGTAGCTTGTCAAAAATAAATGAAATACATTAATCAATGCAGGTTTTCAGAACAAGAAATGAAAGTTTTTTTCTCAGATAAACTCCACATCAGTTTCGACATATTTATTGAATTTTCAATATTCTTATGTCATCATGAGTCATAAAACTTGAAATTATATATGTACAGGCATCCACAGACCAAAGTCTCATAGACTTGGAACTGGCAAGCACAGTAGGCTGGAGCGCATTCTCGATTATTCAACTTTCTGGTACAATCATAGTCATGTCACAGGTAGCATGGGAAGTATTTGTCATCTTCATTCCGGTAACAGTCATCTGCATACGCTACCAAGTAAGACATCTCATTCATCCAAATTCATTTGTAAACCAACATAACACACCCTCCGTCCCAAAATGAGTTACCAGTTTCCTAATGAGGTTACTTCTTTCACCTTCCGCAACTACCATACCCCGATCTGCCCTAGCAATGAAATAATCTGAACATTATTTAAGGAAATTTAGGAGTATGTCCTACTAAAAGTGATTAAAGTCAACTTCCTTAAATTCCTTAAAAAATTATAAATGGAGACTCATTTTGGGACGGAAGGAGAATTAAAATCGTAGTATGTATGATTAATACAAAATATTTGCTGAGTGTTTCAGCAATATTACATACCAACGGCGAGAGAATTGGCCCGATTAGAAGGAATAAGACGAGCTCCGATCCTTCACCACTTTGCAGAATCACTCACAGGAGCGGCAACAATCCGTGCTTTTGACCAAAAAGCCCGCTTTGTTGAGGCAAACCTCAGCCTTATTGACAACCACTCAAGGCCATGGTTTCATAATGCCACAGCAATGGAATGGCTATCTTTCAGACTGAACCAGTTGTCAAATTTCGTGTTTGCTTTCACCCTGGTTTTGCTAGTGACTCTTCCTGCAGGAATTATTAATCCATGTAAGTTCAAAAATTAGAATTTAATGTTAGCTTTACAAAAAGATGATGTACAATGAAGCTAATTGGACCGGATGTTCTGCAGTCATTGCAGGGTTAGCGGTGACATACGGAATCAATTTGAATGCATTACTATCTTCAGTAATATGGAATATGTGCAATGCAGAGAACAAAATGATTTCAGTGGAACGAATTCTTCAGTACTCGAGCATCACTAGTGAAGCACCCCTGGTGATTGAAGATTCTAGACCACCAGCTAGCTGGCCAGATAAAGGAACAATTTCTTTCAACAATTTGCAGGTAAGTTGAAGCACTGAATGCCTTTCAGCCATGCACAAAGTTTGTTTCCGTGTCAGATAATCTTACATTCACCAAACTTACATGTACAATATTATGTTTCTATATGTAGATTCGTTATGCTGAACATCTCCCGTCTGTACTGAAAAATATAACCTGCACATTTCAAGGAAGAAAGAAGATAGGAGTTGTAGGACGGACAGGGAGTGGGAAATCAACTCTCATACAAGCAATTTTTCGGGTAGTAGAGCCCAGAGAGGGAAGCATTATGATAGATAACATAGATATATCCAAGATAGGCCTACATGATCTGAGATCTCGGCTTAGCATCATTCCTCAAGACCCCACCATGTTCGAGGGGACAGTTAGAGGAAACCTTGATCCATTAACTCAACATTCTGATATAGAAATATGGAAGGTAAAGTGTTTCCGTCTACTTTAATAACTCAACAATCTTAAGTAACTCCGTGATTTTTTTTCTAATGTAACAGCTCCCCTTTTTCAGGCTCTAGATAAATGTCAACTTGGTGACTTGATTCGTGAGAAGGAAGAGAAGCTAGAATCCTTAGGTAAGAAAATTTAGTGCTTATGCTATTACTCTAGTTTGTTAGAAAGTTGTGTACTTGCACATGAAAACTAAAAAATATGTTGTGCAGTGGTTGAGAGCGGAGAGAACTGGAGTGTGGGTCAGAGGCAATTATTCTGTCTTGGAAGAGCATTGCTAAAGAAAAGCAGCATACTTGTTCTTGATGAAGCAACAGCGTCTATTGATTCTGCAACTGATGGAATCTTACAGAAAATCATTAGCGAAGAATTCAAAGATCGTACCATTGTCACAATTGCTCACAGAATCCACACGGTCATAGACAGCGATTTTGTCTTGGTCCTTAGTGATGGTAAGAGCAATAAATCTCTCTTTCAATAATAAGTGTTTATCAAATTAAATTTTTCTTTGCTAACCACTAATTTCATGAACAGGAAGGGTTGCAGAGTATGACACGCCAGCGAGGCTACTAGAAAGAGAAAACTCATTCTTCTCGAAACTCATAACGGAGTACTCCAAAAGATCACAAAGTTGCAACGGCCTGGGAAAGTTATGAAAGAGATTCTAGAAAGGAGAAGAGTTTGGACAATCCCAAGCGAAAATACAAGTGGCCTCTTGACTAAATTTGCATGAAAAGAAGTGTTTTACATCACGGTAAGAAAAAAAATGCTTGAAATCAATTCTTCATGTTGTCGTTCAATGCAAAAAAGGGGGAATTCCCTCCAAAACATTCTTAAAACTGTGATTCTGTATTATTATTTTCATTGTCCTCTGTGAAGTATACTCAGGAAAAGAAATCAAGGCTCCATTTGTTTCGCAGAAAATGAAAAACATCAAACAAATTCAAGTCTATGTTTGGCGACTCTAATTCAACCCTTGATTTGGACTAGGAAGATCAAAATGAAACAAAATTGGAATTTAAACTGTTTTCCCATTTCAATTCTACACTTGGAATCGAGTTGTCCAAAATCGCAGAAACGTTATTCCATCCAATTGAGAGTCTTAACGTTTCAGATCAAAATTTTCACATCCAGCAGAATCACACATAAATTACTTGAACTATAGACAAAAATCTATTCTCTCTGGCCCATAAAGAAAGTCCATTATTCTGCATATAAGCACTGTAAATTAAGGGAAATAAACAGAGACCATAAAAACATCTATATATTGTTTTCCTACAACTCGTGATCACAACTCGTGATCAGAAGGAAAGCATGTATGATTACCTCCTTCTGTCCATTGCAAGAATGCACCACTGTCCCTTGCACGGTGGCCGGAATCGCTCCTGGCAGTTTGTACGCTGAAGTCTTGTACTCCATAACATCTGAAAATGGTGCCCATTGTCCTTCTGGTCACTTCAAACAATTGAAAGCACAGTTAAAATTTTATGTACTATCATAAGTGTGGTCACGATTACATATGATGATTCATGTTAGCCGACCCCAAATCATTTTGAGACCAAGGCTTTATTGTTGTTGTTGTCGTATCATAAGTGTGGTACATTGTGTACAATGAGTGATCCAACTGTCTATACTTGTTATGTCTGACAACATGATGATGTCATTGATAATGCTAAGTCGTAGTGGTGCACAACGTGTCATACAAAATACAAAAGTAGTAAAACAGATTTGAGTAGTTGTGTGTATCTGTATCATGTATAATAAAATTATTTTCACTACATTTATTAGAAGTAATAAGTCTTGACTTCAAATCTTGGCAATTTACTTGAAAAAAAAAAAAAATATTTTTTTGAAATAAGATGCAATTTTTTAAATATAAAAATGTGCAATTGAGCACCATTTCGCCCCCACATTATTATAGTAGAGATTTGCAAATTTTCATTAAAATTATTTAAACCAAGAATGCCTTTTAGGGAATAGAAGAAAATGGTAAGTGTTACGCCTTTTTTTTGTTTGACAACGCGTTATATATATACTCCCTCGTCCCATAACAAACTTCCCTTTTTGCCATTTTGGGTGTCCCATTAGAAAGTACCATTTCCCCCAAAAGGAAAATATATACTCCACTTTCTCTCTCCTTCCCACTCACAACAACTATCCACTTACTATTCCCTACCCCACTTTCTCTCTCATTTCCACTCACACCATCTACTTTTCCAACATCTTTCCTTAATTCCTGTTCCTAAAAGCAAAAGAGAAGTTTGTTGTGGGACGGAGGAAGTATTTATATAGATTATATGTTTAAAACATCAGTGTTACTAAGAGTAAAAAATTGTTCCCAGCATCTCATAACAAATATACGCGTACCTCTACAAGCAGAGAGGTTGTTTCCGCAAACTGTCTCAAATCCAACCAACTAGAAAAAACAACGTCAAGCTGAATCAAATTATCAACAGCAGTTAAACAGGAAATTTTGATTATACTTCTGTAGAGTATAATGCCTTTTTCTAGGCATGCACTTCTTGGTACTTTCCTAGCAAGCTTACAAGAAGACTTGCTTTTGCACTTTCTACAAGTCATTTTTAAATGCTAACCACCTGTAAACAAAACAGAGAGCTTTATTGTTTCAACTTTTACAAAAGTTTCCATGCAAAAAAATGTAAACAACTCTCCTTTTAACAACCTCTGGGACCTGATTTGTTTTGGCCTTTTCCTATTGTACACGATTCCCTGGTCTTTAGATGAATGAAATGGCTATACAATTAGTATAATTCAAAACCCACTAAAAACCATATCAGGCTTTGTTAATATATACTCATACTCCCTCTGTCCCAGAAAGATAGTCTCATTTTGACTTTTTATGGTCAACAAAAATAACTTTGACCAAACACTAGTGTCAATCTAATCATTCTAAAAGTTGTAATTGATTAATCGTTAAATGATTTATCAATAACACATTTTAGAATTTTGTTGTGATGATTAGATTGACATCAATGTTTGGTCAAAGTTCAATTTTGTTGACCATAAAAAGTCAAAATGAGACTATCATTCTGGGACAGAGGGGGTATAAAATAAGAAAGAAAACCTGAGCACTAAACTACAATCTTTGATTTGTTAAAATAAGGGTTAATGACAATTTAGGGCCTGAACTCCAGGGGGTGCGTCAAAAAGGGGCCTCGTTTTTTTTTTTTTTTCACTAGATCAGGGCTCAATATCTAAATTTTTCGCCAGCTAAGGGCTTTTTGACGGAAATCGTTAGAAAAGTCAGTTAAGTGCCATGTGCATGGCACGTGATCGACTAAATGGATGGATTTGTAATGATATTAGTTAGTAAGGGTTTTAGTGAAATTTTTGAAACTCAAAAGGTTTAAATTGAAGTTGATTTCCAATTTAAGGAGGTGAATTGAAATTTCTAAAATTAAAATGACTAACCTAACGTAATCACACCTAAATAACGTCGTCATCGCTCTCGCTCGCTCGCTCTCTCTCTGTTCATCGTCATCGCCGTTTTCCATCGCCGACGAGCGAACAACGCCTCGCGCCGGCGATTACCTTACCCGCCGTCATCTATCTCTCTCAGTTCGTCGTCTCTGATTTCTTTCTTCCTCTAATTCGAAAAACCCAATTGATGAACGAAATCCCCTATTTCTCTCTACTTCTACTTGGATCCGTGAAATCTAGCTCTTTTTCTCTATAGGTACTGCCACGGTTTGGTCGAAGTTGGTTGGAACGAGGGGTATTGGTTGTCGGCAAGGTACGATTCCGGCAATTTTCAGTCTTACCAAGGTACAATTTCGGCTATTTTCATCATTCACATTCTCTGACTTTTCCTTTCCGGTTTAGCTGCTACGGTTTCCAGATAACTTTCCAAGTGGATTTGAAGAATTTAGAGTTCCTAGTGATTTCCCCATTCCAATTTCAGGTGTGTCACGTGGTTTCTTTCCTCGAATTTAATCCTTGCGGTTTCCCAATTAGGTCTCTAGTGGAAAGGAAGAAGGCGTTGGGGTGGTGGTTGGAGAGGATGGTGTGGCCGGAGGGATGTTGAATCTGGGTTGGATTTTAGGGGTTAGGGTTGGGGATGGCTTTCATTTGAGAATGGTGGCCGGAAAAAGGAAAGACGGAGGGGAAGGAGCAATCGATTTTTCTATGGAGGCTTACTGTTCTTGCTTTTTTTTTTTTTTTTTTTTAATTTACTTTGTTAAAGTTTCTATTAAATTGTAATTAGTCCTTTTAAATAAGAATGTGGATTTTTTTTTATATTTTAATAAGTCTATTTTTTTAAAATGTTGTATAAAAATATTAAGTATCTATAATACTCACTCCGTCCCATCCGAAATAGGATTCTTGGTCCGACACGGGATTAAGGAATAATAATCTTTTATTATAAAAAGTTGTTTGAAAAGTAGGTGTTGTGAGTATGAAGTAGAGAGAAAGTGGGTGGAGAATAATAAATGAAAAGAAGTTGTGAGTATGACAAGTGGGTCCTACTAATAAAAAAGTAATAAAAGTTTTCCATTTTGGGATGTCCTATTTCGAGTGGGCCCTACTAATAAAAAAGTAATAAAAGCTTTCTATTGTAAATAGAGATAATTACTTTTTGTTGTTTTAAATTTGGTGAATGTAAAAAGTAATTTATTAAGTTCATAGAATAAAATTTAAATTTATTTACAATTTTCTTTATTTTAAAGTTATTATTTAGAAAATAATCTAAATCCTTTTATATTTAATATAGCTATTAGATTAATTTGTTTAATAATTTTGATTTTTTTAATAAATTTATTTTATATATGATAATTACTTATTTTATTATATACTTGATTATTTAGAAAAAGGATTATTTTTTTAGAAAAATATTTATTTCATTTTTAAACCTTTTGAGTTTCAAAAATTTCACTAAAACCCTTACTAACTAATATCATTACAAATCCATCCATTTAGTCGATCACGTGCCATGCACATGGCATTTAACTGACTTTTCTAACGATTTCCGTCAAAAAGCCTTTAACTGGCGAAAAATTTAGATATTGAGCCCTGATCTAGCGGGGGAAAAAAACCGAGGCCCCTTTTAGACGCACCCCCTGGAGTTCAGGCCCTAAATTGTCATTAACCCTTAAAATAAAGGGCTTTCTACAACTAGAAGTTGCATAGAAACTAAGCACCAATCTCAATAGATTTAAATTACCAGCAGAAAGTGGACTGGTTAGGCCTTTAAGGCTGAAGCACACCTCTCTCTCTCTCTCTCTCTCTCTCTCACACACACACACACACACACACACACAGAGGAAGCAGAGCCTCTCAAGTCCCTTCCATCTCCATTCCCCTCAAGTCCTCCGTAGATATCATGCCAGCGCATTATTGAGCCTCATGTGACAGTAAAAAAAAAAAAAATCTAAGTCGCTACTTTTTTGTTAACAGATGCATTAAAAGAAAAGAAAAAAAAAAAACAAACTTATTATATGCACCATTATATCAGCCACGCCTGTGTGTTTTCACTTCATAGATTGGGGCATTACTAGCATTTCCTTTTCCAACTTGCTAAAGCTCGGGACTAGCATTTAACACTTTCATATTTTTCAAGTGTGTATCACAAAGTTTTCCTAGTAAGGGAATCGGGAAGGATAAAAGTCTAAGCTAGAGCGGCAAGCATGGTCTTGGAAAATATGTTGACTTCCAGCAGCATAACAAGTAAGTTCTTCCATAATTTTCAAGTTCATATCATAAAGTTAGCAAATTGTGTTCGTTTCCAGCACCATAACAAGTTCTTCCATAATTTTCAAGTTTATATCATAAAGCTTAGGAGTAAATCTAATACAGTCGATATTCATCATTTTGTTGAGGATTAATATAAATGACATACTAACTCAACTTAAAATCATCTGTCTCAACCCTATTGTGTACTTCTATTTGGGCATGCTTCAGAAGGTTCTACTTATATATCTAGCTACTGTAATAATGGTCTGAGAAATTTACTCACATAAATGTTGAGATGAAATGAAGGCATCAGAAAGCTCTCTTATGATTTTGACAAGTTCAAGGTAGGTTCCTTAACGAAAGGTAGACATCTGCAACATCAGGTAACATAATTTCGCAAAATTAGTAGGGTAACTTTTGTATAAATGAACATTCTTCGTTAATTTCTAGATTATGACATTAATAATCAAGTACATTCGATACACGTGCTTTTCCCGTTGCTTTATATTCCATCAAGTTGTCTAAATCACATAAAAGTAGCATTCCATCAAGCAGGTGCAACTCAAACATGAACATAAGACAAACAGTAGGTGTGATAATAATAGATAATATTATAAACATAAGAAACAAGAAGTACGTTAACAATCACTACTAATATACGCGTGGGTCATTATTTTTCAAGAAATGCACATTAACACAAGAAACAAGAGGTATGAAAGTAAATGCTCAAAATATTCAATGTACCCTTAAGGAGACGTCGTCATGATACCATGTTGTGATGCTTGACAGATTTGAAGCCTTTTCAATTTGGGATAGCGAAGGTCCCAACACGTTCACTCTGCTTGTCAGAGAATGCCGGCATAATTCTACAGATCGGGTTCCTTGGGTTCTTATTATTCCAATTTATAAGAAACGTGAAATCACCATTAAATCTCAGAGCAGAAGTCGCTGGAGAAAATTACCCAAAAGATATAAAGACAGGTGTAACTTACAAAGTATGCCTAGCATGTTCGATTTTGCTATTGGGCGCACATATCACAATCCCACTAATAATGCAACGTAGAAGTGTTGCGCATTGCAAATCGAAGATCCTAATATTTTCCTCAGAGATCATGCAAATAATATCATGGGCGATAACAATATTTGCACTGTACAAGATTCAAAAAAGTAAGCGCATCATGTTCCCTTGGATTCTACGAACTTGGTGGCTCTGCAGCTTCTTCTTGTCGCTTGTTCGTGCAACCCTTAATGTCTACTTCATATTTGAAACCCATGACCACCTCAGAGTAATTGACTATGTTGACATTTTAGGTCTTCTACCGTCAACTTTTTTACTGTTTTGTTCAATACGAGGCAAGACAAGCATAGTCCTCACCGTACCCAGTAGCATCACAGACCCACTTCTCAATGAAAACCCCCAAAATTATTCGGAGGGAAAAAGAGAGTGCCTGTTTGGAAAAGCAACTCTTTTCCAACTCGTTACCTTCTCTTGGCTGAACGCACTGTTTGCTGCTGGATCCCAGAGGCCCCTCAACCAAGATGAAGTTCCAGATGTGGACATCAAAGATTCAGCTGCTTTTACATCCCAAGCCTTCGATGACTGCTTAAAACAGGTTATGGGACGAGATGGTACATCAAGCCCATCAATCTACAAGGCGCTCTATTTGTTTGCCAGGAGGAAAGCGTTGGTCAATGCATTATTTGCAGTGATTAGTGCTGGAACATCATATGTTGGCCCCTACCTTATTACTGACCTGGTGAATTTCCTTAGTGAAAAGAAAATTCGGAGTTTAGAAAGTGGATACCTGATTGCACTTGGCTTTCTTGGTGCGAAAACCATTGAGACAATAACACAGAGACAGTGGATATTTGGTGCTCGTCAATTAGGCATTCAAGTAAGAGCTGCTTTGATATCTCAGATATATAAGAAGGGCCTTGTGTTATCAAGCCAATCCTGTCAAAGCTATACAAGTGGAGAGATCATCAACTTGATGAGCGTGGACGTTCAAAGAATAACTGACTTCATGTGGTACATAAACACAATCTGGATGTTTCCTATTCAAATCTCCTTGGCAATATACATTCTACATATAAACCTTGGGTTGGGAGCAGTAGTAAGTTTAGCAGCAACGTTGACGTTAATGGTGGGTAGCATACCGTTAACAAGAATTCAGAAGCGATATCAGACAAAGATCATGGATTCCAAGGATGCCAGGATGAAAGCAACTTCAGAAGTTCTTCGAAACATGAAAACCCTCAAACTTCAAGCATGGGATAGTTATTATCTCCACAAACTAGAACGTCTGAGGAGAATAGAGTACAGTTGGATCTGGAAGTCACTTAAACAGCGAGCAGTGATAAGTTTTATCTTGTGGGCATCACCAGCATTTATTTCTGTGTTGACTTTCGGGGCCTGTGTTTTAATGAGGATTCCTCTCACGGCAGGGCGCGTATTATCTGCACTGGCTACCTTCAGAATGTTGCAGAACTCTATATTCAATCTACCCGATCTACTCAATGCGATCGCACGAGGAAAAGTCTCAGCGGATAGAGTTGCTTCTTACCTCCAAGGAGTGGAAATTCAGTCCGATTGTTCCCAAGGATCAAACAGAGTTTTGTGTTGAGATAGAAGATGGAAAATTTAGCTGGGATATAACTTCTAGAAGTCCGACTCTTGATGGAATACAGTTGAAAGTCAAACGGGGAATGAAGGTTGCGATCTGTGGGACCGTTGGATCAGGGAAGTCAAGTCTTCTCTCGTGCATACTCGGTGAGATGCCAAAGCTATCGGGTACTGTGAGGGTTAGTGGTACAAAAGCTTATGTTCCTCAGTCTGCATGGATCATGTCAGGAAATGTCAGAAAGAATATACTTTTTGGCAATAAGTATGAAAATGATAGGTATGATCAAACGGTCAAAGTAAGTGCTTTAGCGAAAGACTTCGAGCTGTTCCCTATAGGCGATCTAACGGAGATCGGAGAAAGAGGGATAAATATGAGTGGAGGCCAGAAGCAACGGATACAGATAGCTCGTGCAGTGTATGAAGACGCTGATATATATCTTCTTGACGACCCTTTCAGTGCTGTGGATGCACAAACGGGAACGGAACTCTTTCGGGTTAGTACTCAACATCCATGCTTTTACATTCTTTTTATATGCTACCTATGTCCCAATAATTCTCTTAAGTGCCACTGAAAACAGTTTAATTCAAACTAGGAGGTAATATTTAAATTCAAAAAGGCTTGAAAAGAAGTTACATTATTCAATTTGTTTGAAGAAGGTTCCCCAAAAAGGAAATTTTACTCTTCTATCGCACGGCCCAAAAGGGATACACACCTCTTCTATTAGGATGGAGGACGCATTGCACGTACCACGGTGAATTGACTATTTGAGTAAATTGGCAGCCGACGGTGTAGACACCCCATTTTGAACGATCATTTTATGATTACACAACTCTTGGTCTCGCCTTTATGTTTTGATGAAGACTCGTTAGTTTCGTCATGTTTCGTTAGGTTTCTGACTAACTTCGCTAGTTTTGGACGTAATTGACTAACAGATATTTTAGAGAGGGCAAAACAGTCATTTTGTGATGCTTGTCTCGTACAAGACATCGGTCTTGTACGAGACTACTTCTCCATAATCGAGTTTGATTCATTTTCCTTATTAGTTTCAATCTCTTTCTTGGCCAGTACTCTCCTAATCCGGGATTAACCTATATTGGTGACTCCTAGAGATTTCCTAACCTTCTAAAACCTCTCAAAATAAGGACTTTGATTCTTACCAAACTTGAGAATCCTTTTCTTGGTATACATGGTTCCTCTCCTTGTGTTTTCGCTACAACGTTTTTTCTCTGTTTCTCCTTGAAAGAGCACACAAAATACTCTCCATCTCTTCTCAAATTCGTCCATAAACTTGGTGCTTTTGGATCTCAAGCCTTTGTCTAGGCTATCACCCGGAATTATACGTTCTTCAAGGGTAAATTCCCTAAACCTTTATAATCCCTTTTCATCAATTCTAATGTATTTTAGAGTAGTGTAATCCCACCGAAAGGATTAGCTAGCCTCTTCAACTCATGAAGATGGTCTTGAAGCACATAATACGACATCCTCAATAATTAAGAGAATAATTATTGGTTTTACTTGTTTATTTGTTAAATATGAACAAGTTGATAATCTTTAGAAGCAAGACCAATCTTTGATTGGGTGGAATTGGTGCTTCTTGGCCTTCCCATTCCATAACTTAACCCCCCCCCCCCCCCCCCCCCCCGCAATCCCTTGAAGTTTTGATATGGTTTATGTTCCATGTAATAACATAATGGCGACTCGATAAACTAAGAATGTTTTGTTCACTATTCTCACAAACGGAACTGAAAGTCTTACACTTACCATAGTAAAGTGACTATTTACATAAAAGGAAATGTTAATCTTTGTTTCGCTGACAGGATTGCCTAATGGGGATGCTCAAAGAAAAGACAGTTGTTTATGTTACCCACCAAGTTGGGTTTCTTCCAGCAGCAGATCTCATTCTGGTATGAGATAAGCTTCTATCACCCCGACCCTCAAATAAGAATCAAAATTTGTCTAACACAAAAATGAATCTAACCAATCTGATAACAGGTTATGCAAAAGGGAAGGATCGCACAAGCTGGTACATTTGAAGAGCTACTGAAAGAAAATGTTGGATTCGAGATATTAGTTGGAGCTCATAACCAATCTCTAGAATTGGTCACAAGGGTTGGAAATTCAAGTACAGAACGTGAGCAACTAACGGATGAATGTGAATCCAGTACGGAAGAACCCATTCTGAATGTGGAATTTCCACATGCTAAGCAAGACTCTGAAATAACGAAAAGGAAAGGGATGTTGGTGCAGAATGAAGAAAGACAAAAAGGAAGTATAGGAAAAGAAGTGTACTGGTCTTACTTGACCCTTTATAAAGGTGGTGCCTTGATTCCAATCATACTTCTGGCGCAGACGTCATTCCAAGGGCTACAGATAGTCAGCAACTACTGGATGGCATGGGCTTGTCCAATGGCTGAAGCTGAGCCAGTAGCTGGAATGAGTTTTATAATACTTGTTTATACACTTTTCTCACTTGGAGGTTCCCTATTTGAGCTGATCCGAGCCTTATTAGTGGCTATTTCGGGTCTCTCGACAGCAGAAATACTCTTCAACAAAATGCTGCACAGCATTGTTCGCGCTCCTATGGCTTTCTTTGATTCAACACCAGCAGGAAGAATCCTAAATCGAGTAAGTTGAATTTTCGAGTAAAGTATCTTCTGTAGCCTGTAAGAAGAAAATGAAATAATTGATCAGACCAGGTTTTAAAAAGAAGAAATGAAAGAAACTACTTTGTTTGCCAATATCATGAATAAAGCTTATACTCAAAACATTATCCCCAAAATGGGAACATAATTATTGGATCCTCAATATATTTATTCATGTTCATCAAATAAGAGTATCCTCAAGAGTTAAGACTAACATAAAACTTGAACTTGTATATGCACAGGTATCCACTGATCAAAGTGTACTAGACTTAGAGATGGCAAACATATTAGGTTGGTGCGCATTCTCAATTCTTCAAATTATTGGGACGATAACAATCATGTCACAGGTAGCATGGGAAGTGTTTCTCATCTTTATACCGGTAACAGCCATCTGCATATGGTACCAAGTAAGACATCTTGTCTATCCAAGTTAATTTGTAAACCAGTATAACACTCCCTCTTTTCCCAAATGTGTGTCCGTTTTTAAGAATATCTTGTATCAAAATGAGGTTCTATTTTCTCAACTGCCATCTCCAGATGTGCGCTAGCAATGATATAATGGAACATTATAAATATACTCCCTCCATCCCACCCGAATTAGGATTTTTGGGTTGGGCACCGGGATTAAGGAAAAAGTGTTAGTGGAGTATGTGTTGTGAGTATGAAAAGTGAAGTAGGAGAGAGAAAGTGGGGTAGAGAATAATGAGTGGAAAGTTGTTGTGAGTGTGAATGTGGGTCCCATTAAATAAAACACTTCCATATTTGGGTTGTCCTAACTCGAATGGGACACTCAAAATGGAAATTTGTCCTAATTCGAGTGGGACTGAGGGTGTATGTGCTACTAAAGTGATTAAAAGTAAACTTTCTTAATTTGCTTGAAAACCTGAAAATGAACATTCATTTTGGGAAGGAGGGAGTAATTTTGTTTTAACCATAGTTATTATTAGTAAATGAAAAATAATACTGTATGAACCTTTCAGCGATATTACATTCCAACAGCAAGAGAACTGTCTCGCTTAGTAGGAATACAGCAAGCTCCCATCCTTCACCACTTTACAGAATCACTAACAGGAGCTGTGACAATCCATGCTTTCGACCGAAAGTCCCGCTTTGCTGAGACGAACCTCAGCCTTGTTGACAACCACTCACGACCGTGGTTTCATAATGTCGCAGCAATGGAATGGCTTTCTTTCAGACTAAACCAATTGTCAATTTTCATGTTTGCTTTCACACTGCTTTTGCTAATGACTCTTCCTGAAGGAATTATTAATCCAAGTGAGTTACAAATTTTGCATTTATTCGTACCTGTAACAAGATAATAGGCAGAAAAAATTCTCAGAGAAAATGTTTTGCAGGCATTGCAGGCTTGGCAGTGACGTACGGAATCAATTTGAATGTGTTGCAAGCTATATTTATATGGAATATATGCAATGCAGAGAATAAAATGATATCAGCTGAAAGAATTCTTCAGTACTCGAGTATTACTAGTGAAGCATCCCTGGTGATTGAAGATTCTAGACCACCACCTAGCTGGCCAAATATAGGAACAATTACTTTCAACGGTTTGGAGGTAAGTTGTTGTACCTAATGCATTTCGGCCACAAGAAAGATTGTTTCCATATCAGATAAATTAACATGCGGAAAACTAATGATAGTTGTATTTATGTTTGCAGATTCGTTATGCTGATCATCTCCCGTCTGTCCTGAAAAATATAACCTCGCGCATTTCAGGGGAGAAAGAAGGTAGGCATTGTAGGAAGGACAGGGTGTGGGAAATCAACACTCATACAGGCACTTTTTCGAGTAGTCGAACCAAGAGAGGGAAGCATTACGATCGATAACATTGATATATCCAAGATAGGCCTACATGATCTCAGATCCAGGCTTAGCATCATTCCCCAAGACCCTACCTACCATGTTTGAGGGAACAGTTAGAGGAAACCTCGACCCATTGACTCAACATTCTGATACAGAAATATGGGAGGTATAGTGTTTCCATCTTACTGGAACAATCAACAAACTCTAGTAACTCCACGAGTTTTACTAGTGTAACAATCCCATTTATTTCAGGCTCTAGATAAATGTCAACTTGGAGATGTGATTCGTGCTAAGGAAGAGAGGCTAGAATCCACAGGTAAGAAATTAAACATTCATGCTGCTTACTTGTAAGCGAGAACTACAAAATACGCTGTACAGTGGTTGAGAGTGGAGAAAACTGGAGTGTGGGTCAGAGGCAATTATTCTGTCTTGGGAGAGCATTACTAAAGAAAAGCAGCATACTTGTTCTTGACGAAGCAACAGCATCGATTGATTCTGCAACTGATGGAATCTTACAGAAGATCATTAGCCAAGAGCACAAAGACAGAACAATTGTCACAGTTGCTCACAGAATCCATACGGTTATAGATAGTGATTCCGTCTTGGTCCTTAGTGAAGGTAAGAGTGATGAATCTCCCTTTTAAAAAGTGTTTACCTGACTACCATTTTCTATGCTAACCATTCAACCGATGAGCAGGAAGGATTGCAGAGTACGATACACCAGCGAGGCTACTTGAAAGAGAAAGCTCTTTCTTCTCGAAACTCGTAAAGGAGTACTCCAGGAGATCAAAAGGTTTCAACTACCTAGCGAAGTTAGAAAAGAAGTAAGCTTGAGTTCAACCGTTCGCCGAAAGCGCATACTAGCACTCTTCCAAGTAATAGATGCCAGAAGTTAAGGGATTATAAATCACCAAAATTAACAAAGAGAGTACTATCACGATCCAAGAGGCATACTGACTGTTTGCCCACATCAGGAATAAGGAAATCACTCTAGAAGTTACTTGTTTGTTCTGTTGTCCTTAAAAAAAAAAAAAAAAAACTCCAAAACACTCTTACATCTCTGTTATATATAATCAGGAATACAGAATCAAGGCAAGATTTCCTTCGATACTCAGTAATCTGACCTACGGAACTTGGCCACAGTAAGCCATCTTCCTTGTGCCCGTTGAGCCCCTCCAACTGATCTACTCTGACTCCTCTACCCAGGAATCAAATGTCCCGGGTTGATCTTTTTATAGACATCTTCTCATACATTTATAATGCTTCTCCTTTAAAATAGATAGTTTTTATCTCTCTGAAAGTTCTCAATCCATTATCATGACGAAAGGTCGTCGGATGATGATTGACTGCCTTACTGAGGATCTGCATTCCTTTTGGGGGTCTTGAAGGTAAGCTTTGATCAGTAAACTATGGACAGGGTTTTCTCATGGATGGATACCCAAACCGCTCATCTGCATTTGAAGCACTACAGCATTGTTCATAAGCTAACATAATTCCAATTAATTCTAGGAAAAGGAAACACTAATACTATGGACTAAAAAAAACACTAATTAAAAGACTTATCATCCATAAATACTAATCCTAATCCACCTAGGAGACTTTCTTTAACCAAAAGGTTTTTTGGCCCTTGGCTTGGACTTGCAAGGATGGTAAGAATCTAGGAAGCTAAACTGTCCTGCATCACACTAATACTGTGATTTATTTTTGCTCAGCAGAGATATATTTACCAAGCACTGGAGAATAGCAACAATTACATTGGAATAAGCTCCATGACCCTATTTTCGGGAAATCATCTTCTGATCAAGGAGCCTAAATATACAAGTTATAGCAAATGGATTTCATATAGAAGTTAAGCACACACCCGTTCTACCAAAGGACTCTGACATGCGGGAAAAAAAATGTGTTCATCTACTTCGGAATTGAAACTCCATATATCAACTTTTAGGCGTCTCAATAGAGTGAGAACTACTCCATCCGTCCCATACTAATGGCTACTTACCCAAAATGTTCAATTTTCTCTCTCCTACCCATTCACAACAACTATCCACTCACAACACTTACTTTTTCAACATATTTTTTTATCTCCACGCATTCAATTTTAGTAGCCATTAATTTGGGACGGAGGGAGTATGTGATAACGAAAACTCATAAAGCATCAATTAATTTTCAGTTAGGAATGAATCAAAACACATAGATAAACACGGTAAAGCAGATTGACCATGTCAATTTCATTAGCCTAACACATATATTTACGGACTTCTGTACGCACATGAAACAGCTGTGACTTGTATCCAGTAATCCTCCCTCAAGTCATAATTGCACCAAGACTTGGGAAATATCCCCAATTCCATCATATGAACTGCAGCAACTGCAAACAAATGCGTTACTGTTCAAGCTAGAAGTACATACCTAAAAAAAAATTGTATCCGATGTAAACCATGAACTCAGTTCAGGACAAGAAAAGAGCCTATCACCATAATCGTTAAAGCTATAGATAACTAATCATGGGAATCAACTGAGAAAAGAAACAAAAACAAAAACAAAATGTCTATCAATAAATAGAATGTCAAATGCAGATGCAGCATACAATGTTTAGAAAGATTGGCATTTCTAATTGAACCCCGCAAAATGCTTCAATTATTCAGCCAAGATAGGGCAAATAACACATTAGTGCCTCAAAGTTTCATATGAGTTGCAATTTAGGTCCTAATGTTCCAATTTTTGCAATTTGGTGCCTAATGTTCACCTTTTGTGGCGAAATGGGTCTTTTTTGGATGGTCTTGGATGGAAGCTAACGAAATTAACGAAAAATTTAACGAGCTTCTTTAAAAATTGCATTTCTTACCCAAAAAGACAAGTTGGCGTTGTGGGCATAAGAGAAAGCATGGGAGAAGAGACGTGAAGGTGGCCGGTGGCTGGTGTGTGGGTGGGGTGGGGGAAGGAGACGAAGAAGGTAGAAGTTTATGTTTGATTTTTTATTTTCCCTTTTCAAGCAAATTTAGGTTAAAAGAAGTTTTTTTAAGGCTAAACTATGGACTAATATCTAAATTTAGCCCTTTACTTTTTTTCTAAACATAATTTTAGCCCTTTTACTTAAGGAATTAGAATTATAAATGACTTTAGCGTAAGGTATTTTTATAATTTTTACTACTATTCAAAAAAATTATTATTTTAAATGATAAACAATATTTTACTTTGATATTTATTATGTTTTTTTTGGGTTAATTAAAATATACACTTTTATTAATATAATATAATGTGTGTGTGTATGTATGTATATATATATATCTATATATATATATATATATATATATATATATATATAATTTTAGGAGTTGTAAAGTTTTTAACAAAATAGGCTCAACATAATTAATTATTGAACTTTATGGGTAAGAAATGCAATTTTTTAAAAAGCTCGTTAAATTTTTCGTTAATTTCGTTAGCTTCCATCCATGACCATCCAAAAAAGACCCATTTCGCCACAAAAGGTGAACATTAGGTACCAAATTGCCAAAATTGGAACATTAAGACCTAAATTACAACTCATATAAAAATTGAGGGCACTAATGTGCTATTTGCCCGCCAAGATACCTAAGTGGATCAATCCTACTAATTAGGCCAAAATACATTTACCCCCCCAAAGTATCCACCGAATCCCACTTTGCCCCCCAGCGCCAAATTTGTCCCACTTTGCCCCCCAAAGCTTCAATTTGTCCCACTTTCCCCCCCAGCTCCAGAATTTGCACCCCAGCACTAACGAATGTTAGAAAATTTAACAAAATAGGTAACGATTGGACTATTTTGTAATGCTTATTAGTTTTTAAGGGTCAAAATGCAAAGTTTCAAATATTAAGTACTAAAAATTTATTTATTTTTCCAAATATTTAACATTATCTTAAATCTTAAATAATTAATTAGTCTTGAAACTAATACTAATTTTATGCTAATTTTTTTTTTTTTTTAAATATGAAATTATTTTTTCTAAATAAATGAAATTTATTTTTTTAATAAAACTAAAAATTAAGTATGTTTTTTTTATTTTTTAAATAAAAATATTTAAAAAAATAAATATTTTTTTTTCTAAAAAAACATTGTAAAGTTTTATTTATATTTTTAAAAAATATAAAATAAAACTTTTAAATTGTAATTTTTGTAAGAATTTTATTTAAAAAAAAATTAAAACATTATAGCCTTTTTTTTATTTTAGAAAAATATTGTATTTTTTTGTTTGTTGAAAAAAGTACAATATTCTTTTAAATATTTTTATTTAAAAAAATAAAAAAAACAGACTTAATTTTTAGTTTTATTAAAAAAATAAATTTCATTTATTTAGAAAAAATAATTTCATATTTTTTAAAAAAAAAAAAATTAGCATAAAATTAGTATTAGTTTCAAGACTTATTAATTATTTAAGATTTAAGATAATGTTAAATATTTGGAAAAATAAATAAATTTTTAGTACTTAATATTTGAAACTTTGCATTTTGACCCTTAAAAACTAATAAGCATTACAAAATAGTCCAATCGTTACCTATTCTGTTAAATTTTCTAACATTCGTTAGTGCTGGGGTGCAAATTCTGGAGCTGGGGGGGAAAGTGGGACAAATTGAAGCTTTGGGGGGCAAAGTGGGACAAATTTGGCGCTGGGGGGCAAAGTGGGATTCGGTGGATACTTTGGGGGGGTAAATGTATTTTGGCCTACTAATTAACCCTAAATCCTACCATCTAGTCAGCCTACAGAGAGAGAAAGAGAGTCTAATTTCAATTCTCAAAATGAATGCATTTCTTCGTGATTTTGGGAACCAAATGGGTGATATTACAAACTTGGGGAATATTAACCCAAACCAGACGTGACAAAAATTGTGACTGAAAAAGACACAAAATAATGATTTCCGACAATTGGAGGCGGGAGGCGAAACCGATTGTTACCTACTTCTGGTTACTTCAATAATACGCCGCCGTCGACCTGCCGTCGGCACGGTGGCGGGAGTTGTTTCTGGGTTGTTGTACGACAGCATCTTCAGCATCTTAATTGGCGCCCATATTTTTTGAGTTTTCACCCAGCACAAAATGGACTCGCTTCCTATTTCCCCAGCCTCACTTTTACCCGCTTACTACCAAGTCAGTAAATTGTACATTGCTTACTATAGTTTTAGGGAAATAATAAAGTTACAAAAGATAGCTACAAAATGTAGCTTACAAAATTAAGTGTCATAATTATATTGGTGTTTTTAATTAGAGTGTGTCGGGTCCACTATCAATGTAGCCAATGAAATATCGTCAGTTCGCCACCACATATTGTATCCTTCATTTTGTAAACTTCTTTTGTAAGCCTAGCATTGCCCATAGTTTTATTATAGATTTCCCTAAAATTTGTAACGCCAATTAAAAAGTTAACAGTGTTCTTAATAACTTAACAAAAAGATAGATTTAAATTTTAAAATTGACCAATTTTTTTAAAATAAACCCCATTTATCATCATCTTCTTCCTTTATCTTTTTTTTTCTTCATAGCCCCTTACCCTCACCAGCCTGCTGCCCACCTCCACCCACCCACCACCAGTCACAACCGCCGACCACCCCAGCCACCACCAACAACAACCATCATCATCACTGTTGAAAAAGGGATTAGTTACCTATGAAGTAAATGCCCCAAATCCAACACTTGCGATACTTTTTCCTAAATCAAGCCCTAAATCTGAATTTTCCCAAAACATTTTTTCTCAAATCAAACCCTAAGACAAATTTTCCCAAATCAAATGCCAAATTGAATTTGAAGTCGTCCCTTGATCAAAAATCCTTCCATGTGTAGAGAAGAATGGTAAAAACGAGTGAGAGGGGAATGAAGTCGGATCTGCACTTTGGTCCGGCCAGGGCTCCTTGGGATGATCGACGGAGAGGGCAATGCGAGGTGTCAGAATCAAATCATTTTCTGGTGTTGATCTTCTTTTTCGATTGTCTGGTTCAACGGTGGTCGAAAAGGAACACTAGTGTTTGTACTCAGTTCGTTGATAAAAGTATCGACTAAAAGAATAGGGAAAGTGTGAAAATCTTACATGGAATGTACAAGGGCGGGAGTAAAGACCCAATTGTGAAATTAGAGAAATGGGGGCTATCAACAAACGGAAGAATTGATGAAGGGGGGAATATAGATCTGACCGATCGAGCCTCACCAATCCTCCATGTTGATAAAAATCCAATTTCTTACTATATCTAAATTATATCCTATTAATTTCCCATGATATTCCATATTTGTCTTTATAGTATTTCTATTATATGATTGTTATGGAGTTAATTATGAAGCTAGGGTCAGTTAGTTACAGTTTTTCTTTAGTTGCAGTTTTTCTCTAGACTATATAGGCAAGAGGAGAAATACTTGGACAACAGTTTTTGAATGAGAATTTTGTTCTTGCCTTTCTTTCTTCATGTTATTTCTTTGAATTTTGTTATTTGCAATTGTATGTCAATTGAAGGTGCTTACAATGATCCACCCAATCCCTTAACCTCTCTTTCGTTCATATCACTTGGCTGGTGAAGGGAGGATGGGGGGTACGATCAAGAAAGGGATGAAGAAGATGATGATAAGGGGGTCAATTTTTAAAATTTGAATCTAACTTTTTGTTAAGTTATTAACAACCATGTTAACTTTTTAACTGACATTACAAATTTTAGGGAAATTGATAATAAAACTATAGTACGCAAGGTACATTTACTGAGTTGGTAGTACGCAGGTCAAAGTGATGTTGAGGCAATAGTACGCGGGTCCATTTTGTGCTTTTGCCATTAATCTAATGATAATGGTAGTTTGTTTTGGAAAAAAAATAATACTCTCTCTCTCTCCCGGAAAGATAGTCTCATTTTGACTTTTTTGGTCAACAAAATGAACTTTGACTAAACATTGGTGTCAATCTAATAATCAAAATAAAATTCTAAAATATGTTATTGATTAATCACTTAATGATTAATCAATTACAACTTTTAGAATTTCACTACAATGATTAGATCAACACTAATGTTTGGTCAAAATTCGTTTTTATTGACTACAAAACGTCAAAATAAGACTATCTGTTGGAACAATTTAAGATCCCTGAATGCCACACTCATATTCAGAATAAGATTGAGGAAGAAGATGAAGGCGGAGGCGAACTATACCTGTTGAATCCATCTTGATGTTGTAGGGAGAATAAGAAGAATTAGGGGACGGAGTTCTTCTAAATGATTTTGCCTTTCTCTCTAGTTCTTCTAGCAACTAATGAAGATAATTTAGGAGAGAATAAGAGTTTGATGTAGTGATTTCTAGAGCTGGTGGAGAGCCCTTTATATATGAAATCAATAGGCACCTCATTTAGGGACTACACCCTTTCAACCTTTAGTGATGTTATATTACCACTTTGCCCATCAAAAATAGGTAATACTACATCCAAGAATTCTACACGTTATTTTAAGTCACTACACTTTATATTAACATTATAAGTATGATTTTATGAATGGAAATGTTAAATGACTTGTTGTGCAAGCCATGTTCTAACAATCTCCCATTTGGGTTGCAAAACAAAGTCTTTCCTTTAAAACCATAAATATAACACAAATGACAACCCTTATGTGCGCACCTTGTTGTCATCTATAACAATATTGTCCATTAGTCATCCAAGTATAACGACTAAAGAGGCAGTCGTTGTAATTGATTCGCAACTAAACTCACAGTAATCACGAGTACAAATCCAACTAAATGACATAGATCAAAAGTGTAGATGTGTAGCATGGAATCATAATGAATATCAACATATTCTTTCAACTAGTCCAACTTAACCAAATGAGGTCATAACTTTAAATAATAGAACAATTAATGAAAGAACAACACAAACTCCCACTATACAAAATGTTATCAAGATAGTTACACCCATATGAAACACTGAAGATAATAACGCTTTCATAAACGGATCCTCTAAAATGGAGTTTGTTTCTATAAGTTGTATTTCTTTGTTCATTTTTTTACAACAAGAAACTTAATGTCTATATCCTTCAGACTTTGATAAACTCTTGTTGTTATGAGACCACCGTCCGATTGTCACAATAAAACTTAAGCGGTCTTTCGACACTTGTTGACAATCGGCAGTCCCTTAATAAACTTATGCAGCCATATAATTTAACTAATGTCGGAATACCTAATGATCTCAAGATGATCCGACTTAAAATATAGTCAAGTAGTTTTGTAGTGTTTTGCAAATACTTTTATCATTCTTTTGGCTGCTACTTAATGTTCTCTTCCGGATTGCTTTGGTATTGACCAAGCATCCCAACAATAAATATAAGACTTACGCATACATTAAGCTTCTTTACTGCTGATGTATAAGGGATATTTTCAAATATACTTGGATTCAAAATTATTTTTATGACACTATTTGAGACTTTTAAACTTGTCTCCTTTAAAATTAGGGGTGTCAAGTGGTTTACAGTTTTTCATGCTAAACCTTTTGTAATACCTTTTCTATATAGGACTTTTGTGATAATCCTAAAACACTTCGTGAGCGATCACAGTGAATTTGGACTCCTAATACAAAATATGCCTCACCAAGATCTTTCATTTCAAATAAGAAATTTCTTAGTTTCCTTAAGAAGGTTCATATCATTACTAGCAAGCAAAATATCATCCACATATATGACCAAAATTATAAATTTACTCCCACTGAACTTATGGTATACACAATCTTCATCAAGATTTGTTTCAAAACCAAATGAAAGAATAACTTGATTAAGTTTTAAGTACCATTAATGAGAAGTTTAGTTTAAGCTCATAAATGGATTAAATAAATCAGTCACCATTTCTGGCTTCTTTCTATAAATAGTTTCCTCAATGTCTCTATTGAGAAAGCTTGTCTTTATATCCATTTGATGAAGCTTAACATCATAATGTGCCATATATGTCATAATGATCCTTAAAAGTGTTTTTAAAAGATACCGGAAAAGGTGTTTTCTTTATAATCAATGTCTTCTTTCTGAGTAAAATCTTTAGCAACTAAACGGGCTTTATATCTTTCCATATTACCTTGTGAATCTTTTTGGTCTTAAAGACTAATTTAATCCCAATAGGTTTTACATCTTTAGGTAATAGGACAAGATCCCAAACGTTGTTATCCTTATAGATTTTAACTCTTCATTTATGACATTAATTCACTTTATGAGAATTAGGACTATTAATAGTTTCATGGAAGATGAGAGGCTCATCTCCCACTAAACCTAAGTGTCCTTCATTCTCGGCAAGATACAGTTTATAAATATCCAGAATAGCACTTCTTCTTACTCTATTGGATCTCCTTAAGAGCACCGGTTCTTCCTCATTTTAAGGTTGTTTGAATTTCCTTTAATGACCAACATTTTCATGTTGTTCAATATATATGGGGAATCATTATATTGAATTGTATGTTTCTCTTGAATTTCAGGTACAAGTACTTGATTTTCAATTGGAACTAAGGGAAGAGGTATAAAATGGATGCCTCTTCCTTTTCAAATTCAAAACTATTCCAAATTTCCCCTCTAAATTCAACATCCTCAAAGAAACTAGCATTTCTCGTTTCAAAAGGTTCTAGTTTTCGGGTTGTAATCTATATCCCCTAAATCTCTTGGCATACCCAATAAATAGCTACCAATAGTCTTAGCGTCCAGTTTTGCCCTTATTAGGCCTATAAGGCCTAGCTTCTGCTGGACAATCCCATACATGATATGATTTAAGGACGGTTTTCTTATTCGTCCATAATTCATTAGGGTTTTATTAGTAGTAGCCTTAGAGGGAGCTTTATAGAATATAATTTGCGGTTTTAATGTATCCCATAATGAGTGAGGTAAGAAATCATATTTCTTACCATATCCTTAAGGATTCGACTACGTCTCTCATCTACACTATTCATGTAAGACGTACCCGGCATAGTGTAGTGAGTGACAATCCCACACTCTTCAAGATAGCGAGTAAAAAGGACCCGGACGTTGTTCCCCAAAGTCGTTATTCCAATCATAGTATTCACCACTATGATCGGACTTAACGTTCATAATAGTCTTCCTAAGTTGACTTTCAACTTTGGCCTTATAAGACTTTGAAAACGTCCAAAATTGAGACTTTTCATGAAGTAAATAAATGTATCCATAATGAGAGTAATTGTCTATGAACGTAATAAATTATTGTTGACCATTCTATGAAGGGGTAGTGAATGGTCCACAATTATCCATATATGTTAGTTCTAGAACACTTGATGCTCTCGAAGATACTTTTTCTTTTAGTGTTTGCAAATTTTAAGGCATTTAATGCAAAAGTCTTTTTCGAAATATCAAGGTGTTTTTAAAAAAAAATCCCTTTTGACACAAGCTTGTCAATTTTCCTTAAGGAGATATGACCCAAATGCTTATGCCATAAGGTATAAGAATTTTCACTTGATAACTTTTGCTTTCTAGTTTGGTTTCAATATTATGGAAATCATTTATTGTTTGAATAGTGTCAAGTAAGCATAGATTACTTGACAAAATACTAGTACCAACAACCTTGGAATTGAATAAAGATCACACTTATTATTACCAAATGAACAAAATAATCCTTCCTTGTTCAATATTGTGATATATATTAAATTCCGTCTAAATGACGGTACAATGAATGTATTATTAATACAAATAATACTTAGTACTTTAACAATAACCTAAAAGTCCCTATGCCTAAAACTTCAACCGGATTTCCAGCTGTCTTATAGATGAATCGCTTCATCTTCACTGTGTCTTCGGTAACTCAGGCAACCCTACATAAACACACTTATGTGAGTTGTTGCACCAAAATCAACCACAATGTATATGTAGGAATTGAAACCAAAACAGCCTTAATATAAACAAGACCAAATGACAAACCTTTCTTAGCACGCCAAGCGTGATACTTAGGGCAGTCGAACTTCATGTGAGTGAGGTCCATGCAAAAGAAGCATTTATTTCCCTTATGACCATTAGATGATCCCTTAGGCTTCTTGTTATTTGCAACCGCAATTTATTTCCCTATTCTCTTTGTCCCATGAGAAGAGGTAGATGCCAAATGTTCCTCAAGGATATAAAGGAATGTTTTAGCATCAACATCCTTGGAGACACCTTTCAAAATGGTCTCCCGGACAACAATATTCATGATCATTAGGCTCACGCGGTTGGAACGTTTTCACTTCTCAGCATTTAAGCAATGTTCTTGAGTGCTTATATTAGAGAGAGAAAGAGGAAACAGTTCCCCTAATGCGTGATCTATGTCCATATAGCCTAAGATCATAATCATTTTATTTTTCCAAGTTTTAAAATTAGTCCAATTTAGCATCGGTACGGTACTCATAGCAGTAATTATAGATGAAGCAACAAGCAAATCTGTTGGAATTTAGAGAACAAGAATGAAAACAAAACATAATAAGAAACTACATTATGAATAAATGATTAATTATATCAAATGAAATCCATCAATAAGACAATTAACATGACATCAAAACTAATATTTGGATTGCGAGTTGATTCATAAATAATTGCCTTTGATAACAAGTAATTTGAACAATATTTGATTAAATGCTCAATCTTCCTTTGGGTAGTCTTAAGCATTTAACAAAACAACTTAATGTTCATTTTATTTGTCATCACATGAATGCTCAAGTTTAGTCAAATGTCAAGATCTTCTTTGGAAAATTCAAGTCATTTACATATCAACTCAAACATTCAACACTTTAATAATTTTGGATTTAAATAACGTTAATCACTTAGGCGATAATATTATTTAAACAATGAATAAAATTATTTAAGCATATAATTAATCAAGGCTTTATGGTTTGAAAAAATGTATGTTTTGTTCAAAAGATGAACAAAATTGTGCAACATCTTTAAAAAAGCAAAAACATGTGAATAGTGTACATGCGCGATCGGGCAACTTATAATACCCGACCGGGCAGAACATAAGACCCGACCGGGCTAAAGCCATCGTTTCATGCATGCTTTGCTGCACTTTTCCAAATTTTGTCCCAAAAAATGATGAACAACAAGTAGATCCACATGGTATGTTCTTTACAACATAAAACCATGTTATTTAGTGATAATCTTGCTTTAAAACAATGGAATCAAGTATGTAGATCCACATGGTATGCACTAGACATAAAACCATGTTATGAAGGGATAGTCACACTTGAACCATTGTGTTCATTCAACAAAACTTTTCAAACCATTTTTTTAAATTCAGATGATGATTATCAGTACTCTATGAATGAATTAGAGTCCCTAATCAACATCAAAACTTGATGATTCAACAGGAAAAATGAATCGAATAAAGCATAAAAGTTTTCCCGAAAAGAACTCAAACTTAAACCAAAATATGAGCGGGCTCTGATACCAATTGTTGGAACAATTTAAGATCCCTGAATGCCACACTCATATTCAGAATAAGATTTGTTAGAAATATTACACTGAATATCGAATAAGAAACATAAATTACAGAGATTACAAAAACAGAAAACAGAAAGCTGGAAAAGAAAATTGTTGGGTTTGTCCGAGTCGTGTAAACCAACATTGTCCTTAAGACAAATTCGTCCCCTCACCGGTGTTGTGCTTGAGGATACGTTGGACGCCTGTCTCCCAGGATACAACGGACGGACCAGACAACGGCTGCACAATAGTGTCTCTGACGAACTTCAAAGTGCCCGGAAAAAGTCACCAAGAAAGAGCAAGAGGGCCAAGGAAAATGCTGAAGCAAGGGGTGAGAGATTGTTGAATTGTGTGTTCAAAATGGCTGTACCAAACACCATTTTATACTGCCCAAAAGATCTGAATTAATCACACAATTAACTCTGTAATAAATAGAATTAATCACAAATTAATTCAGCAATGAATGGCTTTAAATTCGACTGTTACAGAATATGTTTTTGATCCCAGCCGAATTCAAAAAGATATCAAAAAGTGAGCTTGTCATGCCTAGGACATTTTGGAGCTACATTCGTGTCCGCATGTCGCGCACACATGAGTCCGGCGGTCCAAGGCATAAATCGACAAATTTCCAACTAAATTTACACCCCCCTGCGCACCCGGGCGCGAGAGAGAGCCTCTAGTCTACACAATCTTAACACATACAAATGGTCAATTGTATTTAAACTAGCTCACATTTTTATTCTAAACCAATGTGGGACAAGTTCACTTGACTTTACCCACAAATGGTCTTAGAACATTATTTCCCTCTTTATCCCATTTGGGATACCCATTTTACAAGGAAGGATCCTAGGGAATTTTCCCTTCCCTTTCCATGTGGGATAGTTACCCAATCCCAACTTACCCATTCATTTTGAGCATTTCAACTTCTACCTTCCACTACATAAATTGGACACACCAATTTATTCCTAGTATGTATGTAGAAGTCATTAATTTAATCAACAAATGATTTTTATTTAAGAAACGCGTGCAATTTCTTAAATTTCCTTCACTTATTTAACACATTTTTCCAACAATCCCCCACATGAAGGAATTTAAGAGGAATATGGTGACAAGATCCAGCAGACAAAAACTTGCATACGTAGGTGTGGGAATATTGCCCATTGAACCTCCGCTCGTACTAGCATATTTACTCTACTCGCAAGTTGATAGACGCGATGTCCTTGAATCGATATGCTTTTTGTGTAGCCGGTCATATACTAGAGACAAGTAATGTACTGACACATTTCTATTCTCATAGCTGTGTTCGTTCGTGGCCTTGAACACGTACCTGGTTCTGCGAGAGGGTCTAAGAATTGAGCCTCACACAATTCTCCTCGAAGCGGCCCCACTTCTCTCTCACATAGGTGACGTCTTAAAGGTAACCCGTTTACCCCGCGTGACTTTCTCGACGCGTAAGAGTCATTAAAAGCAATTTGCTTATCCTTGTCCCTTCGGGATGTCACTAATAGAATGGGCTTGGGGTTTTCCCCCACAGCGACGCTCTAGTCTTTTAACAGTTAGGTGGTCCCATTGAATCTAGTTCTTGGGATCTCCAGTCATCTAGATTGGGTTTTCCGCTGTGATCAACTTTTCAAGAGGTTTAGTCCCATTCCATATCTCAATGTTTCAACTAACTCTTTAATTAATCCTTTTGTTAAAGGATCCGCAATATTTTCTTTTGACCTTACATAGTCAATAGAAATGGTACCAGTTGAGAGTAGTTGTCTAATGGTATTATGTCTTCGACGTATATGTCTAGACTTACCATTATACATAAAATTTTGTGCCCTTCCAATCGCTAATTGGCCATCGCAATGTATACATATTGCGGGCACGGGTTTTACCCATCTTGGAATATCTTCTATAAATTGACGTAGCCACTCGGCCTCTTCACCACATTTATCTAACGCTATAAACTCAGATTCCATCGTGGGTCTAGCTATAACAGTTTGTTTTGAAGATTTCTATGATATAGCAGCACCGGCTAATGTAAATACATATCCACTCGTAGACCTTGAGTCTTTGATGTCGGATATCCAATTAGAATCGCTATATCCTTCTATCACCGCAGGATGACGCGTATAATGTAATCCATGATCTCGAGTATATCTTAAGTACCTAAGTACTTTTACTATACCTTTCCAATGTTCCGTACCCGGATTACTAGTGTATCGACTCAGTTTGCTTACCACATATGCAATATCTGGTCTTGTACAACTCATCAAGTACATTAGGCTTCCAATAATTCTCGAGTATTCAACTTGAGAAACGGTTTCACCTTTATTCTTTGTTAGATGTAGATTTGGATCAATTGGAATTTTAGAGATAGCTAAGTCATCTTTGTTAAATTTCTCAAGAATTTTATCCACATAATGTGATTGACTTAAAGCCAATCCATTGGATATTCTAGAAATTTTCACACCAAGGATAACGTCCGCTAATCCCATATCTTTCATGTCAAACTTCGAATTTAACATATCTTTAGTGGATTTGATCATCTTATCACAACTTCCTATGATAAGCATGTCGTCTATGTAAAGACATAAAATGTGTTGGTCCCAAATGGGCAACAAGGGTATGAAAAATGCTAGAGGGGGGGGGGGTGAATAGCGTTTTAAAATTCTTTTCAAACCCTTTTGCAAATCAATGGCTTATGCGCAAAATTTTCAAATAAGCTAAGTATAGCGCGCAGTGAGAGTGTGAAATGCACAGCGGAAGTTTAAGCAGCTACTGCGCAAGAAAAGTCTGCACAGAGATAAAAACGCACGCGCTAAGTTTTGGCTTAAAGTGTTGGATAAAATGTTCTAAGGCAATAAGCAATAACAAACACAGCAGCAATAATAGCAATCTGATAAGATCAAACAAAGCAGTAATTCAGAAATGATTAAGCAGGAAATAAATAGCGAGAATAAAGAACAAGCTATTTGGAGAGGTTCGATCAATGAAAGATCTATGTCCTCTACCAAGATGGTTAGTCTTGGATTTTCTAAAGGAGATCTTATTATATGAGAGAGTTACAAGATACAACAATGAAGAACAAACTATCTCAAAGATCTATAATCTATGAAGAGCAAATCCTAGACTAAACCGGTGTATCTCAAGAAGTATGATCGAAATTATCAAAGCTTCAAGAGGTGTGTGTGTGTTCAGAAATTCTGGGCTCTATGAATCTATGAGATGAAGAGCACGAAGAATTCTGGTGATACAAGGCTTAGGATCTGGGCAGGAGTTTGAAGGTATGAAGGTTTGAAGGTTGATCTTGAATCTGGGAATAGTAAGCAGCAATCTTCAGAACTTCAAGGATATTAGAAAGCACAAACTCTAGCCACTTGGAAATGAAGATGAGCTGGCTATTTATAGCAGAGATCTTAAAACTAGCCGTTGGAGTTCTGAGCAAGGACGATGAGCTGGCACGATATGATTGGTGCGCAGGTGTCCTTTATAGCCGTTGGGGCTCTGATCAAAGTTGATGACCTGGCACAATATGAATGGTGCGCAGGTGTTTTAGAGCCGTTGGAGACTGAGCATGAAGACCAAGTTCAAAAGCTTCTTCTAGAAGGTTGACAACTGTCTTCATTTGAAATATTTCTCTTGAGCGCGTCTCCACCGTTAGATCTGCTGAGTGTGCTTGCTTTGTCGTTTCTGCACACCTCAGCATTTTTAATAAGCGTGCATCTTCTAAGCGCTTTCCAAGTTATGTAATTTGAATGTATCGAAAACTGAGCAAGGATGCATGCTGCGCAGAGGAGACCTGCGCAGTGATGTCCTGCGCAGGGAAGTCCTGCGCAGAGACCACAGTCTTGCTTAGATCATTCCTTTTCGCTCCAAGATTCAAGAATATGAGGTTGTTGAAAGATAAGCATAAGGACCAAGTTAATCTGCTCTGCTCATAGAAGCCATGCGTATAGAGAATGAGCAAGTGATGCTATGCGCGCGGAGAATAAGTAGGTAATGCTATGCGCGCGGAGAATGAGCAGGTAATGCTATGCGCGCGGAGAATGAGTAGGTAATGCTCTGCGCATGAAATGTGCTGCTCACGAAATGTCCTGCGCATTATACTTGGTCTTCAGTAAATGAAACCTCAATTCCAAGCAAGCCCTAACCGCTAAGCCTATTCTATAAAATTGGACTTAGCTAAAAATAGAAGTTATAAAACTTCTTACATAGGATCCTAAAGTCCATAAAATACTTAACATAATTGGGAGGGTTAAGAAATAAGCATACCCAACAATCTCCCCCTAAATGATCGATGCCATTACGTACTATAACAAAGGCAATTCATTGTACTTGATAATAACATGTCCATAGAAATGAAAATGGTAAATCATGCCTCAAGTCAATGCACACACTAGCCAGTGTTATAGATTTCTAATCTATCCAAAAGAAAAGATCTTACAATATGGGAAAGACAGAAATATCATTCAGCGCATACAAAAAATATGAGTTTTAGTTTGAGTATGCGTTTAAACTGAATGTTTAAACATCATGCGTAAAAAATATGAGCAGTCAAGTATATGCGCATGAGGTGAAATAATGTATTCATTGTTCCACAAATGAAAGGTTTGATTTGAACAAGGTTTTGGGAAAAGCAATGATGCATTATAAGAAGTGGGAGCATCAAAATGTAACTATTTGCACTACTCTCCCCTTAACTTTTTGCCTATCCCCCTTTCTCTTTCTTTCCCTTGAGCTATTTGCCTTTGACTTTGTTACTCTCCCCCTTAATGGCACAATCACAGGCCTGTAGAATACTAGCATGCGCATCGAGCCTAGCAGCTTGCGCATCCAGTTGCTCTTGAATCTTTGTCTGCGTATTGACCACTTGAGGGATCTAAGGGAGAAGAAACCGGAAGAATGATATACTGAGGTCCACTGGGTATGCGCATGAGGTTCATGAGCATCAATATAATGCGCAGAGTTTCTTTGAAAACTCAAAAATTTTGTCTTGTGCGCAACATCTTGTGCGCTTCATATGCGCAGGCGCATGAGGCATTACCTATCTTAGAAAATTATCAAGTAAACACAAGCTCATTAGTATTGAAAAATCATATGGATAATTATCTAAGTTCAAGCATACCCATTTCTCCTCTCAAGAAAGCAAATCTCTTTGCGTCAAGAGCCTTTGTTAGGATATCAGCAATTTGATTGTCTGTGCTCACGTGCTCTAAGTGAATATTTCCTTTTTCTACGTGGTCCTTGAGAAAATGATCCTTGGTGTCGATGTGCTTTGTCTTTGAATGCATGATAGGATTGTTGGAGACTGCTATGGTGGACATATTATCGCAGAAAATTGGGCAATTTCCTTCATTATTTCCATAGTCCACTAATTGTTGCTTCATCCATAGGATTTGGCAGCAGCAGCTCCCAGCAGCAATGTATTCAGCTTCTGTAGTGGAGATGGACACAACAGCTTGTTTCTTGCTTGCCCACGCAACAAGTCGATTTCCAAGGAAATGACAAGTGCCACTTGTGCTCTTCCTGTCAATTGTGCATGCTGCGTAGTCTGCATCTGAATAACCTAGCAAATCGAAATTCGAATCTTTGGTGTACCAAAGTCCAAGGTTAGCAATTCCAGAAAGATAACGAATAATGCGTTTAACAGCAGTTAAGTGCGCTTCTCTAGGGTCCGCTTGATAGCGCGCACAGACACAAACACTAAACATGATATCTAGCCTACTAGCAGTAAGATAAAGGAGAGAGCCAATCATACCTCGATATAAAGCTTGATCAACTTTCTTACATTTTAAGTCTTTGTCAAGCTTATTGCCCGTGACCATTGGAGTGTCGTATGCTTTAGCATTTTCAAGTCCAAATTTCTTGATTAGGTCTCTTGTGTACTTGGCTTGATTTATGAAGATGCCATCATTCAATTGTTTGATTTGAAGCCCGAGAAAAAATGTGAGTTCTCCCATCATGCTCATTTCAAACTTGCTTTTCATGAGCTTCTCAAAGCGCTTACAAAGTAACTCATTAGTAGAACCAAATATAATATCATCGACATAAATTTGAACTAGTAAAGAATGATCATTATACTTAGCAATAAAAAGAGTTGTATCGATTTTACCGCGCTTGAAGCCTTTCTCTAGTAGAAATTTTGATAGAGTATCGTACCATGCTCTTGGAGCTTGCTTAAGTCCATACAAAGCTTTCTGAAGCTTAAAGACGTGATTTGGAAATCTTCTATCTTCAAATCCAGGAGGTTGAGCTACGTAGACCGTCTCTTGGAGTTCTCCGTTGAGAAATGCGCTCTTCATATCCATTTAATAAAGCTTGAATTTCTTGTGAGAGGCATAAGCTAAGAAAATTCTGATAGCTTCTAGTCTTGCTACAGGCGAAAATGTTTCGTCATAGTCGATTCCTTCCTCTTGCCTATAGCCTTGCGCAACCAACCTTGCTTTGTTCCTGGTGATGCTTCCATTCTCATCCATCTTGTTTCTGAATACCCATTTTGTACCAATAACTCCTTGGTCATGAGGTCTGGGTACTAAGGTCCAAACTTTGCAGCGCTCAAATTGGTTAAGCTCTTTTTGCATAGCAGTAACCAGCTTGAATCTTGGAGCGCTTCATCAGTCTTCTTTGGTTCGATTTGAGAGATAAAGGAGTGATATTCATCATCAAAATTTGATGATCTCCTAGTACGAACCCCTACATTTAGATCACCAATGATGTTTGAAGTTGGATGATCTCTAACTTCACGAACCTCAGGAGGTAAGTTAGGTTGAGTGGTAGGAATACGAAGATCTTCAATGGGTACTTCATTAGCTCCAGCATCAAGATCATCAAAGGTGATTTGCTGAAGCGGAGAAACATCATGCGTATGAGGGGGTGTCTGCGCATCAGGAGTCGCAACTTCTGGCGCAGCATCCGGATATGGCGCATGGGATGGACTTGCTTGATTCTGATTGTGATCAATTTGATTATCATTCTACGCAGGTGCAGTTTGTGGCTGCGTACCTATCTCAACATTCTCAGCAGAATCATCAGAATCATTAGGAGCCAAATGTGGCTCAAGGAGAGAATGTTCATCAAAAGTAACATGTACAGATTCAACAATTACTAGAGTAGTTCTATTAAAAACACGAAAAGCTTTAGAATGTTTGGCATACCTAACAAAAATACCTTCATCTGCTTTGGCATCGAATTTACCTCTATGATCTTTGCCGTTGTAGAGGATATAGCATTTGCAGCCAAAAATCTTGAAGAAGGCAATGTTGGGCGCTCTTCCCCTCCATAGTTCATATGGAGTTTTGTTGTAGGCTTTGTTGATGAGGGATCTATTCTGAGTAAAGCAAGCAGTGTTGACAGCTTCTCCCCAAAAATACTTTGGAAGCTTAGCTTCAGCTATCATTGTTTTTCCAGTCTCGATCAACGTGTGATTCTTTCTTTCCACAACGCCATTTTGTTGAGGAACTCCAGCGGCAGAGAAATTGTGATCAATTCCATGGTCATCGCAGTATTGAGCAACACCGTTATTCTTGAATTCAGTTCCGTTGTCTGATCTCACGCTCACGATGTCGTCTTCCTTTTGAGTTTGGAGCCTTCAGAATAGCGCAGTCAAGATATCATAGCAGTCATCTTTGGATATCATCATTTCGACCCATGTGTATCTTGAGTAGTCATCCACCACAACTAAAGTATATTTGTTTCCTCCAATGCTCGCGGTGGTGACCGGTCCAAACAAGTCCATGTGAAGCAGTTTTAAACATTTGGAAGTTGAGGAAGCAATCTTGCTGGAGAAAGACTGCTTAGGTTGTTTACCAAGCTGGCACGCTGCGCATTTTCTGTCATGATGGTCAGCTACTTTGGGAAGTCCTTTGACAAGATTTTCCCTTCCTAGCTTAGCCAAATACTTGAAGTTCAAATGACTTAAGCACTTATGCCATAGCCAGCTACTTTCACTTACATTCTTTGCTACAAAACAGAGATTAGTGATAGAATTTATAGTGGTAAGATCAATAATGTAAACATTAGTCTTACGAGTCCCTGTGAGCAAAGTTAGTCCGGATATGCCATCTTTGATATAGCAGTGCGTTGCAGTGAAGTGACATTCCAAACCTTTATCGCAGAATTGTGATATCGAGAGCAGGTTGTGCTTGAGTCCTTCTACGAGCGCAATTTTCTCAATGCATACTTTATCTTTTCTGATTCTTCCATATCCAACTATGTGCCTTTTGTTGTTGTCCCCAAAAGTTACAGGGGGACCTCTTCCTTCATGCACATCTTCAAGAGCGGTGACATCTCCAGTCATGTGTCTAGAACATCCATTGTCGAGGTACCATATATGCGCTTTAGATTGTGAAGAGTGCGCAGTGAAGCAGGAGACCTGAAAAATAGACATTAAAAACGCAGGTCCCCTTTATTCTTGGGTCCTAGAGTTAGCAACTTTTGACAACCCACTCCTGTCTGACCTTAGGATTTTTACGTCCCTTGGTATTAGGAGCAAATCGCAAAAGGCATTCTGTAGCCTTGTGACCTAAACCATCACACACAACACAATGATGAAAGCCACTTATAGATTGGGTTTTTACAAACTCTTTACTTTTCTTTGGCGCAACATTCTTTACAAGAGCTGATGAACTTGCTTTGACAAACATCATCTTTTGAAGTTTTGGTGCGCTTTTTTTAAGTATGCGCATCTGGCATAGAGGCGCATAGCTTTCATGCGCATGACCCTTATGCGCAGATTTGACATTCGAAGGATAAGCGTAACAAATATCAAAAGGTGCGTTATCAAGCGCAAATTCAACTTTAGACTTACCCTTGGCTTTTCCAGTTTGCTTCTTTGGGTAGACATAATGGAAATTTTATCTCTGGACTTTCTCCTGTCCTTTACCCATTGAAGCAGAATGCTTTGCTTTAGGAATTTCAATAGTTTGCTGTAGAGTAAATTCCTTTTCCTTTTCAGAGCAAACTGCGCATTTAAAGTTGTCACTAGTTGAGAACCCCAAGCCTTCTTTATCTCCACTGGCTTTTTGGGATTATAGAATTTGATCCATAGTGACACGAGATTTGGTCCACTCATCAGTGATCTTTGTGAGATCAGCTACTTGAGCAGCCAATTCTCCGTTTCTTACTTTAAATAGCACATTTTGATATGTAAGAAAACGGTTCTTTTCAGTAAGAGGAGTCATGCTCTTAATCTGCTCCTTAAAGAGGGTGATCTCAAATTTTAAAAGAGTTTTCTCCGTCTTAAGCTGTGAAATTTCTCCAATTGATAAGTCCACTGCTTCTTTCATAGAATTAAATTTCTTGATTACCTTTTCAGCTTGCTGAAAAATAGACTCGCGCTCAGCAGCAGAGTCATCCTTTTCTATTACAATTTCAGCAGGAATTTCAAGAGATTCTTTGCGTGTTGGCACAGCTACAAATTTCTTGGTTAGATCTGCTCTGGCAAATAAGTACTTGCAATTCTGTCTGGTCGGAGTCAGATGTCCCATTTCCACCAGTTCTGTGATGGTGGGACCTTTTTTCTGAATAGTACTTGGCGCAGCCTTTGTATCCATATCGGGATCATTGTCTGAATCGCTATCACCATCGGAATTGGCCACTAAGCAGAGCAGTCCATCCTCAGAGTCATCATCACTGTCTTCAGTGTCAGTCTCTATCCAAGTCTTCAGTTCTTTTTCTGCGCAGTCTTCTTCAGCAATCATTCCGCGCTGCTTTGATGATCTCTGCGCAGTATTTCTCTTTATGTACTCAAATTTTGGAGTAGGGCATTTTGAAGCAAAATGATCGGGCTTTCTGCAGTTGTAGCAGACCAACTCTTCATCTTTCTTTGAGTCTCTTCCACGAGAGAATTTAGCTGGAGCTTTACTTGAGGATCCAGGTTTAGAGAATTTCCTGAATTTTTGGAATCGCTTAACGAACATATCGAAATCATCATCATCCATTTCAAGTAAAGAGGAAGTAGAGACTTTGTCTGAGGTTTGAGCAGGCGCGGGTTCCTTTTGCGCAACATAGGAAACAAGTGTTCCTTTGCCTTCAGTTTCGTCGATTCGGTCAAGCTTTAGCTCATACACTTTTAAGTTAGCGTATAAGCTGCGCAGAGGCCAAGTATCTAGAAATCCAAAATCTTCCAGATGACTTGCCTTGTGCACATATCTGGAACCTAGCGCATCTAAGAATTGAGAGTTGACTTCTTTATTGGTGAAGGTAGTTCCAGGAGATTTACAAGAGTTTACAATAGCCAGAAGCAATCATAAGTTTGTCTCAAGGTTTCACCGTCCTTTCTCATGAAGCAGTTGAATTTTCTTTGCACCACAAATCTTTTGTTTTCCTTGCTTACTTTGTCACCATTCATATAGCCTTCAATAGCATCCCATAGATCCTTTGCAGTTCCACCGCTCACAATTTGATTGTGCGTGGAGAGGTCTAGAGTGCTAAGAATGATGTTCCTTGCTCTTCCATCATAGCCAACCCATTTCTTTTCTCATCAGTCCATTCCTCCTTGTTCTTCTTGATGGTAGGATTCTCCTTATTTGTAGCAGCATCAGGATTAGCCCTCATTGGAATGTAGGGTTCTTCAAGAACGATGTCTTGGAGGATCTCGTCGATAGAAGAAAAATGAGTGAGCATGCAGTGCTTCCAGATTTCGAAGTGATCTTCGTTCAGCACTGGAACATGTGAATAGTTAGCCATTGCCCAATATTTTGAAGCCATCTTGAATCGGCACCCAAGCTGTTAAGCTTGAAAAACAGATACAAGTTTTATGAAGGTGTTTGCTCTGATACCACTTGTTGGTCCCAAAGGGGCAACAAGGGTAGGGGTGAGCTCGGTTCGGTTTGGTACGGTTTCTAGCTAAAACCGGTACCGAACCGCATCTTATCGGTTTCTAGCATTTGAGTACCGAAATGATTCGGTTTTAAATCGGCTCGGTGTGATCGGTTTCGGTGTCGGTCGGTATCGGTTCGGTGTCAATGGGCTGATTAAATGGGCCATTTAAGTTGGGCTTGCGCCAGGCCCAAATTGAACTACTTGGGCTAAAAGAAGTGACGCAGAGGGTTAAAAGTCGGAAGCAGTATACTCCCTCCGTCCCAGCACAAGTAGTACTAGAGGGGTGGGCTCAATTGTTCTGGGACGGCCTAAAAGGGAAAGAAGTCATACTTGTGCTGGGACGGAGGGAGTATATATAAAAGAAAAAAACGACGACGTTCAACAATATCGGTTCGGTATGTGAAATCGGGATTAGCGTGTGAAACCGAAACCGAGCCGCCAGATTCGGTTTTTAAAATTAAAAGAACCGTACCTTACCAATAGCTTATTGGTTCGGTTTTTCGGTGTCGGTTTTTTTCGGTGTTTTCGGTGTTATCGGTTTTTGTCGGTTTTTCTGCTCACCCCTAAACAAGGGTATGAAAAATGCTAGGGGGGGTGAATAGCGTTTTAAAATTCTTTTCAAACCCTTTTGCAAATCAATGGCTTATGCGCACAGTTCTCAAATAAGCTAAGTATAGCGCGCAGTGAGAGTGTGAAATGCACAGCGGAAGTTTAAGCAGCTACTGCGCAGGAAAAGTCTGCGCAGAGATAAAAACGCACGCGCTAAGTTTTGGCTTAAAGTGTTGGATAAAATGTTCTAAGGCAATAAGCAATAACAAACACAGCAGCAATAATAGCAATCTGATAAGATCAAACAAAGCAGTAATTCAGAAATGATTAAGCAGGAAATAAATAGCGAGAATAAAGAACAAGCTATTTGGAGAGGTTCGATCAATGAAAGATCTACGTCCTCTACCAAGATGGTTAGTCTTGGATTTTCTAAAGGAGATCTTATTATATGAGAGAGTTACAAGATACAACAATGAAGAACAAACAACAAACTATCTCAAAGATCTATAATCTATGAAGAGCAAATCCTAGACTAAACCGGTGTATCTCAAGAAGTATGATCGAAATGATCAAAGCTTCAAGAGGTGTGTGTGTGTTCAGAAATTCTGGGCTCTATGAATCTATGAGATGAAGAGCACGAAGAATTCTGGTGATACAAGGCTTAGGATCTGGGCAGGAGTTTGAAGGTATGAAGGTTTGAAGGTTGATCTTGAATCTGGGAATAGTAAGCAGCAATCTTCAGAACTTCAAGGATATTAGAAATCACAAACTCTAGCCACTTGGAAATGAAGATGAGCTGGCTATTTATAGCATAGAGCTTAAAACTAGCCGTTGGAGTTCTGAGCAAGGACGATGAGCTGGCATGATATGATTGGTGCGCAGGTGTCCTTTATAGCCGTTGGGGCTCTGATCAAAGTTGATGACCTGGCATAATATGAATGGTGCGCAGGTGTTTTAAAGCCGTTGGAGACTGAGCATGAAGACCAAGTTCAAAAGCTTCTTCTAGAAGGTTGACAGCTGTCTTCATTTGAAATATTTCTCTTGAGCGCGTCTCCACCGTTGGATCTGCTGAGTGTGCTTGCTTTGTCGTTTCTGCACACCTCAGCATTTTTAATAAGTGTGCATCTTCTAAGCGCTTTCCAAGTTATGTAATCTGAATGTATCGAAAACTGAGCAAGGATGCATACTGCGCAGAGGAGACCTGCGCAGTGATGTCCTGCGCAGGGAAGTCCTGCGCAGAGACCACAGTCTTGCTTAGATCATTCCTTTTCGCTCCAAGCTTCAAGAATATGAGGTTGTTGAAAGATAATCATAAGGACCAAGTTAATCTGCTCTGCTCATAGAAGCCATGCGTATAGAGAATGAGCAAGTGATGCTATGCGCGCGGAGAATAAGCAGGTAATGCTATGCGCACGGAGAATGAGCAGGTAATGCTATGCGCGCGGAGAATGAGCAGGTAATGCTCTGCGCATGAAATGTGCTGCGCACGAAATGTCCTGCGCATTATACTTGGTCTTCAGTAAATGAAACCTCAATTCCAAGCAAGCCCTAACCGCTAAGCCTATTCTATAAAATTGGACTTAGCTAAAAATAGAAGTTATAAGACTTCTTACATAGGATCCTAAAGTCCATAAAATACTTAGGTGATGGTATCAATCAATTCTAACATAATTGGGAGGGTTAAGAAATAAGCATACCCAACAAAATGACATAACCATTTTCCGTGTCTTTTACGTAAACACATTTATCACATTCATTTATTTTAAATTCACTTCCCATCATGGCTTGATCAAACTTTTGATGCCATTGTTTTGGTGCTTGTTTCAAACCATACAAAGACTTTACTAATTTGCACACTTTCTTTTCTTGCCCATGTGAAACAAACCCCTCGGGTTGTGCCATGTAAATTTCCTCTTCTAAATCACCATTTAGAAAATCGGTTTTACATCCATTTGGTGCACTTCAAGATTCCTTAAAGCGGCTATTGCAAGTACTACTCTTATTGATGTTATTCTTGTTACCTGAGAATATGTATCAAAATAGTCAAGGCCTTCTTTTTGCTTGTAACCTTTAATTACAAGTCTTGCCTTATACTTGTCAATTGTCCCATCCGCTTTCATTTTTCTTTTGAAAATCCACTTATATCCTAGTGGTTTACAACCCGGAGGTAAATCCACTAACTCCCAAGTGTGATTTTGCAAAATAGAATCTATTTCACTTTTAATTGCCTCTTTCCACAAAAGTCCTTCCGAAGAGCTCATGGCCTCTTTATAAGTTTGTGGTTCACTTTCTAACATATAAGTTAAAAAGTCTGTCCCAAAGGATTTTTCTATCCTTCCTCGTTTACTACGTCGAGGTTCTATTTCTTGTTCTTGTTCTTGTTCATCATTTTCATCATGATGAATTTCTTCTTCTATTGAATCATATATCCGTTTAGATGAACTTGCTTCATTTCTTTTACACGGAAATATATCTTCATAGAAATAAGCATTTCTTGATTCCATTATAGTATTCTTGTGTATTTCTTGAATTTTCGATCCATGTACAAGAAATCTATAAGCACTACTATTATGTGCATACCCAATAAATATGCAATCAATAGTTTTTGGTCCAATTTTCACCTTTTTAGGTGTTGGAATCAAAACCTTAGCAAGACACCCCCACACTTTCATGTATTGATAAGATGGCATTCTTCCATGCCACAATTCATAGGGGCTCTTGTTTAATTTCTTTCGAGGTACTTTATTTAACACGTAGTTTGCCGACAATACGGCATCTCCCCACATGTTATCCGGTAACCCCGAACTTATAATCATGGCGTTCATCATTTCCTTAGAGTCCGATTTTTCCTTTAAGAAACTCCATTGGATTGCGGTGCATAAGGTGCCGTTGTTTCGTGTTTAATTCCATGTTGAGCACAAATATCCTCAAATGGAAATTCATACTCACCACCACGATCACTTCTTATGACTTTTATTTTCCGGCTAAGTTGATTTTCAACTTCATTTTTATAGAGAACAAATTTTTCTATAGCTTCATCTTTACTTTTAAAAAAATACACATAACAAAAATTTTGTGTTATCATCTACAAAAGTCATAAAGTACTTATTGCCCCCACGTGATTGTGTTGATTTGAAGTCACATAAATCCATATGAACCAAATCAAGTGGTTCATTATTTCTTTCAATAGAATGGAACGGAGTTTTGTGAGTTTTGCTTCTACACAAGTTTCACATTTATGTTTGTATTCTATTTTACATTTTGGTATGCAAATTCAAGTTAATTAATTTACGAATAGTATCATAATTAACATGTCCTAGTCTACCATGCCACAACTTGGAAGACTCAAGCAAGTAAGCGGAAGAATTCTTTATTCCATTGCCTTTGGCCTTAATAGCCATTACATTGAGCTTAAAGAGCCCATCACAAACATACCCTTTTCCTACAAACATACCATTCTTTGACAAAGTGACAACATCCGACTCAAACACAATACGAAAACCATGCTTGTTCAAAAGCGATCCGGACACCAAATTTTTCCGGACATCGGTCACATAGAGCACATTGTTGAGAAGCAATTCTTTACCGGAAGTCATCTTGAGCACCACCTTCCCTTGACCTCGGAAGTAGCCGAATTACCCATGAATAATTTTTCACCATTTTCAAGGGCTTCAAAGTTACTAAACATGTCTTTGTTAGAACAAACATTCCTAGTAGCACCGGTGTCAATCCACCACTGTTTTGGGTTAGAACCCACCATGTTCACTTCGGAAATAACCGCCGCTAGAAATTCGGAAGCATCTTCAACCACATTGGCTTCCTTCTTTGGCTTCCTACACTCGGAAGACTTGTGGACCTTAATACCACAATTGTAGCAAGTTCCACCAAACTTGTTCTTGAGACTCATCCCTTAGGCTTCAAAGCACCTTTGCCTTTGTTCTTGCCTTTGTTCTTGGAGCTTTCACCATGCTCCACCACATTTTCCTTAGCCACATGAGCCTTGGAAACAAGAAGATGATTCAACTTCTTTTCCGCAGCCCTATTACCTTCTTCAATACGAAGGCGAATAGCAAGTGCCTCAACATCCATCTTCTTTCGTTTGTGCTTCAAATAATTCTTAAAATCACTAAAAGCGGGAGGCAACTTTTCAATTATAGCCGCCACTTGGAATGTTTCACTCAACACCATCCCCTCGGCATGGATTTCATGAATTATTATTTGCAACTCTTTTACTTGACTTCTAACACTTTTAGAGTCCACCATTTTATAATCGAGGAAGCGGCCAACAACAAATTGCTTTGCACCCGCATCATCGATTTTATATTTGCGCTCTAAAGCCTCCCAAAGTTCCTTTGCAGTTTTCTTTTCACTATAAATATTATACAATGAATCGGACAAACCATTCAGTATATAATTACGGCAAAGGTATTCCGAATGCTTTCAAGCATCAACCGCAGTCACGGCTTGAGCATCGGCATTCTCACCAACTTGTGGAGGATCTTCACTAAGAAACCTCTTCAAGTTCAAGGTAGTCAAGTAAAATTGCATCTTTTGTTGCCATCTCTTGAAGTCTTGGCCAAAAAACTTCTCCGGTTTCTCGCTGTGATGCACCGGAGTAGGAGAGAGTGGAGCAACAACAGTCTTATCACCACTGTTTTGCTCATTCTACACTGTCTCCACACGAGGAGGGTCGGCTCCAGCAACTTGCTTTGAAGCGCTCGAATCAGAAACCATTTTCTGAAAACAAACAAAGCAATTTAGTTTACTGTTTTGATTCTGTTTCCCTTCAACAGAGAAGGATTTAATTTTGTCTTAAGATTGTTAGAAATATTACACCGAATATCGAATAAGAAACAGAAATTACAGAGATTACAAAAACTGAAAACAGAAAGCTGGAAAAGAAAATTGTTGGGTTGTCCGAGTCGTGTAAACCAACACTGTCCTTAAGACAAATTCGTCCCCTCACCGATGTTGTGCTTGAGGATACGTTGGATGCCTGTCTCCCAGGATACACGGACGGACCGGACAACGGCTGCACAATAGTGTCTCCGGCGAACTTCAAAGTGCCCAGAAAAAGTCACCAAGAAAGAGCAAGAGGGCCAAGGAAAACGCTGAAGCAAGGGGTGAGAAATTGTTGAATTGTGTGTTCAAAATGGCTGTACCAAACACCATTTTATACTGCCCAAAAGATCCGAATTAATCACACAATTAACTCTATAATCAATAGAATTAATCACACAATTAATTCAGCAATGAATGGCTTAAATTCGACTGTTACAGAATATGTTTTTGATCCCAGCCGAATTCAAAAAAGATATCAAAAAGTGAGCTTGTCATGCCTAGGACATTTGGAGCTACATTCGTGTCCGCAGGTCGCGCACACATGAGTCCGGCGGTCCAAAGCATAAATCGACAAATTTCCAACTAAATTTGCACCCCCCCTGCGCACGCGGGCGCGAGAGAGAGCCTCTAGTCTACACAATCTTAACCCATACAAATGGTCAATTGTATTTAAACTAGCTCACATTTTTATTCTAAACCAATGTGGGACAAGTTCACTTGACTTTACCCACAATGGTCTTAGAACATTATTTCCCTCTTTATCCCATGTGGGATACCCTTTTACAAGGAAGGATCCTAGGGAATTTTCCCTTCCTTTCCATGTGGGATAGTTACCAAATCCCAACTTACCCATTCATTTTGAGCATTTCAACTTCTACCTTCCACTACATAAATTGGAAAAAACCAATTATCCTAGTATGTATGTAGAAGTCATTAATTTAATCAAGAAATGATTTTTATTTAAGAAACGCGCGCAATTTCTTAAATTTCCTTCACTTATTTTACACATTTTTCCAACAAGATTGAGGAAGAAGATGAAGGCGGAAGCGAACTGTAACGCCCATCTTTATTCCTGTTAAATATTTGACTTACTTGTTAAATACTTGAACTTGCATGTTATGTGCTAGTTTTACTTGAGTTAATTTATTAACTGTTTTAGAATATTAAGGTGGTTAAATGTCTAGTTTTGACTTTTGGTCATTTGTGAAATTATGACTTTAGGGGCCTTTTTGTTAAAAGTGAAACTTGAGGGGCCTAGTTGTCATTCTTGGAAAGTTCCAAGTATATCAACTTGTTGTTTGCCTGAGGAACATTTCTCCCCAAAATCATTCTCGTTGTTTCCTCTATTTCAAAGTTAGGGTTAGGTTTTTACCCTATTCTCGACTCCTCGAGCTTAATTATCCCTCCGTTCTTGATTCCGATCCCGGATAAATATTCGTGGCGTTGAATAGAGCGTTCCAGGCTGAACAGAAATTTATTTGGGTAACTTTGATTTTTGACTAGGTAAGTTATTAGCTCCCCCTTACTTGTAATAACATGCATATATGTTATTTCTGATACTTGTGTTTGTCAATTTCGTGTTTGGGGCAATTTTGTGATACTTTAAATTTTAGGACAAAGGGAGTATAACCCTCTGTGTTAAATCATGAAAGGAACTTGAAAGTATTAGTTTAAGCTTGTATAATACTCCTTGGTATTGTTAAAAATGTTAGTAGAAGTTACTCCTACGCTTGGGACGGAGAAGTTTAGGCCTGGAAAGAAATTTTATGTTTGCTGAAAATTGTACCAGGCGCCCGCCCACCTAGTCACCAAGCGCCCGCCCATTTCATCAGAAGTTTTGGTTTCAAATTGAGCGGCCGCCCGGTCCATTGTAGGCGCCCACCGGTCCCCTGTTTCAACAAAAGTGTTTTGAATCTCAATTGAAATGAAAGCTTACCCCTCCTAAGGCATATAGCCTTGGTATAAGATGTCCTAGCAAGTGTAATTGTACCTTTTGGGGCATTAGAACTTGGCCTTGAACATGAGTGTTTGTTGAATTAAAATGAGAACTTAAGTATAAGAGTAGTAACTCTTCTTTATGTCTTGAAAGTGCTATGAACAAGCACTAATGTGTTATGCTTGTCTTGAAACTTGTGTTTGTGCACCTTAGGGGCATTAGAATAAAGTCTTGGAATTGAACATCCTAAGAATAGGATTAAGATCTTGTAAGAGTAAAGTGTATAACTCTTATACATGCTTGAATATCCAAAGATTGGAATTATAACTTAAAGTATAAGACAATAAAATCTTGTGCATGACTTGAACATCCAAAGAATTGGATTAAGACTTGAATATAAGATAATAAAATCTTGTACATGACTTGATGCCAATACATATGTATGGTAATGAACTAGAAAGTGCTATGAACAAGCACTAACTTGTATGAGACATGTTCTTGTGTGTATGTGCAAACATTGCATATAGTTGCTTGATAACAAGGTGACTTCTTGATTACTTGAAGCATGTTCCTTGTTGAGCTAGTCCCTACTTTTGGATTAGTTCTTCTCCCGTAGTTCAAGTAAATACCTACTTGTACATTCTTGTGTGAGTCCAGCTGGTTCTCCTTGCTTGTTCGGAAATATATAGGTTCACGCTTATCGCGAGAGCTGGGGCTTAAGTGATAATCGGGTCCCTATGTATTTGCGCTTGACCCCTTACTACCGGCCATAGTAAGAGCATAGCTTCCTTGGTTGGAGCAATACGCCTGACTTAAGTGAATGCTAAACTCTTGAACACCTCGTGAGTCTTGATCTTGGGAATGACACTGGTTACCGGGTCTTCTGATATATACTGAATAATCAGTTTCTTGATATTGATCGTGATTTTCAAAGTAATACAAGCTACGACAACAATGGTATTCTTGGGAGGAATAAGGAAGGAAGCAATATCCTTATAACTTGCTTGTTTAGCCTTATGTGCTACTTGATGAGTGGCTTAGCCTCTCATATACTTGTTACTTGATGATACTTGATGCATGATTACTTGAGTATCTACTTGAATTGCATGATAACATGTCATGTAGTTGCATCTAATAGCTTACTGAGATTTATCTCACCCCGTTTCTTGTTTAATTGTTTTCCTTAGATCTATGGAAGGCTAGTGATAGTGCGAAGTGAGGCTCGACATAGCTGGGAGCTTACTACGCAGTGGTTATTCTTTTGGGGCTTGTGTCCTTTTACACTTTTGGTGGTGAGGACGATGTATTATGGGTTATGTAACTCCTTATTTTGGGGGTAGACAGTCTTGTATAGTACTTGTTGTCTCTAGACATCTTGTAATGCCAGCATATGTGCTAGGCATGTTTCCGCTGTGTATAATCATGTTTGGTTTAAATTTTCTTGTCTAGAACTCATGGTGTGAGCTATCTTAGCTCCTTACTCTAGAGTATATATATATCTGTGTATAATCATGTTTGGTTTAAATTTTCTTGTCTAGACTCATGGTGTGAGCTATCTTAGCTCCTTACTCTAGAGTATATATATATCATATCAGTTGTTAAGCAGATGTCATCTAGTTTCTTGTTATTTCTTGATTCTTGTTAGTCACGCGTATCCAGGTTCGAGGTTCTATTAGGGATCCCGGACATGGGGCGTGTCATGTTGTGAACCTTCTTTAAAATTTAAGTTGTGTGCCAATCCATGATTAAGACACTTATGAGTACATGGGTAATTTTATGTGGTTACGCCCTAGCGTAGGCGCATTAATTCTATTCATCTATGAGCAAGATGAGGAAACAGTGATTTCTATACGTCTAAAATGGTTTGACTTAATTAGGCTATCAAAACAGTTTTGGGCCTAAGGCACAGATGAGATTAAAACATGTTAGACATATGATGTCTAAAATCTCATAAAAGATCTAAGAGTCATATATGATATGATTGAAAAGAGTTGTCTACCTAAATAATTATTTTGAGCAGTCGTGCCCTAGCCGACTCAAAGTTAAGTGAAATATGGATCTTAGCCCATATGAATTATATGATTACATGGATGTATTTGAGGGTTATATAATTCAGTGAGAGTATTTATGAAATACTGTTTGTAATATCTTTAATTAAGTTGGTACTTATATTTTAATTATATGTTTGCATAATTGGAGATAATGGCTCAAAGTTCAAATTCTTTATCATTGCAATCTATCCTGAAAAGAAAAGCTTCAAGAAAACGGAGCTCACTTCAAGGATTGGATCCGTAGCCTTAGATTTTCTCTAAGGCATGAAGACAAGCTCTATATCTTGATGTGCCCGTTCCTAAAGAGGAACCTACTTCTAATGCATCCAAGGATGAGAAAACGCCTACAAGAAGAATGAGATTGATTCTCGTGAGGTGGGGTGTCTCATGCTTGCGGCCATGTGTCCAGAGCTTCAGAGACTCTGGAAACACTTGGAGGCATATGACCTTGCTGTCAATTGAAGATATGTTTCAAGAACAAGCAAGGCAAGAGAGGTCGACACTATAGCTGCCTTGGTCTCATGCAAGATGAGCGAAGGGCAGGCTGTGGGCCTGTCGCGACCCCGGACCCCGCGGCCCGAGACCGCGATCTGGACGTCGACTTAAAACCAAAACTATGAAATACCAAAGTTAAAATTCCATTTGACCAAAAGTGATAACACAAGGTTTTGAAAAATCAAATTGAACAACAAGGTAAAACTAGTATAAACTCCATAAGCTATACACCAAAGTTACAAAATACACAATTCCTAGTGACGTCAATGTTTGTACAATTATCCCAAAAGGTACACATTTATATAATGTAAAACCAACCTATACAACTTTCCCCAAAAGAATGTATCCACACTCGACGTCCTCTTTCTCGTGATCAGCGAGACTAATCCTTAGCACCTGGGGGGGGTTAAGGAAAAACAAAGATAAAAGAAAGGGGGTGAGATAAATCTCAATAAGTTACTAATGCAACTACATGACATGCTAAGATGCAAGAAGCAATAAGCAATAAGAAATATCACATAGCACATAGCATTTATCACATAACAGATAGCAGCGGAAATAAACACATAACAAAGGATATAAGCCAAGGTTTCCAAACCGATACATCCAAATAAAGGATCGTGCGCAGCTTCAATAATCAAAAATCATCATCTTCATAATAGCATGAAAGCCGAAGAGAAAACCCCGGTACGGAACCAATAACCAAATGAAGTGTCACAACAGGGACGGGAGACATGCCACAAAGTCATGCTCCAAGTAAAGCTAAAATGCACACAAAGGAGCTAGCTCTTCTCACATCCAAGGCCAATCTGGAGGAGGGTAATAATGGGGCAAAACAATGGTCAACATCACAATGGACTTGGCCGTGCCATCATAATGTTCGCATCGCCCAAACACACACAAAATACCAGCTGGACTTTCAAATAAATGCTAAGTAATAAATACTAGCTTAAATAAACAACTTAAGGTTCCAAAGTAGGGAACCATTCCAATTAAATTTACAGTGTCCACGGTGTTATCTTAATTTAATTAGAAGAAGACATCCTAAACTAGTTAAGCCATTTATTTAAAACAAGCAAAAAGGACAAAATCCTGGAACAGTGAGCGGGCGGGCGCCTGGCCTGGGTCGAGCGGGGCGCTTGAATCAACAGAAGGTCAGGCGCTAGAAAAAAGGGGGGTAGGCGGGCGCCTGGGCAAGGGCAGGCGGGCGCCTGGTCTACGGGCTGGGAAGAATTCCAGCAGCTGGGTTCTCCATTTCAAACCCAAAACAACCCAAACCTCTTACCATACAAAATCAACTAGAATCAAGACTCCCACAAGCATACTAAGGTACCCAAACAACATTTAACCAAAAAGGGGACCTTAACAACACCCTTTATCAACCAAAAATCAAGACCAAATCCCCACATTCAAGATTTCACCATTTTTGATCAAAACTAAAATAAATTCCCAATAAATTCCAAACTCAATCAAACTTCAAATATAACACATCAAACATCATATAAACATGATATGAACATTTTAGCATCAAAATGGGGGAAAAGTAACTTACTTGAAAATTCTCAAAGATGACGGAATTCAATTCTTTTTTATTCTACGCGATCCTATCGACGATCTAAACAAGTTTCACGTTTTAAGAAATGAGAGATTATGAGAGGAAGAAGAAGGAAATGAAGAGAGAAGGAAGAGAAAAAAAATGCTTACCTTTTGGAGAGAGAGAGAGATTGAGCTGGGAGATGGGGGATGGAGGTGGAGTGTGAAAGAGTAGGGTGAGGGAGGTGAGGGAGGGAGTAGATGAAGAATTATTTGAAAACTTTCACATAGGCCCCTCCTCTAATACTAACACAAATGCTTACTCTCCCTACTAACAATTAAGACCCAACAATACTACACTTAATCCAAATAGAATGCTAGGCATAATTATTATAACACATGAAATGCACACATAATTATTTAAATAAATAATAATTTAAATAAATAAATAGCAAATAAATAAATAATAATTATTTATTACTAATAAAATAGAGCCTAGATTTCGGGTCGTGACAGGGCCCTCATGTTCTAAAGATGAAGGCTCATTTTGAGCATCTAGAGAGGCTTGGCCATCCCATTGATGATGAGTTGGCCACTGATTTTATTCTTAATTCATTGCCCAAAAGCTATAATCAGTTCGTCATGAACTTTAATATGCATGGGATGGATAAGTCCCTGTCTGAGTTGCATGGGATGCTTAAGACAGCGGAAAAGAGGCCGCTCCTGTGCTCATAGTGTCAAAGGAAGGAAAGGGTCATAAAGGCAAAGGAAAGGGTAAGGCAAAAGTTGTCAAACCCAAGATTAGCAAGGCAACTGTTGCCAATGCTAATGTGGCTAAACCTGTTCCCCAAAAGGATGCAATTTGTTTCCACTGCAATGAGATTGGTCATTGGAAACACAATTGCAAGGCTTATAAGGAAGAGTTAAAGAAGAAGAAGAGCAGTAGGACTGCGTCTACTTCAGGTATCTATGTTATAGATATTCTACTTTCTACTTCTAGTTCCTGGTATTAGATACCGGATGTGGATCTCACATTTGTTTAAATGTGCAAGCACTAAGGAATAGAAGGCTAATTAAAAGATGGCGAAGTGGACCTACGTGTGGGGAATGGAGTAAGAGTTGCTGCATTAGCCGTAGGAACATATGATGTCATTTTACCTAGCGGATTAATTCTTGTTTTGAAACAATTGTTATACGTTCCGGATTTAAGTAGAAATATTATTTCAGTTTCTTGTTTGGATAATGAAGGCTATACTTTTTTTATTAAGAATAAGAAGTCATCTATTTATTTAAATGATATGCTTTATTTTACTGCATGTTCATTTAATGGCCTTTATGTTCTTGATATTGATAATAAAAATAATGAGAATATTATAATGTAAATAAGAAATCCAAACCTAATGATGTAAATCATACTTATTTGTGGCATTGCCGTCTTGGTCATATTAATGAGAAGCGTATCTCAAAAATCCATGGGGACGGACTTTTAGATTCACATGATTTTGAATCATATGAAACTTATGAGTCTTGTCTACTTGGAAGATGACAAAGATACCTTTTACTAAGAGTAGTGAGAGGGATAGTGACTTATTGGGACTCATACATACTGATGTATGTGGACCAATGAGCAGCAGTGCTAGGGGAGGATATCAATACTTCATAACTTTTACTGATGATTTTAGTAGATAAGGCTATGTCTACTTAATGAAACATAAAAGTGAATCGTTTGAAATATTTAGAATATTTCAAAATGAAGTACAAAATCAACTTGGCAAAACTATTAAATCACTTTGATCTGATCGTGGTGGAGAATATTTAAGCCAAAAATTTGATAATCATTTTAAAGATGTGGAATTGTTTCAGAATTAACTCCACCCGGAACACCATAATGGAATGGTGTGTCTGAGCGGAGAAATAAGACTTTATTGGATATGATCCGCTCCATGATGAGTCAAGTTGATCTTCCTTTATCCTTTTGGGGACATGCACTAGAAACTGCTGCTTTACACTAAATAATGTTCCAACAAAATCTGTTTCTAAAACACCATATGAGATGTGGAAAGGAAAGAAGCCTAATCTTTCTTTTATGAAGATTTGGGGTTGTGAGGCATATGTCAAGAGACTTATTTCTGATAAACTCCCACACAAGTCTGATGAATGTATTTTGTGGGATATCCTAAGGAAACAAAAGGATACTACTTTTACAACCGCACGGACAGCAAAGTGTTGTTGCACGAGATGGTGCTTTTCTAGAGAAAGAGTTTCTCTCTAAAAAAAACTAGTGGGAGTAAAATTAGTCTTGAATAGGTTCAAGAACCCAAAAATTACATGGAACATAATGTTGGATCTGAACAAGTTTTAACAAGGAGTTGTGGAACCTATTCAGAATACTCAAGTTCCTCGTAGAACTGGTAGGGTGCGGTCTGAACCTGAGATATATGGATTTCTCATGACGGATAGCAATGAAGTGGAAGTCATAGTTGATGACGAACCTACTTCCTACCAAGAAGCGATGTCCGCTCCTGATTCAGATAAATGGCTTGGAGCCATGGAATCTGAAATTAAGTCCATGTATGATAATCAAGTTTGGAACTTGATTGATGCGCCCGAAGGTGTAAAAACCATAGGATGTAAGTGGGTTTTTTAAAAAGAAATCTGACATGGATGGAAATGTGCATACTTATAAAGCTAGACTTGTAGTGAAAGGCTATAGGTAGATTCATGGAATCGACTATGATGAAACCTTTTCGCCCGTAGCAATGATCAAGTCTATAAGAATTTTACTTGCCATAGCTGCATATTTTGACTATGAGATATGGCAAATGGATGTCAAAACAGCGTTCCTTAACGGGAACTTACTTGAGGATGCTTATATGACACAACCTGAAGGTTTTGTATTCCAGAAAATTCTAATATAGTATGCAAGTTGCAAAGATCCATTTATGGATTGAAGCAAGCTTCAAGGAGTTGGAATCTTCGATTTGATGAATCAGTAAAAGATTTTGGCTTCATCAAGAATGAAGATAAACCTTGTGTATACAAGAATATTAGTGGGAGCATAGTATTATTTCTAGTACTATATGTTGATGACATATTGCTCATGGGAAACAACATTCCTGCGCTGCAGTCTGTAAAGACTTGGTTAGGAAAGTGTTTTTTCAATGAAAGATATGGGATAAGTCGCATATATCCTTGGCATTAGGATCTATCGTGATAGATCCAAGAAATTGATTGGTTTAAGTCAAGATACATATATTGACAAAGTTCTTAAGAGATTCCGCATGGAAAACTCTAAGAGAGGAAATTTGTCAGTAGTCCATGGCATAACTCTAAGCAAGAATCAGTGTCCTAAGATGACTGATGAGCGCGAGAGAATGATTGGGATTCCATATGTTTCTGCAATTGGATCAATCATGTATGCCATGATATGTACTAGACCCGATGTCTCGTATGCTTTGAGCATGACGAGAAGATACCAATCAGATCCTGGTGAAAGTAATTGGATTGCAGTCAAGACGATTCTTAAGTACTTGAGAATGACTAAAGACTCATTCTTGGTGTATGGAAGAATGGAAGATGATCTTGTTGTAAGTGTTACACAGATGCAAGCTTCCAAACCGACAAGGATGATTCAAGATCGCAATTTGGATTTGTATTTGTGCTAAATGGAGGTGCTATTAGCTGGAAGAGTTCTAAGCAAAGTACCGTCGCAGATTCTACAACGGAAGCTGAGTATATTGCTGCATCCGATGCTACAAAAGAGTTGTTTGGATCAAGAAGTTCATTGGTGAACTAGAGGTGGTTCCTAGCATTGCTAACCCAATAGACCTTTATTGTGATAATAATGGTACTATTGCTCAAGCAAAGGAATCAAGATCACATCAGAAATCCAAACACATACTTAGGCATTTTTATATCATTCGAGAGATCGTTGATAGAGGAGACGTAAATATATGCAGAGTACCGACTGATGATAACATTGCCGACCCATTGACAAAGGGTCTTCCACAAACAAAGCATGATGGTCATGTTAGGTCTATGGGTATTCGATACATTAATTAGGCCTAGTGCAAGTGGGAGATTGTTGGTGTTGTATGCTCTAGGCACGTTATGTGAACGATTAATGTTATCTATTGATTATGTTTTAATAAAGATCTTGAATGTTTGATTATTATATCTTTTGCATGTTTATTATAATAATCCCCGTCCCTGATAATTATGATTAATTGTTAGTATAAGTTTAATAGATAATAATATGATGATTATGGTGTATGGGATACAATTAAACTTATGGGTATTTGTTGGAGAACTAATACTGGACTGACCCGTATGAGATTTATGCCATGGTCACAATGTCATAATTAAATCTCATATAGTTATATTACTTGAATCTTTAGACCTGAGATTATTACAGTCTTCCACTTGATGAACATTATGTTTGACATATTCAAACGTTACCCCTAACCGGGTAGTTATAAAGAATATGATTGGCATAATCGAATTAATGTAGGGAAGAGTAATAAATCAAGATGTGATTTGTTCCTCATCAAGAGAGATGTCAAGCTTTGGCCACTCGATGAATGGTATTGATGAAATGCATGGCCGTGCTCAAATATGATTTGTTGTATCAATACATTTGGGATCGAGAAAGCATTAAACAATGTAAGTTGACCATTGACCATGGCTTACGTTCAATAGACATCGTGAACAAAGAGATTGCGATATTTTCTATTAAAAGGATACGAACTTATATAGTTATACTAATTGAGTAGGTATGACGGTTTGCTAGAACCAAATCATATCTTATGGGTTTACACCCATTGCCAACTTAGTATAATCCTAAAGGGTCACACACATTAGAACAAATCTTAAAAGGACTTAAAAGGAATTAAGGGTCGAAGGGCCTTTGAGGAATATTAGGATATTAGAGGAGAAAACTGGAAACTGAGGAGGTCCGGGCGGACCTTGTCCAAGACCCGGTCGGACAAAGTGTTGACCCAGGCGGACCAGGTCCTATACCCGGGCGGACCTCAAGTCCTGTTTGGACTAGGATTTTCCCAATACGTTTTCTTACGGGTTTAATCACTTGTTACCTATTTGGAATAGGTTTAACAAGTATATAAACAACCTCTAATCATCCTAATCAGTTCTATTGCTTTGTGACAACTTTCAAAGAGTTTGGGAGATTATATTCTTGTTCTAAGATCATAAAAGTGAAGAACAAGAGATCACATATATTCCATATAGTTCATCATTGTGAAAGTGTGTTTCACAAATTGGTCTAGCAACCAAGATCAAGTGTTTCTTGATATTCATTCGTGGTGTGGATACCGTTAGAGGGTGACGCTTATCATCTTCAAGTTCGTGATCTTGTTCGTGATCGTGTTCGTGATCAAGTTTCGAAAAGCTCCACCGAATTCAAGGTTGCTAAGGAAACGCTTCAAGGGTTAGTATTCTAGTATTCATTGTAGATGTATTTGATATAGTCATATGAATGGATCTATGGGCTTTGGGTTTTTATAAATTTTAAATGATATATTCCGCTACATGTTGCCTCGAAACCAACAAATTTGTCCCTTACGCATTTTCATACGTTGAAAACATTTAATATCATTCTCCATGACTTTTCTAAGCAAATCTTTTTAGTGAAACTTACAAGAAAAATTATACTTAAGTACACACTTTCAAAGATTTTGGTATGATCAATTTTTTTTTTAAAAAACAAATAAACTCTTGTTCAAAAAACAAAAACAAATAAACTCTAAACATTTTGGTACAATTAATATAACAATTTACTTAAATTGAAAAGGCAAATAGCATTTAAAGGGATGAATTTTGGAACAATTAATATAACAAATGACTTAAATTTGAAAGGGAAAATAGGATTTAAAGGGAGGGAGAAAACACAACATGGAAATTAAAATAACTAATGCAACAAGACTCGAACATGGGACCTATGGAAACAAACTTGTGACTCCTAACCAACTGTGCTGCTGCCAACCTTGTTATATTATGCAGGTGCACAAGCGATATTGTTAGTACCCAACCTGAAAATGAGTTATTAGGCATTCTAGAACTCACAGGGACCTCCCAGGTATTTACGAGCTGCGTAGGACTTATCCGGAATTTCCCGAAAAGACTAGATAAGAAGATGTTCTCGTGTGATCGGTTGAGGGATCAAGATAGACGTTATCTAGGGGTTCTCAGGAGTCCAGATTGATCAGAACCTCGGGAATCAAGCCAATCCAGTTGGACCGGCCGGGCGGCCACTTCCTCCAGGTCAACTTTTCCTATAAATAGGTGACCTCAGTTCATAATTTCGACTCAATTCTCTCCCCCGAGTTCCACAGCCAAAACTGACGGCAGAACTCTCTCTCTAAGCCTTTCTATCAATCCCGAAGGTCCGGCGAATCCGTGCAAGAGATGCGACTTCGTTCTTGTCAAGATTGGTGAGAATTCTACATGTTTTCTTAGTTTAGATCTGATTAATGCTAGTTTCATTATGTTTATACATCTATATTCATATGATTCAGAACATGTTCTTCATGTTCTTACTAGAATTCATAATATGCTCTATATCTAGGGTAGTTATCTTCATGCTTATTGTTAGGCCCAATTGGTAGGAAAATAGGCTAGAGGAGGGGTGAATAGCCTTTTTAAACTTTTACAAAGAAACACTTTTATAAATGCAAAGTCACTTATCAGTTTGCAAACTATTATCAGTAAGCGCAGCGGAGAAGATATGACTTGGTTTTAACTCACACAAAATTAGTGAAAAAGGTTTTGAGAGCTTGGTTTAACACAAAGTGATTTCTAAAAGTTCAATGCAGTTTCAAGAGATTGGTCAATGGAAATTACAATGAATCAGTACAAACAAATACGATCTGCCGGTGATAGAGTTCCAACCGGCAAAGATAAAGTAAGCAACAGAGACACAAAGATTTGGAGAGGTTCACAGTGTAAATACTGCTACGTCCTCTACCAAGTTTGGTTAGAACTTGGATTTGGGTTAAGAGTACTATTAGATATCTCTAGTTTATTACAAGCACAGCTTTGCCGGAAACAAAGACTAAATTCTAGAGATCACTAATGGATCGTAATACAAATCTGACCAAGTGTTTTTGAGCGGCAAGTCCAAGAGAACTTATCTCACTCAGGTGGGTGTGTGAATAAATCAAGACAACGTATTCCTTAAATGATCTAGTTCGGGAATACTAACAATGTTGTTGAGTTGGTGCACAAGTGTATGTCCTATTAAATGATCTAATGATTATCTGGACAGAATGTTTGAGTCTTTAATGAATACTAAAAAACATTCAACTCTCTTCAATGCTCTATTTTCACCAAACTTCTTCAATGCTCTAAGTCCACTATTTATAAGAGGAGTGAATGTCTTGATTCTTGTAGAAGAAGGATTGTAATTTGAATATCCAGCTGGGTAGTTGAGGAGCATTAAATGCGGTATCTTTAGCATTAATGGCGAAGATATGGAATTCACGCATGCTTGGAAAAGTTTGATGGGTAAAGACCCCTTTGTCTCAACCGGTTACCTGCAAAAAGCAAGTAGGGACAAAGTATAGCTAAAACTAGTTATGTGTCAGACGGCGCAGTAATCATGACAGAGCAGTTGAACAACTTTCTGATGAGACATTACAGAAAAGACACAGACAATCAGTAACTTGACATTGAGATAGAACAACAAAACCTGACTATCAGTAAGGTTCAGATTGTCCTTGCTGATTGTTTGAGTCATCGGCAACTTGAGTAGTAAGTTGATCGGCATGTTGAATTCTGGTCTGCTGATTGTGCTTCCTTCTGCTGGTTTGCCAAGATTGAAGAGTTGGAATATCCTGTGCTGGTCACCAAGAATCCTAAGGGTACCTTACAAAGGTTCTATTAAAAATTGGGGATCCTAAGTGATAACTATGATTGGGATTAAGCAATTCTATGTCCTAAACATATATTTGAACAACAATCTCCTCCTAATTGTTTAAGTCCAATCACCCTATCCAAGAACATCTATCTTGGATTAGTAAAAGAATGTATAAGGAATGTCTATTTATTATCATTCCCTAAGCCAAGTCACACACTAGATGTCTTAAAAAAGAGGTAAAATACAAAATGATAAAAAGTAAGAGTAAAAGGTAGAAGAAAAAAAAATGAGTTGCTGATTGCTATGATCAGCAGGGAGAATAATAATCTGCAAAACAAAGTTAGCATAAATAGTAGCAGATATTATAAGAAAATATAACATATAAAAATAAGCACACATAAGACAGTAATGGTTAGCAAAGAAGTCTTGGATAAAGCGTTGAAGGTCTTCAGGATATCTATATCATTGGCTATATTGACTAGGAAACATGAGGATCCTCTTGCTGGTCAGTGGCCTTTGATGTAGAGTCGGTAAGCTTGGCTTTCTTCTGTGCTCTTTTCTCTTTCTTTTCAGCTTCTCTCTTCTTCCTTCTTTGAGTGCTCTCCAGTCTTTCAGTCAGCATGGCATTGTTAGCTTCCAGAGCAGCTATCTTCAATTGAGCATCAGCAAGAGTAGACTTGGCAGCAGATAGATCTTTTTCAGTTCTTTCTAGGTCTCTGATCTACAACCTTTGCTCATCAACTAGTTGCTGTTGAATAGAATGCATACTCCCCAAACTTTCTGAAAGGGTAATCAGCCTTGATTCTCTGCCCTCCAGAAGTTCTTTCAGGTCTTAGATTCTCTCGCTTTCCTCCTCCTGATTGGACTTAAGGATTTTGTCAGAAAGATCCTCATGAATATGGTTCAATTTGTCGCGGAGGAATATGCCAGTATCGCCCAAATCGGCACGAGTAACAGGCACTTGTAAATCCTCAGTATCCCCTTCAAAATGACTGAAGTATTCATACATACTATTCAGTACAACGGGCTTTGAAAGACCAAGTGAAGAATGCATCAGGAAGGAAGGAATGAAGTCTTCATTGATCAGATCAGCATCTTTTACAAGACCATCAGGAGCAGGCACAGACAACTCATCATCAGAAGATAGAACAATCGGTAATGGAGAAGCTGGCACAGGAGAGGGAGCAGATGGCAGAGGCAAAGGCAAAACTTGTTGAAGGAGAGAGGCATCAGCAGCATATCTATCGGCAAGAAGGAACTCAGCAGGAACAGACGTGGAAGCAACAAGATCGGCAGAAACTACATCGGCACGAACGATCGGCAAAGGAAATTGAGGATGAATAATAACTGCACGTTCAGCCGGCAGATGGAACACACCATTGTCTTCTAGTGAAAGAAAGATAACCAGAATGAAGTTTAAATAAGCACGACCTTCAAGAATCATGGTCACCAACCCGGCATTCATCAGCCTTGAGGTATAGACCAGATGATCGGCACGTTGTCTTGGATGGAATATCGGCAGAGTCAGTCAGAGCAGCTGATTATAACTTCAGTGCATGAAGACCTCGAGGATTTCAGTAGCTCGGTATTTAATAGATAAGTGTTGATATGTTATGTCATTGATCAAATCTGCACTTTATGTTTGTGGTGATCGAACAGATTCCTTGGGATACCTGTGGTAAAAGACAGGACTTTCACCTTGTTCTTCCTTTTCACCTTTTTCCTGATTTGTAATTCTGAGCAGGTTTAACCAGGATGTAAGCTGTTCACTAGTTGCGAGCCGGAAGGGATTTCCTTGGGATGTATTTGATTTGTGGAAATTCCACCACACTATATGTATAGGATTGCATCATTTGTTGCTGCAGCACAAGAGCAACAACAGGGAGTCAGGTAGCAGAAAGGAAATAGGAGCAAATAAAGCATCCTGAAATTCCTCAATCTGTAAGTCAGCAAGCAGAGCATCAAGGTCAACATTATAATCTGGATTGGCAATCTCTGCATCGGCACCTCTGTAACGCCCGTCCTAATTTCTGTTAAATTCTTGACTTGCATAATTATATGCTATTTTATTTGAGTTAATTATTTAACTAATTGAGCAAGTTTAGGACCTAAGTGTTCAAAGTTAGAACATTAGGGTCATTTGTGAAAAATAAAGTTTAGGGGCTAAAATGCTCAAATTAAAACTTGAAGGGCCTTTTTGTTAAATTTGAAACTTGGAGGGCTTAATTGCAATTCTTGGAAACTTGCAAGTATATTTGTGTTTGCCTTTTCTCTGAGAAACATTATTCCACCGTTTCTTTACTCCCTCCGTTCTGCGTACAATTTCTACTCCTTCTGTTCCACGAGAAGTTCTTTCAACTTTCGGCTTTAAATATTACTCCGTTTCAAAATCCGACTCCGCATAAATGATCAGGGCGGTGAGTAGAGCATTTCCTGCCGAACAGAAATTAGTTTGGGTGAATTTGATTTCGGAGTAGGTAAGTCACTAGCTCCCCCTTGCTTGTAATAACATGCCTATGTGTTATTCTTGATACTTGTACTTGTTAATTTCGTGATTTGAATGAATTTTGTGATACTTGTAAAATTGGGTCGAAGGGAGTATTGTTCTACTGTGTGTGTAAAGAAAGGAAGCATCCTTACACCTAAATGGGTTTGTAAGTTTTAAGAAAATTATACTCCTATTCGTGAGACGGTAAAATATTAACTTGATTTAAATGTTATTAGAAAAATTGTACCATTATTTGTGGTACGGGGAAATGAATGGAAGTATCCCTAAATGATTATATTAGAATATTAGAAAATTATACTTATACTTTTGGGACGGTGAAATATTTAAATGGAGTAAAAAAAAATTATCCTATTATTTGTGGGACGGTAAAAGAAATGAATTGAGCTTTAAATAGTGTCCTGGGTGTGCTAAGTACTCCTAGGTAGTGTATAAGTGTTAGTAAAAGTATACTCCTACGCTTGGGACGGACAATTGTAAACCTAGGAAAGAAATAAAATTTCGAAATTTAGTACCTTGGGCGACCGCCCATGTTTGGCCAGGCGACCGCCCATCTATCTGGAAGATTTTACTCTTGAAATGTCTTGTTTTGGGCGACCGCCCATATACTTTTGCGCGGCCGCACACCTACCCTGATGAACAAAAGTCTTGAATAAAGTTTGATTAAGCTAGAAATAACCCTAGTTAAGGTATATAGCCTTAGTATAAGATGTCCTAGCACGTGTTGTGACACCTTAGGGGCATCAGAAGTGAATCGTGAACATGATTACTCATTAAGTTAAAATAAGAACTTGAATATCAAAGTAAGAACTCTTTTATATGTCTTGAAAGTGCTATGAACAAGCACTAATGTGTTATATGTGTCTTGAAACTAATATTTGTGTACCTTAGGGGCACTAGAACAATGTCTTGAGCTTGAACATCCAAAGTATAGGATGATGAACTTGTATGTATGAGATGTATAACTCATCTACTTAGCTTGAACTTGAAGTATAAGATGTCTAACTCTTATATATGACTTGAATATCCAAAGATTGGAATAATAACTTGAAGTATAAGATGTCTAACTCTTATATATGACTTAAATATCCAAAGATTGGAATAATAACTTGAGTATAAGATAATTAATTCTTGTACATGTCTTGAACATCCATAGAAGTGGATTGAGAACTTGAATGTAAGATGATAAAATCTTATACATGACTTGAAACAATACATGTGTATGGTAATGAACTTGAAAGAGCTATGAACAAGCACTAACGTGTTAGAACTATTCTTGGTGTGTATGTGCAAATCTTGCATATAGCTACTTGATAGAATGTGGCTTGTTGACTACTTGATACTTGGTATGAATAACCAAATAATTGGAATGTGTAACTAGATAGAGAATGAACAACTCTAAGACATACTTGAATCTAATACGTGTGTATTGAAAGTGCTAGGAATAAGCACTAATGTGCTAGTAATTGGTTTTAATCGTGTACATACTAAATGAAGTATATAAAGTATAAAGAAAATATCTTGTTCTTGAGTTGAGTTCCTAAAGAATGAGGGACTAGTGTAATATGAAGATAATTCATAAAACAATTTATAGAACACAATATGTGTTGGAAAATGTATTCGATTATTAACGATACATATACGCGAGGTATGATTATGACTAGGTACAATACGACCTATTCGACTACGCGCTTAAGAGTCTAAGATGTTGGGCTCTACTCGAAAGTAAGGGTATCGTGATAGACAAATTAGTGTGTTAAAGGTTATATGAATATGTACGTGCAAATATGGCATATGACAAAGTGATACAAAATGACATACCCTACTACTTGGTTGAGGTCTGTTATTAATAGACTCTAATTTGGCTTGATTGTGTTACGTGGGCACATTACGTGCCATTGTTATACTGATTTGTATTCGCAATTATTGCGTGCGTGTACTTGTATTTGGTGAGCACATAATTACATAGTTCATGAAGAGCTAGTCCACTACTTTTGGACTTAGTTCTATACTCTTGTAGTTCAAGTAAACATCTACTTGTGCATTCTTGTTTGAGTCCAGCTGGTCACCTTGCTTGCTCGGAGATGTATAGGTTCACGCTTATCATGAGGCTGGGGCAAAAGTGATAATCGGGTGCCTATGTATCTGCTCTTGACCCCTTACTACAGGCCATAGTAAGGGCATATCTTCCTTTATTAAAGCAATACGCCTGATAAAAGTGAATGCTAAACTCGTGAACACCTCGTGAATCTTGTTCTTGTTAGTGACACTGGTTACCAGGTCCTCTTGTGTACTGCACAGCAGCAACTTATTGATCGCGATTTGTCAACTGCAATAAGCAACGACAACAATGGTTTACTTGGGAGGAATAAGGTTGGAATATCCTTTGTAACGTGTTAGTTTAGCCTTATGTGCTAGTTACTTGATGAGTTGGCTTAGCCTCTCATATACTTGTTACTTGATGACATCTTGAGCATGATTACTTGATAATATTCTTGATTTGTATGATTACATGATAACATGCTATGTACTTGTATCTAGTAACTTACTGAGATTTATCTCAGCCCGTTCCTTGTTTATTTGTTTCCCCCCCTAGGAAAGCAAGTGGTAATACGTTGTGAGGCTCGACTTAGCAGGGGCCTACTTGGCAGGTTGTTCTTATTGGGGATTGTTATCCTTTCCAGTTTTGGTGAGGACGATTTTGTATCAGTTGTTTAGACTCAGTATCTTGGGTAGACTTGTATAGTTCTTGTAATGCCAGCGTATGTGCTAGGCATGTTTTCCGCTGTGTATAACCATTTGGTTTAAATTTCTTGGTATAGAACTCGTTGTGACCTATCCTAGCTTGTTCCTCTTGAGTTATATGATGTCAGTTTGAGATAAGCAGATGTCATTCAGTTTCTCGTTTCTTGTTAGTTACGCGCACCAGGTTCGAGGTTCTATTAGGATCAGTAAAAGAGATAGGGACCTTAATAATCTGAGTGTCAGTAGTTGGCTCAGATGGATGAGTGTCGGTAGTTGGCTCATCAGCATACACATCAGCAACAACTTCTTCATTAGCACAAGCTCCTCCTGATATCGGCAAGTCACCAACTTCATCAGCAGATTGAGTTTCTATAGTTTCCTCAATTTATGCAAGTTGGTCTTCTTTAACAATCAGAGGTTGAGTGTCCATAGTTTCCTCAACTTGATTAACTAAGGATTCATCAGCAGTGCTGGTCTCATCAGCAGGTTGAGTGTCTGAAGTTTTCTCAACAATCTGTTCAACAGACTTATCAGCAGAGCCACGCTCAGAGCCATCACTGGTTAGTACTGAGTCAGCAAATGCTTCAGCAGATGATACAGAAGTAGGGGCAGCAGCTGCATGATCTTGATCAGAAGAGGGCTTTTTGAAGACAACACTTATCAGCAGCTTATCATACTCACCGATAGAATCAGAAGAGGTGATTGTTTCACCAGCAGCTTTGTGAGTACAAACAAAATCAGCAGTATCAACAGAACTGGCTGGAGTTGGAATGGGTGAGATTGCTAGTGGAGAAACTTGTTCAGGAATAAAGGTAGAAGCTGGTGTAGAAGCAGCTCTAGCCTTGATAAAGGCCTCTGAATCGTTCAGCAGATTCAGGGTTATTCTCTGCACATTCTTTACGAATTGAGTGGCTTGAGCACTCTTATCCAGCCTTTCATTGTCATTGAAGTTCAGCAAATCATCCTCATCTTCAGGTCTTCCCAACTGATAAGGATCTTGTTCATCAAAGTTCATCAGCTGGTTGAAGAATGAGGCATAAGCAACCCATACGTCTTGCACCATCAAATCCTGTCTGATCCTATCTTGAAATAGATAGAGTTGATTCCAGGGAAGGGGTAGCAAATCAAAATACCTTCCAAAATTCAATCTTAACTCACTTTCAGACAACCTTTGGAATTTCTGAAGAGGTACAAACTTCTCTTTAAACATATCGGTGACCCTGTTCAGGCTTGTGAAATCAACATAATCAGCACGATTGCCAGGGGAAACTGACTCCTTTCTTTCCTCATGAAACTGGAGCAACCGGCGAACAAACGGATGGAGATGATCAATGGGGAACACCCAATTCTTTGATAAGACCATATTGGTGAATGACCAATGGTTTCTGAAGAAGATGTGAAATGTTGGGTTTTTGATTGGCTTGCACTTTCTGACAGAAGGTCCAGAGGCTACATCAGCAGCACCATGTAGCTCAGGTAAATAAGGAAGATCTAGAATTCCCTTTTGAAGAGGGACTCTTACCCTTAAGTCAGATCCAATCAGTCTCCTTCTCTCAGCCATTTCATCGGCAGCATCGGTTTCAGATTTGATAACCACAGAGGGAGCAGTAAGTGTTGCACCGGCAAGAAGAGATGGTGCAAACCTGATCTGCTTAGCTCTTGGATTAGTAGAAGGAATTTGAGAGGAAGGAACTTGTGCAACTGAAGACTTTGGCCTTGGAGTAGCAGGAAGATCATCAGTAGATACAACCTTTGACTTCTTGACTTGAGCTTTATCGGCAGCCTTGACTAGCCTTCTTTTCTTAGGAGCTGCTGGAGTAGAATCGGCAAGAATCCTGTCTGTAGATGGAGCAGGAGTAGAAACGTCGGCAGGGGCGACATCAGCAACCTTGACAACTTTCTTTGCCTTCTTCTTTTTAGGAGTACCAGCAGCAGGAACAACTATTGTGCTGGTAGGAGCCTTTTGGAAATCCTATTCCAATCAGTAAGCTTAAAGGATTTGAGCTTGTCAAAATCAAGACTAGGGGGTGCAGGGGAAGCCCTAACTATTTCTGAGTTGCGCCTCAAGATAGTGCTAATCAGCATATAATGGCATCCTTTACCGGGGTGAGCCTTGTTCTTCCTTCTATCCTCCTTATACTTAACGGCAGCAATAGCAATGACCCTAAACAGATAGGCACACCAGTTGAATTCTTCTTGCAACACAATGGCTGCCATAGCTTCAAACTGTATATCAGTAACATGGCTGTGAGAGCCAGATCTGCATACCAAGCATCTGTCAACAATCTCTGCAAGGTCAAAGAATCTTCTTCTGAATGAGCTTTGAGATGATTATCTCCACTGAGTCTAGGACCGGCTCCCCTCATAAGGGTCCATGCCTTGTCCAAGGTCTTGTCATCAGTAATGGAGTCAACACACTCATTCCCAAGCAGAGGGAATGCTTCATGAATAGAAGAAGGAGTAACAGAGGTCGGCACACCGGCGACGGTTGAGGCGATGGAGACGAAGACAGAGGAGTCATTGGGATCAGTGATGACAGAGGCATTTGAGAAGAACTCTTGAACTTGACCCAAAAAGATAAACTCAACACCAGTTGGAGTGATGAAGGAGTCCAGCAGAGAGCCAATCAGAAGATTCTTCAAGAAATCACCGTCAAGAGCGTCGTCGAAGAAGGTGAAGTCAACATAGCCTCCATAGATATCCTTTTCGTTGCTCGACATTTTCTGCAAAATCACTCAAAAGATCTCACAAGTTAGAATAAATTAGTTCAAAATAGATTTGAAATGCAAGTGTAAAATCATCAAGTAGTTACCAGAAAATAAAGTTAACTCTGGTTTGAAGAATCGTAAGAGAATATGAAAGTAGATGAAGAACACAAGCAATAGTTATATTAAGAGAGAATGAAGAGCGAAAAGAATAAGAAGAGTTTAAGAGATGCTTATATATGTTATGGAAGAGAGATAGAGAATAGGAAGAGTTTGCATGGGAGAAAGAGAAATAATGATGAGTTTAACTGTAGTGAATAACTAGGAGAACGTGCGCACACAATGCATTAAATGCACGAACTGGACGGTTTAAATTTGACGGTTAAACTTAGGAGAGAGAAAGGGTAGAAGCGGTAACAATAAAGTTAAGGTTACCTTTCTGATTTATCACAAAGAGTTGGGATAAATCTTTGACACGATTTGGGTTAGGCGGTGCACACACGTGTCAGGGAGGAGGTGTGACCGATTGTACCTTTGATTTGACTAAGCTTACGTCATATGTCAGAGAATCCTTATCCGTTTGGATGAGATCTACCGATGAATTTTGAATTTTGAATTTTGACAAATCGGCAAGACATGATTCGGCAAGTTGTTGATCAGCAAGATATTTATCGGCATGATGTTTGTCGGTAAGATAATTTTCGTTCTGCTGATTTGATCGGCAGACTAACACAAGTAGCAAAGTTAGCATAATTTTAACCATAATAATCAATCATACCTAGTTCACCTCTGAGGAATTCAAATATTTTCTGATCTAAGGGTTTTGTCAGTATGTCTGCTCTTTGGTAATCGATATGAACTTTGAGTAGCACCATGTTTCCCTTTTCAACATGTTCCTCCAGAAAGTGATACTTGATGTCTATGTGCTTGGTTTTGGAATGCATGACCGGGTTATTGGAAACTGAGATGGCAGATTGATTGTCACAATAGATGGGACAAACTTGAGATGAAACTTCATAGTCAACAAGCTGCTGCTTCATCCAAAGGATCTGTTAACAGCAACTGCCGGCAGCTATGTACTTAGCTTCAGTAGTAGAAGTGGAAATTGATGCTTGCTTTTTACATGACCAAGACACCAACCGATCACCAAGAAATTGGCAAGTTCCACTAGTACTTTTTCTGGTCACCCTACAAGCTGCAAAGTCTGCATCTGAATAACCTATTAGATTAAAAGATGAATCTCTAGCATACCATAATCCAAGGTTATCAGTACCACATAGATATTTAATGATACGTTTAACAGCTTGCAGATGAGATTCCCTAGGGTCAGCTTGAAACCTGGCACAAACACAAACAGCAAACATAATATATGGTCTACTGGCAGTAAGATAGAGGAGTGAGCCGATCATACCTCGGTAGAGTGTCATATCTACCCTCTTACCGGACTCATCCTTATCTAAATGAATGTTAGTGCCCATAGGTGTGCTTTGAGAGTGAGCATTTTCAAAGCCAAACTTCTTGATTAATTCTTTTGCGTACTTGGCTTGACTGATGAATATTCCCTCATTGGATTGCTTGATTTGAAGTCCAAGGAAATATGTTAGTTCACCCATCATGCTCATCTCGAACTTGCTCTGCATTAGCTTCTCAAAGGTCTTGCAAAGTGATTCATTAGTGGAACCAAAAATAATATCATCGACATATATTTGAACAAACAATGAATGACCCTTATGCTTGGCAACAAATAAAGTAGTACTGATTTTACCTCGAGTGAAACCTAAGCCATCACTAAGTAAGAACTTAGAAAGGGTTTCATACCATGCCCTTGGAGCTTGCTTTAGGCCGTAGAGAGCTTTATTCAATTGGTAGACATGATTAGGCTTCTTAGAGTCCTCGAAACCAGGTGGTTGTTCCACATAAACAAGTTCTTGGAGTTCTCCATTTAAGAATGCACTTTTCACGTCCATTTGATATAACTTGAATTCTTTGAAGGCAGCATAGGCTAAGAAAAGTCTTATAGCTTCCAATCTTGCAACCGGAGCAAATGTCTCATCGTAGTCAATTCCTTCTTCTTGTCGGTAGCCTTTAGCAACTAACCTTGCTTTGTTTCTAATAATATTCCCATCTTCATCCAATTTGTTCCTGTAGACCCATTTTGTACCAATAACTTGCTGAGAAGTTGGTCTTGGTACAAGTTCCCATACATTGCATCTTTCAAACTGATTCAGTTCCTCTTGCATGGCTTCAACCCAACCAGGATCGGCAAGATCTTCTTCAGTCTTCTTTGGTTCTATGTTGGAAACCATAGCAGATGAGAAGAGACTTTCAGCAAATGCTCTACTAAGGTTTCTTGTCAATCTTGGACCAAAGACATCACTAATCACATTTTCTAATGGATGATCACGAACTGGTCTAACTTCTCTCGGCACATCTTGTCTGACTGACTCTTGTTGAAGTTATTCTAGAGGAGGATCAAGATCAGCAGATGGTTGATAAGAAGAGTTAGAGTTTTGAGTGAAAGGTGGGTGAGAACATGGAGGATTGGATCTTATAATAGAAATTGGTTGAGGGCTTGATCTGTCTTCAGGATGATCAGCAGAATTTGCATCGGCAAATGGATTATAAAAGTTATCGGTATGATCATGTTCTGCCGATGATGGGAAATAATGAGTATCTGCTGGTTCTTCTACTGAAATGACTGGATTAGCAGCTGGTACTTGACCTGCAGGGTTAGAATTACTGGATTCACATGTCTCATGCGCACTAGAAGCATTAGTACTATTTGGAGCCTTGTCAGACTCTAACAAATCAAATTCATCAAAGGTTACATGAACAGATTCAACAATTTTCAAAAGTTTCTTATTAAAAACTCGAAAGGCCTTACTGTGTTTAGCGTATCCAACAAAGATTCCTTCATCAACTTTCTCATCAAATTTACCTCTGTGCTCCTTACCGTTGTAAAGCACGTAACATTTGCAGCCGAATATTTTGAAGAATCCAATGTTGGGAATTCTGCCTCTCCAGAGTTCATAAGGAGTCTTGTTATGGAATTTGTTGATTAGAGATCTGTTCTGAGTGAAGCATGCGGTATTGATAGCTTCAGCCCAAAAGTATTTCGGCAGCCTGGCTTCAGCAATCATGGTCTTACCAGCTTCAATAAGAGTTCTGTTCTTTCTCTCAACGACACCATTTTGTTGTGGTGTACCGGCAGCTGAGAAGTTGTGGTCTATGCCATGATCATCACAGTACTGAGCAATACCATTGTTCTTGAATTCAGTTCCGTTGTCTGATCTCATGCTGATGATATCGCTTTCTTTCTATGTTTGTAGTAGTCTGAATAACTTGGTAGCAACGGCATATGTGTCATCTTTATGACTGAAAGTTTCCACCTAAGTATATCTAGAGAAATCATCTACTACAACCAAGGTATATCTACTTCCCCCAATACTTGCTGTATTTGTGGGGCCAAATAGATCCATATGTAGCATTTGGAGGCACTTAGATGTTGACATGCAGGGCTTGCTTCGGAAGGATGATTTATGTTGTTTTCCAAGCTGGCAGGCCTTGCATTTCTTTCCTTGATCAGCAGACACTTGAGGTAAACCGGTAACCAGATTTGAACCGGTAAGCTTGGATAGATATTTGAAGTTCAAGTGACTGAGTCTCTTATGCCATAGCCATGAGTTCTCACTGATGTTCCTAGCTACAAAACAAACATTAGCAACACCAGTAATAGCACTTAAGTCTACTGCATAAATGTTACCTTTTCTTTTGGCAGTGAGAAGGGTTTCATTGGAAGCGATGTCTTTCACATAGCAACTGGAAGTAGTAAATACACATTGCATCCCTTTATCACAGAATTGTGAAATAGATAGAAGGTTGTGTTTCAAGCCATCTACTAGAGAGACCTTCTGTACAGTAACTGCACCTCTCTTGATGGTACCAATACCGATGATTTTTCCTTTGGCATTATCACCGAAAACCACTGGGGGACCTGATGCTTCTGAGATATCGGCAAGTAGATCTGCAAATCCTGTCATGTGTCTTGAACATCCACTATCTAGAATCCACAAATCCTTGCTTGCGCCAGTTGAGTCCATGAAGCATTACTGAAATAAAACGGTATGCTTATGGTCCGCCTTATTCTTGGGTCCGAGGGTTAGTTCCTCTTTGGCAACCACATCTGGCCACCACTAGAGGATGCAACCTCAGTGGGTCCAGATAGGTGCTTCAAGAGGCATTCATGAGCCTTGTGACCATAATCAGAACAATTAGAACATCTCACTTGACTGATAGGTTGTGGAGTCGGTAGAACATCATTCTTTTTAGTCAGTGCATCGGCAGAACTAGAGAATGGAGCAGGCACAAACTTAGTAGGTTTAAAGGTGATAGTGTTGCCTTTCTTTCCATTCTATTTACCTTTGGCAGTTACCTTTTTAGGTACTTGTCCATCGGCAGCAGAGGTGGTTAGACCGGTAGCACTTGCTCTGCTGATGTATTCACCAAGAATACCATTATCGGCAGACTCAGTATCAGCAACCTTAACATATCTTTGTTTGTGCTTATCATTTCTTTTTTTCTGGTTATTAGGATACTTCATAGCAACAGCACTATATACTGCAGGCTTAGCATTCACATGCACTGAGTTAACAGAACTACATTCAACTTTCTCATCCTTTTTCTCGATCGCACAAGTTTCAGTAGAGCTACTACTGCTGGAATCAAATCCTAACCCATATTGGTCCTTATATGACATTTGGGTCTGTAGGATTGTTTCAACAGCAACTCTAGATTTTGTGTAAGAATCAACAATCCTTGAGAGATGATTGTTTCTTTTCACAAGATCTTCGATCTGAGCTATCAATACTGCCACTTGACTTTTGAGATCTAGGTTTTCTTTCTTTAGAAGAATAGACTCAAGCTCATGTCCTTTGAGAACTTTAAGTTCAGACATAAGCAAGTCATTCTCTGTAGAAATTCTATTGAAACCAACAGTCATCACTTTATGAACGCTACTCAGCTTCTCATGATCAATAAAAAGTTCATCCATTGTCTCTACCATTTCATCTTTGGATATTTCAGGAAAGGGATCAGCTAAAATTTTGGTGGCAGAGGGAATAGGTTTGGGAGAGAAGTCAGGTAGAGAAAAGATGGGTTTAGATAAGCTTTTGGCAATGCTAGGATGCTCAGTGAATAAGAATTTTCTGGTCATTGGTAAGGGTTTAGGTTTGATGGCAGTGAATTGAATAGAGTTACACTGACCATAGAGCGAGGTTCCCACTTGGTGAACTCTGTATCCATTTGGGTTCTCTGCTTTAACACTAATCTCTTTGAAGTGTGGTTGAGGTCTTCCAGTAGCTTTTTCTCTGACTGGTGATCTTGGAGGAGATGGATCTTGGTAGACTAGAGTCGGTAATGTGGATGTATCGGCATCTTTGTCTAGGGCGACAAAACTTACATCGGCATCTTCATTTTCATCGGCATCTTCGTCTGAGTCAGTTTCACACCAAACCGGCAAGGCCTTTTCTGTGCTTTCATCGGCAACAAAGCTTCGAGACTTGGGATGTCTCTTGTTGAATGACTTCCTCACATACTCATATTTTGGTTGAGGACATTTAGAAGCAAAGTGACCAGGTTTTCTGCAGTTGAAGCAAACAAGATCACCTTTGTTGTTCTTTCCGTCAGTAGCACTTGTTGAGGGTTTGTTGTAACTTGCTGGTTTTTGAAATGTTGGTGTGAATGATTTTGGTTGCTGGTAGCTTCCTTTCTGCATCCTTTTGAAGTCTTTAAACCTTTTGTAGTTCCTAGCGAAGGCGGCAAATTCGTCTTCTTCCATAGGCTGTTCTGAGGTAGTTTCAGGGGTTTTGGAACTGCAGGGTATTGGATGGGGATCTATAGGAGGGAATTTGTTTGAAGGGAAGGATATCTGTGACTGAGCTGATAGAGACAAGTTTTTGAAATTTTTATCGAGAACGTTAAGTTTTTGCAGTTCTCTCTCATACAGAAATAGACTAGACACAAGATTCTGAATAGAAGTCTTGTTCAAGTCTCTCACTTCTATAACAGCGGTGACCTTGGTATAATACTCATTTCCCAAAGAACTTAGAAAACGAATATTCAGGTCTTTCACAGTATAAACCTTTCCTAATGAAGCACATAAATTACTTACCTCACAGAATATGTCGTAGGCACTCCTTAGTGATTCACCATCTTGTTTCTTGAAGGATTCAAACTAGCAATGCAATCGTAGAGTCTGTTGTCCTTTACCTTCTCATCACCTTCAAAGTATGCAAGGAGCTTGTTCCAGCATTCTTGATCCGTGGAGCACAAGTCAATGAGTTTATATTGTTTGTCGTCCAAACCACAAGAAATAATGTGGCATGCTTTTCCATCTAGGGCAGCTGAAAGTTTATCGTCCTCAGTCCATTCCTCTCTTGGTTTCTCGACCAAAGTTTCTTCAATCTGAACATGGGTTTCTTGTTCAGTGTCACGATCATCATGTTGTGTCAGCGGAGTGGAGGGAATAGGTCTATAGGTGGTTGAGACTTTTAAAGGAATTATTGGACCACCTTCTATGACCTTCATCAACCGATCATCGATTGAGTTCATATACTTTATCATACGAGATTTCCAGACACCAAACTTGTTGACATTCAACAACGGTATGGTAGTGATGTTAAATGACTGCATGATTTTTCCTGCCATGGTATCGGCAAACAAGCTGCAAAGCTTGGAAATTTCTTTCAAAATTCCAAGCTCTGATACCAATTGTTAGGCCCAATTGGTAGGAAAATAGGCTAGAGGGGGGGGGGTGAATAGCCTTTTTTAACTTTTACAAAGAAACACTTTTATAAATGCAAAGTCACTTATCAGTTTGCAAACTATTATCAGTAAGCGCAGCGGAGAAGATATGACTTGGTTTTAACTCACACAAAATTAGTGAAAAAGGTTTTGAGAGCTTGGTTTAACACAAAGTGATTTCTAAAAGTTCAATGCAGTTTCAAGAGATTGGTCAATGGAAATTACAACAAATACGATCTGCCGGTGATAGAGTTCCAACCGGCAAAGATAAAGTAAGCAACAGAGACACAAAGATTTGGAGAGGTTCACAGTGTAAATACTACTACGTCCTCTACCAAGTTTGGTTAGAACTTGGATTTAGGTTAAGAGTACTATTAGATATCTCTAGTCTATTACAAGCACAGCTTTGCCGGAAACAAACACTAAATTCTAGAGATCACTAATGGATCGTAATACAAATCTGACCAAGTGTTTTTGAGCGGCAAGTCCAAGAGAACTTATCTCACTCAGGTGGGTGTGTGAATAACTCAAGACAACGTATTCCTTAAATGATCTAGTTCGGGAATACTAACAATGTTGTTGAGTTGGTGCACAAGTGTATGTCCTATTAAATGATCTAATGATTATCTGGACAGAATGTTTGAGTCTTTAATGAATACTCAAAAATATTTAACTCTCTTCAATGCTCTATTTTCACCAAACTTCTTCAATGCTCTAAGTCCACTATTTATAAGAGGAGTGAATGTCTTGAGTCTTGTAGAAGAAGGCTTGCAATTTGAATATCCAGCTGGGAGTTGAGGAGCATTAAATGCGGTATCTTTAGCATTAATGGCGAAGATATGGAGTACACGCATGCTTGGAAAAGTTTGATGGGTAAAGACCCCTTTGTCTCAACCGGTTACCTGCAAAAAGCAAGTAGGGACAAAGTATAGCTAAAACTAGCTATGTGTCAGACGGCGCAGTAATCATGACAGAGCAGTTTAACAACTTTCTGATGAGACAGTACAGAAAAGACAGAGACAATCAGTAAGTTGACATTGAGATAGAACAACAAAACCTGACTGTCAGTAAGGTTCAGATTGTCCTTGCTGATTGTTTGAGTAATCGGCAACTTGAGTAGTAAGTTGATCGGCATGTTGAATTCTGGTCTGCTGATTGTGCTTCCTTCTGCTGGTTTGCCAAGATTGAAGAGTTGGAATATCCTGTGCTGGTCACCAAGAATCCTAAGGGTACCTTACAAAGGTTCTATTAAAAATTGGGGGATCCTAAGTGATAACTATGATTGGGATTAAGCAATTCTATGTCCTAAACATATATTTGAACAACACTTATGTGTTATCTCATACATGTTTCATGATGTTCTTATTACTATGTTAGATTGAACATGCTAGATCTAATGTTTTAATCCCTACTCATAATGTATAGCCGATGATGATCAACGAGATCTAGGAACTACTTCTAAACCCTAAACTTTAGGTAATTACTCCCATGATCAGTAATTCTCCAAGGATGAATATGATGAATGCACATTGATCTTATCAATGGTATAATCATTATTCTAGGATGTGATCATTTTGTATGATTCTTTCTCCTCCACCTTCATTATGCATGATCCCGCTTCTACTCCCTATTCCGATTATGTACGAACTACGCTGACCTGAGCTTCTCAAATGAGAGGAACGTAGGTAATCTTCGGATCCGGTCTCAATCACTAACACACTACTGTGAGATACCCACGGGAAAAACGAACGGTTCCCTCGAGAATCAAACACGGGATCTTATCAACGGTCAACAGAGTCGCCACGTTTGTTTAATTTTAAACCCAAACTTAACGAAAAATGGTTAGAGACAAAGGATTCGGAGGTCAGGTTACGCTTTGGGAAGAACTCAACCGGTAGTTCACCTAAAGCGCCTCAGAAGAAACCGAGTCTCCCTAAAATTTGTTAAAATTGTGCAAGTGTGTGTGTGTGTGTGTGTTCATGAAAATGGGAGAAACTGACTTTAGTAGAAAACAATTAAATATTTGACAGAAAGGGTTATTTCGTAAACATTCTGGATTAAAGGGGGCTAGACTAGAAATGTGCCCCTGGACAAAGTAGCCGTATGGCTATGAAGGGTCTTCCTGGGAATTTTAACAGATTCCCAGGAATCAGTCCAGTTCCAGGCAGAAACAGAGCATTCTGCTGGAAACTGGACTGTTTGATCACTTCCAGTTATTTTCTTGCAACAAAACATTAATTAAATCATCTCTATGCCATTGATCACTAGATTAGACACCAAAATAAGGATTTTGGGTGTGATCAAGGCAATCATTGGGGAATAATTGAGAAAAGATGATTGTCATGGCTTTTGAACCAAGATCACCATTTGGGTGATTAAAGATGGAAACTTTAACACCCAAATGGATGATTTTTCCAAGGAAGGTCATTGGGACATCCAAAATCAACCCTTGATGGATAAAGATTGAATCTTTATTATGAAAGGGATATTTTTGAGGTTGACTCATGGTTTGGATGATAAAGATTGCAACTTTATCACCCAAACTTGATCATTCCCTCATTTATTCAACATAAATGCAAAGACTTTAAAGTAAATGACACAAATTTAAAGACATAATGTAAAGGTGCATAAATGTAAAGACAATATATTAAAGATGAATAAATCATAACAAGCCTTAGGCTATCCTATGGTTTGTAACCCATCATCATGCATAAAACATGAAGGGCACCATGGATTTCAAGGCTTGGTTCCAAGTGTATATTATTTAACAAGAAGCAAAAGAAGTAATATGGATATGAAGAGAAGATGGGGAGAAGGAGGACTCACCAATCTTGGTTTGGACCTATCTTCTTTCTCTCATTTCATTTAAATGTGGTGATCACTCTATTCTGATGTGATTTCTACAGAGCTTTGGCTCTTTCAAACAATTTTCTCCCCCCCTGAAATGATCAGCAAGGGTATCAATTTATAAGGAATGAGGGTACCCATAGTAGCTATACGGCTAGGGCTCTCCCGCGTCCAAACCATCCGTACGGCTCAGCCTGGCGAGCTTCTGAATTTTTCCAAGTTTAATTCCAGAGCAGTCCTAGAATTTTAGGTTTATTTTAGTGAGGTCCCAGCCTATCAGTTTATCCCTGAATGGTGCTAAGAATTCCTCTAAGTTGGTCAATTTCAGATTGGGGTACTTACAACTACTAACACATTCATCATGATAGAAAGTCCGACTGCTCGGGCGATAGGAGTGATAACTTGATATTCTTCTCTTGTCGTAACTTGACCCCCAAACCCTCTCTGTTAGCTTTTCTCAATGTTTTAGCTCGATAAAACAACGTGGTGACTCTTAATAAAGTTAAATGCCAACTTGAATATCCTAATCCCATAGAAAAGATAAATAAAAGAAAGACTTCACGTGCGTCGCCCGCATTTACGGAAAGGGGTATTCACAGTGGCGACTCTGCTGGGGACTAGCTTTGAACGTCTTCAAACATAGAGGGTCAAACTTTCGTCAATATCATGATTGTACTTACTTATTATTTTCCCCTTGTACTTTATCTCTCGTACATATCTGCTTCCCTTGTACTTTAGTGCGTTAATATCTTAACTATTGCCTATTGTACCCTCTTTTAACTGTTTTGCATTGCATACATGTAAATACAAAAAACTCTCTATTTTCTCCCTAAAAATAACTAGTTTTTGTCCGCACACTACCACTAGGTCCGTGTCACACTGCACACCCTACTGGATACTCCGCTGAGTGCACAGATTTTGGTGATCCTGTCGCCTCTATCTTCGTGGCACCCTGGCTATCTAACTCACTGTTTTCACTTGTGAAGCAGTCGAGGTTAAGTCCTTGTTCATTTCTAAACCATGCACTCACAGAGTCTAGGATACTCCAAAGTTGACCGGTTGGTTTGATTAGCTTTTCTTTATAGACAATTAACGTGTCGTTCATGCCGTCATCCATTAAGTCTTTAATGAGTCGAGATCCTTTGAGAGAAAAAAAGAACAAAAAAATGAAATTCCCTACAAGGGTGTGCATATAGTAAGCCGAGTGATACTTTGTATAAGGATCTCAACTCATTAAAAACTTAACGGAAGTAACATAAATGTTACGTTAAATTCCTTTAAACAAGGGTTAGTCACTAGGATCCGTTAGGTCGGTGGAAGTCGCTTGCCCTATAGGACCCTCGCCCAAATTGTCCGTTTGGGAGGTGCAATACAGGTGAAAAACGAGGGGTCTATAGACGTAGTGATGACCTTACTGATCCAGGTTTTGTAGTTAGTAACCCAAAAGGGGTACCCCTTCCAACCATTAGGACTAATAATACATTGTTTTTGTAAATAACAAAGTACATTGCATGAGCCTTGTCCCGTCCTAAACCTCTCGTCCGCTACCTCTACAAAGAAGCAAGTTTGGGTCCGTTTTGGTGGTCGTCTTCAACGGTCAAGCCTTCCGCAAGCTCAGTCTTCAGTCTCTGCTCTGCATCAACAATGTCTCCATCATCAGAGCCTACTACTCCTCATGTCTCCACTCCGCCAGTCTCCGCTTCTGCCGATCCAGAAATCACCGCCAGTATCAATCCCTCGGACATTCCGCCACCTCTCCATGCTTCTTCACCAACCTCATGATACAGATCTCTAAGCTTGAGGATCGAAGAAAGTCTCTAGAAAGGGTCAACCAAGAGCTCAAAGATCATCTTCATACTGAGATGAAGAAGAAAGGTGTAGCAACTAGTTTTCACGATGGAGAAGCTATTTTGATCGAAGACGAAACGGTGCCTATGACCTACCCCGCTAATAATGATGCTATCCCTCTCAAGGTGCCCAACTACCAAAGGGTCCCTCCTCCTGATTTCGGTACTAAGGCAACCTCCAGCAAGGGTCCATATGAGCCGTCACCAGAATTGATGGGTAGTTACTTGTCCTCTACCAAGTTGCCACCGCCTTCAGTACCGTTGAGTATCGGTGCCGCCGTGCCCACAGTCTCCACTACTTCTCCCGCTGCTCAAGACTATGGTAGCACATATTTCTCCAATCACCCTCTAGTGGTTGCCATGCAAGAACAGATCCGCAAGCTATCCGACACAGTCTCCAAGCAATCCGCCCGATAGTCAAAACCATTGACCCAAGCAACGTGGGTGCTCTACCTAGAGACTTCAAGATGCCGAAGTGTAAGTACTCCAATCTGAAATTGACCTACTTAGAGGAATTCTTGGTACCATTCAGGGATAAACCAATGGGCCAGGACCTCACTAGGATAAACCTGATATTCCAGGACTGAACTGGAATTAAACTTAGAAAAATCTATAATGTCGCGACCCCGACCCCGCGGGCCCGCAACTCGCGAGCTGGACGTCGACTTACAACAATACACCTAAATACTGAAGATAAAAATTCCATTTTTATACCCAAAAGGTTTAAAACAAAGCTTTAGAAATCCAAGTTAACAACAACTATATACTGACACGCCCCAAGTCCCGGGATTCCCTAATAGAACCTCGAACCTGGTGCGCGTAACTAACAAGAAACAAGAAACTAACGGGAAACAGGAACAATACCTGTTAAAAACAAAACTGACATGATATGTATACTCAAGAGTAGGTAGTTAAGATAGCTCACACGAGTTCTAGACCAAGAAAATTAAAACCAAACATGGTTACATACAGCGGAAGACATGCCTAGCAAATAAGCTAGCAACAAGAACTGTCTAGGGACAACAAATACTACCCCAATACAAGCCCAGAGTTTATTAACTCATACAAGATCGTCCTTACCAAAATATAAAAGGACACTAACTTCGAACAAGAATATCCTGCTGAGTAAGTTCCCAGCTAAATCGAGCCTCACTGCGTACTATCCCCTGCTTTCCTGGGGGGGGGGAAACAATTAAACAAATAAAGGGTGAGATAAATCTCAGTAAGCTATTAACATGCAACTATATGTCATGTTATCATGCAATACAAGTAGATACTCAACTAAACATATATCAAGTATCATCAAGTAACAAGTATAGGAGAGGCTAAGCCAACCCAACAAGTAATCAAGCTCAAGAAAGGTTTCAGGTAACAAGTAGTCAAGTAGTGTGAGAGGCTAAACCAACTCACCAAGATGCACATAGGCCTATCACGCATTTGTACCTGAATCCTTCCTTATTCCTCCCAAGAATACCATTTGTTGTCGATGCTTTTCTAGCTGAGGACAACCAAGAACAAGAACAAGAACTGCTAAGCAGTATATAAGAAGACCTGGTAACCAGTGTCATCCACAAGAACAAGATCCACGTGGTGTTCAAGACAATCGCATTCACTTAGGTCAGGCTTATTGCTCTAACCAAGGAAGCTATGCCCTTACTATGGCCGGTAGTAAGGGGTCAGGCGGAAATACATAGGGACCCGATTGTCACTTAAACCCCAGCTCTCGCGACAAGCATGAACCTATATATTTTCGAACAAGTAAGGAGAACCAGCTGGACTCACACAAGAATGCACAAGTAGATGTTTACTTGAACTACGAGAACAGAACTCAGTCCCTTATTAGTGGACTATTCTTTATGCACCATGTAATCATGTTTCATGTGCTCACGAGAATATGCACCACGTAGTCATGTATCATGTGCTCACGAGAATATGCACCATGTAATCATGTATCATGTGCTCACGAGAATATAAGTACACGTACACAATCATTGTGAAGACAAATCAATCTAATCAATGGCACGTAGGGTGTCCATATAACACGGTCAATCCAAGTTAGAGTCTATCAATAACAGACCTCAAATAAGCAGTAGGGTATATCATTCTATATCACTTTGTCACATGCCAAGTTTGCACGTACATATTCATATCACGTTTAACACATTAAAGTGTCTATCACGATACCCTTACTATCAAATAGAGCCCAATACCTTAGACTCTAAACACGTAGTAGAATAGGTCACATCATACCTAATCACAGTCATACTTCACGTATATGTATCGTTAATAATCGAATACATTTCCTAACACATATTGTGTTCTATAACCATTCTTATTAATTTAAATCGTAGTATTCACGATTATATGAATTATCTTCATATTACATTAGTCTCTATTTTCTTTAGGAACCCATTTCAAGACAAGATATCTTCTTTATTCTTTATATACTTTATTGAGTATATACACGATTAAAACCAATCACTAGCACTTTAGTGTTTGTTCATAACACTTACAATATACACGTATCAAGTTCAAGTATGTAGTAGAGTTAATCATTCTCTATCTAGTTCCATATCCCAACTCTTTTGGTTATTCATACCATGTATCAAGTAGTCAAGAAGTAACATTCTATCAAGTAAATATATGCAAGATTTGCATATACACATCAAGACTCTTTCAAGTTTATTACCATACACCTATATTGGTGTCAAGGCACGTACAAGATTTTATAATCTTATATTCAAGTCTTAATCCAATTATTTGGATGTTCAAGTCATGTACGAGATTTTATTGTCTTATACTTCAAGTTACTGTCTCATTTAAGACATTCAAGACATTCAGGACATTCAAGACATTCAAGACATTCAAGACATTCAGGACATTCAATACATATACAAGATCTTATCATCTTATATCCAAGTTCTCAATCCATTTCTTTGGATGATTAAACATGTACAAGAGTTAATTATCTTATACTTCAAGTTCAAGCTAGGAAGATGAATTATACATCTTTCACGAATTATTTTCCAATCCTTTTCTTAGGACATTCAAGCTCTAGACATTAGTTGGTGTCCCTAAGGTACACAAACATTGACTTCAAGACACATAAAAGAGTTATTACTCTTATATTCAAGTTATCATTTAATTATGATTCAAGTCCACATTTCATTTGTTCAGAAAGGGACTATTTTTCAGTACTAGAGTGTTCTACAACACTCATCTAGGCCATCTAGGGTAGTACCCTAAACCTAGACCAAGAATACTTCGAGTTCAAATTAAGTAAATGAGCTATACCACTCATACTTACAAGTTCATAATCCCCTACATAGGATATTCAATCTCAAGTCATTGTTTTAATGCCCCTAAGGTGCACAATCATTGGCTTCAAGACAAGCATAACACATAAGTGCTTGTTCATAGCACTTTCAAGACATATAAAAGAGTTGTTACTCTTATACTTAAGTTCTCATTTGAGTTCTATAAGTGTCCATGTACAAGACTAAGTTCTCATTTTAATTAAATGAGTATTCATGTTTAAGACCAAGTTCTGATGCCCCTAAGGTGTCACAACACTTGCTAGGACATCTTATACTAAAGTTATATACCTTAACTAGAGTTACTTCCAACTTATACAAACTTTAAACAACATTTTGTTTTTCAGGTAACTGTGCGGTCGCCTAAAATGGCATGTGCGGTCGCACACAGACAGGTCAATTCCTTTGAAAAACCTTTCAGAAAGATGGGCGGTCGCCCAAGGATTTTTGTGCGGTCGCACAAGGTACCAAAATGCGAAATTTTTATTTCTTTCACAGGTTAAGAAATTTCCCGTCCCAAGCGTAGGAGTAACTTTTATTAACTCTTAGGCAATACCCAAAACATTATTTCAGGCTCAATTCATTTCTTTTACCGTCCCATAAATAATAGGACAATTTCCTTTTATTCCAATTTAATATTTCACCGTCCCCAAAAGTATAAGTACAATTTTATATTATACTAATATACCCATTTAGAGATACTTCCATTCATTTCCCGTACCACAAATAATGATACAATTTTTCTAATAATATTTAAATCAAGTTACTATTTTACCGTCTCACGAATAGGAGTATAATTTAACAATTTGCAAACCCATTAGATTTAGGTTCATGTCCCCTGTATAGATAGTGTAAAAATACTCCCTTCGTCCCAATTTAACAAGTATCACAAAAATTGCCCAAAACACAATTTTAACAAGAACAAATAGCGGGAATAACATATATGCATGTTATTACAAGTAAGGGGGAGTCAATAGCTTACCTAGTCAAAAATCAAGTTGACCCAAATTAATTTCTGATCGGCCTGGAACGCTCTATTCAACGCCACGAATATTTATCCGGGACCGGAATCACAAACAGAGGAATAATTAAGCTCGAGGAGTCGAGAATAGGGTAAAATTGAACTCCCTTCTATGGAACAGAGGAAAGAACGTACGAGAAGAATTAAAAATGGTTTGCCTTTCTCAGGCAAACAACACTTTATACTAACAAGTTTCAAAAATTGCCCTTTGGCCCCTCAGGTTCTAACTTTGACAAAAAGGCCCCTAAACTTTCAACTTTGACATTTAACCACCTTAACTTTCTAACGCAGTTAAATAATTAACTCAAATAAAATAGCATATAAATATGCTAGCCAAGAATTTAACAAACACGTTAAATATTTAACGAGATTAAGGATGGGCGTTACATATACTACTAGTATAAGCTCCACAAGCTTACACCAAAAATACAAAAGAGTACAAATCTTAATGACGTCATTGTTGGTAAAACTATCCCCAAAAGGTTATACATTTCAATAATGCAAACCGATCAATAACAACCTGCCCAAAATCTCAATCCTCTCGACGTCCTCCTCGATCCGCAAATCCTAATCCTTTCCTCCTGGGGGGGGGTTAAGGAAAAACAAAGATAAAAGAAAGGGGGTGAGATAAATCTCAATAAGTTACTAATGCAACTACATGACATGCTAAGATGCAATAGATAATAATAATAATCTCACATAGCACGTAGCAAAAATCATTTAACAGATAGCAGCGGAAATAAACAAATAACAAAGGATACTGAGCCAAGGTTTCCCCAACAAAGGATATAACAATTTGATCAATGACGATAGGGCCGCATCGAAGAGCAGCATCAATAACCAGCATCAAAGAGCCGATAAACCAATCAACGATAGCAGCATAATAGCTGAAGAGAAAACCCGGTACCGGAACCAATAACCAAACGATAACTGAGTATACGACACAAAGTCGCAACCCCTTATAATAGCTAGACTGTTCCCAAGAAAGGAGCTAGCTCATCTCACATCCAATGCCAATCTGGAGGAGGGAAATAATGGGGCAAAACAATGGTCAACATTATAATGGACTCGGCTCGTTGCCATTATAATCTTTTCCATCGCCCGACACAACCACGAATACCAGCTGGACTTTTAAATAAATGCCAAGTAATAAGTACTAGCTCAAATAAACAACTCATGATTCCAAAGTAGGGAACCTTATCAAGAAGTCACCAAGAAAGTGAAATGAACTAACATCACACAATTAAAGTGTTCCAATAATCCCAACAATGATAACACAATTCCCATATCACATTTGATCACAAAGGATCCAGTTAACTCAAGCACACAACCAAAACTACTCACTCATCTCGAAGAGCTCAAGGAGAGCTTTAAAACGATAACTTATACACCTAAAACGGAGTCCGGATGAGGGAGTTATGAACTATCGAAGATTGTCTGCGAAGAGTACAAGAGGGTGAAGCTCAGGACTTGTACAGCGGAGGGGGCGCACGCCTGCGCAGAAAGGGTGCGTGCGCCCTAGGTGATCAGAAGGTTTATGCAAAAGGACCAAGGGGAGGGTGCGCACGCACGCGAGGAAAAAGTGCGCACGCCCTAAGTCATCAGAAGGTTTATTTACCAAGGGGCATAAGGGTGCGCACGCCCTCAAGAAAATGGTGCGCGCGCCCCCTTCCCCGGAGGGGCAATTTCCGGCCAAAATTCTGGGTTTTTTCCATTTTCAACCCAAATCTTCACCATTTCTAACACTACTCAAACCCAACTTCTAATAAGCATACAAACGAACCAAAGTCACTTATGAGTGGAAAAGAGACTCATCTAACAACATTTACACCACCCAATCCAAGATTTCTAACCCAACATCAAATTCTCACAAAATTATCAAACAAATAGAAATAAATTCAAAACTCATCCAAGATTGCAATAAATAGTAACAATAACATCACACAACCATTGATGAACATTTTTGCATAAAAATGGGGGAAAGTAAACTTACCCGGATTTCTCAAAGTTGACGGAATTCGAATATTCTTAGCTCCCTACGATCCTATCAACGATCCAAGCACATTTCATAAAATGAGCACTAAGAAAAGATGAGAGGAAGAGGAAGAAAATGAAGAGAGAAGGGAGAGAGAAATCTTACATTTTTGAGCTATGGAAGAGAGAGAGAGAGAGTTTGCTGGGAAATGAGGGAGTGAGGGAGGAGAGGGGTGATGGAGGGAGTAAGTAGGATGATTTAAAGAATTTACATATAGACCCCCTCCCCTACACACTAACACAATAATCTTATACTCCCCACTAAGAACTAAGACCCAACACTACACACTAGCACAAATAACCAATTAAATGCTAGGCATAAAATATTATGAAATACAAAATGCACACATAATTATTTAAATAAATAAATAATTCAAATAAATAAATAAGAAATAGTTAAATAATTAAATATTTATTACTACGAAAATAGAGGCGGGTTTTCGGGTCGTTACAATCTACCCTCCTTAAAAAGAATTCGCCCACGAATTCACTCATCAAACTTCACAACACGCGGTCATAATGAGGCGACAACATACCGACTCTCCCATAGCACTCATAACCTCAATCGAGTACTCAACAAACTTTTCAGACATAGTCTCCATGACTCAATAAACCAACATATATTAATCACATACATATCTCAGGGATACACATATTAAACATTCTAAAGTTAACTTCCTCTTTCATACCGAATTTCACATTCTCAAGACAATCACTTGATCACCAATTCCGAGACATAGCTGATTTGATCCTAATTAGCATTACGCTCATACTTAGTTTTCTAAGGAGTTATATCCACCAACTCTTGATAGTCTGTCATCAACGTCTCAATTTGGTCCCAAAATAGAATAAAAGATATAATCCGCTAAGGCAATATTAACAGAATCACCACCAATCCCAAATCATAGATAGTTCCATTTATTAAGCGTTACTCCTCGAAACATATACAAATACTTTATCACTCAAAATCGTTACACACCTCCATCTCTATTTGGAAGTATCACTAGAGGTAATGGATTTATCAATTTTCGCTATAATGGAAAACTTACATATCTCCAAGAAAACATAACACTGATCACACCTTTTAAGATAACGGTGATACCAGCCCAAACCACGAAACTACATTAATACCGAAATTATTATCATTACATTACTCCAATCCTTGAAAGTTTAAAACAGTTCCAAGTACTCAGTAGTCCGCAAACAATCCAAATTTTATCTTCAAAAGATTTCCTCTAACTCCCATTTAAGTTAATAATCCGTGCTTATATACCCAAATGAATTTTAACAAATTCTAAATCTTCAATGGCTAACCCAATTTAGACTTTCACGTATACATTTATTAACCCAATATTACTTATGCTCAACAGTATTACCAACATAATAATCCAATTAGCGAATAACATTTCAACTGACCAAATGCAAAATCATAGCATCCTTTAATATGCCCAAGCATTGATACCCAACTTTCTTCACATACCCTTAATCCAAATCGAGAAACGCCACCAAGGTAAGATTGAGCCCATAAAACAACCATTTAACTAAAACTCAAAATGCCTTTAATACATTTCGAGAAATTCTTGCCCTCTCAAAATGTGCTTAGTCCTTTCCACTTAACGCGCTTACTACCATTAATGTTTATAACTTCCACAATATACTAGTCACTCATAGAAAATCATGCATTTCTTCACACTAACCAATTCCGATGCACTCACGAAGATGTACTAAAGGTAAACAAAAATCTCCTACCATGAAATCCTCAATTGAATCCTCAGCTCTTATAACTCAACCGATACAATATGGATATTGACCTAATTATTAGCACTACCACCTTGTACCAAAACAACTCACTTTAACCCAAGTTCCTCTCCAAACACTAGGCACTATTCAGGAGAAAATAGAAATCTTACAAATGATACATACACCCAACAATTCGGTATAGACATCCCATTGACACCTACCTAAGTTATATATTCAAATCCCATATAAGAAAAGATGAGTATAATTCTACCCAAAGAAACGGTCTCAAAACGATTTTAGGAAATCAGGAATAGAGAATGTAACAATTCCTCCTACAACAATCGACTAACGCATAACATTTCCCTTCTCAAAATAACATCAAAACCTTATAATAGTAATATGACAAATTTAGCAGGTAAGGCATGTCTACCCTTAAGCACAACATAAGCACATAAGACTTCATCAGATATCCCACACCCTCCATAGGAGTAGACACTGACAACACATAAGTCAAAGACTCAGGAGAAATAAATGCAACTAAATGCACAGAAACATGAGAATGCGATGATCCTAAAAAAAATGCACGCGCTCGCTCTCTCGACACAAAATTAATACATCCTGAAACTGATGAGTCACCCGTTGAGTGCTGATTGATCGCAAATACCCTACCCTGAACCTTTAGGGTTTCCCGAAGTATCTCTCTTCTGACCTTGTGTAGTACCAGCGTCACTCCCGAATTGTTGATATCTTCCCCTAAGACAATCCCTCACAAAATGCCCCAACTGACCACAATTCACACATTTTCCTTGCTTCTTCCAACACTTGTCTTCTGAGTGTCCTTCCCTCTGACAATAGTTGCAGGTCTTCCCATTTCGTGTCCCCTGATTTGTACCTTAATTTTTCACTATCGGCTGCCCTCCAGAGTTATCTCAGTTATCCGATTGTTGCGGTTGTGACTTGCTCTGCCCTCCTTGCTTACTCGGGTTAACCATCTCAGTCTTCCTCTTATATTCCCCAATGTCTTGCTCTATCAAATAGGCATGGTCCTCTATAAATTGAACCCCATGCTGATCATTTCAGGGGGAGAAAACGTTTTGAGAGTTGTTACTCTGCCAGTTTGAGAGCAGAAAGTGAGTTATACACATATTTGAGTGATTAGAAAGGAAGATAGGCATAACCATCATAGGTGAAGCCTCTTTCTCCCCATCTTCTTCTTCATCTCAAACTCTCTTTTATATTTGTTAATATTACTTGTTCATCTTGTATTATTTCTTCTTGTTCTTGCAAAGTCTTGTCCATTTCAAGCACTTTATATTTCTTGCAAGTCTTGTCCATTTCAAGCACTATATCTATGTATTATACAAGTCTTGGCCTTCCAAGCTATATATATTATGATTATATATGTATATGATCCAAATCATGAGGTGATTCAAGGTGCCCTTCACATCTAGTGTGTGATTTATGGGATAAAACCTAGGATGATCATGATTTGTTACATTTCATGTTGATGTTGTTCTTGTTTGGCCATAAGAGTCATGATTGGGGGATAAAGTTTCAATCTTTATCATCCCAACCATGACCTAGCCATAAATCACCAAGTATGGGACATAAAGATTTGATCTTTGTGTTATATTTGTGTCCCTAAAGGTTTAAACTTGCATAATAAGTCCATTTTGGTGGTAAAGTTTTAATCTTTATCCACCAAAATGGTCATTTTGGTCTAAATGCCATGTTCATCAACTTTTCATGAATCTCTCCAATGATTGCCTTTGATCACACCTAAATCTTTTTTTTTGGGTTCCTTTGATGATCAACGTGCATAGGAATGAACTTTCCAAAGTTTTGTTGTTAATCATAAACTGGAAATCAACATTCCAGTCCAGTTTCAGCAAAGATACTCTGTTTTAACTGAAACTGGACTGTTTTTCTGATAAACTGCAAAAATGCCCTGGAGAGCCATCCCCATCCGTACGGCTACTTTGGCTAGGGAGGGCATTTTCCAGTTTCTTCCTTTTCTGACCCAAAAGTTTGCAAAATAAACCTTTTCTGTTAAATAATTAACTGGTTTTGCCAAAACAGTCAGTTTCTCCCATTTTTGAAAACACACACACACACATGCACTTTTGTTAACTAACATTAGGGAGACTCGGTCCTATCCGAGGCGACTTGGGTGACGTGACACTCTTCCCAAGGCGTAACCTGACCTCCGAACTAATAGAATCTCTAACCTTTTCTTTTGTTGGGTTAAATAATTAACAAAAGTGGCGACTCCGTTATGTTTCGTGAGATAACCGTGTTCGGCTTTTTCTCCCCAAAACTCATCACGATCCTCCGCGCGGGGGCGGTATCCTTACAGTGGCGACTCCGCTGGGGAGTTAAATGTTCTCAAACTTCTTTTTAGAAGCTTTGGGGACATTTATGTGTGGGTCAAACTCCCATCCCCCGTTTTCGTTAACTTTTGTGTTGTTTTGTGTGTGTTGTGTTTCTGCTTGAATTTTCTGGAGTGGAAACTGTTCTGGATGTGCAATAAACTGGGGCTTGATGATCAGAAGATGAAAAACTGCAAAAAATAATTACCAGCATTCTACAGCCGTACGGCTATATTGGGCAGGGAACAGAATGTTCCAAAATTTAACAATTTTATGCAGGGCAGGAACATTCTGTGTCCCTTTGGCTTTTGCTTGTCCAGGTTCCAAATTTACAGTTTTGTTTGAGCACATTACCTTCCTCTTTTCTAGCCAAAACTTGGTTTTTGAAGCTTGGTCATGCACAAACTTTTGGACATAAATTTGGGTTTTCAAAACCTCCTTGTGCATGACCCATTTTGTAAAATATTTTTTGAATTCTTTGTTGTGCACAACTTGTTTTGCAAATGGTTTTCAAAAGGACCGTTTCTTGTAAAGTTTTGATTTCAAAGGATTCTTTGGTTGTGCACAATTTGTTGTACATACGAGTTTTGGCTTTGTTTGTTCATATGATTCTTGCTTGATTGCTTGTGTAAATAGCTTATTCGTGCTTGCTCATTTTTGTTGATTATGCTTATTCATGCTTGTTCATATGTTGCTTGTGCATTGTTCATGATGTTAAAATGAATCGAAAATTTCTATTTTAACTCAAAAGAGAACATAGAATGGCTTCACACTACGCGCACTTAACCTTGCACGTTCCAAATACCCTTTAAACCTGGGATGGATGCCACGATGCAGCTTGATTGGTGCTCTTGTGCCCTTCTAGCGCGCACGGGTCCATTCCACCTCCCCTTCCGAGCCGAGTCAACCACACTTGTCTGTGACACACAAATACCGAGACTTTGGTTGGTTTTTGGTCTAGGTCACGTTACCACGTCCCTAATACGTGTCTGAGATTAATTTTGGCCAAGCTAATGCCCGAGTCATGACTCCTTGTGAAAGCAAGTGTGACCATGGTCAACTTTGACCCGGTCCTTGACTTACGCGTTAATGTTGACCGTAATTAACCTAAGTCGCGTATTAAGGATAGGGTGACACCGTGTTGTCAAGCCCTAATGAATGGTCCATATTAATTGTCCTTAAGCCCAAGGATAAGGTTCGAGAGCCCTCATCAAAGATGAGGTTATGCCAGAAGTCCCTTAAGTCCCTAAGACGAATCTCGATCTTGACCGGGGCTTAAGCATGATTGGAATGGCTCACGCGTTGGGAATCTTGCGATGCACTAGACCCTAGGTTCGTCTCTTTTAGTCGGAGGAAGCTACTTACCCTATAGGACCCTCGCCCGGGACAGTCCATCCTTGGGAGTGTGCAAGGCAGGTGAAAACGAGGGTCTATAGGCGTAGTGATGGCCTCCACTGATCCAGGATGTCGAATAGTTGCGAAAAAGAAGAGAAATATTTTCCAACCAGTTAGGAATAAAAATGCTTTTCAAGTAAACTTGGATGAATAAATAATTTTACATTGCATGACTTTGCTCCGTTTTTGCTTCTTGGCCTTGACGCATTGCATTATTGCGTTAATGAGCATCATTCCGTTAAGTCTTTGGACGGATCCCCGTTATCCTCCAAGACTTCCGTAAAGGCATTTCGTCAAGTCTTTGGATGGATCCCTGTTATCCTTCCAAGACTCCCGTTAGAGTCCCTAGGCATAGTTCCCTAGGAGGTTAGTTAAATCTTTGGATGGATCCCCACTAACCTTCCAAGGTTCCCGTTGTGATCCCGTTGTGATCCCCATTGCGATCCCCGTTGCGATCTCCGTTGTGATCCCGTTGTGATCCTGTTGTGATCCCCGTTGTGATCCCATTGCGATCTCCGTTGTGATCCCCATTGTGATCCCGTTGTGATCCCCGTTGCGATCCCCGTTGCGATCTCCGTTGTGATCCCGTTGTGATCCCCGTTGTGATCCCCGTTGTGATCCCCGTTGTGATCCCCGTTGTGATCCCCGTTGCGATCCCCATTGTGATCCCCGTTGTGATCCCGTTGTGATCCCGTTGTGATCCCCGTTGTGATCCCCGTTGCGATCCCCGTTGCGATCCCCGTTGTGATCCCGTTGTGATCCCCGTTGTGATCCCCGTTGTGATCCCCGTTGCGATCTCCGTTGTGATCCCGTTTGTGATCCCCGCTGAAACCTCCGTTAAACCCCTAGGTGTTGTCCCCTAGGTCCTTATTGAGATTCTCGCTGGAACCCTAGGTGTTGTCCCCTAGGTCCCCGTTAAGATCCCTGTTAAACCCCTAGGCGTAGTTCCCTAAGAAGTTGGTCAAGTCTTTGGACGGATCCCTGTTATCCTCCAAAGCGTCTGTTAAAGAAAAGAAACAAAAGGTGCTTAGGGTAACTCTCTCCCCTTTCCTTGGGCCGTCACATGATGACCAATTCTGCGCCCCTCATGCCATTTCGTTCCCATGACCCCTTCGAGTTTAGCTGTCATGGCACCACATGGTAATATATATTGGTCAAGCATTGGCCTCCTCTGTCGCGCCCCGTACCCGTGTTCCTACTTGGCCCCACGCTCGGGACACGATCGGAAGACGTCATAAAACATTTTAGGAAAATTTTTCGAAATGTACTTTCATAAAGTTTCATATAACCAAACACGTTTACTTGAAACTTGATTTCAATTCCACACAAACAAACTTTCACAATCCAAGGTACTTAGCCATAAGGCTTACACACTTTACTTACAAATTTACAACTCACCAACATGTTCCAAAAATAGGTGATACAAGATGAAGTCACGGGTACACTACCCAAAAGGTTATACATTTACATAATGTAGCCTTTACATACCAAACTTATTTTCCCAAAATGTCTTACCCAAAATCACCACCTCGACGTCCTCCCTTGTGAAGTGACCTATCCCCTGGGATCTCCTTTATCTAAAACAGTAAACAAATAAGGGTGAGAATGAATCTCAGTAAGCTACTAAAATGCAACTACGTTACATGCTGAAATGATACTCGGAATTGAACAATGTCAATAAACATCCACATAGCACATAACATGAGAGGCTCCCTATCGCCAACCGTCCCATACCGGTTGGAAATAACGACCAACTCATCATACCACACATAAGGCGGAAATAAACACTCATACGTGGATACTGAGCCAAGGTCCTCGAATCAAACATATAACCATCTGAGAGGTATCAACTGAGCAGCACCAAAGGGCTGAAACCGGTTCATGAACCAAACAACAACAACAACAACAACAAGAGGGGGGAAATGACACATAGTCATAACCCAAACGGTGACTAAAGTCACTCAAAGGAGAGCTAGCCCAGACCCAATCCGTGGCCCAAGGAAGGGGGTTAAAATGGGAAACCAATGGTAGAAGCCTTACAATGAACTTGGCTCGTGTGCCATTATAATCCCTACCACTGCCCGACTCTACAACAAGTACCAGCTGGACTTTCAAACGAGCATAGTAATGAATACTTGCTTAAACAACAACAACAACCAGGGGCAATGATTCCAAAGTAGGGAATCAAGCCAAACACATCACAAAGATGAACCAATCCAACACACATCAAAAGATGTTAAACAATACCCCATGTAACACTTATTCACATTCCATAACACATTTGTTCACAAGGGAACCAATTTCAAACACTAGGGTGTTCCACAACAACCCTCTAGGTACTCTAGGATATCACCTAAGACCTAGACCAAGCTTGAACTTTAAATCACTTGAAATGGAGCAACTCCATTTTTCAGCAACCCTGGGCGGTCGCCCACACCAGCCTGTGCGGCCGCCCAAAACACTCTGCCCTAAGACAAAAACCTTCCAGACAAGTGTGCGGCTGCACGCCCAACACACCCGCCAGGCCCAAAACTTGCTAATTTTACTCCCTTCGTTTCACCGTCCCAAAAGTACGAACCAACATCTATCTTACCAAAAATAATTCAACCAAACTGAGTTATACAACACAAATATGACTTCTTTACACAACCAACATCAACTTTCCAAATACTCCCTTTGTCCCAAAATTACAAGTATCACAAATATTATCCAAATCACAAAAATAACAATCACAAGTATCAAGTATAACATATATGACCATTTTAATAATTAAAGGGGAATTAGTAACTTACCTATTTCCAGAAAAAGTATCGCAGAAATATGTTTTGTTCGGGTAGAAATGACCTACTCAACGCCCTGATCATTTTTATATAATTAGATTTTAAAACGGATAAGTAGATAAAAAGAATTAAATCGAAACAGGTTGAACTTACCTTTTCTTTCTTAACCCTAGGAGAAACGAGGAAGAAAAGTTCTGGGTTTGCACACAGAGGGAGAGAAGGATAAGTGTGTTTTATAAAAATCTTTACCCATTTTCCTACTTTAATCACTCTACTTTCCATTTGAACACTTTAACCCCTGAAGTTACATTTTCACAAAGGACCCTAAAGTTTCAACTTAATCAATTAACTCCTTTAATCATTATTATTACTAACTAAGTAAATAACACAAATAATCAAGTAAGATGTGCAAATCATAAAATATGATGCAACACATAAAATGCACATATAATGTCAAATTAAAATCCCCAAAAATATAAAATAAATAGGGACGGGTTTTGGGGTCGTTACAATCACTCCCCCTTAAAGAAAATTCATCCCGAATTTTAGAATAACTTACCAAACGAATCAAATAACCAAGGATATTTCCTCTCCATTTCATCCCGAAGCTCCCAAGTAGACTCCTCAACATTATGGTTCCTCCACACAACTCTAACAAGAGGAATACTCTTAGTTCTCAATTCTTGAACTTTAGAATCAATCACCTGAACTGGATGCTCCTCATAGGACATACTTGGTTCAATATCCTCAGGTATTTCAGATAACACATGAGATGGATCATACACATACTTTCTAAGCATAGAAACATGGAACACATTATGAATCTTGTCAAGAGAAGGAGGTAACGCAAGACGATAAGCTCGATCTCCGACTCTTCCCAAAATCTCAAAAGGACCGACAAATCTAGGAGCAAGTTTACCTTTTTTCCCATATCTCTTAATTCCCACCTTTGGAGAAACTTTCAGAAACACAAAATTACCCTTTTCAAACTCAAGGTCTCGCCTCCGGTGATCAGCATAACTCTTCTGAAGACTTTGAGCAATAGTCAATCGATCCCGAATAAGCTTAACCTTCTCAACTAAATCATTAACCATATCAATACCCCAAATCTTTGCTTCCCCAACTTCATCCCAACAAATAGGTGAACGACACTTTCTTCCATACAATGCTTCATAAGGAGCCATCCCAATACTCGACTGAAAACTGTTGTTATAAGCAAATTCTACGAGAGGCAAATGAATATCCCAAGAATCTGCAAAATCAACTGAACAAGCTCTCAACATATCCTCAAGAATCTGAATGGTCCTTTCTGACTGGCCATCTGTTTGAGGATGAAAAGCAGTACTAAATCTCAACTCTGAACCCAAAGCCTTCTGAAATGCTTGCCAAAACCGAGGAGTGAGTCTAGGATCCCGATCAGATACAATGCTAACTGGAACTCCATGCAACTTCACTGTCTTATTAATGTACAAGGTATCAAGCCTTTCTATCGAATAACCAATCTCAATAGGTAAGAAGTGAGAAGACTTTGTCAATCTGTCTACAATCACCCAAACTGCATCATGCCTTCTTCGAGTACGAGGTAACCCTGTCACAAAATCCATAGTAACATGCTCCCATTTACATTCTGGAATATCTAATGGTTGAAGCAATCCCGCGGGCTTTTGATGTTCAGCTTTCACCTGTTGACAAGTCAAATACTTTGACACATAATCTGCTATTTCCCGCTTCATGTTGTTCCACCAAAACTGTTGCTTCAAATCTTGATACATTTTGGTACTCCCGAGATGAATAGTATACCTCGACTTATGGCCTTCCTCAAGAACTTGAAGTTTAATCCCATCAACATTAGGAACACATAATCTACCTCTGAAAGTCAATACTCCTTCAGAACTGAGAGAAAAGTCTTTAAATCTTCCATCTTTGATTTTACCCATAATCTTCACTAACTCGGGGTCATCTTTCTGAACATCCTTGATTTGTTGAATTAAGGTTGGCAATACTCTGATATTCGCAAATATAGCCCCATGCCTCGATTCAAAAGGACACCAATCTCGAGCATCTTCTAACATCTTCCATTCCCGTATCATCAATGAAGCTACATAAGACTTCCGGCTAATAGCATCAGCTACCACATTTGCCTTGCCCGGATGATAAGAAATGGTGCAATCATAATCCTTCAACAGCTCCATCCATCTTCGTTGTCTATTATTCAAATCTTTCTGGGAGAAAAGATACTTCAAACTCTGATGATCTGTGAAAATCTCAAACTTTGCTCCATATAGATAATGCTTCCATTTGTGTAACGCAAAAACAATAGCTGCAAGATCCATGTCATGGGTCAGATAATTCTGCTCACTAGGAGTTAACTTCCTTGAAGCATACGCAATTACCTTCCCACTTTGCATTAGAACACACCCCAAGCCTTCTTTTGAAGCATCACTATAAATCACCAATTCATCATTTCCATTAGGCAATGCAAGAATAGGAGCGGTGGTCAACCTTTTCTTTAACTCTTCAAAACTAACTTGACATTTGTCATCCCACACATATGGCACATTCTTTCGAGTCAATTGAGTCAATGGTGTAGCAATCTTAGAAAACCCTTCAATGAATCTTCTGTAGTACCCTGCTAACCCTAAGAAACTTCAAATTTCTGTAACTGATTCTGGCCTTTTCCAATTCACAATAGCTTCAATTTTTTATGGATCAACAGATATACCTTTATTAGAAACCACATGTCCCAGAAAAGAAACTTCATCGAGCCAAAAAGCACACTTACTGAATTTTGCAAAAACTGCTTCTCCCGAAGAATAGATAGAACCATTCGCGAGTGTTGCTCATGTTCTTCTCGAGACTTAGAATAAACCAGGATGTCATCAATAAACACAACCACAAAAGAATCAAGATAAGGCTTGAAAACCCGATTCATCGTATCCATGAAAACAGCTGGAGCATTTGTTAACCTGAAAGGCATAACAAGAAACTCATAATGACCATACCTACTACGGAAAGCAGTCTTAGGAATGTCTTCTGAGTGAATCTTTAACTGATGATACCCACTTCTTAAATCAAGCTTCGAAAAGACAACTGACCCTTGGAGTTGATCAAATAAATCATCAATGTGAGGCAAAGGATATTTGTTCTTTACAGTCACCTGATTCAGTTTTCTATAGTCGATGTATAGTCTCAAGGACCCATCTTTTTCTTTACAAACAACACAGGAGCTCCCCATGGTGATACACTGGGTCGAATGAAACCCCTATCAAGCAACTCTTGCAGTTGAATTTTCAACTCCTTTAATTCAGCTGGATCCATTCTGTAAGGTGATTCAGATATCGGGGTAGTACGTGGAAGTAAATCAATACAAAACTCGATCTCCCTATCAGGAGGCATAGAATACTCGGTAGAGAACATATCAGGAAACGCTTTCACAATATGCACATCCTTTACTTCAGGCAACTTTTTAGTAGTATCAAGAACACTAGCCAAATACCCCGTACAACCACAATGCAAAAACTTTCTAGCTTTCACATAAGAAATAATACGAATTCCCTTACCCAAAGGAACAGCCTCAAAAGTAAATTCAGGCACATCAGGAATAGAAAATGTAACCACCTTTGTATAACAATCAACTGAAGCATGGTATTTACTTAACAAATCCATTCCCAAGATAATATCAAAATCTTGTAATGGCAAAACAACTAAATCAGCAAATAAAACATGCTCCCAAATATGCACATCACAGCCATGTAACACCTTATTAGTCACCAAACACTCCCCTATTGGAGTAGACACTTCTAACACATAAGGTAGAGATTCAGAAGAAACATGCAATCAAGAAGCAAAATGCACAGACACATAAGAATGCAAAGAGCCAGGGTCTATAAGTGCTCGTGCCCTCAAACTAGACACAGAAATTATACCTCCTATCACGTTAGAAGAATTTGAAGCCTGCTGTTGGTTGATAGCAAAAACACGACCTTGCACTTTAGGCTTCCCTGAGGCATCCCTTTTCTGACCCTGAGACGATCCTGCTCCACTCCCATATGGTACAATCCTTGATCTTGGACAATCCTTCTGAAAATGGCCAAGCTGACCATAATTCAAACACTTTCTTTGCTTCTTCCAACATCGCTCTTCAGAATGCCCTTCCTTCTGATAGTAATTACATATTCTTCTACCTTGATTTCCCGGGGTGTTACCTTGATTTCTGATAATTGGTTGTCCTCTAAATTGTGTTGGTGTTCCCTGACCTCCCCGACTATCACCACGCTATGGTTGAGGTCTTCCTTGCCTTCCTGTACCTGCCAATTCAACTTTCCTCTTATGTTCTTCTATATCATGCTCCACCTGATATGCTCTATCAACAGCATCTTGAAAATCTTGCAACTTGTGAGATACTAGTTGACTTCGAATCACAGTTCTCAAACCCTATACAAATCTAATTGCTTTCCTTTCCTCAGTTGCCACTAAGTGAGTACAGTACCTAGATAACTCCGTGAATTTGGATGTATACTGAGCCACAGACATAGTATTCTGCTCCAACTTAAGAAACTCCATTCCCTTCTTGTCTTGATCTACCCGAGGAATGAAATATTCCTTGAATTTCTTCAGAAAATTTTCCCAAGTATAGGGTACATGATTCTCATCCCAATTTGCTTTCAAAGCTCTCCACCAGTGCTCAGCAGCTCCACTCAGTTTATAGGTAGCAAACCTGACTTGTTCTTCATCAGTACATCTCAAGACATCAAATATTTTCTCCATCGACTCTATCCACCTTTCTACCTTTATTACCTCTGGTTCTCCTTCATAACCCATTGGTTTCATCTTTAGGAACTGTTCTAACCCATATCTCGGAGGTACTTGTTCTCCTCCTTGCCTCTGATCATTTAAAGTTTTCATTGCTGCCTCGAACATCCCTTGAAACATAATTCGAGCCTCTTCTCTGGCATCCCCTTGTCATGAAGAACCAGCCTGATTTCCTTAATTCTCAACCATTTTCAATAAGTACCTGCATAAGACACTCAGCGTTACTCACTCTATACACAACTACCCTCCTAGGTTGCTTAGTCATTCTAGACCATCTACAACCTAGCTCTGATACCAATTATCGCGCCCCGTACCCGTGGTCCTACTTGGCCCCACGATCGGAACACGATCGGAAGACGTCATAAAACATTTTAGGAAAATTTTTCGAAATGTACTTTCATAAAATTTCATATAACTAAACACGTTTACTTGAAACTTGATTTCAATTCCACACAAACAAACTTTCACAATCCAAGGTACTTAGCCATAAGGCTTACACACTTTACTTACAAATTTACAACTCACCAACATGTTCCAAAAATAGGTGATGTCACGACCCGAAAACTAGGCTCTATTTTATTGGTAATAAGTAATTATTATTTATTTATTTGCTTATTTATGTATCGAAATTATTATTTATTTAAATATTTTGTGTGCATTTTATGTTCATAATAATTATGCTTAGCATTTTATTTGAGTCATTCGGGTTAGTGTAATATTGTTGGGTCTTAATAGTTAGTAGGGAGTGTAAGTATTTGTGTGTAGTGTAGAGGAGGGGCCTGAGTGTAAGTTTTGGAAATAATTCCCCTACTCCCTCTCTTCTCCCTCACCTCCCTACTCTTTCACCCTCACTCTTTCATTTCTCTCTCTCCCAGCTTTCTCCCTCTCCATTTATCAAGAAAAGGGTAAGTTTTTTTCTCTTTTCTCTCTTCATTTTCTTCATCTTCCTCCCATTATCTCTCATTTCTCATAACTTGAATCTTGTTTAGATCGTCGATAGGATCGCGTAGAGTCAAAAATATTTGAAATCCATCAACTTTGAGAAAATCCGGGTAAGTTGCTTTTCCCCCATTAATATGCTAAATTGTTCATATCATGCTTATATAATGCTTTAGTTGTTATATTTGAAGTTTGATTGAGTTTGGAATTTATTTGGAATTTATTTGGATTTTTGGTTAAAAATGGTGATTATATGAAGATTGGGATTTAAACCTTGATTTGGGTTTCTAGATGTGTTATTTTGGTCCTATTCAAGTTTATAAGTTGTTTTGGTTCATTGTTATGCTTATTGGAGGTCTTGATTTTGAGTATTTGAGAAATGGTAAGAATTTTGGGTTGTTTGGGTGCCATTTCGGGTATGTATGAACCCAGGAAGAAATCTGGGCATTGTTCTTCTGGCACGACCATGCCCCTTTATTTGGCACGGTCGTGCCAATATTAACTTGCCTCTCGTCATGTTTGGCACGGTCGTGCCACTTTCTTAGGCACGGTCGTGCCAAGCTGGGACTCTGATATATTCTCCCCTTTTCTTCTAAAACTGTTTCCCCCATAACTTCTTCGTCCGGACTCCGTTTTAGGCGTGTAAACTATCGTTTCGAAGCTCTCTTCGAGTACTACAAGATAGTATAGGTTGTTCAGTTAAGTTATAAGTTTTATACTTCGGGATTTTATTGGGTGTTTGGGCATCTTATGATGTGTTCGTGGTTGTTCCAATCGAATTGATTTTCGAGTAAGACTTGGTCTAGGTTTTAGGCGATGTCCCATAGTACCTAGAGGGTTCTTATTGAACACCAAAGTGTAGGGTTTAGTCCGGTCGCAATCATGTTCTAATAAGTGAAACCTTTTGGATTCGTTTGGGGTGTTTAGAATTGGTTCGTTATGAACGGAGGTAAAGCGTGAATTGGTAATTGGGTACCACGGTTTGATTAACCTTAAGGTGTATTCATTCTGATTTCTTACTTTGGAATTCCAGGTGTGATGAGATGGTTGAGTTCATAGTCCTAGTACATCTTTATGAGTAAACGTTTAGGATAATTTTGGGTTATAGTCGTTGTACTATTTGTGAGCGACCGTTTGGGTTGTGTTCCTTATGAGTAACTTATGGGTATCATCTTGAAATGTATCTGGTATGGTTCCTCTTTATGGAATTATCGTATTCTAATAATCATTGTTGTTGTGCTCTTTATGAGAAATTCGTTTATCGTTGTTGTGCTCTTCATGAGAAACTCTTGTTATCGTTGTTGTTAAACTCTTCATGAGTAACCGTTGCATCTTTATGGTGATTATTTGGTATGATTCCCTACTTTGGAATCAATGGTTGTTTATTGTGCTAGTATTTTATTAGTTAGCCTTTACTTGAAAGTCCAGCTGGTATTTTGTGTGTGTTTGTGCTATGCGAAATATTATGATGGCACAACCAAGTCCATTGTGATGTTGACCATTGTTTTGCCCCATTATTAACCTCCTCCAGATTGGCCTTGGATGTGAGAAGAGCTAGCTCCTTTGTGTGCATTTTAGCTTTACTTGGAGCATGACTTTGTGGCATGTCTCCCGTCCTTTGTGACACTTCATTTGGTTATTGGTTCCGGTACCGGGTTTCTCTTCAGCTTTTATGCTACTATGAAGATGGTTTGTTTGATTGATGGGTTGATTGGTCGCTTCTGACCGGGGGTTTTCTCTTCGGCTTTCATGCTATGAAGAAGATGTTGATTGTTGATTATTGAAGCTGCGCAGCGACCTTTATTTGGTTCTTTCAGTTGGGTGAAACCTTGGCTATGTATCCACTTATGAGTGTTTATTTCAGCTTTATGTGTTGCATGATGAGCTGGTCGTTATTTCCAACCGGTATGGGACGGTTGGCGATAGGGAGCCTCTCATTTGTTGTTATATGTTTATTTATATGATTGATTATTGGATGTTACTGTTCGACAGCATGTCACTTATTATTCCGCTGCTATCTATCTTATGTTAATTGCTATCGGTCATTGCATATTAGCATGTCATGTAGTTGCATTAGTAACTTACTGAGATTTTATCTCACCCCGTTTATTTCCATCTTTGTTTTTCCTTAACCCCCCCCCCAGGAGGAAAAGGATTAGGATTCGCGGATCGAGGAGGACGTCGAGAGGATTGAGATTTTGGGCAGGTTGTTTGATCGGTTTGCATTATTTAAATGTATAACCTTTTGGGGATAGTTTTACCAACAATGACGTCATTAAGATTTGTAATCTTTTGTATTTTTGGGGTGAGCTTGCGAAGCTTATTCTAGTAGTTTGTTGTTGTTGTTAAGATTGGATTTCTAAAACTTTGTTTTAAACATTTTGGGTATAAAAATGGAATTTTTATCTTCATTATTTTTGTCGCGACCCCGACCCCGCGGGCCCGGAACTCGCGAGCTGGACGTCGACTTACAACAATACACCAAAATAATGAAGATAAAAATTCCATTTTATAACCAAAATGTTTAAAACAAATTTTTAGGAATCCCAGCTTAACAACAACAAACTACTAGAATAAGCTTCGCAAGCTCACCCCAAAATACAAAAGGTTACAAATCTTAATGACGTCATTGGTGGTAAAACTATCCCCAAAAGGTTATACATTTAAATAATGCAAACCGATCAAACAACCTGCCCAAAATCTCAATCCTCTCGACGTCCTCCTCGATCCGCGAATCCTAATCCTTTTCCTCCTGGGGGAGGGTTAAGGAAAACAATTTGAAACAAGAAACGGGGTGAGAATAAATCTCAGTAAGTTACTAATGCAACTACATGACATGCTAATATGCAATGACCAATAGCAATTAACATAAGACAGATAGCAGCGGAATAATAAGTGACATGCTGTCAAACAGTAATATCCAATAATCAATCATATAAATAAACATATAACAACAAATGAGAGGCTCCCTATCGCCAACCGTCCCATACCGGTTGGAAATAACGACCAGCTCATCAAGCAACACATAAAGCTGAAATAAACACTCATAAGTGGATACATAGCCAAGGTTTCACCCAACTGAAGAACCAAATAAAGGTCGCTGCGCAGCTTCAATAATCAACAATCAGCATCTTCATAGCAGCATGAAAGCTCGAAGAGAAAACCCCGGTACCGGAACCAATAACCATAAGAGTGTCACAAAGGACAAGGACCATGACACAAAGTCATGCCCGTTAGCTAGATACATTCACAGAGGAACGCTAACTTATCCTTTCCAAGGCCAATCTGGAGAAGGGGTATAGTAAGGGCAAAACAATGGTCAACATTATAATGGACTTGGCTTTGCCATTATAATCTTTCCCATCGCCCGATGCAACAAATATGCCAGCTGGGCTTCCAAATAAATGCTAAGTAATAATATTTTAGCATGAATAAGCAACTTAAGGTTCCAAAGTAGGGAACCACACCAATTAATCACTATAAAGATGCAAACGATTACTCATGAAGAGTTCAACAACAACGAACACAAGAAGTTTCTCATAAAAGAGCACAACAACGATAAACGGAATTTCTCATAAAGAGCACAACAACATTGATCATTAAAACAAGATGATTCCAAGACAAGGACCCATACCAAACACATCCTAAAGATGATACCCACGAGTTATTCATAAAGAGCACAACCCAAACGGTCGCTCACCAATGGCACAATGACTATTACCAAAATGACCCTAAACATTTACTCATAAAGATATACTAGGACTATGAACTCAACCATCTCATCACACCTGGAATTCCAAATAAGAAATCCGAATGAATGCATCCTAAGGTTAGTCAAACCGTAGGTACCCAATTGCCAATTCACGCTTTATCTCCGTTCATAATGATCCCATTCTAAACACCCCAAACGAATCCGAAAGGTTACACTTATTAGAACGTAATCACGACAGGACTAAACCCTACACCTTGGTGTTCAATAACAACCCTCTAGGTACTATAGGACATCGCCTAAAACCTAGACCAAGTCTTACTCGAAATTCAATTCGGTTGGAACAAACACGAACACATCATAAGATGCCCAAACAATACTTGATCAAATTACATAACTCTATTGTTCACAAAGGAACCAATTTTAATCACTAAAGTGTTCCACGGTGTTATCTTAAGTTAATTGGAAGAAATAAACTTAAACTATTTAGGCCCTAAGTCCTAATGTCGCGACCCCGAACCCGCGGGTCCGGAATACGCGAGCTGGACGTCGACTTAAAACCAAAACTCTAAAATATAGAAGTTAAAAATTCCATTTTGAACCAAAAGATGATAACACAATGTTTTACAAATCCAAGTTTAAATCAACAAAGTACATCTAACATAAGCTCCACAGCTTATACCCAAAAGAATAAAATATACAATTCTTAATGACGTCAATAATGGTAAAACTATCCCCAAAAGGTTATACATTTAAATAATGTAAACCGATCCATAACAACCTGCCCCAAAATCTCAATCCTCTCGACGTCCTCCTCGATCCGCGAATCCTAATCCTTTTCCTCCTGGGGGGGGGTTAAGGAAAAACAAATATGGAAATAAACGGGGTGAGATAAAATATCAGTAAGTTACTAATGCAACTACATGACATGCTATAATGCATTAAGCAATAAACAATGATAAATATCACATAGCATGTAACAATTAACAGTCAACAGATAGCAGCGGAAAGTAAACACATAACAAAGGATATTAGCCAAGCTTTCCCAACTGAAAGAACCAAATAAAGGTCGCTGCGCAGCTTCAATAACCAACAATTCATCATCTTCATAATAGCATGAAAGCTGAAGAGGAATCCCCAGTCAGAAGCGACCAATCAACCCATCAATCAAACAAACCATCTTCATAGCAGCATAAAAGCTGAAGAGAAACCCGGTACCGGAACCAATAACAATGTAAAGTGCCACAAGGGGCGGGAGCCATGCCACAAAGTCATGCTCCAAAACGATTAGCTAGAATACCCACAACGGAGCTAGCTCATCCCAACCAAGGCCAATCTGGATGAGGACAGAAGGACCAATGGGCGATGCTATACTGGACTTGGCTCGTGCCATTATAGCATTATCCATTGCCTGACTCGATACACAATTTAACCAGCTGGACTTTCAATCATGCTAAGAAATAAAATACTAGCACGGTAAACAACTAAGGATTCCAAAGTAGGGAACCATACCAAATAATCACCATAAAGATGCAACGGGTACTCATGAAGAGTTTAACAACAACGATAATAAGAGTTTCTCATGAAGAGTGCAACAACGATAAACAGAATTTCTCATAAAGAGCACAGCAACATTGATCATTAAAACAAGATGATTCCAAGACAAGGCACGTATCAAATACATCCTAAATATGATACCCACAAGTAAATCATAAAGAGCACAACCCAAACGAATCCAAAAGATTACTCTTATTATAACATGATCACGACCGGACTAAACCCTACACTTTAGTGTTCCAAAACAACCCTCTAGGTACTATAGGATATCACCTAAAACCTAGACCAAGTCTTATTCTAAAATCAATCCGATCAGTAAAATAACTTTCAATTAAAGGGTCTCAAGGTATTAAGTCCTCACTTATATCACAAAATGATCATAACAACTCAATAAAGTCACTCAATTGGATTTACAAAACTTGTTCACAATGGATCGATACAACTCCTCTTAACCTCAAACACCCAATAAAATCCCGAAGTATAAAACTTATAAATTAACTGAAAAACCTATACCATCTTTTAGTACTCGAAGAGAGCTTCGAAACGATAGTTTACACGCCTAAAACGGAGTCCGGATGAGAAAGTTATGGCCTCCGGAAGATCGAACGAAAAAACGGACAAACTGGAAAAAGAGGGGTGCTCGGCCGAGCAGTTCTATATGACTCGGCCGAGCAACCTCGGCTCCAAAACTATGACTCTCTGGTCTGCTCCGCTCGGCCGATTCAAGGGACGCGCTCGGCCGAGCACAGCCTAAATTCAGAGAAACGCAGAAGAACCCAAGTAACCAAATTTTACCCAAAACTTCACCATTTCTCTAATACTCAAAATCAAGACTTCCAATAAGCATAATAATGCACCCAAAACAACTTGTGAACTTGAAATGGACCTAAATAACAACATCTAGCTACCCACAACAAGATTTGAACCCCAACATTCCCAAGAACACCATTGTTGCCCAAAAACTCAAATAAATTCAAAATAAATTCTATACTCAACCAAACTTCAAATATAACACATCAAGCATTATATAAACATGATATGAAAATTTTAGCATAAAAAATGGGGGAAAAGCAACTTACTCGGATTTCTCAAAGTTGATGGATTTCAAATATTTTTGGCTTCCAACGATCCTATCGACGATCTAAACATGTTTCAAGTTTTAAGAAACGAGAGATTAAGAGAGGAAGATGAAGAAAATGAAGAGAGAAGGAAGAAGATGAAACTTACCCACAATGGAGGAGAGAGAGAGTGTGTACTGGGAGGAGGAAGATGAGTGAGGGAGAAGAGTAGGGAGGTGAGGGAGAAGAGAGGGAGTAGGGGAATTATTTTTTTAAAAAGTTACATCTAGGCCCCTCCCCTCCTACTAACACAATACTACACTCCCAACTAACAATTAAGACTCAACAATACCACACTAGCACAAATGACCCAAATAAAATGCTAGGCATGAATTATTATAACACATAAGATGCACATTTAAATTATTAATTAAATAATAATTTAAATAAAGAAACAAACAAATAATTAAATAATAATTATTTATTACTAATAAAATAGAGCCTAGATTTCGGGTCGTGACATTCACTCCCCCTTAAAGAAAATTCGACCCGAATTTTAACGAGACTTACCCGAAAGACCAAATAGCTACGGATACGATAGCTCCGCCATTTCTCAAATTCCTCTATTGTCCAATCTAACCCACTAAAAGGTAACCTTAAATAATGCTTACGATAACACCACCTCTCGAACCGAATCATTCCATCATTATCTTCATTACTAATCAAAATCCATACTCAAAATCGAAGAATTCAAATTATTTTCACACATAATTCTCGAGGTATCTCAAGCTCGCCTTATTCATAACCTTAACTACACCGCAGAGGTACTTCCATTTGTAAATCGCATACTTAGTATTATTCCCCAGAAATTCCAAACATTACCATCTCGAGCTTAATTAGCTTTTAAAATATGAAAAGCTAAAGAAATTTTCCATCCCCATAATATTCACCAAAGGCTATATCTCTAAGGATTCCCATTATAGTGCTCTCGCTCTAGGTAGCACCTTAAACTAGAGGTGTAATATAAACCCAATATTTTAATACAAAATGTTCACTTAAATCTACGCCATAATATCATCGTCATAACACTCCACTCCTTGAAAGCCTAAAATAATTACGAATACGCAATAGTCCGAAAATGATCTAAATTTTATCTCCAAGGGATTTCCTCTAACTCCCTTTTTAGTTAACAACCTGTGCTCATATACCCAAGGAAATCGACAAATCTCAAATCCTCAATAGCTAACCCAAGTTAGTCTTTCACGCATACATTTATTAACCTAATGATACTTAGGCTCAATAGTACTACCATCATAATAAACCAATTAGCTAGCAACGTTCCAGCTGACCCAATACCAAATCATGATATTCCTTAATTATGCCCAAGTATTGATACTCCACTTCCTTCACATACCCTTGATCCAATTCGGGAAACGCCACCAAGAAGGGATTTAGAACCATAGAACCACCATTTAACCAAAATTTCAAAATGCCTTTAACATAAATCGAGAAATTATTACTCTCCTAAAATGTACTTCGTCCTTTCTAACTTAACACGCTTACCACCATTAATGATCATAACTCCTACAACAAACTCATCATCCATAACAAATCATGCACCTCTTCATACTAATCAATCCCGAGGCACTCACGTAGATGTACTAAAAGTAAATAAAATCTCCTAACAAGAAATCCTCAATTGAATCCTCCACTCTTATAACCCAACCGATACAATATGGATAATGATCTCAATACTAGCATTGCAACCTTGTACCACAACAATTCAATTTAACCCAAGTTTCCCCTTAAACACTAGATACTATTCGGAAGAAAATGAAAATCTTACGAATGATAAATACTCCCAACAATTTGACCGAAACTAAATACTCAGATCTCAATTAAGAAAAGATAGGTATAACTCTACCCAAAGGAACGGTCTCAAACAGTTTTAAGAAATTAGGAATGGAGAATATAACAATCCCCCTACAACAATAGACTAAAGCAATAGTAACATCAAAATCTTGCAATAGCAATATGGCTAAATTAGCAGGTGAGACATAACCATACTTAAGCACATCATAAGCACATAAGACTTCATCAGATACCCTAAACTCCTCCATAGGAGTAGACACCTACAACACAAAAGTCAAAGACTCAGAAGAAATAAATGCAACTAATGCACAGAAACACATAAATGCGATGATCCTAAAATGCACGCGCTCGCTCTCACGACGCAAAATAATACCTCCTGAAATTTATCCGTTACCTGGTGAGTGCTGATTGGTCGCAATTACTCTGCCCTATACCTTAGGGTTCCCCGAAGCATCTCTCTTCTGACCCGGTGAAGTACTGGTTCCTGTTCCTGATGATTGAACCTTAAACCTCGGACAATCTTTTATGAAGTGACCCAGTTGACCACAATTGATACATTTTCCCTGCTTCTTCCAACACTTATCCTCCAAATGGCCTTCCCTCTGACAGTAAGTGCAAAGCCACCTACCTTGTTCCCTTTGTTTCCCCGGAGTAGTACCCGGATTCCCTAGCGCGGTTTGTTCCTTAAACTGAGATGGTGCTCCCAAATTACCTCGGTTATCTGAACGGTGATGTGGTTGAGATTTAGGATGGCTTACTTGTTTACCCGCATTTGCAACCTCGGTCTTCCTCTTATTCTCCCCAATATCTTGCTCGATCAAGTATGCCCGGTCTACCGCATCCTGAAATGTCACAATCCTCTGGGCTATAAGCTGAGTCCGAATAGAAGTCTTCAACCCCTGATGAATCTCATAGCTTTCTGCTCCTCGGTCCGCACAAGATAGTCACAATACCGGGCTAATTCTGTGAACTTAGCCGAGTACTGAGCTATAGACAACAAACCTTGCTCCAGGTTGAGCAGCTCGATCTCCTTTCGGTTTTGATCCACTACCGGAATGAAATGCTCCTTGAACTTTCGCACAAACAATTCCCATGCATACACTGTGTGAGTATCATCCCAATTCGCTTTAACACCCTTCCACCAATGCTCGGCGGCACCCACAAGTTTATAAGCCGCAAACCGGACCTTGTCTTCATCGGTGCAACCAAAGACATCATAAATTTTCTCCATCGACTCAATCCACAGCTCGGCCTTCCTTACATCGGGTTCCCATTGAACTCAACCGGTTTCAATTTCAGAAATTGTTCCAATCCGTAGCGGGGTGGTGGTGCTTGTTCTACCCTCGGACCTTGATCATGTATGGCCTTCATGGCCGCCTCAAACATGCCCTGAAACATTGCACGGGCTTCATCCCTTGTTTCATTCTGATTTGCATTACCGGTATTACTTTCACTACTTCTCCTTCGAGCCATTTCAAACAAGTACCTGCATAAAACAACAATTGTTACTCACTCCGAACACACTACCCTCCTAGGTCATACTAATCCACCTATACTTATACATAGAGCTAAACCATAGCTCTGATACCAACTGTCACGACCCCGAACCCGCGGGTCCGGAATACGCGAGCTGGACGTCGACTTAAAACCAAAACTCTAAAATATAGAAGTTAAAAATTCCATTTTGAACCAAAAGATGATAACACAAGGTTTTACAAATCCAAGTTTAAATCAACAAAGTACATCTAACATAAGCTCCACATCTTATACCCAACAGAATAAAATATACAATTCTTAATGACGTCAATAATGGTAAAACTATCCCCAAAAGGTTATACATTTAAATAATGTAAACCGATCCATAACAACCTGCCCCAAAATCTCAATCCTCTCGACGTCCTCCTCGATCCGCGAATCCTAATCCTTTTCCTCCTGGGGGGGGGGGTTAAGGAAAAACAAATATGGAAATAAACGGGGTGAGATAAAATATCAGTAAGTTACTAATGCAACTACATGACATGCTATAATGCATTAAGCAATAAACAATGATAAATATCACATAGCATGTAACAATTAACAGTCAACAGATAGCAGCGGAAAGTAAACACATAACAAAGGATATTAGCCAAGGTTTCCCAACTGAAAGAACCAAATAAAGGTCGCTGCGCAGCTTCAATAACCAACAATTCATCATCTTCATAATAGCATGAAAGCTGAAGAGGAATCCCCAGTCAGAAGCGACCAATCAACCCATCAATCAAACAAACCATCTTCATAGCAGCATAAAAGCTGAAGAGAAACCCGGTACCGGAACCAATAACAATGTAAAGTGCCACAAGGGGCGGGAGCCATGCCACAAAGTCATGCTCCAAAACGATTAGCTAGAATACCCACAACGGAGCTAGCTCATCCCAACCAAGGCCAATCTGGATGAGGACAGAAGGACCAATGGGCGATGCTATACTGGACTTGGCTCGTGCCATTATAGCATTATCCATTGCCTGACTCGATACACAATTTAACCAGCTGGACTTTCAATCATGCTAAGAAATAAAATACTAGCACGGTAAACAACTAAGGATTCCAAAGTAGGGAACCATACCAAATAATCACCATAAAGATGCAACGGGTACTCATGAAGAGTTTAACAACAACGATAATAAGAGTTTCTCATGAAGAGTGCAACAACGATAAACGGAATTTCTCATAAAGAGCACAGCAACATTGATCATTAAAACAAGATGATTCCAAGACAAGGCACGTATCAAATACATCCTAAATATGATACCCACAAGTAAATCATAAAGAGCACAACCCAAACGAATCCAAAAGATTACTCTTATTAGAACATGATCACGACCGGACTAAACCCTACACTTTAGTGTTCCAAAACAACCCTCTAGGTACTATAGGATATCACCTAAAACCTAGACCAAGTCTTATTCTAAAATCAATCCGATCAGTAAAATAACTTTCAATTAAAGGGTCTCAAGGTATTAAGTCCTCACTTATATCACAAAATGATCATAACAACTCAATAAAGTCACTCAATTGGATTTACAAAACTTGTTCACAATGGATCGATACAACTCCTCTTAACCTCAAACACCCAATAAAATCCCGAAGTATAAAACTTATAAATTAACTGAAAAACATATACCATCTTGTAGTACTCGAAGAGAGCTTCGAAACAATAGTTTACACGCCTAAAACGGAGTCCGGATGAGTAAGTTATGGCCTCCGGAAGATCGAACGAAAAAACGGACAAACTGGAAAAAGAGGGGTGCTCGGCCGAGCAGTTCTATATGACTCGTCCGAGCAACCTCGGCTCCAAAACTATGACTCTCTGGTCTGCTCCGCTCGGCCGATTCAAGGGACGCACTCGGCCGAGCACAGCCTAAATTCAGAGAAACGCAGAAGAACCCAAGTAACCAAATTTTACCCAAAACTTCACAATTTCTCTAATACTCAAAATCAAGACTTCCAATAAGCATAATAATGCACCCAAAACAACTTGTGAACTTGAAATGGACCTAAATAACAACATCTAGCTACCCACAACAAGATTTGAACCCCAACATTCCCAAGAACACCATTGTTGCCCAAAAACTCAAATAAATTCAAAATAAATTCTATACTCAACCAAACTTCAAATATAACACATCAAGCATTATATAAACATGATATGAACATTTTAGCATAAAAAATGGGGGAAAAGCAACTTACTCGGATTTCTCAAAGTTGATGGATTTCAAATATTTTTGGCTTCCAACGATCCTATCGACGATCTAAACATGTTTCAAGTTTTAAGAAACGAGAGATTAAGAGAGGAAGATGAAGAAAATGAAGAGAGAAGGAAGAAGATGAAACTTACCCACAATGGAGGAGAGAGAGAGAGTGTGCTGGGAGGAGGAAGATGAGTGAGGGAGAAGAGTAGGGAGGTGAGGGAGAAGAGAGGGAGTAGGGGAATTATTTTTTAAAAAAGTTACATCTAGGCCCCTCCCCTCCTACTAACACAATACTACACTCCCAACTAATAATTAAGACTCAACAATACCACACTAGCACAAATGACCCAAATGAAATGCTAGGCATGAATTATTATAACACATAAGATGCACATTTAAATTATTAATTAAATAATAATTTAAATAAAGAAACAAGCAAATAATTAAATAATAATTATTTATTACTAATAAAATAGAGCCTAGATTTCGGGTCGTGACACCTAAACCAAGCAAAAGGTCAAATTCCTGGAACAGGGGGCGGGCGGGCGCCTGGAATAGGGCAGGCGGGCGCCTGAGTGACCAGAAGGTATGGTCATCAGAAAATGACATGTAGGCGGGCGCCTGGAGGGGGTCGGGCGGGCGCCTGGTCTGGATTCCAGTCGGGAAAACAGAGCTGGGTTCCTTAAGTTCTTACCCAATTCTCACCACACTCCAAAATCAAGCACAATCAATCTCCCCCGAGCATAAATGAGAACCACAACAACTTATAACTAGGATGAGACTCCAAATACAACATTTATCAACCCAAAACCAAGAATCAAACCCAACATTCATCAATCCACCATTTTTACCCAAAACTCAAATAAATTCAAAATAAATTCTAAACAAATTCAAAACCCAACCAAACTTCAAATATAACACATTAAGCATTATCTAAACATGATATGAACATTTTAGCATCAAAATGGGGGAAAAGTAACTTACTTGGATTTTCTCAAAGTTGATGGATTTCAAATATTTTTGGCTTCCAACGATCCTATCGACGATCTAAACATGTTTCAAGTTTTAAGAAACGAGAGATTAAGAGAGGAAGAAGGAGTAAATGAAGAGAGAAGAGAGAAAAGAAAAACTTACCCAATTGCTTAGAGAGAGAGAGAGAGAGAGAGAGTTGGCTGGAATGGAGTGGGGGGGTGAGGGGGAAGAGTGAGGGAGAAGAGAAGGAGTAGGGAGGGAGTAGGGAAAAATGATTAAAGAATTTACACTTAGGCCCCCTCCTCTACACTACACACAAATACTCCCCACTAACAAATAAGACTCGACAATTCTACACTAGCACAAATGACCCAAATAAAATGCTAGGCAAATTTTTATAACACATAAATTGCACACATAAATATTTAAATAAATAATAATTTAAATAAATAAATAAATAAGCAAATAATTAAATAAAAATCATTTAATTACCAATAAAATAGATCCTATATTTCGGGTCGTGACATTCACTCCCCCTTAAAGAAAATTCGACCCGAATTTTAACGAGACTTACCCGAAAGACCAATTTGCTACGGATACGATAGTTCCGCCATTTCTCAAATTCCTCAATTGCCCAATCTAACCCACTACAAGGTAACCTTAAATGATGCTTACGATAACACTACCTCATGAACCGAATCGTTCCATCATTATCTTTATTACTAATCAAAATCCGTACTCAAAATCGAAGAATCCAAATTATTTCCATACGTAATTCTCGAGATATCTCAAGCTCGCCTTATTCATAACCTTAACTACACCGCAAAGGTACTTCCATTTGTAAATCGCATACTTAGTATTATTCCCCAGAAATTCAAAACATTACCATCTCGAGCTAAATTAGCTTTTTAATATAAGGAGAGCTAAAGGAATTTTCCATCCCCATAATATTCACCAAAGGCTATATCTCTAAGGATTCTCATTATAGTGCTCTCGCTCTAGGTAGCACCTTAAACTAGAGGTGTAATATAAACCCAAAATTTTAATACAAAATGTTCACTTAAATTTACGCCATAATATCATCGTCATAACGCTCCAATCCTTGAAAGCCTAAAATAATTACGAATACTCAATAGTCCGAAAATGATTTAAGTTTTATCTTCAAGGGATTTCCTCTAATTCCTTTTCTTGAATTGATAATCCGCGCTTCTATACCCCAAAGGAGTTTAGCAATCCCTAAATCTCCAACAGCTGACCCACATTAGATTTTCACGTATACATTTATTAACTTAAAGATACTTAGGCTCAATAGTACTGCCATCATAATAAACCCATTAGCTAGTCACATTCCAACTGACCCAATACCAAATCATAGTATTCTTTAATATGCCCAAGTATTTATACTCAACTTTCTTCACATAATTGTAGTCCAAAACAAGAAATGCTACCAAGGCAAGATTTAGAACCATAGAACCACTATCTAACCAAAATTTCAAAATGCCTTTAACATAGATCGAGAAATTATTACTCTCCCAAAATGTACTTAGTCCTTTCTAACTTAACACGCTTTCCACCATTAATGATCATAACTCCTACAACAAACTCATCATCCATAACAAATCGTACACCTCTCCATACTAATCTATTCCGATGCATTCACGAAGATGTATTAACAGTGACTAAAATTTTCCTCAAAAGATCCTCATTGAATCCTCAACTCCTATAACCCAACCGTTGTCATAAGGACATTGATCTAAATATTAGCACTACAACCTTGTACTATAACAACTCAATTTAACCCAAGGTTCTCCCCAATTACTAGGTACTATTCAGAAATAAAATAGAAATTTTCACAAACGATAAATACGCCCAACAATTCACCGAAACTAAATACTCAGATTTCAATTAAGAAAAGATAGGTATAACTCTACCCAAATGAACGGTCTCAAACAGTTTTACGAAATTAGGAATGGAGAATATAATCATCTTCCCACAACAATCAACTAAAGCAAGAGTAACATCAAAATCTTGTAATAGCAACATGGCTAATTTAGCAGGTAAGACATAACCCTACTTAAGCACATCATAAGCACATAAGACTTCATCAGATACCCTAAACTCCTCCATAGGAGTAGACACCTACAACACATAGTCAAAGACTCAGAAGAAATAAATGCAACTAATGCATAGAAACACATAAATGCGATGATCCTAAAATGCACGCGCTCGCTCTCACGACGCAAAATAATATCTCCTGAAATTTTATCCGTTACCTGGTGAGTGCTGATTGATTGCCAATACTCTACCCGAAACCTTGGGCTTCCCCGAAGCATCCCTCTTCTGACCCTGTGGTATTCCAGTTCCTGTCCCCGATGACGGAACTCTAAACCTCGGACAATCTTTAACGAAGTGTCCCAACTGACCACACTTCACACATTTTCCTTGCTTCTTCCAACACTTGTCTTCTGGGTGTCCTTTCCTCTGACAGTAGCTGCAGACTTTCCCATTTCGTGTCCCCTTATTAGAACCTCGATTTCCTACTGTTGGTTGCCCTTGAAGTTGCCTTCTGAATCGAGTTTGCACTCCAGAATTACCTCTGTTATCTGAATGTTGCTGTTGTGACTTACTCTGCCCTCCTTGCTTACCCGGGTTAACCATCTCAGTCTTCCTTTTGTGTTCCCCAATATCCTGCTCAATCAAGTAGGCTCGATCCACCGCATCCTGAAAAGGTTGAATTCTTTGGGCTAAAAGTTGAGTCCTAATAGCTGTCTTCAAACCCCTGATCAATCTCATCGCTTTCTGCTCCTCGGTCCGCACAAGGTAGTCACAACACCTAGCTAATTCTGCGAACTTAGCTGAGTACTGTGCTACTGATATCATGCCTTGCTCCAAGCTGAGGAACTCGATCTCCTTCCGGTTTTGATTTACTAGAGAGATAAAATGATCCTTGAATTTCCTCACGAACCACTCCCAAGGATATGGTATAAGAGTCGCATCCCAACTGGTCTTCAGTGACTTCCACCAATGTCCCGCGGTCCCCACGAGCTTATAAGCTGAAAACAGAACCCTATCCTCATCAGTGCAACCAAAGATCTCGTAGATTTTCTCCATTGATTCTATCCATAGCTCGGCCTTCTTCACATCAGGCTCACCGTCGTACTCACTTGGTTTCAACTTCAAGAACTGCTCCAACCCATATCGCGGAGGTGCTACACGTTCCTCTCTCGGCCCTTGGTCATAAATTGCTTTCACGGCCGCTTCAAACCTGTCCTGAAACATTACACGGTTTTCTTCCCGTAGACCATTCTGATTCTGAGTCTCACTAGCACTTTCACCCGTTCTTCTTCTAGCCATCACAAACAAATACCTGCATAGAATACTCATCGTTACTCACTCCGAACACAACTACCCTCCTAGGTCATACTAGTCCACCTAGACTTATACTTAGAACTAAACCATAGCTCTGATACCAACTGTCGCGACCCCGACCCCGCGGGCCCGGAACTCGCGAGCTGGACGTCGACTTACAACAATACACCAAAATAATGAAGATAAAAATTCCATTTTATACCCAAAATGTTTAAAACAAAGTTTTAGGAATCCCAGCTTAACAACAACAAACTACTAGAATAAGCTTCGCAAGCCCACTCCAAAATACAAAAGGTTACAAATCTTAATGACATCATTGGTGGTAAAACTATCCCCAAAAGGTTATACATTTAAATAATGCAAACCGATCAAACAACCTGCCCAAAATCTCAATCCTCTCGACGTCCTCCTCGATCCGCGAATCCTAATCCTTTTCCTCCTTGAGGGGGGTTAAGGAAAACAATTTGAAACAAGAAACGGGGTGAGAATAAATCTCAGTAAGTTACTAATGCAACTACATGACATGCTAATATGCAATGACCAATAGCAATTAACATAAGACAGATAGCAGCGGAATAATAAGTGACATGCTGTCAAACAGTAATATCCAATAATCAATCATATAAATAAACGTATAACAACAAATGAGAGGCTCCCTATCGCCAACCGTCCCATACCGGTTGGAAATAATGACCAGCTCATCAAGCAACACATAAAGCTGAAATAAACACTCATAAGTGGATACATAGCCAAGGTTTCACCCAACTGAAGAACCAAATAAAGGTCGCTGCGCAGCTTCAATAATCAACAATCAGCATCTTCATAGCAGCATGAAAGCTCGAAGAGAAAACCCCGGTACCGGAACCAATAACCATAAGAGTGTCACAAAGGACAAGGACCATGACACAAAGTCATGCCCGTTAGCTAGATACATTCACAGAGGAACGCTAACTTATCCTTTCCAAGGCCAATCTGGAGAAGGGGTATAGTAAGGGCAAAACAATGGTCAACATTATAATGGACTTGGCTTTGCCATTATAATCTTTCCCATCGCCCGATGCAACAAATATGCCAGCTGGGCTTCCAAATAAATGCTAAGTAATAATATTTTAGCATGAATAAGCAACTTAAGGTTCCAAAGTAGGGAACCACACCAATTAATCACTATAAAGATGCAAACGATTACTCATGAAGAGTTCAACAACAACGAACACAAGAAGTTTCTCATAAAAGAGCACAACAACGATAAACGGAATTTCTCATAAAGAGCACAACAACATTGATCATTAAAACAAGATGATTCCAAGACAAGGACCCATACCAAACACATCCTAAAGATGATACCCACGAGTTATTCATAAAGAGCACAACCCAAACGGTCGCTCACCAATGGCACAATGACTATTACCAAAATGACCCTAAACATTTACTCATAAAGATATACTAGGACTATGAACTCAACCATCTCATCACACCTGGAATTCCAAATAAGAAATCCGAATGAATGCATCCTAAGGTTAGTCAAACCGTAGGTACCCAATTGCCAATTCACGCTTTATCTCCGTTCATAATGATCCCATTCTAAACACCCCAAACGAATCCGAAAGGTTACACTTATTAGAACGTAATCACGACAGGACTAAACCCTACACCTTGGTGTTCAATAACAACCCTCTAGGTACTATAGGACATCGCCTAAAACCTAGACCAAGTCTTACTCGAAATTCAATTCGGTTGGAACAAACACGAACACATCATAAGATGCCCAAACAATACTTGATCAAATTACATAACTCTATTGTTCACAAAGGAACCAATTTAATCACTAAAGTGTTCCACGGTGTTATCTTAAGTTATTTGGAAGAAATAAACTTAAACTATTTAGGCCCTAAGTCCTAAACCAAGCAAAAGGTCAAATTCCTGGAACAGGGGGCGGGCGGGCGCCTGGAATGGGGCAGGCGGGCGCCTGAGTGACCAGAAGGTCTGGTCATCAGAAAAATGACATGTAGGCGGGCGCCTGGAGGGGGTCGGGCGGGCGCCTGGTCTGGATTCCAGTCGGGAAAACAGAGCTGGGTTCCTTAAGTTCTTACCCAATTCTCACCACACTCCAAAATCAAGCACAATCAATCTCCCCCGAGCATAAATGAGAACCACAACAACTTATAACTAGGATGAGACTCCAAATACAACATTTATCAACCCAAAACCAAGAATCAAACCCAACATTCATCAATCCACCATTTTTACCCAAAACTCAAATAAATTCAAAATAAATTCTAAACAAATTCAAAACCCAACCAAACTTCAAATATAACACATTAAGCATTATCTAAACATGATATGAACATTTTAGCATCAAAATGGGGGAAAAGTAACTTACTTGGATTTTCTCAAAGTTGATGGATTTCAAATATTTTTGGCTTCCAACGATCCTATCGACGATCTAAACATGTTTCAAGTTTTAAGAAACGAGAGATTAAGAGAGGAAGAAGGAGTAAATGAAGAGAGAAGAGAGAAAAGAAAAACTTACCAATTGCTTAGAGAGAGAGAGAGAGAGAGAGAGTTGGCTGGAATGGAGTGGGGGGGTGAGGGGGAAGAGTGAGGGAGAAGAGAAGGAGTAGGGAGGGAGTAGGGAAAAATGATTAAAGAATTTACACTTAGGCCCCCTCCTCTACACTACACACAAATACTCCCCACTAACAAATAAGACTCGACAATTCTACACTAGCACAAATGACCCAAATAAAATGCTAGGCAAATTTTTATAACACATAAATTGCACACATAAATATTTAAATAAATAATAATTTAAATAAATAAATAAATAAGCAAATAATTAAATAAAATCATTTAATTACCAATAAATAGATCCTATATTTCGGGTCGTGACATTCACTCCCCTTAAAGAAAATTCGACCCGAATTTTAACGAGACTTACCCGAAAGACCAATTTGCTACGGATACGATAGTTCCGCCATTTCTCAAATTCCTCAATTGCCCAATCTAACCCCTACAAGGTAACCTTAATGCTTACGATAACACTACCTCATGAACCGAATCGTTCCATCATTATCTTTATTACTAATCAAAATCCGTACTCAAAATCGAAGAATCCAAATTATTTCCATACGTAATTCTCGAGATATCTCAAGCTCGCCTTATTCATAACCTTAACTACACGCAAAGGTACTTCCATTTGTAAATCGCATACTTAGTATTATTCCCCAGAAATTCAAAACATTACCATCTCGAGCTAAATTAGCTTTTTAATATAAGGAGAGCTAAAGGAATTTTCCATCCCCATAATATTCACCAAAGGCTATATCTCTAAGGATTCTCATTATAGTGCTCTCGCTCTAGGTAGCACCTTAAACTAGAGGTGTAATATAAACCCAAAATTTTAATACAAAATGTTCACTTAAATTTACGCCATAATATCATCGTCATAACGCTCCAATCCTTGAAAGCCTAAAATAATACGAATACTCAATAGTCCGAAAATGATTTAAGTTTTATCTTCAAGGATTTCCTCTAATTCCTTTTCTTGAATTGATAATCCGCGCTTCTATACCCCAAAGGAGTTTAGCAATCCCTAAATCTCCAACAGCTGACCCACATTAGATTTTCACGTATACATTTATTAACTTAAAGATACTTAGGCTCAATAGTACTGCCATCATAATAAACCATTAGCTAGTCACATTCCAACTGACCCAATACCAAATCATAGTATTCTTTAATATGCCCAAGTATTTATACTCAACTTTCTTCACATAATTGTAGTCCAAAACAAGAAATGCTACCAAGGCAAGATTTAGAACCATAGAACCACTATCTAACCAAAATTTCAAAATGCCTTTAACATAGATCGAGAAATTATTACTCTCCCAAAATGTACTTAGTCCTTTCTAACTTAACACGCTTTCCACCATTAATGATCATAACTCCTACAACAAACTCATCATCCATAACAAATCGTACACCTCTCCATACTAATCTATTCCGATGCATTCACGAAGATGTATTAACAGTGACTAAAATTTTCCTCAAAAGATCCTCATTGAATCCTCAACTCCTATAACCCAACCGTTGTCATAAGGACATTGATCTAAATATTAGCACTACAACCTTGTACTATAACAACTCAATTTAACCCAAGGTTCTCCCCAATTACTAGGTACTATTCAGAAATAAAATAGAAATTTTCACAAACGATAAATACGCCCAACAATTCACCGAAACTAAATACTCAGATTTCAATTAAGAAAAGATAGGTATAACTCTACCCAAATGAACGGTCTCAAACAGTTTACGAAATTAGGAATGGAGAATATAATCATCTTCCCACAACAATCAACTAAAGCAAGAGTAACATCAAAATCTTGTAATAGCAACATGGCTAATTTAGCAGGTAAGACATAACCCTACTTAAGCACATCATAAGCACATAAGACTTCATCAGATACCCTAAACTCCTCCATAGGAGTAGACACCTACAACACATAGTCAAAGACTCAGAAGAAATAAATGCAACTAATGCATAGAAACACATAAATGCGATGATCCTAAAATGCACGCGCTCGCTCTCACGACGCAAAATAATATCTCTGAAATTTTATCCGTTACCTGGTGAGTGCTGATTGATTGCCAATACTCTACCCGAAACCTTGGGCTTCCCCGAAGCATCCCTCTTCTGACCCTGTGGTATTCCAGTTCCTGTCCCGATGACGGAACTCTAAACCTCGGACAATCTTTAACGAAGTGTCCCAACTGACCACACTTCACACATTTTCCTTGCTTCTTCCAACACTTGTCTTCTGGGTGTCCTTTCCTCTGACAGTAGCTGCAGACTTTCCCATTTCGTGTCCCCTTATTAGAACCTCGATTTCCTACTGTTGGTTGCCCTTGAAGTTGCCTTCTGAATCGAGTTTGCACTCCAGAATTACCTCTGTTATCTGAATGTTGCTGTTGTGACTTACTCTGCCCTCCTTGCTTACCCGGGTTAACCATCTCAGTCTTCCTTTTGTGTTCCCCAATATCCTGCTCATCAAGTAGGCTCGATCCACCGCATCCTGAAAAGGTTGAATTCTTTGGGCTAAAAGTTGAGTCCTAATAGCTGTCTTCAAACCCCTGATCAATCTCATCGCTTTCTGCTCCTCGGTCCGCACAAGGTAGTCACAACACCTAGCTAATTCTGCGAACTTAGCTGAGTACTGTGCTACTGATATCATGCCTTGCTCCAAGCTGAGGAACTCGATCTCCTTCCGGTTTTGATTTACTAGAGAGATAAAATGATCCTTGAATTTCCTCACGAACCACTCCCAAGGATATGGTATAAGAGTCGCATCCCAACTGGTCTTCAGTGACTTCCACCAATGTCCCGCGGTCCCCACGAGCTTATAAGCTGAAAACAGAACCCTATCCTCATCAGTGCAACCAAAGATCTCGTAGATTTTCTCCATTGATTCTATCCATAGCTCGGCCTTCTTCACATCAGGCTCACCGTCGTACTCACTTGGTTTCAACTTCAAGAACTGCTCCAACCCATATCGCGGAGGTGCTACACGTTCCTCTCTCGGCCCTTGGTCATAAATTGCTTTCACGGCCGCTTCAAACCTGTCCTGAAACATTACACGGTTTTCTTCCCGTAGACCATTCTGATTCTGAGTCTCACTAGCACTTTCACCCGTTCTTCTTCTAGCCATCACAAACAAATACCTGCATAGAATACTCATCGTTACTCACTCCGAACACAACTACCCTCCTAGGTCATACTAGTCCACCTAGACTTATACTTAGAACTAAACCATAGCTCTGATACCAACTGTCGCGACCCCGACCCCGCGGGCCCGGAACTCGCGAGCTGGACGTCGACTTACAACAATACACCAAAATAATGAAGATAAAAATTCCATTTTATACCCAAAATGTTTAAAACAAAGTTTTAGGAATCCCAGCTTAACAACAACAAACTACTAGAATAAGCTTCGCAAGCCCACTCCAAAATACAAAAGGTTACAAATCTTAATGACATCATTGGTGGTAAAACTATCCCCAAAAGGTTATACATTTAAATAATGCAAACCGATCAAACAACCTGCCCAAAATCTCAATCCTCTCGACGTCCTCCTCGATCCGCGAATCCTAATCCTTTTCCTCCTTGAGGGGGGTTAAGGAAAACAATTTGAAACAAGAAACGGGGTGAGAATAAATCTCAGTAAGTTACTAATGCAACTACATGACATGCTAATATGCAATGACCAATAGCAATTAACATAAGACAGATAGCAGCGGAATAATAAGTGACATGCTGTCAAACAGTAATATCCAATAATCAATCATATAAATAAACGTATAACAACAAATGAGAGGCTCCCTATCGCCAACCGTCCCATACCGGTTGGAAATAATGACCAGCTCATCAAGCAACACATAAAGCTGAAATAAACACTCATAAGTGGATACATAGCCAAGGTTTCACCCAACTGAAGAACCAAATAAAGGTCGCTGCGCAGCTTCAATAATCAACAATCAGCATCTTCATAGCAGCATGAAAGCTCGAAGAGAAAACCCCGGTACCGGAACCAATAACCATAAGAGTGTCACAAAGGACAAGGACCATGACACAAAGTCATGCCCGTTAGCTAGATACATTCACAGAGGAACGCTAACTTATCCTTTCCAAGGCCAATCTGGAGAAGGGGTATAGTAAGGGCAAAACAATGGTCAACATTATAATGGACTTGGCTTTGCCATTATAATCTTTCCCATCGCCCGATGCAACAAATATGCCAGCTGGGCTTCCAAATAAATGCTAAGTAATAATATTTTAGCATGAATAAGCAACTTAAGGTTCCAAAGTAGGGAACCACACCAATTAATCACTATAAAGATGCAAACGATTACTCATGAAGAGTTCAACAACAACGAACACAAGAAGTTTCTCATAAAAGAGCACAACAACGATAAACGGAATTTCTCATAAAGAGCACAACAACATTGATCATTAAAACAAGATGATTCCAAGACAAGGACCCATACCAAACACATCCTAAAGATGATACCCACGAGTTATTCATAAAGAGCACAACCCAAACGGTCGCTCACCAATGGCACAATGACTATTACCAAAATGACCCTAAACATTTACTCATAAAGATATACTAGGACTATGAACTCAACCATCTCATCACACCTGGAATTCCAAATAAGAAATCCGAATGAATGCATCCTAAGGTTAGTCAAACCGTAGGTACCCAATTGCCAATTCACGCTTTATCTCCGTTCATAATGATCCCATTCTAAACACCCCAAACGAATCCGAAAGGTTACACTTATTAGAACGTAATCACGACAGGACTAAACCCTACACCTTGGTGTTCAATAACAACCCTCTAGGTACTATAGGACATCGCCTAAAACCTAGACCAAGTCTTACTCGAAATTCAATTCGGTTGGAACAAACACGAACACATCATAAGATGCCCAAACAATACTTGATCAATTACATAACTCTATTGTTCACAAAGGAACCAATTTTAATCACTAAAGTGTTCCACGGTGTTATCTTAAGTTATTTGGAAGAAATAAACTTAAACTATTTAGGCCCTAAGTCCTAAACCAAGCAAAAGGTCAAATTCCTGGAACAGGGCGGGCGGGCGCCTGGAATGGGGCAGGCGGGCGCCTGAGTGACCAGAAGGTCTGGTCATCAGAAAATGACATGTAGGCGGGCGCCTGGAGGGGGTCGGGCGGGCGCCTGGTCTGGATTCCAGTCGGGAAAACAGAGCTGGGTTCCTTAAGTTCTTACCCAATTCTCACCACACTCCAAAATCAAGCACAATCAATCTCCCCGAGCATAAATGAGAACCACAACAACTTATAACTAGGATGAGACTCCAAATACAACATTTATCAACCCAAAACCAAGAATCAAACCCAACATTCATCAATCCACCATTTTTACCCAAAACTCAAATAAATTCAAAATAAATTCTAAACAAATTCAAAACCCAACCAAACTTCAAATATAACACATTAAGCATTATCTAAACATGATATGAACATTTTAGCATCAAAATGGGGGAAAAGTAACTTACTTGGATTTTCTCAAAGTTGATGGATTTCAAATATTTTTGGCTTCCAACGATCCTATCGACGATCTAAACATGTTTCAAGTTTTAAGAAACGAGAGATTAAGAGAGGAAGAAGGAGTAAATGAAGAGAGAAGAGAGAAAAGAAAAACTTACCCAATTGCTTAGAGAGAGAGAGAGAGAGAGAGAGAGTTGGCTGGAATGGAGTGGGGGGTGAGGGGGAAGAGTGAGGGAGAAGAGAAGGAGTAGGGAGGGAGTAGGGAAAAATGATTAAAGAATTTACACTTAGGCCCCCTCCTCTACACTACACACAAATACTCCCCACTAACAAATAAGACTCGACAATTCTACACTAGCACAAATGACCCAAATAAAATGCTAGGCAAATTTTTATAACACATAAATTGCACACATAAATATTTAAATAAATAATAATTTAAATAAATAAATAAGCAAATAATTAAATAAAAATCATTTAATTACCAATAAAATAGAGCCTATATTTCGGGTCGTGACAATTTTGGTGTATTGTTGTAAGTCGACGTCCGGCTCGCGATCTCGGGCCGCGGGGTTCGGGGTCGCGACAGGTGATACAAGATGAAGTCACGGGTACACTACCCAAAAGGTTATACATTTACATAATGTAGCCTTTACATACCAAACTTACTTTCCCAAAATGTCTTACCCAAAATCACCACCTCGACGTCCTCCCTTGTGAAGTGACCTATCCCCTGGGCTCTCCTTTATCTAAAACAGTAAACAAATAAGGGTGAGAATGAATCTCAGTAAGCTACTAAAATGCAACTACGTTACATGCTGAAATGATACTCGGAATTGAACAATGTCAATAAACATCCACATAGCACATAACATGAGAGGTTCCCTATCGCCAACCGTCCCATACCGGTTGGAAATAACGACCAACTCATCATACCTCACATAAGGCGGAAATAAACACTCATATGTGGATACTGATCCAAGGTTCTCGAATCAAACATATAACCATCTGAGAGGTATCAACTGAGCAGCACCAAAGGGCTGAAACCGGTTCATGAACCAAACAACAACAACAACAACAACAACAAGAGGGGGAAAATGACACATAGTCATAACCCAAATGGTGATTAAACTCACTCAAAGGAGAGCTAGCCCAGACCCAATCTGTGGCCCAAGGAAGGGGTTAAAAATGGGAAACCAATGGTAGAAGCCTTACAATGAACTTGGCTCGTGTGCCATTATAATCCCTACCACTGCCCGACTCTACAACAAGTACCAGCTAGACTTTCAAACGAGCATAGTAATGAATACTTGCTTAAACAACAACAACAACTAGGGGCAATGATTCCAAAGTAGGGAATCAAGCCAAACACATCACAAAGATGAACCAATCCAACACACATCAAAAGATGTTCAACAATATCCCATATAACACTTATTCACATTCCATAACACATTTGTTCACAAGGGAACCAATTTCAAACACTAGGGTGTTCCACAACAACCCTCTAGGTACTCTAGGATATCACCTAAGACCTAGACCAAGCTTGAACTTTAAATCACTTGAAATGGAACAACTCCATTTTTCAGCAAACCTGGGCGGTCGCCCACACCAGCCTGTGCGGCCGCCCAAAACACTCTGCCCTAAGACAAAAACCTTCCAGACAAGTGTGCGGCTGCACGCCCTATTTGGCCGGCCGCCCAACACACCCGCCAGGCCCAAAACTTGCTAATTTTACTCCCTTCGTTTCACCGTCCCAAAAGTACGAACCAGCATCTATCTTACCAAAAATAATTCAACCAAACTGAGTTATACAACATAAATATGACTTCTTTACATAACCAACATCAACTTTCCAAATACTCCCTTTGTCCCAAAATTACAAGTATCACAAATATTATCCAAATCACAAAAATAACAATCACAAGTATCAAGTATAACATATATGACCATTTTAATATTTAAAAGGGAATTAGTAACTTACCTATTTCCGGAAAAAGTATCGCAGAAATATGTTTTGTTCGGATAGAAATGACCTACTCAACGCCCTGATCATTTTTATATAATTAGATTTTAAAACGAATAAGTAGATAAAAAGAATTAAATCGAAACAGGTTGAACTTACCTTTTCTTTCTTAACCCTAGGAGAAACGAGGAAGAAAAGTTCTGGGTTTGCACACAGAGGGAGAGAAGGAGAAGTGTGTTTTATAAAAATCTTTACCCATTTTCCTACTTTAATCACTCTACTTTCCATTTGAACACTTTAACCCCTGAAGTTACATTTTCACAAAGGTGTTGGTAGTGGTGCCCTAGGCACGTTTAATAAACGTTGTAATTGTTATCATTTATTTCATATCAATAAAGAGATATTTTGATTATTATTATTGTTCATGTTTACTCATAATAATCTCCGTCCCTAGTACTTGTTAAGCACTAGTATAAAGGCTAAATGATCATGGGATGATCATGTTAGATTTATAGGTACTTGTTTGGAACAAGGTACTGGACATGACCCGCTCTATGAGATTTATGTCATGGTCTATGTCATACATATATCTCATATTAGTTGTGTCATTTGAATCCTTAGACATGAAGTTATTATAGTCTTCCACTTGATGAACATTATGTTTGACATATTCAAACGCTACCTTTAACCGGGAAGTTATAAAGGATATGATTGGCATAATCGGATTCACGTAGGGAAGAATAATAAGCTAAATGGATTTGTCCCTCTTCGGAGAGATATCAAGCTTGGGCCTCTCGTAGGAATGGTGTTGATGAAATGTTCGGCCGGACTCAAATGAATTGATTGGATCAATGACATTTGGATTATCAACATATTCGGAATCGAGAAAGTATTGAACAAAACAAGTTGACTCTTTGACCATGACTTTGTTCAATGATATCGTGGACAAAAGGATTATGACATATTCTAAAGGAATGCGAACTTGTATCTAGTTATACTATTTGGGTAGGTATGACGGTTTGCTAGAACCTAATCATATCTTATGGGATCATGTTTGAGCCCATTGCCAACTTAGTATAATCCTAGAGGTCACACACAATAGAACGAATCCTTAAAAGGGACTATATTGGAATTTTGGAAATTCTGGACATTCTGAAGAGTGGGCGACCGCACAGTATTGACTGGGCGGCCGCACACTTAGGACAGTTTTGTACCAGTTTTGCTTCAGATAGTTGTGCGACCGCACAGATGATTTTGGGCGGCCGCACAGTGCTGTCGGGTGGCAGATTCCTAATTTGATTTGGAAACGAATTTTGGAAGGATTTTGACACAAGTTTCCTATTTGGAATAGGTCATACTTGTGTATAAAAGACCAAATTCGGCCAGCACTCAAGGCCAATGATTTTGTGAGTCTCAAAGAGTTTGAGAGAGGGTTTATTTTGTTCCAAGACATTCTTGGTTGAGGAACAAAATAATACACAAAATAAATTCCATATAGTTCTTTTGATTGTGAAAAAGTGTTTCACAATTTGGTCTAGCAACCAAGATCAAAGAAGCTCCTTTGATATTCGTTCGAAGTGTGGATACCGCTAGAGGGTGAAAATCATCATCTTCAAAGTTCGTGTTCAAGCTTTGTGATCGTGATCAAGTCTTCAAACCTCCACCAAAGACCAAGAGAATTTGATAGCCATCAAGGGTTAGTTTATTCCTTTATTCTTATGTTGTATTTGATTTAATCATATGAACGGATCCATGGCTTTGGGTTTCAAAATTTTAAATGCTAAATTCCGCTGCGCATGTTTGATCGAAACCCAACAAAAGGACCCTAAAGTTTCAACTTAATCAATTAACTCCTTTAATCATTATTATTACTAACTAAGTAAATAACACAAATAATCAAGTAAGATGTGCAAATCATAAAATATGATGCAACACATAAAATGCACATATAATGTCAAATTAAAATCCCCAAAAATATAAAATAAATAGGGACGGGTTTTGGGGTCGTTACATCCTCAGTTTGCACCTCCATGTGATGACCATCTCAGTTGCTCTGATCACCTTGATGGCTCGAACTAGTGTGAGTACCATCTGGTCCCAAGCCAGTAAGGTTTTGTCCCATGTTATCCTGACTATATTCCGACAAGCCAAGGAGGCTCCTTGTCCCCGTAACCTTTACGTTAGGACCCTTAGGGCCGCTCTCCGTCATCCTAGGAAGTCCGTTTGGAAAGTGAGTCAATCACTCACCTCTTCCCAGAAGCCCGTTTGAATTAGGCCAACTTAAGTCATGTTCGTCTCTTCGTTAAACCCATTTGAATGTGTGAGTCTGTTACTCAAATGAAATGTGTGTGTGAATCCTTATGGGAAAAAAAAAGGGGGAAATGTGTGAGTCTTTTATTCAAATGGAAAAATGCGTGTGTCAATCCTCATTCAAAAAATTGGAAATCAAGTTTTCTTAAAATAAGAGGCCAACTCTTTTCCAAAAGGCTAATCCGCTAATGAGGCGTTCCTCTCAAATCATGGTTATAATTTCACCTCGAGGTTTAAAATGCTAAAATCCTTTGCGGTCTTGTCCACCGAAAACATCAACCAAGGAGCCCACATCTGAAATGGCGCCTGAGAGCAGGATTGGGACACCGTCCACGAGAAGAGGCCCATGCCTCGGAGGCCCAAAGGCGGCTACATAAAATGGAGATCCGTACCCTCGCCGAATGCCATGTGCGAGGTTACGCCCCTTGAAAGGGAGCCACCAAAAGAAGATGGCTAAAGGCGAGTCCGACAATTGCAATGCCAAGCCAAGTGGAGACCTCGCGACTTCTTTCCCAACGACAAGGAACCCGAGTTCCCCGTGAAAGACATGGAATGTGCCGCCGACAACCCCTCCAACAATTGAGGAAGAAAACGGACTATCGCACTTTATAGGAGCCCATCCCTAAAAAAAATAAAAAAAATGATGAGTCTTCCAGCCTCGTAGGATCTAGACTTTCACCAAAAGTCCGTCCCGGACTGTGTCTTTATTTTTGCAAAGGTCCGCACTTGGACATGTATGTACAAAGATATCTCAATAAAAGAGTCATTTTCATTCTCTTCTCTCTAGACTTGAGACATTATTTGCAATATACATTTACTCTTGAAATTGCCTTGCTTGTTATGATCAATTGATTGCTACGTCCCCAAAATGATGAATTGACTTCTAAGCATACTAGTCAATGACGACTCATTAAGGGCGAATGGACCTAACATGAATGAGAAATGCTAAACGCAAACAATTAATCTTGATGTGAATAAATGTTGTGATCAATTGGCATGAAGAAACCATTAATGGCAAGTCTTCCCTCATACACTTCCCCGATACACAACCCGATACACCTTTTCAAAACCAATTCTTGATGCACATCGAAGGCATCCCGAGACAGTGAAAAGGTGAGGACGTTGTTGCTCGACCACCGAGATTTGACAGTGCTCACACGTGTGCGACCAAGCATAGGGCTTCCCGAAATATTCAAAGTTAGCCCAAAGTAACAGGCATACCACCAAGGGGCTACAAAGGAGCCAATGCCCGAGAAAGCGAGCTGGGGCTAACGTTTACCTCCTTCAAAAAAAAAAAAAAAAAGGAGAAGAGGGAAAGGAAATGAATGTATGGAAAGGAGGAAAGGAAATGGCGGAAAGAAAGACCTATTCACACCAAAGAGGGTTTAACCCAAGAGGTCCATCTCAAGGAGTTCACCGCAAAGCAAAGTGAGCAACAACGTCCTCCGAGACAACATCGAAAGAAAGCCAATTTCAGCAAAACACGGCCTAAGGCCGAACTACGGCGACCTGAGCTCCTCAAACTGAGGGGAACGTAGGCAACCTTCGGGTCCGGTCATAGCATGAAATGAATCCATCAAACCTCGGTCTTCTCAAAATGACCCGGTTCTCTTCCCTTGGTCCCATCAATGACCAATTTCCCAGATAATGACCAATCTCTCCTAAACACATTTTTATCTTGCCATTGATCGAATCTTAATCCCAATTGATCACAACATTTATACATGTTAAGGCTAATTGCTTGCTATAATCCTGACTTAATGACAAACATGGTCCATTCAAGCAATCATTTGATGATATTAACTAAGGCAAATTTCAAATGTCTCAACAAGTCTTCTTTTCTCCATCTTAGGAAAGAGCTAAACACTTGTATTCTGTCAAGCAAGGGTTTCCTCCCATTTCATGATATATTGCTCAAAGAGCTCACCAGCATAAAGGGACTCTCTCCCAAATAAAATGCCCTTGCATGATTCCCCCAAAAGGACATATTAAGTCCCCGTCCCGTCGAGTCGGTTGGATCACTCATGAAAGAGAGAGAAAAATAGAAATAAAGGCACCAAAAAAGTAGCCCGCTAGGTTGAAAACCCGTAAGGGCGGACTAGACAAAAAACAGGGTGTGCCATGAAAGATGCAATAAAGTAGCCCGCTAGGTTGAAAACCCGTAAGGGCGGCCTAGGAAAAACAAAGGGTACATCATGAAAAAGGGATGGGTTCCTGACCGTCAAACGATGACATTAGGCTACGCCGGCCGGAAACATGGGGCTATGCCGCCACCGACGCCAACAAGGACATGGGGCTACCCCAACATTGATGATTACCAGGACATGGGACTACCCCAACATCGACGACAAAAGGGTTCTCCACTCCCGATCGCTCCTAAGAAATGGACAAAGCTCCAAAGGACTTTATGTGTAACAAACCTCGCGGATAAGTTAAAATAAAAATTTGACTGGCATGCTTCGTTAAAAGATTTGCCTTGACGAATGAGCACTTTTAAAATTTTCCCTTTTAGCGCCATATTTTTGAAAAATGAATGTCTTGTCCCCCCTTTCAAGTCGCGTCGGGCACTTGAGGGTGTGTTTTGTGAAAATGTGTGTTTTTCCCCTTTCAAGTCGCGTCAGGCACTTGAGGGTGTGTTTTGTGAAAATATGTGTTTTTCCCTTTCAAATTGCATCGGGCATTTGAGGGAGTGTTTTGTGTTAAGATATGTTTTTCCCCTTTCAAATTGCATCGGGCATTTGAGGGAGTGTTTTATGTTTTGATATGTTTTTTCCCTTTCAAATTGCATCGGGCATTTGAGGGAGTGTTTGTGAAGAGATATGTTTTTCCCTTTCAAATTGCATTGGGCATTTGAGGGAGTGTTTTGTGAAACAATGTTTGTGAGGGTAGTCCTTGGTAGGACGTAAGACCATTATAGTCATGTTAGGTTAAGAAAACCTTTGTCCCCGAGAGTGGTCAGGTTAGAGAAAACCTATCATTGTGCCGGCAGTCCTTCGTAGGTCCAACCATTTAGTCAACCCTCTCCCATAGAGCCAAGTTGACCATACCCCGGGCAGTCCATAGATGGACGTAAGACCAGCTTTGTTGAAATTGACCCGGCCGTGTTTCGTAAGCCCGAGTCAAGAATGTGAGCTTTGTTAAAATTGACCCGGCCGTGTTTCGTAAGCCCGAGTTAAGAATATGAGATTTGTTGAAATTAACCCGGCCGTGTTTCGTAAGCCCAGGTTAAGAATGTGAATTAACCCAGCCGTGTTTCGTAAGCCCAGGTTAAGAATGTGATTTAACCCGGCCGTGTTTCGTAAGCCCAGGTTAAGAATGTGATTTAGCCCGGCCGTACTTCGTAAGCCCAGGTTAATAATGTGATTTAGCCCGGCTGTACTTCGTAAGTCCAGGTTAACAGGTTAAAAATATGAAAAAGTGTCCTTTGGCCATCCGGGGTGACGTAAGACCATTAGGTTTTGTGAGATTATGTCCTTTGGCCGTCCGGCGTGACGTAAGACCATTAGGTTTTGTGAGATTATGTCCTTTGGCCGTCCGGCGTGACGTAAGACCATTAGGTTTTGTGAGATTACGTCCTTTGGCCGTCCGGTGTGACGTAAGACCATTAGGTTCTGCGAAATTCGTCCTTTGGCAGTCCGGAATGACATAAGTCCATTAGGCTCCGTAAGATTCATCCTTGGACGTCCGGCGTGGCGTGAGACCATTGGATTTTGTTGACCCGGCCGTACTTCGGAAGTCCAGGGTAGAAAGTGAAAGTCCCGGCCGAACCTCGTAAGACCAGGATGAAAGTTAAGATGTTATCGCCTCGGCAGCCCTTGGTAGGGCGTAAGGCCAGTATAGTCATGATTAGGTTAAGAAAACCTTTGTCCCGAGAGTGGCTAGGTTAGAGAAAACCTATCAATGTGTCCTGGCAGTCTGGAGAGACGTAAGACCAGTTTGAGTATTCGACCCTCCGCCATGGACAAGTCTGGAGAGACCGCCATGAGACAAGACCAGTTTGAGTGAGTAGTCGACCCTCCGCCATGAGACAAGTTGACCAGCTTGAGTAGTCGACCCTCTGCCATGAGACAAGTTGACCAGCTTGAGTAGTCGACCCTCCTCCATGAGACAAGTTGACCAGTTTGAGTAGTCGACCCTCCGCCATGAGACAAGTTGACCAGTTTGAGTAGTCGACCCTCCGCCATGAGACGTTGACCAGCTTGAGTAGTCGACCCTCCGCCATGAGACAAGTTGACCAGTTTGAGTAGTCGACCCTCCGTCATGAGATAAGTTGACCAGTTTGTGTAGTCGACCCTCCGTCATGAGATAAGTTGACAGTTACCCTCGAGACGACCCTCTCCGATAGAGCCGCGTCGATCGAGTCTAGCCTCTGAGCCATGCCCATTATTTGAGCCTCTGAGCCATGCCTATTCCTCGAGACGACCCTCTCCGATAGAGCCAAGGTGATCGAGTCTAGCCTCTGAGTCATGCCCATCATTTGAGCCTCTGAGCCATGCCAGCCCCCTTTGGTCAACCCCCTCCGAATAGGGCCAAGTTGACCAAGACCGGCCTTTGAGCCATGCCTGTTTAGGAAAGGATAAATGGATATCCACCTAAGGCCCATAGGTTTGAGTAGCCTTAAAATCTCTCACCCGAACTACGTTAGGCTTGATTCCCTCGAATAGGGATACGTAGGAATCCTATACCTCTAGGTCCAGCCATAGAACAAATCGGCTATGCCGTCTTCCCATCAGAATGGAATGCTTATAAGTTTGAGTAGCCTTAGAATCTCTCAAATCGGCTATGCCGTCCTCCCATCAAAACGGGATGCTTATAGGTTTGAGTAGCCTTAGAATCTCTCATCCCAAATCGGCTATGCCGTCCTCCCATCAAAATGGGATGCTTATAGGTTTGAGTAGCCTTAGAATATCTCACCCAAATCGTCTATGCCGTCCTCCCGTCAAAATGGGATGCTTATAGGTTTGAGTAGCCTTAGAATCTCTCAGCCCAAATCGGCTATGCCGTCCTCCCATCAAAATGGGATGCTTATAGGTTTGAGTAGCCTTAGAATCTCTCACCTAAATCGTCTATGCCGTCCTCCCATCAAAATGGGATGCTTATAGGTTTGAGTAGCCTTAGAATCTCTCACCCAAATCGGCTATGCCGTCCTCCCATCAAAATGGGATGCTTATAAGTTTGAGTAGCCTTAGAATCTCTCAGCCCAAATCGGCTATGCCGTCCTCCCATAAAAATGGGATGCTTGTAGGTTTGAGTAGCCTTGAAATTCTCTCACCCAAATCGGCCAAGCCGTCCTCCCATCAGATTGGGATGCTTGTTTTATCGACAACCCCGCTTTCTTCAAAAGCGACGTTGCCGAGGGGCTCTGTAAGTACCCCAATCTGAAATTGACCTACTTAGAGGAATTCTTGGTACCATTCAGGGATAAACCAATGGACCAGGACCTCACTAGGATAAACCTGATATTCCAGGACTGAACTGGAATTAAACTTAGAAAAATCCAGAAGCTCGCCAAGTCGAGTCGTACGGATGGTTTGGGTGCATGAGGTCCCTAGCCGTACGGCTATGTTGGGCACCCTCAGCCTCTATAAATTGATGCTGATCATTTCAGGGGGAGAAAACGTTTTAAGAGTTGTTACTCTGCCAGTTTGAGAGCAGAAAGTGAGTTATACACATATTTGAGTGATTAGAGAGGAAGATAGGCATAACCATCATAGGTGAAGCCTCCTTCTCCCCATCTTCTTCTTCATCTCAAACTCTCTTTTATATTTGTTAATATTACTTGTTCATCTTGTATTATTTCTTCTTGTTCTTGCAAAGTCTTGTCCATTTCAAGCACTTTATATTTCTTGCAAGTCTTGTCCATTTCAAGCACTATATCTATGTATTATACAAGTCTTGGCCTTCCAAGCTATATATATTATGATTATATATGTATATGATCCAAATCATGAGGTGATTCAAGGTTCCCTTCACACCTAGTGTGTGATTTATGGGATAAAACCTAGGATGATCATGATTTGTTACATTTCATGTTGATGTTGTTCTTGTTTGGCCATAAGAGTCATGATTGGGGGATAAAGTTTCAATCTTTATCATCCCAACCATGACCTAGCCATAAATCACCAAGTATGGGACATAAAGATTTGATCTTTGTGTTATATTTGTGTCCCTAAAGGTTTAAACTTGCATAATAAGTCCATTTTGGTGGTAAAGTTTCAATCTTTATCCACCAAAATGGTCATTTTGGTCTAAATGCCATGTTCATCAACTTTTCATGAATCTCTCCAATGATTGCCTTTGATCACACCTAAATCTTTGTTTTTGGGGTTCCTTTGATGATCAAAGTGCATAGGAATGAACTTTCCAAAGTTTTGTTGTTAATCATAAACTGGAAATCAACATTCCAGTCCAGTTTCAGCAAAGATACTCTGTTTTAACTGAAACTGGACTGTTTTTCTGATAAACTGCAAAAATGCCCTGGAGAGCCCTCCCCATCCGTACGGCTACTTTGGCTAGGGAGGGCATTTTCCAGTTTCTTCCTTTTCTGACCAAAAGTTTGCAAAATAAACCTTTTCTGTTAAATAATTAACTGGTCTTGCCAAAACAGTCAGCTTCTCCTATTTTGAAAACACACACACACATGCACTTTCGTTAACTAACATTAGGGAGACTCGGTCCTATCCGAGGTGACTTGGGTGACGTGAAACTCTTCCCAAGGCGTAACCTGACCTCCGAACTAATAGAATCTCTAACCTTTTCTTTTGTTGGGTTAAATAATTAACAAAAGTGGCGACTCCGTTATGTTTCGTGAGATAACCGTGTTCGGCTTTTTCGCCCCAAAACTCGTCGCGATCCTCCGCGCGAGGGAGGGATCCTTACACGAAGGTCTCTACATTCCATGGTATTACTTATCCCAAGACTCATCTCGACAGTTATGTGCTAGCCATGAGAGCCCGTGACTGCACCAACGAGCAAATGGCCTGAGTCTTCCACACCACTCTGGACGGAATCTCTCTCTGTTGGTTCTTGAGTTTGGATCCCTCCGAATGAGAGACGTGGGAACAAATCACCACTACTTTCTGCGAGAGGTATCAGTCGAACCTAGATTGGCACGTCAACCGTACTGATTTAGAGAACACAATGCAGAGGCCCGGCGAGCCTATTCATGACTTCTACAAGAGATGGAATCACAAGCTAGCGGAAGTTCAATACCCTCCTAAGACAAAGGAACAAAAGAAAATCTTCTTCAAGTGCTTGTTGCCCGAGCTTAGGGTGGCAATTGGCAATGGTTACTTTCCCGATCTGCAGGAAATGGTCGATGCTGGGGTCAGACACAAAGCCGGCATTACTGGTGTTGTTAAAGAAGCCGCCAAAAGTGGAAATACCTCATTCCGCTACAAAGCTCCGACAAATGTCGCTCCTAAAGCTAAAGAGGTGGCCGGTCAAGTGAGTATGGTCCAAGACAACTCCGCTTTCGATATCCAAGCAGTTACAAGCAGCTTTCCCCGGAAAGAAGATCACTTCAACGACTTCGGTATGCCCACTAGAAAAGTCTTTGAAGTGTTGATAAAGAAGGGTTTAATCAAGCCGACCGAGAACTATGAACCATTCAAAAAGAAAGCCATTCTTGATGCAACCAAGTTCTGCAAGTACCACAAGCATATTGGCCACATGACCGATGACTGCATACAACTCAAGCGAGTCATCCAAAAGCTCATAGCCGATGGAAAGATTGAAAAGCCTAAAGGTCCGAACACTATAGCAAACCCGCTCCCTAACAATGGTAGCGTCAATATGGTCGAGCTCATCGGAGGTGACATTGGTATTCTAGAAATGGTAGATGCCTTTGCCGAACTGGGGCTAGACATGAATGCTCTATTCGGAGGACTAGTCAAGATTGGGGAAATAACTCCATTGGAACGTGGATTCCGATGGCCCAAGCACGGATGTGACATGTCCAAGTTTTGCTACTACCATAGAGTGTCCGGACACACCAACAACGAGTGCTTCACCATCAAGCAAGTCGAACCGAAGCTCATCAAAGACAGTATCATTGCTGACCCAAGAAAGATCATCGCCATGGATGTTAATATGGTAGAGATTGATCAAATCACCATTCTAGAACTCGAAGACTGCATCGATCAATTGAAGATCTCAATGAAGAAGTTTCTCCGAGACCTAGTGAACAGAGGGCTCCTCAGACAACTCAAGGGTTATTCTACGCACAAGGGAAGCAATGTATGGAAATATTGCCACTATCATCAAGCCACTGGACATAGAACAAGAGAGTACTTATCCTTGAAGAAGGAAATCTTGAAGCTCATTCATGATTGTTCTCTCGAAGACCCTAGGCTCTCTTTAGATGAAAACAGTATAGCAACAAACATCGGTGATCTAGCCGAACCTATTGTGGCAGACTCCGAGTTTTATAGTGATGATAAGATAGGTTGTACTTCAAAGTTCATTAATGATAGTAATTCTTCTTGTTATATGCTGTCATTAGATGAATTATCTTTAGAAGCTTCTCTCTTAGAAGATTGCGACTCCAGACCACTTAAGTCTCCACCACTATCTATAGCCGAAATCTTAGCAGAATCCGCCAAAATGCCACAGTCTCCATACGACATGCGAGCAGAAATCAACCTACTCACAAGGTTCGGAAAGATCTATCAGTCAGACCCCAAGGGTACAAAGAAGGCTTTCAATAAAGAGTCAGAATCGTTAAACCCCGAGAAAGAGGATCATATCCTCACGCAGCTTAAGCAAACACAAGCTTACATCTCCCTGTGGTCCCTACTCACTTCATCTCTAGCTCACCGTCAAATGCTCGAGAAGAACTTGGCCGCTACTATGGTCCCATCAGACACCACTCCCGAGAATGTCACACAAATGATCAACAACATTCACTTCGGGAATATCATCACCTTTTCGGAGCTCTATGAACCTCCATTTGGCATTGATCACAATGAACCTCTACACATCACAGTCGAAATCAGCGGGAAGAAAATCCCTCGAGCCTTTGTAGACAACGGATCCGCCATCAATATACTACCGTCACGAATGATAGATGTGGTGGGTATAGATGCAACCACTCTAAGACCCTCCAAATAGACAATTAAGGCTTATGACTCCACATGCAGATCAGTGTTGGGAATTGTTACGCTACCCATCTCCGTGGGGACACAAACTCTATCTACGGATTTCCAAGTGATCGACATACCATCCTCCTTCACCATCCTGCTAGGACGCCCTTGGCTTCACAAATATAATGCTGTTCCGTCCTCCTTGCATCAGTGTGTTAAATTCCAGTCAGGGAATGAGGTGACAGTTATCTACAGTGACCTAGTAACAGCACAAGGCACCAACATGAAAGGAGCACCTGTGTTACAGATTCAGCATGAGGAAGATCACCAACTCTTCAGTGGGTTCGAAATAGTGGCACAAGCTCAGATATGTGATAACGATCTCACCAGAACTTCTGACAAGGTGAAACCTGTCTATAAGATACTTCGAAACATGGGCTTCATACCGGGGCTGGGGCTAGGTAAGAGCTTACAAGGTCCCACACACTTGACTGAAGAAGCAGACCACAGAGGTCTATTTGGGCTATGGTACATACTTACTCCCACCGATAAGGCAGAGCAGAGCCAAATAGAGGTACTCAAGAAAAATCAACTCCCTTACAAGAAGTTAGATATGAAACCGTACCACCTTTCCCTCAATAGTTACTATGTGAAAGAAGGGGAAGAATACTCAAACTTCGAGTTCGCAGAGCCATGGTTCGACCACAACGAAAAACTGCAAAAAGGTTTTGAAATCTTCAGAGATGTAGAGTTCGACCGGGCCAATCTAGAGCTAAGGTATATGGAACCTCGAAAGACTGCTGGCAAAGTTACTACCATCCAGAATGAGTACTGCATCAATGTAAACAAAGCCCTGACTTACAATACTGAATTCGTGTCACTCGATGAACCATTGGTCAGCGAAGCTAAGGAAACAGAGCCATGGGACGGCCAAGATTTGTTCCAGCGCCTAAGCCTCGGAGATGATATTGTGGCTATTATCGAATACGGACCAGTGACTACTGCTATTGAAATCTGGGGCTAGCCAACTCACCCCCTAGAGAGTCAATTTCCCCTAAGTCAGTTAGGTTCCTTTTCTCACTTATGAGTTCGTGTCTCCGTCCAAGTCTAATGACCTCAAGTCAAAAGACTATAATGTAATCGCAAACACTGTATTTCCTCGTGCATTAATTGAAAGTCTTGATCTTTCCGAGTATCCCGCTATAGCCACTCTTATAAATGATAAATTAACCAATCAATCTAATGATACACAAATAGTTAATAACGATTCATTAAAAGAGGCAGACACAAACGAACTAAATGACAAATACATCCGAGAAATCTCAGAGCACGTTATGAAATAAAGGGAAAGCCGAGCCCAAGCTGCCGATGAGGTGTTAACATGTGTGAACCTGGGAAGACAAGACAAGCCGAAGTGGACTCAGATTGGGAGCTTTTTCAAGACGAAGAGCGAGAAGCACTGATCAAACTGCTCAAAGAATATGAAGACATCTTTGCATGGTCCTGTGACGACTCGCCAGACAGAGAATGGGAACAGATGGCAACGCCAGACATTGGGTAAGTAAAGCAAGCAACTCTGCCAGTCAAGCCCGATTGGTCACCTCGAATGGCTATAGAAATCAAAAAACTGCTACATAGAGACTTCATGAAGTTCTCATACTGGCCAAGGTGGTTACTCGATATCATCTCCACAGAGAAGTACAAAAAAAAAAGGTGACGGTTCACATAGACATCAGGAGTCTCAACGAATTAAGCCCAAACACAAATTCCCGCTGTTTGACTTAAACGCACTATTGGAAGCCATCGAAGATAGAGACGTCCGATCATTCCTCGAAGGTTTCACGGGCAAAAATCGAATACCCACCGCGGTACGAACAGACGAGAAAATACTCTTTCACACGCCATGGGGCAGTTATTGTCACGCCAACAGTTTCCTAGAGTGGAAAGGCATTGGTATCTCTTACCACATGCCAAGAGAGTCACCATCAGATACAGACATCTACCTAGATGACCTAGTGTTGCACTTCAAGAGACCCTACGGCCAACACATCGAGGACCTATGGAAACTCTTAAACATTCTGAGAAGTCAGAAAACTCTCCTAGATCCGTCAAAATGCAGATTTTGTACTATTCAGACAAAAGCTCTAGCGTACAGATTGGGACAGGAATTTGAAGCCGACCCCGAAAAAGTTAGAGATTTAATAACAATGTCACCCCCTCATCAAGAGAATGAAAGGACCAAACTCATAGGTCTGCTACGCTACATCAGCCGCCTCACAACAGCAGGAGACCCGCTCCTCAAAGAATTATAGAATTGCTCAGAAGAAGTTTGGAATCAGAAGTATGAGTTGGATCTAACTCAACTAAAGAGCTACTTAGCGAATACCCCGTCCTTACGACCAACGCACGGGAGGCTGGAGTCACATATTGGAGCCCCCATCATTTTCCGACATTGCACAAGTTAGGATCTACTGTTGGGCCTCATGTTCAAAGCACTGAAGAAAATGGGTAAACTACAACCGATGCAAGAATGTGGTCTTACTCCGACACTACAGATTTCCGAACCAAACTAAATTTGTTCCTACCACCAGAATGAAGGGCATAGTACAGACGACTGTCAAGAGTTAAAAGAAGAGGTCCGACTACTCATCGAGACGGGTCATTTAACCAAACAGAACAAAGATTGGGTCTATGCGGACAACGATGACCTCCTCCCAGTCAAGGTCTACAATCTCCGCTACTACTACAACTGACCTCTATGGTCCGACTCTCCGTCAGCAGTACTCTCCATCAACGGTCTTCTACAACGGCCGTCCCCCTTGTAAAAATAAAATAAAAATATTATTATTACTCTCTTTACTTCCCCCTTCTATCTTCCCTTTCTACAATCAGAAATGAACTACGATGACTTGAGCCCCTTAGCCCTACTTGTAAAAGGGGAACGTAGGCAACCTTCAATGGTGCGGTCTCAAAAATAAATAAAAATCCAAATCTGGTTTGAGCAAAAATCCAAATAAAGCAAACAATCTGTTTATTACTAAAGAAAAATCTCTATTTTCCACAAGTCACTACACGTTAACATTTAGTTGATGAGTCTAAGCTCGAAAGAACCTGCGAATAAATAACCTGCTTTGAAATTTAAACAAACTAAAACAAACTAAAATCTAAACTATGTGTCTGCAATGACTGTGGTTGGATACTCAGAGTCACTCCTCCTCTTCCTCCCCCTCATCCTTCTTCGGTTTCTTGTCTCTTCGTCCGCGCCTAGCCCATCTAGTAGGATCATCAAACAAGTCCTTCCTCAACTGAGTCACCCCCGTTGAGCCTTCTCTCTTTCTTTTCCTCTCAGTAGGTGCTAGCTGAGCCAACTCGGTTTCCACCTCCCGTTGCACATTCTCGTCCTCCCTCAAGCGTCTACTCGAGACATAAGGGACCACTACCCTACGTCTCAGTCTTCTCAGAGTTTGTCCCATATTCCCTAGGGTCGTCTGGTACCAGTCCAAGTATTCTCGAGACAGAAGAATGTCATGTGGTCGCTGTATACAGAGAGTGCTGGGCATAAGAGCATAAGACCAGCACCGCCCCAAGAGCACTGCGACCCTAGCAGTCATAGAGATTATCCTGGCATTAACCATGCTACAAGTCTCATCCCATGAAGAGGGTATAATTTGAGGCACCCCATACTAACGACACACTCGTATTGCATATAATAAGTAGTCTCATCAAAGGCAGGGACCCCAATCATGCAAGACCTCTCTGAGTCCACCGTGCTCTGATATCCCCCCAATGAGGTACCATCCATTTGATGTGAGCCGTACTCATCTGTGCCATATATGTCACCCATGTAGAACGAGCCATCCCTGCAAATCGCTGCTTTATGCGCCTACTCTGGCAAATCCAAGGTGATACTAGTCCAACATGTTCCTCCAAGACTCGAATCTCTCATGCAACCACAAGGTTAACAGTCGGGTACTTCCTCTGGTCATCTTTCGAGCTCCCGAGGCCAACTCTCCAATACCATGCAAAGTCTCCCCAAGCAAGCAAGGGACAATACTGCGATTGGCTCGAGCCTGGTCTACCATGTCAAGACAACCCATGGTAGCGACTCCTACGTAAGGTAGAAATAGTACCGAGGCAAATAGACAAAGGGACAAACAGTCCAGAGCCGTGTCAGACTCAACTGTGCTATTAATGAACCTGATGGGAAGTCCACAAAGATTAACATCACCATCCAACAGCAAACCCCTAGCCTCTTCAACAGAAATCCTTAACAGTTGGGAAACCCAAAGTTCTGCAGGCACTTGATACTCCGTCGCACTCGCACCACAGAGAGCCACAAAGTTTTCATACGTGGGGGTGATTTCATTGTAAGAAAAGTTGAAGACACGATTCTCATTGTCCCAAAACTTGACAGCAACACGGATCAGGTTTTCATCAGACTTAACCCTATACAAGGACCAAAGACACTTAATTCCGAATCTCCTATCAAAGTTTGCACGAGTTGTCCTCGAAAGCTTCCCAACCCAGATCTTTAAACTCTTGATGAAGTAGCGTTGTCTCTCCTCAGAAATTTTAGGGTGTCTATCCATCAGAAAGGCGTGGAAGGATCGAAATCTAGAGCAAAAAGAAGAAAAATTGCTGTCTGCCTCGTCTCTCTGCGAGACTACTGATTAAATAGAGTAGGGAGTTCAAGTCCTGATCGCACAAGGAAAAATCTGACGAAAATCGTGTCATGCCAGGGATTAGCCGCGCGGCCAGTCCTTCCCCATGGTTGGCCACGCGGACACATAAGCCGGCCCAGACAGATTGCAAGTCCGTCCCCAACAAACGCCGGAATGGACCCATCTCAGACATTTCGAAGGTCACAAGGCACAAAAGAGGTCCGATAACTGCCCGACAGTGTGTAATCCCCATCTTACCCCTAGGGCTCATGCATTGTGCTAAATGTAAAAAAAAAGTAAATAAAATACTAATTAATTACATCCAAAAGCAAATAAAATATTGTACATAAATATGTTTGTCGGTTCCTCTCCTCTCTCTCTAACAAAATGCAGGAAATAAAAGGACTACATCTAGTCCGAGTCAGAATCCTCGATGTCCACGTCATCATCCTCTCCACCCTGCTTCATACGGTGGGACCCACCAGCTCCCGAGCTCCTACTCCGGAAAGACCTCGAACTCTCAGCCTCCGTGGGGGACCTCTCTCTACGCTGAGGCAGCACCACATCATCCCGACGGAAGGTGCAAGCAGCGGCCAAGCTCCGGAATAGCCTCTCAAAAATATTGCCCCGACGAACAGAGCGGATATAGGCCTCCCAAGTCACCTGGGACAGGTAAGCACAGTTCAGATACAAGTCTAAAGCGTGTGCGTGCAAGACAGAAATGAAAAGCAAAGGGTATTGTACCGTAGCTCCAAGCGGAGGAAGCTGAGCCCCAGTAACCTCATCATCCTCAATCGGAATCAGATCAATATCCACCTCGACACCGCCCCACTACATCTGGATACTGTCAGAAAACCGCGGCATGTCCATACCATATCTATCTCCTCTACTCGAGCTAGCCGGATAGGCACCAGCCTACCTCCTTGCCAAAACCTGCGGACTCAGCAGTACATGCTCCACAAACCACGCATAGTCAGCACCACTCTGATACAAATGGGCCGGAGTCCTGACCCAGTAGTCACCGCTCCTCCTCAGCCTAGTAGGATACAGCATATCCCTCAGAGGCTCACTCGGGGGCCACAACATAGGATGTCTGCTATGCTGCCTGCAGACTCTCTCGCCAAGGTACATGGCATCCCCAGTCAACCCCGTCAAGATGCAGCGGAAAGTAGTAAACTCTTGAGCCTGACTAACCCCCGCCAATACCTGATCCGACCAGGAAAATAGCTGAAAGTCCTCATGCAGCGGACCACTCAACTTTGCAGTAAAAATCCCCAGATCGGGAGTCTTCCTGGCCTTGCCGCGCCCTCCAACCGGTTGCTCTTTGCCCAGAACCTCATAACCGGGACTTCCTTCACCCTCTACACAGCAAAGGGAGCAATATGGAACAGCTCGTAGACCCACACATGTGGAGAAAAGCAGTATTTCAGTTCAAAACAGTTCTGACAAAAGGCTGACATGAAATAAATAAAGAGTCAGAGACATACCTCGAAGGCGAACTGGAAGCAGTCGAAAGATGAGGTACTGGATCTCGAGCGGACATCCAAGGCCCGGTACATCTCCGCCAGCCCGGCTCCGCCCCAAGAAACATGGTTCGCCTGCTCCAAATCAGCTAGAGCACCAACCAGAGAAAACCGACAGAAAGTCCCCGCACTCGGGAACAGGGTCTGCGACAAATTGTACCACAAGATGGCCCGCACCAGACAGTCAGTATCATGGATGCCCTCAACAAAGCCCTGGATAGCCTCCTCCACCAAGGTCCTCAGACGACCCGCCTCAAAGCCATTTCCCTTCACACCTTTGCCCAACGGCATCCCAATCAGCTCCATCTGACGGTGTGGGTCCGCAGACAAGGACTCATCAAAAGGTAGCTCCACGTCCGTGAACATAAGCCCCATAATAGCAGCAAAGTCAGTCGGAGTAACAGTCACATCTCTCCAACTAAAATGGAACGTGTGGGTGGTGTCCCACCAATACTCCCTCATCACCTCAACAAGACCCATCACCTTCTGAGTCCCCTCTACAGCCCGTACCGCATCAAAAAATGGACCGAAGCCCAGAGCCCGGATCCTCTCCTTCACCGTACCAATCGGCGGCAATCTACCCCATATCTCTGCCACCGCCCTCGTGGACCCGCGAGATTTCATTCTCTGCAGGTAAACACAGCAAAGGTATGTTACCCAACTAGCAATATAAATTATTATGTGCTATAAATTAAAGTGTACATGCATGCTTTATCTACTTGCGCATATATTTGCCGTCCACAAAGTAATCAAATCCCAGAAAATTAAATAATCACGAACGATTAATTTAACACAGTCTTAAAGTAATACAACAAGTATGAAATAAAAGACATAAAAATACCCAAACGCAATAAAGCGAGATCGGTACCTCCTTCGTCTCCATCAGTCTCCCGCCAGACCAATGTTTGTCGGTGCCCGCGTACAAGTCAAAGTGTTGTCCCACCGTGAAATGCCATTCATCGGGATGGAAATTTTGAGAGGCCATCCTTTCCATTGTTGATGTAGCCCCGCGCCTTCACCTTGTTCAAATTGAGGCCCCGCGCCCTCACCTTGCTCAAATTGTGGTCCCGCACCGCCACCTTGTTCATATGGTTGCCCCGAACCAAAAATATACTCAAGATCCATCGCAATAATGACAAAATATCTCAAAATCTCCCTTTTCTCTCTCTAAAACGCGACAAAGAAAAGAAGAAAAGTGAAGAAGAAAGAGACAGCCAGCAGCTGTTTGTAGGGTCTGTCCAGCGAAGGGACAAGCCGCGCGGCCAGTGTCTCCAAGCGACGTGGCATGATCTCGACCCTCCATCTCGCGCGCCCATCAGCAATCATCGTCAACAAAGACCAACCAATCAGAAGGACTGGCCATGTGGCCAGTTATTCCCTCAAGCGCCAGAATTTGCAATTTAGCCCCTCGGCTTATTTTTAATCCAAGATTAACACCCTTAGCCAAATTTAACTAGAATTTGACCAAAAATTAATCAAAATAGGGTCCAAAAGACTCCAGTAAATTCTAAAATTAATCAATAGGGTCCAAAAGACTCCAATAAATTCCAAAATTAATCAATTGGGTCCAAAAGACTCCAGTAAATTCCAAAATAGGGTCCAAAAGACTCAAGTAAATTCCAAAATTAATAAATAGGGTCCAAAAGACTCCAGTAAATTCCAACTTTAATCAATAGGGTCCGGAAGACACAAGTAAATTTCTAAAATTAATCAATAGGATCCGGAAGACTCCAGTAAATTCAAAGATTAATCAATAGGGTCCAGAAGACTCAAGTAAATTCCAAAATTAATCAATAGGGTCCGGAAGACTCAAGTAAATTTCCAAAATTAATCAATAGGGTCCGGAAGACTTCAGTAAATTCCAAAAATTCTGCGAGCTTGAGGATCATTCCTCGCTTGGCACCGTAGTTTACTAAATTTCTGCGAATCCTGAGGATCATTCCTCGCTTGGTACTATAGTTCGTCGAAGAAATTATGCAATTACACGCGTTCCAATAGGAAGTTAAAATTCATCCCTAATTCTGTTCTCGATTCTTGAACTTCTTGTCGTACCGTGCATATGACCTTCCTTCCTTTCCCCAGTAGAGTCCTCGACTTTATTGCTTACATCTATCTTCAGCGAAAGACGATGTCTCGTTTTTTTTTCTCCCCAGTTCCTGAACTACGACCGGCTTGATTCCATTCGGATACGTAGGTAGCCTGACATAGGTTCAGCCGCTCGACCAACCTGGTCACATTCTTCCTCACTCTATCCCTCAATTTGGAACTCATGTTTCAGATCGGTTCCTTTCTTAATCGACGACCCTCCATGCCTTGCAAGAAACGTCGCCGAGGGGCTACTGTTAGTACCCAACCTGAAAATGAGTTATTAGGCATTCTAGAACTCACAGGGACCTCCCAGGTATTTACGAGTTGCGCAGGACTTATCCAGAATTTCCCGAAAAGCCCAGATAAGAAGATATTCTCGACTGATCGGATGAGGGATTGAAGATAGATGTTATCTAGGAGTTCTCAGGAGTCCAGATTGATCAGAACCTCAGGAATCGAACCAATCCAGTTGGACCGGCCGGGCGGCCACTCTTTCGGCCGGGCGGCCACTTCCTCCAGGTCAACTTTTCCTATAAATAAGTGACCTCAGTTCATAATTTCGACACAATTCTCTCCCCCGAGTTCCACAGCTAAAACTGACGGCAGAACTCTCTCTCTCTAAGCCTTTCTAGCAATCCCGAAGGTCCGACGAATCCGCGCAAGAGATTCGACTTCGTTCTTGTCAAGATTGGTGAGAATTCTACATGTTTTCTTAGTTTAGATCTGAGTTATGCTAGTTTTATTATGTTTATACATCTATATTCATATGATTCATAACGTGTTCTTCATGTTCTTACTAGAATTCATAATATGCTCTATATCTAGGGTAGCGATCTTCATGATTATGTGTTATCTCATACATGTTTCATGATGTTCTTATTACTATGTTAGATTGAACATGCTAGATCTAATGTTTTAATCCTTACTCATAATGCATAGCCGATGATGATCAACAAGATCTAGGAACTACTTCTAAACCCTAAACTTTAGGTAATTACTCCCATGATCAGTAATTCTCTAAGGATGAATATGATGAATGCACATTGATCTTATTGATGGTATAATCATTATTCTAGGATGTGATCATTTTGTATGATTCTTTCTCCTCCCCTTCATTATGCATGATCCCGCTTCTTCTCCCTATTCCGATTATCTACGAACTACGCTGACCTGAGCTTCTCAAATGAGAGGAACGTAGGCAATCTTCGGACCTGGTCTCAATCACTAACACACTACTAACACATTCATCATGATAGAAAGTCCGACTGCTCGTGCGATAGGAGTGATAACTTGATATTCTTCTCTTGTCGTAACTTGACCCCCGAACCCTCTCTGTTAGCTTTTCTCAATATTTTAGCTCGATAAAAAAACGTGGCGACTCTTAATAAAGTTAAATGCCAACTTGAATATCCTAATCCCATAGAAAAGATAAATAAAAGAGACACTTCCCGTGCGTCGCCCGCATTTACGGAAAGGGGTATTCACAAATATACATATATAAAAAAAAATAAATGAAATTTTGGGTTGACCGGATGCACGTGCACCCCCTCCCATGATGGGAGGTCCGACCCTGTTGAGCAGTCCATAAAAAGAAAAGACGAAAGAGAAAAAGAAATTAAAAACCAAAAACAATTCTCCTACCTCCCGAACCCCTTACCCCTATCTCCTTTCCCGTCCCTTCCACCTACACCTTCAAAAATCTTCTCTAATCTGGGTTTTGATTAAGGAAAATTTGAGTTTTGATTTTGCACACCATTAATCTTGTTCTCCTTCTTCTGAGCATGTTTTAAAATCATATCCAAATTCAAACTCAAACCCACCAAAACATTCCTTAGTCAGCGTTTCAATTTCGTCTAGATCTTGTGTGCGATGTGATTTGCAGAAAGCTTTAATGAATGATGTTCATACCTTCACTTACCATGGCCGCTTGATTCGTGATGGATATCTGATGTTGTGGCTTTGATGAAGGATGTTCATGCTTTTGATGAATACGAGATACTTTCACTTTTGATGGAGGCATGATTACTCTTGATGATGGGTTGGTTGTGCTAAAGGGATGCCTACGTATCCCGTAAAGGGAATCAAACCAGTGTAGTTCGAGGGTAATGGAGAATGCTGGGGAAAAATCTAAGAGCAAAGCAAAATGAAGCACATACTTTTACGCAAGTAAGGAGACAAATAAAGTTTATGTACAAGAAAAGAAAAAAAAATTGTCATTTTTTTTTTTTTTTAGATTAGAAGGAATAGAATATATACACTTGTGAGGAATTTTTTATTTTTTTTTAGTTCATGGGTGAACTATTTTGGCCATTGTTTGTTTGCAAAGCCAACCCAAGATCAAGTCATGTTCAGTCGAAGTCCGGATTAATGATAATGCTTATGTTGTGGATTTGCCGGACGGGTGGAATATTTCTCCAACCTTTAATGTGTCGGACTTGGTTGCTTATCACCCAGATATTACTCTTTATGTTGATGTGGATTCGGGGACGAATCCATTTAAAGTAGGGCAGCATGATGCAGCACGAGACTCTCAATCCCAAGCAGCACGAGAGGTCCGCCCGCGCAGGAAGGAAGACCCGACCGGACCAGATCAAGATCCGCCCGGGTTCGCTAAAGGACTCGCCCACGCACACACGGGTCTGGCCGCATCAATGTCGTGCCCCACCCGAACCAAGGAAGTTTGACGATGCGTCGTTTGCGTCGTTGGTTCTTTTCGAACGAAGTTGTGTTTCTTTCCTTATTTGTTTTGGTTATGCTTTTTGACTCCTTTTTAGAATAGAGTTTTATTATTGTTAGGGTATAAAACTCTTTTACTTCTTTTGTATTGGACAAGTTTATTTCTATTCAATCTTTTCTTTTGCAAGATAATACACCTTGTGTGTTCTAAGTCATTAATTTGGCTTGCGGAATAATCTTTTAGGAGATTATTGTTTGAGGGATCATAATCCTTGTGTTAGAGAGTTGATTTCGATCAATTCTTTGTTATTTTCTGTTGCGTTTCACATCAACCTTTATTGTGAAATAATGGTTATTGCACAAGCCAAGGTGCCAAGGACTCATCTGTGATCCAAACACACACTCAGTGTTTCCATCTCTACGATAAATCATTGACATGGGAGGTGTCAAAATATGCAAAATACCTTATGATGATAACAAGGATAATATTTCCACATAAGGTTTTCCATATGCTGTTATGATGGTCATAAGCTAAGCTCAATGGTATTGGATATGCATTGATTGGGCCTAGTGTAAGTGGAAGATTGTTGGAGATTATGTCCTAGGCCTGTGATAAAGGCCTCATGTTATGCCATGTTCTCATTTGTTATGGAGATAACAACCTGGATTATTATATGTTTTTGCATGTTTATTATAATAGTTCCCGTCCCTAGTACTTATGAAGAACTAGTATAAGTTTAATCGATGATCATATGATGATCATGCGTATGTGATACAAATTAAACTTATGGGTATGTGTTGGTGAACAAGTACTGGACATGACCCGCTGTGAGATTTATGTCATGATCAAATTTCATAATTAAATCTCATACAGTTATATCATTTGATATCCTTAGACCTGAGATTATCATGGTCTTCCACATGATGAACATTATGTTTGACATAGTCAACCACTACCCTTAACCAGGTAGTCATAAAGGCTATGATTGGCATAATCGGATTCTTGTAGGGAAGAATGATAAGTCAAGATGGAATTTGTCCCTCCCTTAAGAGAGATATCTGCTTGGGCCACTCGAAGAGTGAGATTGATGAAGCGGCCACACTAAAATGAATTGATGTGTTCAATGTCATTTGGTCATATCAATCTACTCAAGATCGAGAAAGCATTGAACAATATAAGTTGATGTGGACCATGACTTATGTTCAATATGATATCGCGTGACAAAAGGATTGTGATATGTTCTATGAGGATAAACGAGCTTCGTTAAGTTATATCAATTGGGTAATCATGATGGCCTGCTAGGGTCCGCTCATGATTTATGAGAACAAATGTGTTTGGACTCATTACCTACTTGATATAATCCTATGGGGTCACACACAATAGAACGAATTGTTAAAAAGGCAAAAATGTTGATTTTTGGTCTGGCACGACCGTGCCGATTATAAAGAACGACCATGCCAATAATAATCAGGCGGGGAATGCCCGTGCGCACCAAATGGCACGACCGTGCCAGTTTTAGGGCACGACTGTGCCAAAGGTGCCTGGGCTGATTTCTTGTAGTTTAATTGGGTGACGGGATTTAGGTCTTCTAGGTCATTAAGGGTTAATGACTATGGACTATAAATACATCTTTTCACCAGCCATTAAACTAATGCAACCCAATATGTTTGAGAAACATAATTCTTGATCTAAGATTGAGAATCAAAGATCAAGAACGCACAATATTCATATAGCCTTTTGATAGAAAGAGTTTCTATGGGATCTAGCAGTCCAGATCTAGAATTGTTCTAGATATTCGTTCGCGTGTGGATACACATAGAGGATGCTAGCTTTAGCATCTCAAGTTCGTGTTCATGTGATCGTGATCCGAAGAACGTAGAGAAGATCAAATCATAAAGCTTGAACACTTGAAGATTTGAAGATCCGAAAATTTAAACGCACAACAACGGTTAGTGTTCTAAATTCATCTTCCTATTAATTTAATCATCATGAATGGATCCATGGGCTCATGGGTTTTGTTGATTTTCTATTGCCGTTTCCGCTGCGAAAGGACCCTCAAAACCCAACAACCACTACCACCTAGATCCAGCCACCACCATCCAGATCCGCTCACCATCACCACCAGTGCACTACCCAAATCCAGCCAACACCACTTTCAGAATATCAAGAACAAATTTGCAAAACAAAAGTCAAAATAACTTTTTCCGAATCACCAACAATTAAAAATAAAAATAAAAGATACTCCCTCTCTGTCCCGATTTAAGGTTCTTACTTTCCTTTTTAGTCTGTCCCAATTTAAGGTTCTTACTTTACTTTATTACCTAAAATGGAAACTGGGAACCACTTGTCATTCTCACAACAAAAACTCTCTACCCACTTTCTCTCTCTTACTTTACTTTCCACACTCACAACATTTACTTTTTCTTTAATCTCCGCGTAAAGTCAAAAGTAAGAACCTGGAGGGAGTAAAAAAAATTGCAACTAAATCTTGGGAGAGTTTTGATATTGTTTTCATCAAAAGATCAAATGAATCCGGTCTTTGCAATCGTCAATCGAGAGGGTGATGAAGACATTGTAGTGATTTGTGTTGGGGAGATAAGGTTGGGCTAAGATAAGGAGTGACAGACATGGAAGAGATGTAAAAGGGACAAACAGAGCAGATAGGGGGAGAAAGAAAGGTAGATAAGGGAAGATGAGAAGGGAGTGTTGGGAGATGGGAGGTAAGGCACCGGACATCAGGGCTGTTAAACGAACCGAGCCCGTTCGAGCTCAGCTCGTTAAAGCTCGGTTCGAATGGGCTCAAAGTGCTATTCGAGCTCGAACCGAGTTTTCGAGCTCGGGTTTTTATCGAGCCAGCTCGTGTTCGGCTCGTTTGTTCGACGAGCTTTGTTCGAGCTCGGTTCGTGTTCGGCTCGTGTTCGGCTCGTTAGAGCTCGGCTCATGTTCGGCTTGTTATAGCTCGGCTCGTGTTCGGCTCGTTTAATTCACGAATAACTCGAGCTCGGTCTCCGCTCGATAAGCTCGTTAACACAGGTTATTTTGTTTGCGTTTGACTCGAGCTCGACTAAATAATCATTATTATTACTTTTGTAATGAATACATATACATTATATGTATATACAACATTGTACAAGGAATAAATCATAACTAAAATATTTTTATCTTCAAAATGAATCAAACAACATTAATTGTACAACAACTAAAATTAATTTAATTTTTATATATTCATATAATGATCATATAGAGACTATACACATACAATACAATAATACAATATAGATTGTACAACAACTAAAATTAATTTATTCTATGCACATTCATTATGAAAATGTAGAGATATATACACAATAGTCGGGGTTTTTTTTTCAAAACTAATTTATTATTTTCAAATGTACACATATTTGTTATATTATTTTTCTCATTGAAATAAAAAAATAAAATTAACATCTATTATTGTAGTTATATACTCCCTCTATCCCATCCGAAATAGGATTCTTGGTTCTGACACGGGGATTAAGGAATAATAATCTTTTATTATAAAAAATTGTTTGAAAAGTAGGTGTTGTGCGTATGAAGGAGACAGAAAGTGGGTGGGGAATAATAAATGAAAAGTTGTTGTGAGTATGACAAGTGGGTCCTACTAATAAAAAAGTAATAAAAGCTTTCTATTTTGGGATGTCCTATTTCGAGTGGGACACCCAAAATGGCAAAACATCCTATTACGGGTGGGACGGAGGGAGTATGCGAGTATATTTAATTACTAAAATATAGAATGAACAAAATATTTATCATTTACACATACACACACATATATATTTCACACACACACACACACACACACACACACACACACATACATACATACATACATATATATATATATACATACATACATATATATATATATATATATATATATATAGGGTCGCGCTCCTGTGAGAACTATTTTATATGAGAACCGTGAGAACCAATCATAACCATTAGATTAGAAAAAAAATCAAGGGTCCAGATGTTAGATACATTGGATACACTTGGATACATTAGTTAATATTCGAAAAACAATTGGATACATTAGTTTTTAACATAGTGTATCCAAGTGCAACACTTAGATACAATACTTATTAGCCTATTGTATCCAACTGTAATATCGAATTTTTTGTAATGTATCTAAGTGTATCAATTGTATCTAACATATGGACCCTTGATTTTTTTTCTAATCTAATGGTTATGATTGGTTCTCACGGTTCTCACGATATTTAGGTTCTCATTTGAGCATCTACCTATATATATATGTATGTATATATATATATATATATATATATATATATAGGTAGGTGCTCCTCAAATGAGAACCTAAATATCATGAGAACCATGAGAACCAACGATAGCCATTGGATTAGACACAAATCAAGGGTTTAGATTACCTTTTTAGTTTAAAAATTTTGTGGCATTCTTGTAATTAGGTTGACAGACAAAGGGAAGGGCAAAATACCATATGTGTTCTAGAATTTTCCACGTCATCACCCAAAATTTCCTTAAATTTTCAAAATTAAATATCTCATTAACTACAAATCGAAAAAATAATCCGAGAACACTGATTTTTTTGTCTCGACGAGATGAATCAAACTACATCCCTAAAGATAGGGTTTTGAAAAAATAATATTGAACAACGTTTAATTTTTAAAATACGCTTAGATACAATATGTGTTTGCCTATTGTATCTAACTGCATTGTTATGAACATTGTTGTTGGATACAAATAGCTATTTAGCTATTGTATTTAACAGCAATGTGTCAACATTGCTGTTGGATACAATAGGTGTTTGCCTATTGTATCTAACTGAATTGTTATGAACATTGTATTGGATACAATAGCTATTTAGCTATTGTATCTAACAGCAATGTATCAGCATTGTTGTTGGATACAATAGGCAAACACCTATTGTATACAATACAATGTTGACATTGCTGTTAGATACATTAGCTAAATGGCTATTTGTATCAAATACAATGTTCATAACAATTCAGTTAGATACAATAGGCAAACACCTATTGTATCCAACAGCAATGTTGACACATTGTTTTTAGATACAATAACTAAAGATCTATTTGTATCCAACATCAATGTTCATAACAATTCAGTTAGATAAAATAGGCAAACACCTATTGTATCCAACAGCAATTTTGACACATTGCTGTTAGATACAATAGCTAAATAACTATTTGAATCCAAGAGCAATGTTCATAACAATTCAGTTAGATACAATAGGCAAACACCTATTGTATCCAACAACAATGTTGACACATTGCTGTTAGATACAATAGCTAAATAGCTATTTGTATCCAATACAATGTTTATAACAATTCAGTTAGATACAATAGGCAAACACCTAATGTATCCAACAGCAATGTTGACAAATTACTGTTAGATACAATAGCTAAATAGCCATTTGTATCCAATACAAAATTCATAACAATTCCGTTAGATACAATAGGCAAACACCTATTGTATCCAACAGCAATGTTGACACATTGCTGTTAGATACAATAGCTAAATAGCCATTTGTATCCAATACAATGTTCATAACAATTCCGTTAGATACAATTGGCAAACACCTATTGTAACCAACAACAATGTTGACACATTGCTGTTAGATACAATAGCTAAATAACTATTTGTATCTAACAGCAATTTTCATACACATTGTTATTGGATACACTAGCTACTCCCCTGTTGTATGCAATGCGATATTCATATCAATACATTTAGATACAATAGCAAACACCTATTGTATCCAACATCAATGTTGACACATTGCTATATAGATACAATAGCTAAATAGCTATCGTATCCAATACATTGTTCATAACAATTCAGTTAGATACAATAGGCAAACGCCTATTGTATCCAACAACAATATTGACACATTGCTGTTAGATACAATAGTTAAATAGCTATTTGTATCCAATAGCAATGTTCATAACAATTCAGTTAGATACTATAGGCAAACACCTATTGTATCCAACATCAATGTTGACACATTGCTGTTAGATACAATAGCTAAATAGTCATTTGTATCCAATACAATGTTCATAACAATCCAGTTAGATACAATAGGCAAACACATATTGTATCTAAGCGTATTTTAAAAATTTGACGTTGTTCAATATTATTTTTTCAAAACCTTATCTTTAGGGATGTAGTTTGATTCGTCTCGTCGAGACAAAAAAATCAGTGTTCTCGGATTATTTTTTCGATTTATAATTAATGAGATATTTAATTTTGAAAATTTAGGGAAATTTTGGGTGATGACGTGGCAAATTCTGGAACACACATGGTATTTTGCCCTTCCCTTTGTTTGTCAACCTAATTACAAGAATGCCACCGAAGTTTTAAACTAAAAAAGTAATCTAAACCCTTGATTTGTGTCTAATTCAATGGCTATCATTGGTTCTCATGGTTCTCATGTAATTGAGTTCTCATAAGAGCATGCCCATATATATATATATATTTATGTATATGGTATAGTGGATATTATATATACATACATGTAACACATATTTATATACATAAATATATGTATGTATGATATGTGTGTATCTATATGGAATATTGGATGTTATGAATTTACGTACATTTTACTAAATACAGTTGACTAAGTATAATAGCGTCATTTAAATGCTATATACTAACCAGAAAGTTTGTCTGACTTTGACTTTCATGGTCAACTCCATAAAACGTTGACCACAATATGAAAACCTACCTATCCCTATGCATTTCAAAAATTGTTATGAATTCACCGTTAGAATACGGAGTGAAATATAATAGTTAACTATAATTATTAACTACGATAGTAACTATTTGTTCTTAAACTTTTGGTTATGTAGAGTCAAACTATTTGAATTTTGATTAATAGTTTATGTAAATTATTAATTTACATAATTTATTAATGATTTAACAACCATTTCTAAATTTTTATGAGAATTAATAATTTAGTGTAAAATATTAGTTATAGTTTAAGTAAATTTGATAAGTAAATAAAAATTTGGGACAGAAGGAGTATATTACAACCTGATGGTATATATACGATTCAATTAATCGTTTGTAATATGAGAAGTTAAATGAACAAGAGCTTTAAAAAAAAAAAAAAAAAAAGTAAACAGGAGGTTACATTTGTAAATTAGACACATATTTTGAGATTAAAAAAGAGGGAAAAAAAATAAAAAAAAATAGTTTTTGTTCAAAATGCAGAGAATACTTATCAGAGCTCGGTAAGGCTCGAACTCGAGCTCGTTTGATTTCATAATTTTCAGAAAAATGTTTAAGCTCGAGCTCAGCTCGTAAAGACTCGAGTTCGAATAGCTCGTGAAAAGCTCGCGAGCATAAGGCTCGAACTCGATAAGGCTCGAACTCGAGCTCATTTGATTTCATAATTTTCAGAAAAATGTTTAAGCTCGAGCTCGGCTCGTAAAGAATCAAGTTCGAACAGCTCGTGAAAAGCTCGCGAGCATAACGCTCGAACTCGATAAGGCTCGAACTCGTGCTCGTTTGATTTCATAATTTTCAGAAAAATGTTTAAGCTCGAGCTCGGCTCGTAAAGACTCGAGTTCGAACAGCTCGTGAAAAGCTCGCGAGCAGCTCGAAACTCGATTCGATTCGAGCTCGAACAAGGAAAATGGGCTCGAGCTCGATAATTCGTAAACGAGCTCGAGCCCAAGACTCCAAAGCTCGGATCGGCTTGGCTCGTTTACAGCCCTATCGGACATGGTAGTGTTGGGGGTGGACTGGAGGGAGTATATATTAAGATAATAATAAGAGTTGGTCTCCTGTAAAACGCGTTTTTCTTAGTGGTTAGGAAAAACGTGTTTTTCAAAATTGTCTGACACTTATTAACACACTCACTGGACATTCGTGACACAGAAACTGGTCATCCTAAACATTGTTATTGGCTATCTATTAGCACTTCTGCTACTCTAAAAAAAAATAGAAAAAACCTTCTGGCTATCACTTTCAAAGGTTCTGACTATCAATCTCATATCTAGAAGGCTTTATATTGATATCCAGAAGGCTTTATATTGATATCCAGAACCCTTCTGGCTATCACTTTCAAAGGTTCTGGCTATCAATCTCATATCCAGAAGGCTTTATATTAACATCCAGAACCTTTTGAGAAGTTCTGACTAATTACAAAAATGCCACCGCGCGTTTTTTTAAAACACGCCTAGCTATCACTTTCACAGTTTCTGTATATCAATCTCATATCCATAAGGCACTATATCGATATCCAAAACCGTTGAGAAGTTCCAACTTGTGACATCCCGAAATTAAGCACGACGTTTTGGGACGGATCGAAAAGTAAATAAAAATATTAAGTAGATGGGACGGACATCTAAATGGATAGAATTTGTGTTTATATTATTAGTGGACCACCAGTTTCCTACCCTAGATATTTGGTTTGCAACATAATATTAAGAAAACTAGGTGGAGGTTCAATTTTGTGACTCATGCAAATACATAACGTGGCTTTAGCATGAGGTGTTGTAATTTCTATAATGAGTCACCTTAAAAGCTCTAACTGTATAAATTATGGTCTAATGCTATAGCTAGTGTAAATTGCCGAGAGAAAGAGAGTTTCTCTCTGTTTTCGATTCGAGCCATTAGGTGGGTTTTGATTCTTATGGTGATCCGGTTTTAGAAATTTTGAGGTAAGGGAGACTACGCAATATTGATTCCGTGTCATTTCTTTTATACCCGTCTTAGCGTAGTACTCAATTTTATTGATACGTAGTTCATTTGTTCGGTCTCATTTGATTATTGCTTTGGAATTGAACTTGCTCGGTTGATGTTATGATTATTTGAAAAGCATGCTTTAGGTGTTGTTATGCTCAATTATGAGATTTGTTATATGGAACAGTTGCGATGTAGCTAATTATGTAACAGTCGCAGTGGACTCGGTTATGGTGTTTGTGTTGGGTCCGGCTCCGTCGAGGGCGGCCAACAATTCGGTTAATTTGGTTGAGTCACTGGACCCGAATATAATTAGTACATCGGACTGTAAAGTATGATTGATCAGTTATTCGGTTTATGAAACGGGTCTTATTGGCATGTCCATATTTATAATTTCATGGACATTGTTATTTGGTGTTTGTGTTCCATTGGCTTCTGTGATATTGTGTATCCCCTTTCTTACTGAGCCCCCCAGCTCACCCCCCTCCAGTTTCAGTTTTGCAGTTAAGCGATGATCGGGATGAAAGGATTGGGGCGGAGCAGTTTATAGAGCATTTGGGCTGATTAGTGATATCTTGTATAGTATTTAGTATTGTAGAGATGTAAATTTTGAGTTTTTTTATCATTTATGGAAATTAGAATTTTCGGGGTGTTACACAACTATTTACAAAAATGCCACCGCGCGTTTTTTAGAAACACGTTTTTCCTAAGCGTTTCGTAAAACGCGTTTTACGCAAGATTTTGGCTAATAATAATATTGTTTTACATTTTTGTGAAAAAACAAAACTTTCACTTTTGAAAATATATAAACATTTTTATTATATAACATTCTTATCTTTATCTTTGTTTTACTATAATGTAAATTTATTTTTTTGGATGATAAACATTATTTTACTTAGATACTAATGATGCTTATATATTTGAAAAGAGCCCTCACACGACATGCACATGACCATTTTTCGTTAAATTTTTAATTCTGTTAGCTGCTAGGGTGCAATGTGGGATGAAAAGTTAATTAAAGTGTTACTCTGAGACATATTTGCGTTCGGATACTTAATTAAAGAGGGTAAACGTGTTTCGGCCTAATATCAAGTAGCCGCAGTCTTGTCTCAGTACAGATGGATCCTATTACTCAAAGATACATGGCTGAACATCCATCCCAATCCCAGTGTCTAACATTTTCTTTATGGCTGAACATCCATCCCCAACCCAGTGTCTAACATTTTCATTTTTTGTTTTTTAAACCGCCACAAAATAAGTAACACATCTTTTGGTCAAAATAAAATAAAATAAGGAAATTGTGTTAGTATTTAATTTTACCATAATATAAGCAATTTACAAACAAAACACATTTATTGCAAACATTACCAGATTAGCAGCAACACTTGTTATAAAAGGTTTAATACGAAATGTGACACATCCCAGACTCGAGTGAATTTTGGGTGAAATGATGATTTTTGACTTGGATAAAGGAAAAACAACGATCCATCAGAAAAATAAATAATTATAGTAAGATGCTAAAATGGCACAAGTGGCATTGATCCTGAATATATTACTCTCCTCCACCCACAAAAACAAAAGGAATGCAAGAAAGAGATCAATTATGATTTTGGAAAAATATTAATAAATTAATTAAATAAAAAAGCATGTTTTTACATTTGAACACACCAATCACATGATCAACCGTAAAAGTCGTGCCAACTTTCATAATCCTATTTCCAATCAATCATTATACGACGACCAAAGCTCCTCACCTACACAAGAACGTAACTCATCAACAGATGGAAAACAAGGGTACATTAATTAGTAAATGAACATAACCGGAAAGCAAACAAATACCCGCAACGGAACATAAGAAAATAAATTCACTCTTCAATCCAATTGCATAATTTTGTGATAAAACAGCTTACAACAACAAGATTTGGGTTGGCCAACATGAATCAACGTATGGAATCGTTAATATGGAATCGTTAATGAAGAGGTGAGAAAACAATGAATAAGTGAAGAGATACAAAATAGATATAAAAATAATAAACATATACTCCCTCCCCTCCCACTCGAATTAGGATAAATTTCCATTTTGAGTGTCCCATTCGAATTAGGACAACCCAAAATGGAAATATTTTATTTAATGGGACCCACATTCACACTCACAATAACTTTCCACTCATTACTCTCTACCCCACTTTTTCTCTCCTACTTCACTTTTCATACTCACAACACCTACTCCACCAACACTTTTTCCTTAATCCCCGTGCCCAACCCAACAATCCTAATTCGAGTGGGACGGAGGGAGTAATTAAAATGAGAAAAGACAGCTTCAACCAGCAAAATTTATGAATGATACTGGAGCATAAGATCAGAATCCAAAAGTTAGTATGAGATGAAGCTATACCTCTGATATCACGATTCTTGTTCAGTAATTGAGTTCTTGCCTTGCATAAGGCAGGGCTGGGTGCTTTCTGAATCTGCAGTTTGATAACATGCACAAGTTTTTGTCCAAGTTAGATATCAAGCCCTGACAAAATCTTATCCAAGTTAAGCATTTTTTAAACAACAATTCACTCACATTTATTTGATTTCACCAGAAAATTCATAATTTCGGTAGGGGTTAACCAGAAAAAAATTCATGTCATATAAGCATTCATTTATTTTCAAGCTCAACTCGCAAGAGTAGTATACCACCATAGAAAACTGCAAAGTTAAAGCTTAATAGGGGGAAGAACTGGAAATTGGAAGGGGTGCCACCAGATGTCGTACAACATTTTGGTTTCCTGAAATGCTATATACCCTTTCAAGGAATAAGTCCCCTCTCCTTCCCCAAAAATTTCCCCCGGTCCGGTAACCAAGGGCAGACCCACGTTGTAACGAGTGGGTGCGACGTCACCCACTGGATTTTGAAAAATATTTTTATTAAATTTTTACCTCTGATTTAATATATTATAACCTTTTGTGCAGATGCAAGCTGAAATGGAAGCAGAGCAGGTGGTTAGGCAAATGAAGTTTTTCTAAGTGGACAGGGTTCAAATCCGAACAACCACAACGAATAAACTCTTTGGGGCATATACCAAAATGTCCCTTGGCCAAATGAAAACTACCATAGAGGACAGACAATTTCAAAACTAACCAAAAAGTCCTTACTATAAACTTGGGACCAGCGTGCCCCTGCCTCATCTCCCTCGTGTTCTCGTGGCTCAGCGCTTTTTTTTCGTTTCACACATTTAAAACTGATAAAATTCGTTATCTCACTTATTTTTTGTTCATTTTTAAATTAAAAAATAGATAAATTCATCTCACAGTAAAAATATCATTTCTCACTTATGAAGAAGAGAAAAATGTTGTTAATTAATTTATATCTCAATACAGTCTCATTTCACACTTATGAAGAATAGAAATTCAGGAATAAATACCTTTCGAACAATAGATAACTAACTTTCACAGATATTTGCACATATACCCTCTAAACAAAACAACTGATAAATAATAATAAAAAACAACTAAACAACTGATAAATTAGAAAAAATAAGTAAACAACTGATAAATCAAAACGACAACTAAACAACTCATGAACCAAAATAACAACTGATAAATCAATACTATCAGAAGTTGATTCCAACAAATAAACTGATAAATCAAAATGACAACTAACGACTTATGAATCAAAATAACAACTGATAAATCAAATCTATCAGAAGTTGATTCCGGCCAGATCGAAGTTAACAAAAAAAAAAAAAAATCCAGCCAGATCTAGCTTGAAAATCTGACCAGATCCAGGTTTTAAAAAAAAAAAAAAACACTCAGACCAAATCTATGGCAGAGAGGAGGTCGTGGTGGGAAGGGAAGTCAAGCGGGGGTATCGATTGGAGAAGAGAAATCGGAAAAGGTCGCCAGAGGTCAAACTCCAGCCAGATCTAGAAACACTCCGACCAGATCCAAATCAAGATCCATCCAGGTAAACAAACACACTTAGGCCAGATCTATGGCGGAGGGGAGGTCGCGGTGGGAAGGGGAATCAAGTGAGGTAGTCGTTTTGGAGAAGAGGACCGGAGAAGGTCGCCGGAGGTTGGAGAGCAGAGAAAGAAAGTGAGAGAGAGTCGCTGGATAGAGAGAAACACCGTGAGGGGATTGGAGAGAGGAGGTCGTTGTGGTTGTTGATCAGAGATGACCGTCGAAATTGAACGGAGAAGAGCGCCGGAGAAGAACGCCAGAGAAGCTGCTGGAGGTTGGAGAGTAGAGAGAGAAAGTGTGTTGGGGAAGGGTGCTGCATATGGGATGGGGTGGATGGCAAGCTAGGGTTTTATTTTTGGTGGGGGGTAGTGTTGTCATTTATAATAAGTTTGGGATTTATTGAGAAATTTGATTTCCACACAAGGATGTATTGGTATAATCAGATAATGTGTGTTCTTATTGAGTATTAGAGGCAGTGTTTTAAAAGACCCCGTCTAGGCCGTCTAGGCCCCGCCTAAACGCTAGGCGTTCATGAAACGCCTAGGTCCCGTCTAGGATATTATAGTTATTTTTAAATTCTCGACCCCGCCTAGATCCCGCTTAGGCCCCGCCTAGCGTTTTTTAGAACCTTGATTAGAGGTGCATTTCAGGGACGTATGGGTGAAAATCCCAAACTTTTTTATAGTCCAAACTTTTTTGTCTCTATTTCGATTAATGGAATTTTTTTTTGAAAAAAAATCTTATACTTGAATTCTTTTGAAGATCACTTCAACTAACTGATACAAATAATTTTTTATTTATTATCCATTATTTATTGTTTGTTTTTCATTCTGTGTTGCATTTGTCGATTTGTGAATTATTGGTTAAAAATTGTGATAGGTAGGAAAGTACCCACTGAATGTGATTCTTGGTTTCGCCACTGCCGGTAGGGGGAGGCGTTTGATGCATTTTCAAGGATACGTCAGTGCTTTCACACCTTCATTTCAGCCCACAGCTCCCACTTGCAGACTAACACACACTCCTTGACCATCCTTAGAGAAGGATCCTTCGCCATTTTCATATCTCACAAACACGCAATAAACAAAGGCTCAAGTAAGGCCAAAATACGTTTCCCCCCCAAAGTATCCAGGCAATCCCACTTTGCACCCCAAACCGAATTTTGTCCCAGAGTAATTTGCCTTTAGTCTCACTTTGACCCATAGCCCCTAACGGCATTAGAAAATTAACGAGAAATGGTCATGTGCACGTCACATGAGGGGTATTTTGATCATTTTTGTTTTAACTTTCAATTAAATTTTAATTTATTATTCTCTTCAATATTAGATTTTCTTATTTATATCACATATTAAAAATTTTAACCATCAAAATAATAAATTTATTTTATAAAATAAATTGACAACATAATAAATAAAATATTATGGGATAGTAAAAATCATAAATAAAAAAATATAAACCAAAAGATTAAAATAAAATGTACTCACCCCGTCCAATATAACAAACATTAAGTGACACCAAATAATAATAAAAAAAAAAAAAAAAAGACAAGAAAACAAAACAAAACCCACTTTGTTTCAAATAAAAGAAAAGCCATCCAGTCTCCCCCTTTCTCCCGTCTCCCCATTCCTGTAAGCAGCCAACCGACCAAGCCATAGCCACCGACCACCACCCATGCTTCCTCAAATTCCATATCACAACCCCCTCTCACACTCTCTTAAATCCGTCCCCTCCCATCACTCCACCCCAATAATCCTCTCCTTTTTGCCTTCTTGTCTCAAATCCAAGGTTTATGTTCTTTATTTTATGGAAACTCAAATTTAGGTTTTTCTTTCTTTTGCTACTCTGGCTGAGGTTATCTTGGAAAGCCCCGATCCACCGTGCCTGATAATTACAAACTTGACCTTCCATTTTTGTTCGGAAGAGATGAAATTAGTCTTAAATTTGGTTTATTTTGGTTTCGGGTTTGTTTAAGATATGGGTTTAATGCTTTGTTTGTGGTGGTTGGTAGCTGATTTTTAATTTTGTTTTGAAAGGAGGCGAGAAATGGTGGTGGCAAATTTGGTAATGGCCGCCCGAATTGGGTAGCGGTGGCCGGAATTGGGTGGTGGTGGCGGTGGTGGTGGTTATTGATTGGTGGGGTTGGGTGGAGAAAGCAATTGCCACCATATTTAACAAATTGACATTTTTGTCCTTCTCTTTTCAAAGAAAATGAAAAAAAAAAAAAAAAAACCTCATGTGACATGCACATGCCAATTTCTCGTTAAATTTCTAACTCCGTTAGGCGCTATGGGTCAAAGTGGGATGAAAGACAAATTAAAGTGTTACTCTGGGACAAAATTCGGTTTGGGGTGCAAAGTGGGATTGCCTGAATACTTTGGGGGGATAAATGTATTTTGGCCTCAAAGTAAAGTCCAGCTAAACAAGCCTTTGAAGAGGTAAACAAAAACCGAGTTAGTGGTTCAAGTGATCAATGTATTTCCTATTCTAAAAGGGTCAACGTCACATCTTATAGCCGAAAATAGCATTTAAAAGGTAATAATAACAACCTCCGTCATTAAAATTTGCTTTATCATAAATACTATACTCTGAGATCCGCGAGAAAGAATATTGTTGTTACAACTATATATGTGACATAACTGCATATGCTAACTTGAATAGCATGATTAGGATGTTCCAAAAATGGTGTTTATTTCAGAGTTGTATGATTGATGATTATCATATTTGAGTTAATATTAGGATTTGATTGTTCAATATGTAATTTCCTTTATTATAACAAACATATTTTGCAATATCTCTAGTGAAGTCCTCAGTCAGGCTCTGATGGCGCAGAGTCAATCTCAACCGAGCGAAACCACAATTACCAAAAGTTAAAGCAAAACCTATCTCTTCCATGCCAAAATGTGTAGGCCAGAATATGAATATGTGACTTTCCATTGCAGAATGAAGAAGGGTCAGATATCATTGTTAATCCGCTCTTTACAGATATCTATAGGGAAAAGGAAAGTGCCAACTTTTGCCTTAGATGTACCAAAACTAATCCAGGAAAAAGTACTGAGGCGGGTCCTTCAAGTGAAAAAATCAAAAAAAGAAAAGGGAGACATAAGGAGAAGAAGTAGAAGAAAGGACAAAACAAAAACGCTTATAACTAAAACCTATAGGATGATTGATCGAGACAAATACTCAAGCAACATAAGTTGAAAATGAAACGAAAAACCTAAGAGTGTATTTTGCCAACTTAATATTTTAAATATAACGTAGGGGAGGGGGATAGAAGGGAAGGCAAGGGTCTTTGCCATCTGTGCCAAGGCTCATTGGAAAAGTATTTCACATCCGCAGAATTACTTTATTCTTTCAATTTCAAGTCAAAATCAAAAGCAGGGTATTTATGTTGTCAAACACACCCAAGCCTAACATTCCAATTACTCCAACCTAATTTGCATTTCCAATTCAAAATAGAAGGGGAATAGGACATTTATAGACTTGCTCATATGATGGATAAGAGGACACGAGATATTAGGAGTGTTAAATGTGTGAAGGATGTAAACCGAAGTGTTCTGATCGGGGATTGAAGGAAGCCATAGGGCCGGATGGAATACCAATTGAGGTTTGGAGATGTTTTGGGGAGAGGTGAATAGATTGGTTAACAACACTATTCAACAAGATATGGGGAAGTAACACAATGCCATTGGAGTGGAGGAAAATACTTTGATCCTTTTGTATAAGAACCATAGTTATTAAAGGCGCGCCTAGGCGCGCGCCTAAGCCCCGGGCACAGAGAGGCTCAATTTTGGAGCCTGGGTGCGCCTAGCTCCGGGCACAACAATCGACCATCAATTAAATTGTAATTAAACATAATGCGTGACTATTACTTTTCCTCTCCCATGACTCTCTCATGTACATGCACCATAACTTTGTATAAGAGTAGCAATAACTAGGAATTCCTTCAAACTAACAACTACTTATCATTTTATAGGATTTAGAGTCCTTCGGTTTGAACTTCTCTTTATGCTTGTTTGATCATCTATTTATGTTTGTTTCTTTTATGACTTATAATGTATGTTTGATTTACTACTTGCATTTCATTTATTGCTTATCTCGATGTTGTATAATGTATACTATACTTTTAGTATTTTAAGGCATTTTTGCGGGCATCGTCACTCGGGCGCGCGCCCGCCTAGCGCCTTGCGCCTAGGCTCCGGGCACACCTTTTGCGCCTTGGTGCGCCTAGAGCCTTTAATAACTATGATAAGAACAAAGGTGATGTCCAAGATTGTGCCAACTATCCGGGGATCAACTGATGAGCCATACTATAAAACTTTGGGAACAAGTAATTGCACAAAAGCTAAGGAGAATTGTGAATATTTCGGATAACCAATTTGGATCTATGCCCGGAAGATCGACTATGGAGACTAGATAAACCATGTAGAAATATCGGGATGAAAAGAAAGATTTGCATATCGTTTATTGATTTAGAGAAGGCGTATGATAAAGTGCCAAGAGAGGGACTTTGGTGCGCTTTAACAAACAAAGATGTTTCAAAGAAATATATCATATTATCAAGGACATGTAAAATGGACTTAGTACTAGTGTACGAACTAGTGTTGGGAAGAAAGAAAAGTTCCCTATTACTATTGGAGCACATCAAGGTTGTACACTTAGTCCTTTCCTCTTTGCTTTGATAATGGACGAATTGACGAGGTCAATCCAAGATGATACTCCATGGTGTATGTTGTTCGCAGATGATATTGTGCTAAATGATGAGACAAAAGAGGGTGTTGAAAGTAAACTGGAGTTGTGGAGACACTTGGGAATCTCGAGGTTTTAGACTAAGCAGAAGCAAGACTGAATATTTGGACTGTAAGTTTAGCAAAGTTGGAAGCAATGAGGCAGGGGTGATCAGATTCGATGGAAAGATTGTCCAAGCTTGTGTGTTTTTTTTCTCGCTATCTTAGATCTATTATGCCCGGCAGATCGACTATGGATTTATGCCCGGCAGATCGACTATGGACGCAATCTATCTTATGAGACAAATCATGGAGAAACATCGAGATAAAAAGAAAGATTTGCATATGGTTTTCATTGATTTGGAGAAGGCGTATGATAAAGTGCCAAGAGAGGTACTTTGGTGGGCTTTAGTAAAGAAAGGCGTTTCAAAGAAATATATTTATATTATTAAGGACATGTATAATGGAGTTAGTACTAGTGTACGGACAAGCGTTGGGAAGACAGAAGAGTTCCCTATCACAATTGGAGTGCATCAAGGCTCTGCACTTAGTCCTTTCCTCTTTGCCCTGATAATGGACGAAGTGACGAGGTCAATCCAAGATGATATTCCATGGTGTATGTTGTTCGCAGATGATATTGTGCTGATTGATGAGACAAAAGAAGGTGTTGAAAGTAAATTGGAGTTGTGGAGACACACTCTGGAATCTCGAGGTTTTAGGTTAAGCAGAAGCAAGACTGAATATATGGAGTGTAAATTTAGCAAAGTTGGAAGCAGAGAGGCAGGAGTGATCACATTCGATGGAAAGATTGTCCAAGCTTCCGAGTTCTTTCGCTATCTTGGATCTATTATCCAAAAGATGGAGAATTGGATGGAGATGTGGCTCATAGGATTAAAGCAGGTTGGTTGAAGTGGAAGAGTGCCACAGGGTTTCTTTGTGATCGTGGCATGCCAAATAGATTAAAGGGAAAATTCTATCGTACGGCAATTAGGCCTGCACTGCTTTATGGCACTGAATGTTGGGCCGTGAAACAGTGGCATATTCATAAGATGAATGTAGCGGAGATGCGTATGCTACGATGGATGTGTGGGCATACAAGAAAAGATCGATTGAGAAATGAGGTGATCAGGGGTAAAGTAGGAGTTGCGCCCATTGAGGATAAAATGAGGGAGCATCGTCTAAGGTGGTTTGGTCATGTGAGACGGAGACCGAGTGATGCACCGATTAGGAGGCCTGAAGAGTGGAGAAGTGATAAAATGGCGAGGGGTAGGGGAAGAACTAAGCAAACTTGGATTAAGGTGATTGAAAATGATATGAGTTTACTCGGAGTGGATGAAGATGTGGCGTTGAAGAGGCCGGAGTGGAGGGCGAAGATTCATGTGAATGATGGGGGTTGATCGTACTTTTATTATTATTTATTTATTTATTTATTTATTTATTTTATTTCTCCATCTTTTTCCTCTCTCTCTCTCGCTCTCTCTCTCTCTCTCTCTCTCTCTCTCTCTCTCTCTTCCCTTTATCACGATGACATATGAGGATTCATGTTAGCCGACCCCAAATTATTTTGGGACTAAGGCTTTGTTGTTGTTGTTGTTGTTGTATCTTAGATCTATTATCCAAAAGGATGGAGAATTAGATAAAGATGTGTCTCATAGGATTAAAGATGGTTGAACTGGAAGAGTGCCACAGGGTTTCAATGTGATCCTCGCATGCCCCATATATTAAAGGGGAAATTCTACGGAAGAGTGCTACAGGGTTTCTATGTGATCCTCGCATGCCCCATAGATTAAAGGGAAAATTCTACCGCACCGCAAATAGGCCGGCACTGCTTTATGGCATTGAATGTTGGGCCGTGAAACAGTGTCACGTCTATAATGGATGTAGCGGAGATGCGCATGCCAAGATAAATGTGTGGGCATACAAGAAATGATTGATCGAGGAATGAGGTGATAAAGGGTAAAGTAGGAGTTGCACCCATTGAGGAGGTGGTTTGGTCATGTGAGAGGGAGTCCGAGTGATGCACCGGTTAGGAGGCCTGAAGAGTGGAGAAGTGACAAAATGTTGAGGGGTAGGGGAAGACCCAAGAAAACATGGGTCAAGGTAATTGGAAATGATATGAGCTTACATGGATTGGATGAAAATATGGCGTAAAAGAGGCCAGAGTGGAAGGAATAAATTCATGTGGGTGATGGGGGTTAATTTTTTTTCCTATCTATTATATATTATTCCTTTATTATCACTATTTTTATTTGTTTCTTCTCTTCTTTTCATTTCCAATTTTTTTCCCACCCTATTTCTTTTTAACTTATTTTTTCTTGCATCTTTTCTTTCACGATGACATATGAGGATTCATGTTAGCCGAACCCAAATCATTTTGGGACTAAGGCTTTGTTGTTGTTGTTGTTGTTGTTGTTGTTGTTGTTGTTGTTGTATACGTGTATTTTTCTTATTTTACCATCTCTCCAGTTTTTCATTCATCTCTTCATAGACGAGATTATACGACGATTCATGATAGCCGATCCCAAATCATTTGGGGACTAAGGCTTAGTTGTTGTTGAGTGTAAGTTGGTTGTAGAAGCATTATGTTTAATTTTGACCCATCAAGAATAATCCCCAGAATATTTCAATATATGTCATGTAGTGAATAGAATTCTAAGTTAATGTTCCAAAAATGAGTTACTGCAAGGAAAAAGAACAATCATAAATTGATTGGGAAAAAGAATGCTACATAACAAGAGAACTATATACAACATGTCTAATAAAGCAAGTTGACTAATGAAAGCTTGATATATATCTAGCCAGGAAAGCTGAAACCACTTGCTTCTCTGAGCAAAGTGAGCAGAAATAGGATCACAGATAAAATTGGCGAAAAGAAATGACCAGAGAAGTACCTGAGCACAATCTTCTATATTGTTTTTCTTTATTTCAGGCACAAAAAGACGTATCTTGACCTATAAATTAAAAGATTTAATCATCACTTCCATTTCCAAACGATATGGGGATGAAAAGCATATGAAATAACAAGAATGAAACAACCAAAATCTGAGGAGAGAGAGAGAGAGAGAATATACTCCTTCACCCACAAAGACAAACAAGCACATACACGTGCAGAAAACATATCCTGTCTCAACTGACCTCTTTTCTTTCAGATACATAAAGAGCTTTGCCATGGGTTGTTTTCTTGGGCGTGAAATCAAACAGATCATGAAGATGTTCATTTTCCTGCTCATACAGCGAGTTTAATCCAACTATTAATAAGACCAAATCTAGGCCTAGACAAAACTTGCAAGGACGACGAACTTACCAGCATGTGCGAGACAAATCCTCCACCAAGAAGATGCTTCATAAAGTTCAGCTGTAATATGATGCAGAAGCAAAATTTTCATAGAATCCAGGTAGTCAGATACACAAAGAAATATTCTACTCCCTCCGTCCCAAAAAATTCAAAAATTGCTCTTGATCAAGAGCAAATTTGAAATGTTTTTTGGACATACATTTTAAAATGGAGGGAGTAAGTCTTAAGAAATGGAGATATACCTGTAGCAAGTGACACCATCTTGTCACTTTCAAGGTCTGTTTACCAATCTTCTTTGAGGTCTCGAGGAAACCATCATCCTAAAGGTGAGATAGTTTAAGGTCAATAAAAAGGCTTAAAATACATAGAGATAATTGATTCAAAAATTGAAGCATTACCTCAAAAACTGTTATACAATCCCAAGTAGAGCGACCTTTCTTCGCAGAGCCATCAACCAAACTCCCAGTTTCATCTTTCAGAGAAAGTAACCTCATTCTACACAGTACTCTTTCCTTAAGTTCTTTTACCGATGAAGTTTCATTTGGAAAATTAGTTCCATCATTTGGTGAATTATCACAACTACCAGTACTGTTGCCAGTAAATTTTTCAAGGCACCCCATTTCAAATATTAGAGCCAGTGCTTCACCAGCTGCAACATGAACAGATTCATCGTCTGCCTCTAATAAGCTCAGAAAGGAAGGAATTGCCCTGTGAGTGAATAAAGGTGTTATCCTTAAATATAACTCATATAAGTACTCCCTCCATCCCCGGAATATTGGTCCACCTTTTTAGCAGTTAATTGAATGATCGTTGATCAATATTTTTAGTTAATTTAACCATCCTTATACAAGTTAGAAAATTGTTACTGGTAGTATTTTTAATGGTGAATCAATAACAAATTTTACGAGTTCATTGGGAAAAATTGCATCCAAGGTCACCCAACTATTTGGGATGTAGGGATTTAGTCACTCACTCCATTTTTCTTTGCATTGTAAACTATTTTTTTTTTTGCTGCATCATTGATCACTATGGCTAACGAGTAACGACATCCATATTTTGGTGACTGTTGCCAGTGCCATTGCAACATGACTTATTTTCAAGGGAGAATTGGAAACCCCCCCCCCCCCCAATTTCTTCCTTCTGTCTCTCTTTCCTCTCAATTCACAGCCCTAATTTCTTCACAACTTACAGAGGAACAACAATCGCACTCTTTCCTCTCAACTTCTCATCACACACCCTAATTCAGAGTTATCTTTTTTAATTGTAAGATTTGGAGTAATTTAGCATAAACAAGTAATACCGTAATGAAAATTTCAGTCAAGGGCCTCCGGTATCTTCATCCCTAGAAAGATTACACTTACAGGGTGATAGGCGCACTAATTTAACAAATACAATGCTTCACCCACTCTGAGTCTTAAGTCAGTTTTTGTTTCGTTTTTCTTATTCTAATTTCACAAATAGAAAATCCGCATGGACATAAAAACCCATGGAAAAAACAATTAGCTGCAACCCCCCATCATTCTAAGTTCAATAACTTAAGGAAATTGCTGGGGATTCCATGAACTTATCCCAAATTTCCTTTGGATGCTCCCCAGTGTAGGTTAAGTGATGTAGCATCCAACCAACGCATGTTTCCCACATATTGGGATGGAAAATCATAAAATAGAAGTTGGGATCCCTAGCATAATCGTGGTTTAATGACTGTCAATATAGATATTGACCAAAACCATACTTTACTCTTAACTAGGAATACAAAAATGCCTAATTTGGAACTCCCAGCCCAAATTGTGTAAACATTGGTGGTTTTCTTGAATAGGGTATTTTCTTGATTTCGTGAAATGCTGCAGGGCGGAAGAGTATTGACATGGGGGAGAGGTGCATCAGGTCAATTGCGAATACACTTGTTTGTGTGTTTGTCTGCTGGGTGAGAAGGTGGAGGATTTTGAAGGTTGAAGATGGGTTAAAATCTGCATGATTTTCCCATTTTATCCTTCAAAGTTAGAGTAATGCGTACCGCACATGACAACTTAACAACAAATGGATGTCGTTAGCCATAGTGATCATGGTCGCACATAAATTAATTTAGGCTACTCAATGCAAAAAAAAAAAATGAAGTGAGTGACTAAATGCACACAGCCCAAGTAGTTGGGTAACTTGGATGCATTTTTTCCTAATTATTATTTCCAATTTTTTTGGTCAAAAGTCAATCAAATTAACTAATAAAAATTGTGTCTATCTTTATGGGGCGGAGGGGGTATTAGTCTGCCTATAGGGGAATAAACATGCAAGTAGACTAAATATGGCATGTTTCATGAAAAAGATACCCATATAACAAGTCGTTAGTGTGTCTACTATAATGGAAACCCGAAAATCTAATACTAATACTGAAATAAGGGAAAAATAGCATCCAAGGTCACCCCAATTATTTAGGAGTTGAGGTTTTAGTCACTAAGACCATCTCCAACCCACTTCATTTCTCACTTCAATTCTTCATTTTTACTACTATTCCTCTCTCCAACCCTCTTCAATTCTTCCTTCAAAATTGAAGCAACACTATTCACTTCCTTCAATTTTGAAGGACGACATCCAATTTTGCATTTCAACCCTTTTAATTTTTAAAATGTATATGTTGTATATTAAGTTAAGTTATATAATTAAAAATATATAAAAACTATAAAATATTATAAATTTAAAACATAAAACTATTTATAGATACATAAACTAATATTACATAATAATACAAAAGTCAGAAATTTCTGATTTAACAAAACTAATAAAATATATACTATTAAATTACTTAAAATGTTAATTTAATTATATCCAGTGATAATATATTTTTAATATGCGTTTAAATTATAAACAATTTGTTTCAAAGTTAAAGTTGAGGGGTTCATATGTAAAAAAAACCAAACTTTAAAAGATGAGGTGTAAAGAGAATATTCTTTTTTGAAGTAATGGGTTGGATAGAAAAAAAAAATTAAGCAATATTTGAAGTGAAATTTGAAGAAATGAAGCAAAAATTGAAGTTTTGGGTTGGAGATGCCCATGGACCTCATTCAGAGATTTGGTTGTTTCTCTCCCTTTTGGCATAGTAAGCCCCCATTGTCCAGGATGGCCCAGCTACGCAAGGGAAAAGCTTTCCCACTGGGTGAGAAGTTTCTGGGACTGGGACTTTCTTAACTCACTTCCTCGAGCTCTAGCCAACTTTCCCGCCAATCCTATCTCATTTACCACAAGAATTTTCAGTCCTTTACTCTAACCTGCTGGGGGAGGATTATTGGCCTAAACTAGTTTGTTGTGCATCCATAATCACTCAAACTAACGACATTCATATTTTAGTGTTAAATTCGCATGTGCCATTCCATGTGTGGTCTTTTAGGGGCGAAATTGGAAAACCACAAATTTCTTCCTTCTTTTTCTCTTTCCTCTCAATTGCTGCTCTAGAAGAGAAACAATCTCACCATCCCTCCATTTTTTCACAGTCAAAACAACCCAAAATTTTCCAAATTAACTTCATCTGGATTTATACCAAGATTCCCAAATTAACTCCAAAATTTCCAAACCAACTCCAAAATTTCCTTATTTCCTCACAAATTAACCCACCTTCTCATTTCCCTAGCAGTATCACCCGTCCATTCCGTCACCCTAGCAGTACCCGCACCACTCTTGACCTAGCAGTAGCACCGCCCCTCCCCCCTATCTCAACCCTAGCGCCTTAACCTCTCCTGACAGAAATCCTATTTTTGAGGCCCATTTTCATGATCTATATCACATTTTTACATTTTTCTAATTTCAACCCATCTTCTGTTGCGTTTCTTTCGATCTTAACAGAAGTTGAGTAATTAACAGTAAGTCAATCTCGATGATAGAAAGTGAAGGAAAACACGCTTGGTCCCAACTTGAATTGGGGTGAGGAGTTGTGGGTATGATCGTTTATGGATCTAAAGCCATCTGGGGTAAGTGTGAATCAATTGTGGGTATGATTGAAGGATGTGGTGCATTGATTTAAACCACGACAAGAAATTCTCACGGTTAACAAATTGATCGTGTTCACCATATCCAGAAAACGGAAGAAGAAACTCAAAGATTAAAGGGAGTATATTAATGTAAATAAAGCGCATGGATTAAATTGAATGTAGGAATATAAATGTTGAATAAAAATATTGAAGCTGGGTTTTGGGGAACGTGTTGGGGTTTGAGGTGAGGTGGGGCTTCAGTCAGAATTGATGATGAAAATGAAGGTTGAAGATGAATTAAATGCTCAGATTTTTCAATTTTACCCTTTAAAATCTAGTCATGTGGATTGCACATGACCACTTAACGACAAAAAGTGGATGTTAGCCATGGTGATCATATATGTACAAACAAATTAATTTAGGCTATTGAATGCAAGAAAATGAGATTGGTGACTAAATCCACACAACATCCCAAATAGTTGGGTGGCCTTGAATGCATATTTTTCCTTGAAATAAAATGGAAACTTATGCTTGCAAAGGTATCAAGGAATTCAGTCTCCTAAAGAGAATACGGGAAGTTAACTCATTCTAATTTATGGGCCAGTGAATAAAAGAATGTACACACCCTTGCCAATACTTGTGATTAACTATCCAACCATCCATGCTGCTTAGGAGAAGCGACCAAGCAGAAATTGCAGCGCTTTGAACAGCAGCTGAATGATTTCCTCTACCTGCCTGAAAACATAATACGAGCAACCATTTTGAGTATCATGTTGGAGAGACCAAAACACCATTATGCCATTGTTGTGCAGTGCCAGAAATTTAGAAACAATCAAGTGAAGAAGAATCGATAAAAAACTGGAAAGATGCCTACATTATAGTCCGATTCTGAATGCATGTAATGCCATATGACTAGCATAGAACTCTGTGTCTCCTCTGAATCATTTCGGCCAACAAAAGCGACAATAGCCAAACAGTTCAAGATCTAGCACAGGAAAATGAATCAAACAATTTAATATTTACCCTTTTAATTCGAATCAATATACAGAAAAAGGTAAGTCAAATCAAGATAAAAGGGCAAGAAATATGGAAGTAATTTCTCCTTTCGGGTAATATACATACTGATATCAAATTTACTGATTCAGTATCCGATTTAAGAGCTTCTGAAAGGATGGGAAATGACTCCACATATAGTTCATGAGCCTTATCTCCACTTCCAATGGTGATAGCCAACATTCCTAGAGATGCACGAAATTCAAAAGAACAGTTCTATACAAAATGAAAAGGGAAGGAAGAAGTGTGTCATTTAGAAGGAGCAAATTACCGAGGGCATCACAAGCTAAACGCTTCTCTTTGATAGACCCTTTTTTAAAGGAATCTAAGCATCGATAAAGCATTGTAGCAAAACTGCAAGAAAGGAGCAAAAAAGTGATCATCAAATTCCATTCATACAGAGGACTCAAGCTCCTCTTACATATTACTCCCCCGTCCCAAAATGAATGTCCCAAATTTGAAATTTTTTTGGACGTTCATTTCGGGACGGGGGTAATCAAAACATTCCAATCGATAGTGGAACACTTACTTTTTTTCAGCGAATAGGCGCTGAAAGCTAACCCTAAGACCCTCTATAATTGAAGAGAGTGCCATCTGCCTTCTGGATCCCCTGAAAGCAGTTATTCATCATTACTTACCCATAAAAGAAATGTAGTGTAGCACAATTTGCTGGCAGAAAAGCCTAACAATCCTAAATCTTTAACGAAAACTAGAAATGAAATAAGTTCATATCAAGGAATAATCACCTTTTATCGAATAGATTATCTAAGTAGTCATACAAACTAGGCTTTCCCCCATTTGAACGTCCATTCCAAACCTTGTGTTCAAACTCACAAGTGATATTACCACAGCCGGAACCTGCATCAGAAAATACGAAGATATTTAATCAGAAACACAAAATACAAGTGATTGAATAAACTACTGAAATTGTCAAAACAGACTACTGCTGCATAGCAAAAGCACATACTCCTTCCTAGCAAGTATGGACCCTTCTTCCAGGTCGGGGTGTCACGTTTCAACACCTCCAAACACCTGACACATCCCGACAGCTCTGATATGTCTGGGACATGGGAAAAAGTGGAATTTTCTGGCACCGGTTACACATTCTTGGACACTTACGACATGTTTTCTGAAATTTCCGGACACTTCATGAGACTTGAAAATTTGGAGACGTGAAGGGGTCAAAATAATAATAAATTTGAATGAAGTCTAGGTTTTATGGCAAGACTTGTGACTTCCAACTGCGACTCATGACTCTGTATGACAGAGGCTCCCTGATTGCCATTTAGGTCAGAATGGCACACAACGAGGAGCACACACATAGGTGAGTTTGTTCTTTGATTTACTTGGGGTTTGCATTTTCTAGCTTTAAATCCGGCCAATTGACTAATAAAGGAAACGTGCTTTAGTGATTTGCATCAAATAATGCAACGTACTCCTTAGTGTCTAAAAAATGCAACGTATTTTTAAGTAGTTTTAAAATTATGCAACCAATTTCCTTTTTAGTTAACGGTGTTAATTTTTTTAACGAAATGATGATGTGGCAAACGAGGTGTTAACATTCTAACGAATGTTGACGTCAAAACTAACTTTCCATATCATCTCAATCTCCACATCCCGACAAACACCACCATTTAACCACCATCATTCAACCACCACGAACCTGCCACCATTCAACCACCACCACTAATCCGCCACCATTCAACCACCTCTAAAAAACAATCCCCCCCATTTAACCCGGTCCGGAATCAATGGAGGTTCGTCGGAGATGGAGACAGTGATGGGCTAGAAGGAATAGAAGGTGAGGAAGATGACTTAATTGAACCCATTTTAATCAAAACCCATTTAAAAATTCACCTGCCTTCCTACCCTCTGTTTTTTCCTATGCGCCTCCTCGTCTCTCTCTCGCCCACCGAAGCAACCACCGGCCACACCCCTTCACATATCCTCCCATGGCCTACACCCTTCTAAACGCCTCCCCACCCCTATAATCCCAGCAAGAGCTTCACCTTGAAATTAGTGCATATACAACAACAACAACAACAACATTACCCCAGTGCCGCTAAGGCTCCCACCTATGGTGGGGTAAGGGGGGGTCGGATGTACGCAGCCTTGCCCCTGTATTAAAGCACAGAGAGGCTGTTTCCAGATGACCCATGATGAAAATTGCGTCGAAAATTGCATGGACTGATTGCTGCTTCATCACAAAGAAGCGCAGACAGTTTAGTGACCCATTTTGCTTTATTCCATCATATTCCCAAGCCAAAAAATAGTGAGTCTTTGGCTCCATCGGAAATGATGGAAAACAAATTAGTGCATATCATTTTGGATTTTGTTTTTTGATTTTATGGTTTAATGATGGTGTCCGGGGCTGTGTTGGGATGACATTGATGGTGGTAGTGGGGCAACGTTGGTTGATGGTGTTGATTGGTGGCGGTGGTGGCGGTGATGAATGGTGGTGGTGAGGAAGGGGGTTACAGAGGGATGGAGATGGGCTGGGAAGAAGGGGGAGAAAGGGGCAGTGCTGGGTAGTGGGATAGAAGGTGAGGAAGATGATTTTTTATACTATATTTAATTGGTGTAACCCCAGTCATCAAGGCGTTAACTATATTTAACGTCATCCATTATTTATTTTGAGAATTGCATTATTTGAAAACACTTATAAAAGTACGTTGTACTTTTTAGACACAAAGGAGTAAATTGTTTTATTTGATACAAAGGGGTATTGTACGTTACCTTTAAGAGTAATTATTCCCTTTAAATCCAAGGCTCATCTTTACTAGTCCAAATCATGTCTTCTATTTATCTCAAAGTTTATAACTTTGTACTTGACATTGTGATTTTTATTTGCGCTTTGTGAACTTATCAGGTAATTGTGGAGCGAACCTATGTTTTTTTTTTTGTGTGTGTGAGGTGTAATCTTTTTACATGTCACTTTTTTAAAATTTTGTGTTGCTGTGTCTGAGGTGATGGTGTCACGGTGTCCATGCTGGTTTTGGTGCTTCTTAGACTCTTGAGATACACCTATTTCAGACTGTAATATCTTATCTCCAATTTCCATATCCTTAAGAACTACTGATCGCTCAAAATAATACTACTGCGTCTCACACACTTATTCAGTAATGAAAAGACAGCTAAAAACCGAACAACGTATAAACTGGATAGTGCATTACCCTAACCTAGTAATAACGTACTATAAAAAAGAGTGACATTTAATCTGGGACAAAGGGAGTAGCATTAATGATATTCTCGCTGTCACTAAATGAGCGTAAATGTTTTGAGGAAGTTACAAAATTCACCTTTGCTGAAAAATCGTATCCAATGTATAATTGCAGTAAATCAAGTCTACAAGTGGTATTAAATGAACTTACCATTTCTTGTTACAAAATTATTTAAAGTTCAAAGCTGAAAAAATGTCTTAATTTTAACCTCCCTTTTGCTAGAAAACAAATTGCCTTGTGCTATAATTTGACACCCATTTATGCCAAGTCTAAACTTTATCATGCAATTTTCTAATGTAAAATTCTATCCCCCTCCCCCCCCCCCCATTGGTTCATAATGCATCCGACTGAAAATTGAACATTCTAGAAGGTAGTTTTACTGAAAAAAAACAAAGAAAATATGAACAAGCACTCTACATTAACATCTTCCATCCAATACAAAATTGCACATACACTAAAATCGCCTTCTGGGTTACGAAATTCAATTGAAATAATGAACCGAACAAAAGAGATGATGAACTTACGCCTTCCCATGGTCAAGAAAGATAACCCAACTGGCAATCGTTAACCCAGAAAAAAAAAAAAAAAGGAATTTAAAATCTGGAAATGGGGAGGCGGAAAATCAACTGCTTTTTTCCACGCCCCTTCTAAAGATACTTTGTTGATACTCTTCTCCCTTGAATCTGGGCAGCTTCAATTTCTGGCATATAGGTTTTTGAAGTTGTCGTTTCAAGTTGGTAATTGACCGATTTTCCATTCCTATTGGGAAAAGGGATTTAAAAAAATCGTTTACGGATTGAAGTTTCTGATTTTGATTGGTATGAGGAACAGCAAATCTAAACTGGAAACGGTTTTGGTGAATTAGGTCATTGTACGGTGAGAAGAGTTGACGACTGTTTGCTCAAACTGGAATTTCCCGTGTGGGCTAATTTTGAGTGGGGCCGCTGTTCACGCCACCCTCTCTAAATACACCCACCACTCCACCTGCTTAGGAAAAAAAAAACTGATTGAAAGACTATAATGTCCTAATTTACTAAGGGACCGTTTGATTTGTGGTAAAGTGAAGGAATGGAATGCCCAATTCCGTTTGACCAATTCCGTTGGCATGTTGGGATTTTTATTTTTTTTCATTCCAATGGAATGCCCAATTCCATTCCATGAATGAATGTGGCGACCCCGACCCCGACCCCGCGGGCCGGGAGCTCGCCAGCTGGACGTCGACTTAATAAATAAAACACCAAAATAGAGAAGATAAAAATTCCTCTTTATAACAAAAGATGTGATACACGGTTTTAGAAATCCATTCTCAACAACTTTATAATACAACTAATATAAGCTCCACAAGCTTACACCAAAATACTCAAAACATTACAACTCTTAATGACGTCTGATTGGTAACACTATCCCATAGGTCATACATTTAACAAAAATGTAAACCGAACAACAACCTGCCCAAAAGTCACGAACACTCTCGACGTCCTTCTCGTGATCAGCGAGTCCTATCCTTTTCCTCCTGGGGGGAGGGGGGTTAAGGAAACAAAGTTGAAAAGAAAGGGGGTGAGATAAATCTCAATAAGCCACTTATGCAACTACATGACAATATTATGCATTAAACAATAATAAATCCCACATAGCACTTAGCACATAACAATTAACAGATAGCAGCGGAAATAAACAAGTTACGAAGGATACTTAGCCAAGGTTTCACCAAACGGATATAACAAAGAATCTCTGCGCAGAGCCAACCGATCAACCAATCAACCATAGCAGCATAACAGCTGAAGAGAAATCCCCCGGTACCGGAACCATGAACCAATAGTAACAAGGGGAATATGACACAAAGTCATAACCCAAAACGAACTAGCTAGATACTCACTCAAGGGAGCTAGCTCATCCCAACCAATGCCATATGGAAGGGGAAAAAGGTACCAATGGACAATATCATACTGGACTCGGCTCGTGCCATTATAATATTCCCCATTGCCTGACTCGAACACAAGCACCAGCTGGACTTTCAAATAAAGGCTAAGTAATAAAATACTAGCTCGATAAACAACCAATGATTCCAAAGTAGGGAACCATGCCAAATAGTCATCATAAAGATAAGTCAAACCAAAATGCATCACGAAGATGTCCCAAAATCTCAAGTTAACACTTAACCAAATTCCATCACATATTTGAGCACAAAGGACCTATTTCCAATACTAGAGTGTACCACGATGTTCACAAAGGTCTACTAGAATAGTACACAAGACCTAGACCAAACCACACTCTTAAATCACACAAAAGAACAAGTATGAACTTTCAGTAACCACTGTGCGGCCGCCCACTAAGGGTTGTGCGGTCGCCCAATAAGACTTCAACCAAGACAAAAACCTTCCAGATAGGAGTGCGGCCGCACGCCCCATTTTGGGCGGTCGCCCACTCCACCCGACTGGACCAACTGCACTAAATTATACTCCCTTCGTTTCACCGTCTCAAAAGTATTACACATTAACACTTATAACACTAACATAAAACAACCCAACGCATTATACTCAGTCCAAAACATGTATTTCATACACCCAAACCAAGTAATGATCCAAACATCAATTATCACAAAAATAACCAGAATACCAATCAATTCCAAATTCATCCATAACACCATATATAACTATCATAGCATCATAGAAGTAAAGAATGAACATTTTTAGCATAAAAGGGGGAAAGCAACTTACTTGAAAAATTATGAAATGAGACGGAATTCGATCTTACTTACCTACAAACGATCCTAACGATAATCTGAGCATTTTATATAAAATGAGTATTAAGAAAAGATATATAAAAGATGATCAAAAGAAGGAAAATATGAAATGCTCTTACCTTTTCTTTCAATGGTGAATGTGCAGAGAAAGAGAGAAGAGAAGTTCTTCATAAGTACTAGGGACGGGGATTATTATAATAAACATGTAAAACATATAATAACCCAAGGTTGTTATCTCCATAACAAATGAGAACATGATGTAACGTAAGGCCTTTCTCAAGGGCCTAGAGCATAATTCCAACAATCTCCCACTTGCACTAGGCCCATTCAACGTGTATCCAATACCCATTGAGCTAAGTTATGATCTCCATCATTTTTGCAAGTGAGCACATGTAAGATAATTATCCTTGTTATCATCATAAGGCATTTTGCATATTTTGACATCTCTCATGTCAACGATTTCTCGTAGAGATGGAAACGTCTGAGTGCGTGTTTGGATCATAGATGAGCCCTTGGCACCTTAGCTTGTGCAATAACCGTTATTTCACAACAAAGGTCCATATGATTAGTATTACTAGAAACTATTTCTAGTTTTTACTAATAACATCTATATTCAAACAATTCCCTTAGTTACAACTCTTGTAACCAAATACTCAATTTTATTCGTAGAATATTTATAGTGTATTTGCTTGGAACTATTCCAACTAATAGCACTTACTTTAAACATATGTTTATACTGCGATTTAAATTACCCTTGTCGATGTGGAAGCATGCATCTACGTAACTATTTACTAGATCATCTCCCACTCCAACAAGCATCAAGAATACATCCTTAGTTCTTATCAAGTACATAAGGATATTCTTGACCGTTATCTAGTGACTTTCACTAGGATATGATTAGTATGTTCTCATCATACTCTAAGTATACGAGTTATACCGTCTAAGTACATAATATGACATTCATGATAGATCCAATTGCCGAAGCATATGGAATCCTAATCATGTATTCTTGCTCATTAGTCTTCCACTAAGACTAAGTCCTGCCAAGAACACTGTCATTAGACAACTTTGCAAGTTCTATTTCCAAGAGTCTTGCATACTGAACAATTCAGTACTTTGTCTCTACAAGTACTTTGACACAAACCAATCAACTTCCTAGATTTATATCAATAGATATTAATTCCAAGGATATAAGCGGCTTTTCCTTAAGTCCTTCATTAAGAAACTCTTTCAAATGAACTATGTGTTAGACACATATACAAGACTAGGAATTAGACTATGCTCCCACTAATTTCTTAGCAAACACAAGTCTCATTATTGATGAATTCCAAACGATTTGAACATTTCATCAAAATGATTATTTCAACTCCAAGAAGCTTGCTTCAATCCATCCCATGGATTTCCGCAACTTACATACTTTATTAGAATTTCTAGACTATCAAAACATTTAGGTTGTATCCGATACATCCTTAAGTGAGCTCCCGTTAAGAAACGCTGTTTTAATATCCATTTGTCAAATTTCATATTCCAAATATGAAGATATGACAATGAGAATTCTAATAACTTAAAGCATGACTTCAAGTGAGAAAGTTTTATCATAGTCGAAATATGAGTCAACCTTTTCACATTTAATCTTGCTTAATTAGTATGTTCCTTTGCTACCCATGTTAGTTTTCTCCAAGAAAACTTAATTTCATCCTTTAGTTTTTACACCTTAGGTTAGAAAGATCAAGTTCCAAACTTGATTAATATACATGGATTGCCCTTTTAGATTTTATGACTCCAAGTCATTAATCTAAAATGGAGCGGACATTGCATTTTGATAGGTGGTAAATGTATCATTCTCAATGAATTTTACCTCAATACTTTCTATTTCAAGAAATCCAATATTTCTCATTATAGATTGTATCATATCATATATGCATGTAACTTGTGTAACTTGAACGAATTTTCACAACTCCTTGCGAAAGTTCGTTCAACTTCCATCTAAGGTTCTATGTTATTTTTCTAGGTCTCGAACCATTCGAGATATATTTTACTCCCACTGATTCTTTTAGAGATAAACAATTTATCTAGAAAAGTACCGTCATAAGCAACAAACAATTTGTTTCTTAGAAGTAAAATAGTATCCTCAAGTTTTCTTGGGATATCCCATGAAAATACATTTATTAGATTTAAGTGTGAACTTGTTCCAAACAAGTCTTTTCGCAAAAGTCTCACCAACTTAAATCTTTATGAAAGACAAACCAAGTTTTCTTTCTTTCTATATCACATATGGTATCCTTGAACCTATTTTGATGAAACTCAAATTAGTGTAATTATAGCGGTTTCCAATTTATAACCCCAAAATAAATAGTTGATGATCAATTTGACTTTATCATCTAATGAACCATATCCAATAATGTTCTTTACCTCCACGTAGACTCATCATTCCAAAATATTGTTCTTTGTGGAGTTCATTGTGAAACAATTTCATAACCTTAAAGATGATTGTCAAATTCTTGGTTCAATTGTTCATCATCACGATCGAATCGGGATTTCTGAATAATTTTGCCAAGTAATACCAAAATCCTCTTTTAGCATTGCTACTTAATGAACCATATACATCGACATGTATTAGGTCTAATAAGATATTAGCCTTTTACTACTCCTAGTAAAAGTTGTCTTAATCCAAGTAAATAAGATTTGCATATATCATATGATTCAAAATCGTATGATTTTAAAACTCCGTCCCATGGAATTTTAGATATGCGTTTCTCATTTATTTGATCTAAACAATAATGCCTTGAGAATTTAATTATTTATGTTATAGCCTTATTTATTATTTTGTTCTTCAAGATTTAGGATATGAGATTTATTTATATGATTTAACAATACGATAAAGCAAATCATAATAAATAAAGCTCTTTCTTATTCCAAATAAGAAATAAATATCCTTCATTATCTTATAGCAAAATAATACTTTCTACTTAATGAGCAAAGCCACTTCATAAGTGTTCCACGAACAATGTTGCAACTCTTGCATCATTACCATTCGTGGATTAACTTTACCTTTTATAAGCAGTCTTTCTATTTATTAATTGTTGCACATTTATACAAATGTGAGATCCAATCCGGTATCCAATACCCAATGATTAAAAGTAGAAAGATTAATTTTATAGCATAAATATCTCAAGTGGTAGTCTCACTACCGTTCCCTTTTCTTGATCATCCAGAATTTTGATTGCAATTTTAAATGGTCAATCTAATTACCAAATTGCATTATTCAGAGTTATAGTTTTAGCCACAATTATTTCTTTTAGGCTTGACAACGTTTGTCTTACCTTTAGCTTTTAATCCTTTCCTTTTAGAAATTCATAAAGTCAGAAATCGAATTTTCGACTTAGGTCATCATCTTTCCGCATGATAGTTCAGACATTGAGAGCACATCCCATGTCTCATCAATTTAACTGATTTCAGCAATTAAGAACGATTCATGATTCTGATTTCAGTTTTCTGAATTCTGGATTGACATCATTTTTCAGGAAACTTAGTTTTGCAAACCAGTTGTCTGAAACTGGATTCAATCCCAGATTAATTTTGAATTGACATTTAATTTCAGAAAACACGGTTTCTAAAACCTACCATCTGACTATTAAATTCAACTCAAAATATTTATCATCGAGGCGATAGATTTTAATTTCCAAAAATTATCTTATAATTGCATTTCTTGATTCATTTAGGATTTGGTACTCATGGTGATCAAATCATCATGATTATCAAAACCAAGAATAAACAATTTATTCATGAATCTAAGATCATCAACAAGTTAATCAAATTAAATTTTGATGATCCTACGGAACATATTAATCAAATTAATATTGCAATTTAGGTTACTTAGGATTATTAAGAATGTTTAATTTCCGTTCTTGCTTTAGAACAATTCTTAAGCTCATGATCCAATCAAAGAAATTTATTTCATTCTCCTTTCACTTTGTTCTTCTGAAGAACAGATCGCAGTAACAAACATGATTAAAGTTTAAGATAATATTCTACACAAATATGCAAATAAATATACACCTATATTTCATACCAATCATTTAAGAGATAAATTATTTGTATTTCATAAATACTCCCACTAAATTATATAACCTTCATATACATTCAATGTATAATATAATTTAAATGGGCTAAGATCCATATTTCACTTGATCTTACGTCCGCGAGGGCAAGATGCATAAGACCAAGCTATTTAGGTAGATAACTCCTTATCAATTACATCATATGTGACTCTTAGATCTTTTATGAGATTGTTAGACATCTTATGTCAAACATGTTTTAATCTCATCTGTGCCTTAGGCCCAAAACTCTTTTGATAGCCTAATTAAGTCAACCCACTTTAAACGCATAGGAACCACTCTTTCACTCATCTTGTTCATACATGAATAAAATCAATGCACCTCGCGAGGGTTAGAGCGCGCATGAAAGTACCCATGTAATCCCAAGTGTTTTAATCATGGGTTGGCACGAAACTTAAATTTTAAAGAAGGTTCTCATATAGCTTACAATACGTTTATGAGCACATAACATGTAAAGCATCGGTTACCAATTTAATTAATCTCATTAATTAAACTATGATTTCATGTGATTGATTTATGGGGATAAATTCTTTAACACATTAATTGAGAGCACGATTGTACGGTCGAAACTAAGCCAGAAGGCATCCACAATCCCATACCAAATTTAGAAACTAGAAGAAACAACTATGTAAGGTAGAAACTAAGCCAAAAGGCATCCACAATCCCTTACATAAAGTAACTCGATTCTAAATTCTTTTGTCTCACCAATTTATTACTTTGACCTTGAGATTTGTTTTCAGGTAACACGGTTTCTCAAACCAGCCATCTGACAAACAAGTTCAATCCAAAGTGATTTCGAACAAGACATTTAATTTCAGGAAACACGGTTTCTAAAACCAGCCATCTGAAAAACAAATTCTGTCCAAAATGCTTCTGCTCGGTTGAGTCCTTTGAGGTGCTCGGCCGAGCACCTTTGTGTTTCTGAAACTTTTCCTTCTGATGACTCTGCTCGGCCGAGTCTTATAGACTGCTCGGCCGAGCACCAGCATCAGAACAAAATTTTCGAATTTTAATTCTAAAATTGCTTTCCCGATTCAATTAGGGTTTGGCGTTCATGATGATCAAATCATCATGTTCATCAAAGCCTTGAATAAACAATTTATTCATGAATCAAGGATCATCAACAAATCAATCCCAATTAATTTTTGATGATCACAAGGAACATAATAATCAAATTATTATTGCAATCTTAGATCCCACATAACGTATTTAAACGGTGCGATTTTATGATCTCCATATATCACATATACATACATAAAATCCAAATCACATAAACATCAAAAATCTAAATTCAAATAGCATGCCAACACATATAATCCAATTATATTATTAACATGATATTATTAAAATAATCATGATGAACGGGGCTCTGATACCACTGTTGGGTTTTGAGCAAACATGCGCAGCGGAATTAAACCCAAAAACATAGATCCGATCAAGATGATTAAATTAATACGGAGATGAATTTAGAATACTAACCGTGGTGATGCTTTAAAATTTTCGGATCTTCAAATCTTCAAGTCTTCAAACTTTAGATTTGATCTCCTTGTTCTTCGCGTTCTTCGGATCACGATCACAGGAACTCGAACTTGAGATGCTAAAGGAAGCATCCTCTATGTGTATCCACACGCGAACGAATATCTAGAACGATTCTAGATCTGGATTGCTAGACCCATTAGAAAATACGCTTTTCTAATCTTCAAAGGCTATATGAATTTATTGGCGTTCTTGAGCTTTTGATTCTTAATCTAAACTCAAGAATATGTTTCTCAAACACACGGAGGCTACCAATAATGATACAATATCAATAAATACTGATTAGGGTTAAGAGAGAGGTATTTAAACTCATTAGTCCTAAACCTTTTAGGAGAAATATGTCAAAACCCGTCAAAACACGAAATCAGATTTTTGGCCCAAACAGGGCCTGCTCGGCCGAGTCCTTTGAGGTGCTCGGCCGAGCACCTTTGCTCCAGAAAACTGACCTTCTGATGACCCTTTGCTCGGCCGCTTCCTATGAGGTGCTCGGCCGAGCACCACCAGAAATCCGTTTTTAGCCTTTTAAACAATTCGTTCTTTTGTGTGTGACCCCATAGGATTATATTAAGTTGACAATGAGTCCAACCAAGGTCAAACTCATAAATCATGAGCGGACTCTAGCAAGCCATCATGACTACCCAATTAATATAACTTAAAGAAGTTCGTAATCCTTAATAGAACATATCACAATCCTTTTGTCACGCGATATCATATTGAACATAAGTCATGGTCCATGTCAACTTATCTTGTTCAATGCTTTCTCGATCCAAGTAGATTGATAATGAGCAAATGGTATTGATCTCATCAATTCATTTGAGCGCGGCCACACATTTCATCAATCTCACTCTACGAGAGGCCTAAGCAGATATCTCTCTTGAGAGAGGGACAAATCCCATCTTGACTTATTACCTTTCCCTACATGAATCCGATTATGCCAATCGTAGCCTTTATAACCACCCGGTTAGGGGTGACGTTTGAGTACGTCAAACATAATGTTCATCATGTGGAAGACTGTAATAATCTCAGGTCTAAGGATATCAATGATATAACTATTATGAGATTTAATTATGACATTTGACCATGACATAAATCTCATAGGTGGGTCATGTCCAGTACATGTTCACCAACAAGTACCCATAAGCTTAATCTGTATCATATACACATGATCATCACATGATCATCAATTAAACTTATACTAGTTCTTCATAAGTACTAGGGACGGGGATTATTATAATAAACATGTAAAACATATAATAACCCAAGGTTGTTATCTCCATAACAAATGAGAACATGATGTAACGTAAGGCCTTTCTCAAGGGCCTAGAGCATAATTCCAACACAAACAATACCGGTGCTCCCCACGGTGAAACACTAGGTCGAATAAATCCTCTATTAAGCAACTCCTGTAACTGGACCTTAAGTTATTTCAACTCTGCTGGATCCATTCTATAAGGTGCTTTCGAGATCGGAGCTGTACCTGGTAATAAATCCACACAGAACTCTATCTCTCGATCGGATGGCATATCATACTCGGAAGAGAAAACATCAGGAAATTCTCTAGCTACCCGAACACTTTCCAACCCTGGTGATTCTTTCTTAGTATCTAGCACACTAGCCAAATAACCCTCATAGCCACAATGCAATAATTTCCTAGCTTTCACATAAGAAATTATACGAATATTTCTACCCAAAGGAATAACCTCAAAAACAAACTTAGGCATATTAGGAATAGAAAAAGTAACGACCTTTCTACGACAATCAACTGAAGCATGAAATTTGCTCAGTCAATCCATACCCAAAATGATGTCAAAGTCTTGTATCGGAAGAACGACTAAATCCGCACACAAAACATGACCACAAATAAACACATCACAGGCACGAAACACTTGATCAGTAACCAAACACTCTCCCATAGGAGTTGACACCTCTAACACATAAGGTAAGGACTCAGATGAAGCATTTAGCAAAGAAGCAAAGTGCACAGATATATATGAATGCGATGATCCTGGATCTACTAGTGCACGAGCGCTCACACTACTCACAGAAATAATACCTCCTATCACTGAAGGATCATCAGTCGCCTGCTGTTGGTTCATAGCAAAAACTCTTCCTTGAACCTTAGGCTTCCCCGTAGCATCTCTCTTCTGGCCTTGTGAAGTACCAGCTCCTGTTCCCGGTGATTGATTTTTGAGTCTCGGGCAATCCCTCGCAAAGTGTCCCAACTGACCACAATTAGTACACTTACCCTGCTTCTTCCAACATCTGTCCTCAGAATGTCCTTCCCTCTGACAGTAAGTACAGAGTCTTCTATTCTGATTCCCTTAGTTCCCCGAAGTAGTGCCCGGATTCCTTATTATTGGTTTCCCTCTGAACTGTGACTGTCCTCCCGAAGTTCCTCGGTTATCCAAACACTGTTGTGGTTGTGATCTGATCTGACCTCCTTGTCTACCCGTATTAACTACCTCTGTCTTTCTCTTGTGCTCTCTGATGTCTTGTTCTACCAAGTAGGCATGATCTACAGTGTCCTGATAAATCTGAATTCTCTGAGCGATTAGCTGAGTTCTGATAGTTGTCCTCAAGCCTCTGATGAACCTCATCGCCTTCTGCTCCTCTGTTGTTACAAGATAGCCACAATACCTAGATAATTCTGTGAACTTAGCCGAGTATTGAGCTACTGTCAAAAAGTTCTGCTCCAAGTTCAGGAACTCAATCTCTTTCCTGTTCTGATCAACTAACGGAATAAAGTGCTCTCTGAATTTCCTTACAAACAGTTCCCAGGTATATGGTACATGAGTCTCATCCCAACTCGTCTTCAAAGCATTCCACCAGTGTTCTGCAGCTCCAACCAGCTTATAGGCTGCCAACCTTACTCTGTCCTTAACTGTGCAACCGAACACACTAAAGAATTTCTCCATTGACTCTATCCACAATTCTGCTTTTTTCATATCCGGCTCTCTATTGTATTCAACTGGTTTCAATTTCAGAAATTGCTCTAACCCTTGCCTTGGTGGTAGTGGTGCTTGTTCCTCTCTTGCCCTCTGGTCATGCATAGCTTTCAAAGCCGCTTCAAACATACCCTGATACATCACACGGGCTTCCTCTCGAGCTTCCTCGTGATTTGAAGAACCAATATGACCTTCTCCACTCCTCGTTCCAACCATTTTCAAACAAATACCTGCATAAAACACTCATCGTTACTCACTCCGAACACAACTACCCTCTTAGGTCATTCTAGTCCACCTATAAGTTATACTTAGAGCTAAACCATAGCTCTGATACCAACTGTGGTGACCCCGACCCCGCTGGCCGGGAGCTCGCCAGCTGGACGTCGACTTAATAAATAAAACACCAAAATAGAGAAGATAAAAATTCCTCTTTATAACAAAAGATGTGATACACGGTTTTAGAAATCCATTCTTAACAACTTTATAATACAACTAATATAAGCTCCACAAGCTTACACCAAAATACTCAAAACATTACAACTCTTAATGACGTCTGATTGGTAACACTATCCCATAGGTCATACATTTAACAAAAATGTAAACCGAACAACAACCTGCCCAAAAGTCACGAACACTCTCGACGTCCTTATCGTGATCAGCGAGTCCTATCCTTTTCCTCCTGGGGGGGGGGGTTAAGGAAACAAAGTTGAAAAGAAAGGGGGTGAGATAAATCTCAATAAGCTACTTATGCAACTACATGACAATATTATGCAATAAACAATAATAAATCCTACATAGCACTTATCACATAACAATTAATAGATAGCAGCGGAAATAAACAAGTTACGAAGGATACTTAGCCAAGGTTTCACCAAACGGATATAACAAAGAATCCCTGCGCAGAGCCAACCGATCAACCAATCAACCATAGCAGCATAACAGCTGAAGAGAAATCCCCCGGTACCGGAACCATGAACCAATAGTAACAAGGGGAATATGACACAAAGTCATAACCCTAAATGAACTAGCTAGATACTCACTCAAGGGAGCTAGCTCATCCCAACCAAGGCCATATGGAAGGGGAAAAAGGTACCAATGGACAATATCATACTTGACTCGGCTCATGCCATTATAATATTCCCCATTTCCTGACTCGAACACAAGCACCAGCTGGGCTTTCAAATAAAGGATAAGTAATAAAATACTAGCTCGATAAACAACCATTGATTCCAAAGTAGGGAACCATACCAAATAGTCATCATAAAGATAAGTCAAACCAAAATGCATCAAGAAGATGTCCCAAAATCTCAAGTAAACACTTAACCAAATTCCATCACATATTTGATCACAAAGGACCCATTTCCAATACTAGAGTGTACCACGATGTTCACAAAGGTCTACTAGAATAGTACACAAGACCTAGACCGAACCACACTCTTAAATCACACAAAAGAACAAGTATGAACTTTCAGTAACCACTGTGCGGCCGCCCACTAAGGGTTGTGCGGTCGCCCAATAAGACTTCAACCAAGACAAAAACCTTCCAGATAGGAGTGCGGCCGCACGCCCCATTTTGGGCGGTCGCCCACTCCACCCGACTGGACCAACTGCACTAAATTATACTCCCTTCGTTTCACCGTCTCAAAAATATTACACATTAACACTTATAACACTAACATAAAACAACCCAACACATTATACTCAGTCCAAAACATGTATTTCATACACCCAAACCAAGTAATGATCCAAGCATCAATTATCACAAAAATAACCAAAATACCAATCAATTCCAAATTCATCCATAACACCATATATAACTATCATAGCATCATAGAAGTAAAGAATGAACATTTTTAGCATAAAAGGGGGAAAGCAACTTACTTGAAAAATTATGAAATGAGACGGAATTCGATCTTACTTAGCTACAAACGATCCTAACGATAATCTGAGCATTTTATATAAAATGAGTATTAAGAAAAGATAAATAAAAGATGATCAAAAGAAGGAAAATATGAAATTCCCTTACCTTTTCTTTCAATGGTGAATGTGCAGAGAAAGAAAGAAAAGACAATGGTTTTGGTGAATGAAAAGCATGGGAGGAGGGGGAGGAGATAATATCTAAAATCCAAAATTACGAATTGGTCACTCAAAGTTAAAACATTAACAAAAGTCCCAAAGTTTCCCAAAATACTTCTAAGACTCCCCAAACTCAATTTACACTACGAACCCTAATGTTTCAACTTAACAAAATTAACACAAATAAATCATTAAAAAGATTAAATAAATAAAGAATAAAGTGCCAAGGTTTCGGGTCGCTACAATGAATTTATCATTCCATCCAAAAATGGGATGAATGTTCAATTCCATCAATTTCATTCCATTGGCGGAATTGAAGAAATTTGGAATACCTATAATAATAATAATAATAATAATAATAATAATAATAATAATAATAATAATAATAATAATAATAATAGTAATAATAATAATAATAATAATAATAATAATAATAATAATACCAAACACATCGACATGTATTAGGTCTAATAAGATATTAGCTTTTTACTACTCCTATTAAAAGATGTCTTTGTCCAAATAAATAAGATTTGCATATATCACATGATTCAAAATCATATGACTTTAAAAGTCCGTCCCATGGAATTTTAGATATGCGTCTCTCAATTTTTTTGATCAAAACAATAATGCCTTAAGAATTTAATTATTTATGTTATAGCCTTATTTATTATTTTGTTCTTCAAGATTTAGGATATAAGATTTATTTATATGATTTAACAGTACGATAAAGCAAATCATAATAAATAAAGCATTTTTTCTTATTCTCAATAAGAAATAAATATCATTCATCATCTTATAACAAAATAATATTTTCTACTTAATGAGTAAAGTCACTTCATAAGTGTTCTACGAACAATGTTGCAACTCTTGCATCATTACCATTCGTAGATTAACTTTACCTTTCATAAGTAGTCTTTCTATTTATTAATTGTTGCACATTTATACAAATGTGAGATCCATATCCGGTATCCAATACCCAATAATTAAAAGTAGAAAGATTAACTTTATAACATAAAATATCCAAAGTGAAAGTCTCACTACCATTCACTTTCTTTGATCATCCAGAATTTTGATTGCAATTTTAAATGGTCAATCTAATTGTCATGTTACCAAATTGCATTATTTAGATTTATAATTTTAGACACAATTATTTCCTTTAGGTTTGACAACATTTGTCTTACCTTTATCTTTTAATCCCCTTTCCTTTTTAGAAATTTATAAAGTCAAAAAATCAAATTTTTCGACTTAGATCATCACTTTCCGTATGATAGTTCAGAATATCGAGAGCACAAACTGTACGGCCGAACTAAGCCATAAGGCTACCACATTTCCGTACATCATTCAAAAACTAGAGAACAGTCCATACGGTCGAAACTAAGCCAAAAGGCATCCACATTTCCGTATAATCTGTAGTCCGTTTTTAAATTCTATGTCTCATCAATTTTACTGATTTCAGCAATCCAGAACAATTCAGGATTCTGATTTCAGTTTTATGAATTCTGAATTGACATCACTTTTCAGGAAACACGGTTTCAAAAACCATCCATCTGAAACTAGATTCAATCCCAGATTCAAATTCTGAACATCACAAAAAGTAGATTTTAAATGGGATTTTTACCAATAAGTCCCTGGGGAATGTGGTATTTACCAATAAAAATACAACATTTCAAATTCTACCTTAGGGTCCTTAGGTTCAAATCAATTTTACCAATAAATCCCTAGTACCTTTTAAATGGCAAAAATACCCCAGACTAAATTAAATCATCCAACACCTCTAACCTTTGACCATTTTGACTGCCACCTTTACATTTGACCACCACCGCCGCCGCCAGCCACCACCGCTGACAGCTGCCGGCCACCACCTCCGCCACCGACCGCCGGCAACCACCATCCCCGCCGGTGACCGCCGGACCTCCGACCCCACCCACTGCAGCCACCGCCGCTGACTGCCGACCGCCGCCAGCCACCACCTCCGCCACCGACCGCCGGCCAACACCACGCCGCCGGCTACCGCCGCCTCGCCAAACCTCCGACCCCACCCACTGCAGCCCCAAGTATTTTAAATAAAAATTATTTGCTCTTGGTAGAGTTTGAACCCAAGACCTCTTGTTCTTGGTTAAGACTCCTAACCACTATACCAAGCTATTTCTTGTTCTATTAGTAGAATATTATATATTTAACACTACAACCTCACATTTGTTGTTTTTTTTTTTTTTTTTTTTTTTTGGTTAGGAGTATTAATTCTTCACAATTGTACAATTACTCATTTTTAATAAAAAAAATGAGATAAATTTATTTCACAATTGTTTAAAGAGTACTCCCTCCGTCCCATTTTAAACTTCAAAAACTTCCCTTTTGGTTGTCCCATTTTAAACTTCAAAATCCAAAAGAGGAAAGTTATTTATACTTTTTTATTTAGTGAGACCTACATGTAGAGATGGCAACGGGTCGGATACGGTCCGAATATCGCAAAAATTTCTTAGTTGTTACACTCAACTAATGTGTTAACAACTGAGAAATAAATTTACCAGTTCTTATATTAAACTCGTGTGTGAATAACTGAGAAATAAATATCTCATTTATTATTATATTAACAACAGAGAAAAATTGATAAATGAGAAATGAATGTATCAGTTCTTGTACTCAAATTCATATGTGAATAACTGAGAAATGAATGTCTCATTTATTATATAATTAAACCGATAAATTGAGTCATCAATTGGGAAAAATGAGAGGTGGTTTTATCAGTTTTTATTCAATTATGAATAACTGTTAAATGAATGTCTCAGTTATTATATTCAAATTAATGTGTGAACAACTGTGAAATGCATGTCTCAGTTATTATAATGATTGTGAAAAATTGTGAGATGAATTTATCAGTTTTTAAAAATGAAAAAATGACATAAATCAACAAAAAAGGATTTTTTTTATTTATAAAATTTGAATTATGTGTTGAGTGTACTTGTTTGATTCGTATTGTCGACACGATTAAAACAATTGTTTCGGATCATTTTTTCAGTTTATAGATTTTGAGATATGTCATTTTAAAATTTTAGGTGGGAAAAAAAGAGAGAGAGAAACAGGAAGTGGGGGGCTTCCTTCCAAACACAACAGGAAGAGAGAAAGGGAGAAATAGGAAGAGAGAAAGGAAGGGAGAAACAGACGTTGGGGCTGGGTGGGTAAGGGTATTCTGGTCCAAGAAAAGGACCAAGGACTTTTTGGTAGGTTTTTAAAATGTCTGTCCTTATTGGTAGTTTTTATTTGGCCTAAGGACTTATTGGTCAAAGCCTCATTTTAAATTTCCAAAGTTTAATCCTAAAATTGCTTTCTTTGATTCAATTAGGATTTGGTGTTCATGGTGATCGAATCATCATGATTATCAAAACCTAGAATAAACAATTTATTCATGAATCTAAGATCATCAACAATTTAATCAAATTAAATTTTGATGATCCTACGGAGCATATTAATCAAATTAATATTGCAATTTAGGTTACTTAGGATTATTAAGAATGTATAATTTCCGTTCTTGCTTTAGAAAAATTCTTAAGCTCATGATCATATCAAAGAAATAAATTTCATTCTCTTTTAACTTTGTCATTTTTAAAGAATAGATCACAGTAACAAACATTATTAAAGCTTAATATAACATTCTACACAAATATGCAAATAAATATACACCTATATTTCATACCAATCATTTAAAAGATAATTATTGTATTTCATAAATACTTCTACTAAATTATATAACCTTCATATACAACAATTGTATAATATAATTTATGTGGGCTAAGATCCATATTTCACTTGATTTGTGAGTCTGCTTTGGCATGAACCTCAAAACCAAGCTACTTAGGTAGATAACTCCTTATCAATCATATCACATGTGACTCTTAGATCCTTTATGGGATTTGTGACATCTTATGTCTTACATGTTTTAATCCCATCTTATGCCTTAGGCCCATAACCGTTGATTTTTTTCTCAAATAATTCCTTTTTTTCTAAGTATTTACCAAAGTGACAACTTTTTCAAAGTATGTACCAAAATGACCAAGTTTGAGATAATACACTTGTCAAAAAAGCGAATTAGTGTAATACGATTCTCGAATAAGCGAATTAGGATTTGACCTGATTAGGCCCATTAATCATCAACGGAGGTAATTAATGCTAATAACCCTAATATAAATCGCTTTTCCAAAAATCGAATTACTTTAATAGAATATGCTTTTTGCAAAAGCGTATTGCTTTAAATGAATACGCTCTTTGTAAAAGCGAATTAGTTTGATTACACTCAGACTTCGAAAGAACAATTCATTCTCATTCTCAAACACAGTAAGCGGGCGAAAGAGGGCAACGAAGGGGACGATTTCTGGGCTATTGACGTCGTTACTTGGTTCGATTGTGAGGGGGTTTCTCAATTCGAAGATGCATCTCTCCTTTCCTAATTCAAAATGTAAGTTTTTCTTTATTTTTTCGCAAAATATCTATCATATTGAATTTAGGGTTAGGATTATACGAACTTTGGTTCAATTTTATGGGTGATTGTCGATTGGTTATGGACTCTAGTAGCGTTTATGATTTGGTTTTTGTAGAATTATATTGAATGTGTGTTATTTGCAGATTTGATATCAAAGTTTATAATTTAGGTTTGAATTGAATTTGAGGATTTTGATGATTTTTGTTTGTATTTTTGCTTTCAAGGTATGAAAATTATTTTTGGACGGAGGAGTATACATGTTCCAATAAATACTCCCTCCATCCCGAAAAATAAATTGGGGATTTTGATGATTTTTGTTTATATTTTTTTCTTTCAAATAAACACTCCCTCCGTCCCAAAAAGTTAATCATTTTTTTTTCGTTGTTAGTTTGAATGAATTTTTTAGGACGGAGGGAGTATATTATTTTTCGTATTTGATAATCAATGGCTAAATTTCTTTTTTTCTTTGTTAGTTGAATGAACTTTTTAGGACGTAAGGAGTATATTATTAATCCTTTTATATAATTGTGGGTTCTTGATTGTTACAGATGGATGGAGATGAGCCGTTTGTAGATCCGGGTCCTTTGGACCCCACCGTGCTGAATTTACAGGGTTCCCATAGATCTTCTCAGCTATGGGCTGGTGAAGAGGTTTGTAGTATCTCCTTTTGACATGGTCCAAAGCCCCTGACAAATTTAGATGAAAGGGTTGTGAACAGATTACGAGTACAGGATGGGGGAGATGAAGAAATATGATTGTGCTTTATTTGAGGCGTTGGTCGAGTGGTGGCACACGGAGACCCACACTTTCCATCTACCTGTTGGTGAGATGACGATTACGTTACAGGATGTGGGTGTATTGACAGGTTTGACGATAGATGGATTGCCTGTCACGGGCCTTCAGACATATATGACAGACGCCGAGTGGGCTGATTTATGTTTTGAGTTGTTAGGTGTCAGACCTGGTCCCCCGAACTTGAAGACTGGGATGTTGATGATCAAGTGGCTTTTGAACAGTTCTCTAACATTGGTAATTTGGAAGAAAATGCCACAGCAGCGGATATTGATAGGTACACGCGTGCCTATATCTTGGCATTAATGGGGTCGTATATCTTTGCAGATCGCAGTAATGCCAAGGTAAAGCTCATATATTTTCCACTTCTTAGAGATATCGATGCTGTAGGATCTTATAGCTGGGGCAGTGCTTCGTTGGCCATCCTTTATCGAGAGCTTTGCAAGGCGAGTTCCCCCCCCCCAGACTAGTCAGTGTGGAGGATTCATGCCGATTGTGCAGGTATGACTATTTAAATACAATATACACGTGCACCCTATCATTTTATAGTATATATATATATATATATTGATGTTGATTTTTGAACAGATTTGGGCATGGGAGAGATTGGGGTGTACCCGGCCGCGGTCAATGTATTGGGTTTCGTAGTAACATGCGCAGCGGAAATAAGCATTTAATTCTTTGTGAAACCCAAAGCCCATAGATCCGTTCATATGATTAAATCAAATACTTGCAATATGAATACTAGAAAAACTAACCCTTGATGACTTTGAATTTGGTCTTTGATGTTGGTGGAGAAATTGAAGCTTTAATCACGAACAAGTAAGAACACGAACTTCGAAGATGATAAGCTTCACCCTCTAGCGGTATCCACACCTTGAACGAATATCAAGAACACTTGATCTTGGTTGCTAGACCAAAATTGTGAAACACGTTTCCACAATCAATATGAACTATATGGAATTTTATTTGTGTATTATTTTGTTCTTCAATCTAGGATATCTTAGAACAAAATAAAACTCTCTCAAACTCTTTGGAGACTTGCACAAAAGCTTAGAATTGTTCTGGCCCGAATTTGGCTGTTTATATACAAGTTAGACCTATTCCAAATAGGAAACTTGTGTCTAAACCCGTCCAAAATTCTTTTCCAAATCAAATCAGGAAACCAGTCCCGACATGATGTGCGGCCGCCCAAAACACCTGTGCGGTCGCACATCTATCTGGAAGGTTTTTGGTACTAACTGACCCAAACTGTGCGGCCGCCCAACCCATCTTGTGCGGTCACACACTTGTCCAGATTCCCAAAGTTTCCAAAATTCCAATATAATCCTTATTTAAGATTCGTTCTATTGTGTGTGACCCTCTAGGATTATACAAAGTTGGCAATGGGTTCAAACATAAAACCATAAGATATGATTAGGTTCTAGCAAACCGTCATACCTACCCAAATAGTATAACTAGATACAAGTTCGCATTCCTTTAGAACATGTCATAATCCCTTTGTCCACGATGTCATTGAACACAAGTCATGGTCAATAAGTCAACTTGTTTTGTTCAATACTTTCTCGATTCCGAATATGTTGATAATCCAAATGACATTGATCTAATCAATTCATTTTAGTCCGGCCGAACATTTTCATCAACATCATTCCTACGAGAGGCCTAAGCTTGACATCTCTCCGAAGAGGGAAAAATCCATTTAGCTTATTACTCTTCCCTACGTGAATCCGATTATGCCAATCATACCCTTTATAACTACCCGGTTAAAGGTAGCATTTGAATATGTCAAACATAATGTTCATCAAGTGGAAGACTATAATAACTTCATGTCTAAGGATTCAAATGACATAACTAATATGAGATATGTGTACGACTAGACCATGACATAAATCTCATACAGCGGGTCATGTCCAATACCTTGTTCCAAACAAGTACCCATAAATCTAACATGATCATCCCATGATCATTTAGCCTTTATACCAGTGCTTAACAAGTACTAGGGACGGAGATTATTATAAGTAAACATGAACAACAATAATAATCAAAACATCTCTTTATTGATATGAAATAAATGATAACAATTACAACGTTTATTAAACGTGCCTAGGGCACCACTACCAACAATCTCCCACTTGCCCTAGGCCCAATCTCCCATGTATCTAATACCCATGGACCTAACATGACCTTCATGTTTAGCTTGTGGAAGTCCCTTTGTTAGTGGGTCCGCAACATTGTCATCAGTAGGTACTCTGCATATATTTACGTCTCCCCTATCAACGATTTCTCGAATGATATGAAAACGCCTAAGTATGTGTTTGGATTTCTGATGTGCTCTTGGTTCCTTTGCTTGAGCAATAGCACCATTATTATCGCAATAAAGGTCTATTGGATTAGCAATGCTAGGAACCACTTCAAGTTCAATGATGAACTTCTTAATCCAAACAGCTTTCTTTGCAGCATCTGATGCAGCAATATACTCAGATTCCGTTGTAGAATCAGCGGTTGTACTCTGCTTGGAACTCTTCCAGCTTACAGCTCCACCATTTAACATAAACATAAAACCCGATTGCGATCGACTATCATCTTTGTCAGTTTGGAAGCTTGCATCCGTGTAAGCATTTACCACGAGATCATCTTCCATTCCTCCATAGACCAAAAAACGAATCTTTAGTTCTTCTCAAGTACTTAAGAATCGCTTTTACAGCCATCCAGTGATTTTCACCGGGGTCGGATTGGTATCTACTTGTCATGCTTAAAGCATAAGATACATCCGGCCTAGTACAAATCATGGCATACATGATGGACCCAATTTCTGAAGCATATGGAACATCATTCATTTTCTCACGCTCATCTTTTGTCTTAGGACATTGAGTCTTGCTTAGAGAAACTCCATGTAACACTGGTAAGGTACCTCTTTTAGAATTTTCCATACGGAATCTTCTAATGACCTTGTCAATGTATGTACTTTGGCTTAAACCAAGCAGCCTCCTTGATCTATCTCTCTAGATCTTAATGCCAAGTATATATGCGGCTTCACCCATATCTTTCATTGCGAAGCATTTTCCTAACCAAGTATTCACGGACTGAAGTGTAGGAATATCGTTTCCAATGAGTAATATGTCATCACGTATAAAATAAGGAATAGCACTATGCTCCCACTAATCTTCTTGTATACACAAGGTTCATCTTCGTTCTTGATGAAACCAAACTCTTTGACCGATTCATCAAAACGGAGATTCCAACTCCTTAAAGCTTGCTTCAATCCATAAATAGATCTCTGCAATTTGCATACCTTAGAATTCTGTTCAAAACCTTATGGTTGTGTCATATACACATCCTCTTGTAATTTTCCATTTAGGAAAGTGGTTTTGACATCCATTTGCCATATTTCATAGTCATGATATGCGGCAATAGCAAGCAGAATTCTTATAGACTTGATCATTGCTACGGGTGAAAAGGTTTCATCATTGTCAATACCATGAACTTGCCTATAACCTTTCGCTACAAGCCTAGCTTTGTAAGTATGCACCTTCCCATCCATGTCAGTCTTCTTCTTGAAGACCCATTTGCATCCTATGGTTTTTACACCTTCGGGCGCATCAATCAAGTTCCAAACTTGATTATCTTGCATGGATTGCAATTCAGATTCCATGGCTCCAAGCCACTTATCCGAATCAGGAGAAGACATCGCCTCTTGGTAGGTTGTCGGTTCATCATTCTCAATGATTTCCACCTCATTACTATCCATTACTAGAAATCCATATCTCTCGGGCTCGGATCGTAACCTACTAGATCTGCGAGTTGCTTGTGTATTTTGAACAGGTTCCACAACTCCTTGTGGTTCTTGTTCTTGTTCCACTATTGGTTCAATGTCATTTTCTGGGTCTCGAATCTCTTCAAGATTTATTTTACTCCCACTGATTTCTTTGGAGAGAAACTCTTTCTCTAGAAAGACACCAGTTCGGGCAACAAAAACTTTGTTGTCCTCACGGTTGTAAAAGTAATATCCTCTTGTTTTCTTTGGATATCCCACGAAAATACATTTGTCAGATTTGTGTGCAAGTTTGTCAGAGACAAGTCTTTTGACAAAGGCTTCGCAACCCCAAATCTTCATGAAAGATAAACAAGTTTTCTTTCCGCTCCACATCTCATATGGAGTCTTTTGAACCGATTTAGTTGGAACACGATTTAGTGTGAATGCAGCGGTTTCTAGAGCGTAACCCCAAAAGGATATTGGAAGATCAACTTGACTCATCATTGATCGAACCATGTCTAACAAAGTCCGATTTCTCCTCTCGGACACACCATTCCATTGTGGTGTTCCGGGTGGAGTCAATTGTGAAACTATTCCACAATTCTTTAGATGATCATCAAATTCATGACTCAAGTATTCTCCACCTCGATCTGATCGAAGTGCCTTAATACTTTTGCCAAGTTGTTTTTCTACTTCATTTTGAAATATTCTAAATATTTCAAATGCTTCACTTTTATGTTTCATTAGGTAAACATACCCAAATCTACTATAATCATCAGTGAAGGTTATGAAGTATTGAAATCCTCCCCTCGCATTGCTACTTAATGGTCCGCATACATCGGAATGTATCAACCCCAATAAGTCGCTTGCCCTTTCACCTAACTTGGTAAAAGGTGTCTTAGTTATTTTTCCAAGAAGACACGACTCACAAGTATCATATGACTCAAAGTCACATGAACCCAAAAGTCCGTCCCCATGGAGTTTTGAGATACGCTTCTCATTAATATGACCAAGACGGCAATGCCACAAATAAGTATGATTTACATCATTAGGTTTAGATTTCTTATTTATATGATAGACATTGTCATTATTTTCATTCTTGACATTCAAGACATAAAGGCCATTAAATGAATTAGCAATACCATAAAGCACATCATTTAAATAAATAGAAAATTTCTTATTCTCAATAAGAAACTTAAAACCTTCATTATCAAAACAAGAAATTGAAATAATATTTCTACTTAAATCCGGAACATAATAACAATTGTTCAAAACAAGAATTAATCCGGAAGGTAAAGTGACTTCATAAGTCCCTACGGCTAATGCAGCAACTCTTGCTCCATTCCCCACGCGTATGTCTACTTCACCTTCTTTAAGTAGTCTCCTATTCTTTAGTCGCTGCACATTTAGACAAATGTGAGAACCACATCCGGTATCCAATACCCAAGAATCAGTGGTAGAAAGAAGAATATCTATCATATAGATACCTGAAGTCGACGCAGCCTTGCTACCCTTCTTCTTCTTTTGCTCTTCCAAGAAAGCCTTGAAATTACGTTTCCAATGACCGATTTCTTGACAATGGAAACAGATTACATCCTTTTGTGAATCGGGTTTTGCCTCAGAAGCCTTGGCAACCTTTGCCTTGCTTATCTTGGGTTTGACAACTTTCTTACCCTTTCCTTTGGCACTAGCCTTCTTCCCATCATGAACCAAGAGCACGGGAGAACCTTTTTCCACAATTTTCATCTCCGCAGTTTTAAGCATCCCATGCAGCTCGGAGAGATTCTTATCCATTCCATGCATGTTATAATTCATCACAAACTGATTATAACTTTTAGGCAATGAATTAAGAATGAGATCCGTGGCTAACTCCAATGGGATTGGATAGCCAAGTTTCTCAAGGTGCTCTACATAACCTTTCATTTTTAGCATGTGAGGACTCACTTGTTGCCCTTCATTCATCTTGCAAGAAGTGAATGCAACAATGGTCTTGTACCTCTCTCGCCTAGCTTGCTCTTGAAACATGGCTCTTAACTCCACGCCTATCTCATAGGCTTCCAAATGTTCCAAACTTTGTTGGAGTTTTGAGCACATGGTGGCAAGCATGCGACAGCTTACATCTCTAGAATCATTACGATGTTTATTGTAACTGTCTCTTTCTGCCCTAGGGGCAGTAGGTTCTGGTTCAGCAGGAAGAGGCCCATCGAGAATGTACAACTTATCTTCTTGCCTTAGAACAATTCTTAGGCTTCGGATCCAATCCATAAAGTTCGTACCATTCTCTTGGAGCTTATCCTTCTCAAGGATCGATCGCAACGAAATTGATTGAGTGTTAGTAGTCATTATCTACAAATATGCAAAATTTTCAAAATTTAATAAGTACCGGTTTCATTAAAGAAATAATGTATTTTTTTTCAAACAAAAATACTCCCACTAAATTATATAACCTTCATATACATCCAATGTATTATATAATTTAATTGGCCTAAGATCCAACTTTAATTAGGTAGACAATCATGTCAATCATATCCCATATGATTCTTAGATCCTTTTATGAAATTCTTTGAGAAATCAAATTTCAAAAAGCATGTTTAATCTCATCTTTTGCCTAGGCCCAAAACTGTTTTGACGCCTAATTAAGTCCAACCATTTTAAACGTATAGGAACCATTCAATTTAATGCACCTTGCGGAGGCAAGCCCACATTGAATTAATGAACCTCATCTTGCTCATACATGAATAAAATTAATGCACCTCGCGGAGGCGAACCCACATCAAAATCACCCATGTATAAACAAGTGTTTTAATCATGGCATGGCAAAAAAAGAACTTAAAACTTTCTTTGAAGGTTCATCACATATATAGCATACAACACATTTATGAGCACATAATATAAACATGTTACGCATCAAGTTTAGCCACTAAATTAATCTCCATTAATTTAAGCATAATATTTATGTGTCATTAGTTTCTCTATAATTATGAGGATGAGACTCTTTGAACTTTGGTTATCATCTTCCAAATCAAGACAACAAGAAGTGCGGCCGAAACTAAGCCATAAGGCATCCACAATTCCGCATTAATTCAAGAAACCAAGAAAGTAGTCCATGTGGCCGAAACTAAGCAATAGATGGTCTCGATAAACGTAGGCCAATTGCATCCACAATTCCACATGGATCTCCAATCATTGAATCAAGAACTTTGTTTCTCAATATTAGCAATTATGAACTCTTCATAATTCTAACTTCGTTTTATCTTTGAAACTTTGATTGCGATCAAGTTTGGGAAACACAATCTCGATGAACGTAGATTAGCCATCCAAACCTTGAACCAATCTTAGAATCACAAGATCAAAACAAATAGGAAAATCAAACCCCAAGATCCACACCAAAATCAACTGCCCAAAACCCGCTCCAGATCAGCAGGTCTGGCCGGTATTGTCATTGATTCGGTTGGACCCCATCAAGATTCCAGAATCTGATTCTGATTCTGACAAGCTGTGCGGCCGCCCAAGAAAATCTGTGCGGTCGCCCAAACATGTGCGGTCGCCCAATATTTTCTGTGCGGTCGCACAGTAGCATCAGACGAATTTTTAAAGTTAAAAAATTTGTCTCAAAATTGTTTTTCCCCGATTATTAAAACTTTGATCCAATCAAAAATTAATAATCAAACAATTCAGAATCCAACATAATTTTTAGTGCGATTAAAGTTTGTAAAACAATAAACCACATAAAATCATATAACACATAAACATCATATATCCAATATTCATATCATGTTAGGCACATAAACAATTTATATACACACAACATGATTCTAGGTATTGAAATAATCAACATGAACGGGGCTCTGATACCACTGTTGGGTTTCGTAGTAACATGCACAGCGGAAATAAGCATTTAAATTTTTGTGAAACCCAAAGCCCATAGATCCGTTCATATGATTGAATCAAATACTTACAATATGAATACTAGAAAAACTAACCCTTGATGACTTTGAATTTGGTCTTTGATGTTGGTGGAGAAATTGAAGCTTTAATCACGAACAAGTAAGAACACGAACTTCGAAGATGATAAGCTTCACCCTCTAGCGGTATCCACACCTTGAACGAATATCAAGAACACTTGATCTTGGTTGCTAGACCAAAATTGTGAAACACGTTTCCACAATCAATATGAACTATATGGAATTTTATTTGTGTATTATTTTGTTCTTCAATCTAGGATATCTTAGAACAAAATAAAACTCTCTCAAACTCTTTGGAGACTTGCACAAAAGCTTAGAATTGTTCTGGCCCGAATTTGGCTGTTTATATACAAGTTAGACCTATTCCAAATAGGAAACTTGTGTCTAAACCCGTCCAAAATTCTTTTCCAAATCAAATCAGGAAACCAGTCCCGACATGATGTGCGGCCGCCCAAAACACCTGTGCGGTCACACATCTATCTGGAAGGTTTCTGGTACTAACTGACCCAAACTGTGCGGCCGCCCAACCCATCTTGTGCGGTCGCACACTTGTCCAGATTCCCAAAGTTTCCAAAATTCCAATATAATCCTTATTTAAGATTCGTTCTATTGTGTGTGACCCTCTAGGATTATACTAAGTTGGCAATGGGTTCAAACATGAAACCATAAGATATGATTAGGTTCTAGCAAACCGTCATACCTACCCAAATAGTATAACTAGATACAAGTTCGCATTCCTTTAGAACATGTCATAATCCCTTTGTCCACGATGTCATTGAACACAAGTCATGGTCAATAAGTCAACTTGTTTTGTTCAATACTTTCTCGATTCCGAATATGTTGATAATCCAAATGACATTGATCTAATCAATTCATTTTAGTCCGGCCGAACATTTTCATCAACATCATTCCTACGAGAGGCCTAAGCTTGACATCTCTCCGAAGAGGGACAAATCCATTTAGCTTATTACTCTTCCCTACGTGAATCCGATTATGCCAATCATACCCTTTATAACTACCCGGTTAAAGGTAGCGTTTGAATATGTCAAACATAATGTTCATCAAGTGGAAGACCATAATAACTTCATGTCTAAGGATTCAAATGACATAACTAATATGAGATATGTGTACGACATAGACCATGACATAAATCTTATACAGCGGGTCATGTCCAGTACCTTGTTCCAAACAAGTACCCATAAATCTAACATGATCATCCCATGATCATTTAGCCTTTATACTAGTGCTTAACAAGTACTAGGGACGGAGATTATTATAAGTAAACATGAACAACAATAATAATCAAAACTTCTCTTTATTGATATGAAATAAATGATAACAATTACAACGTTTATTAAACGTGCCTAGGGCACCACTACCAACACAGTGGGCATTTTTAATGAGGCAAACGTAGATGACCCGCTGGGGGCCAGGTATGATACGACGACTACTTATCAAAGAAGTGATATTTTTTACGATTTTGGAGTATAATTTTCTTTGATTTTCAATTTTAGTTGGTGGGGGGCGTTATCGTTTGGTTATGTGACTAGACATAACCTAGCAGCTATAGGGATGCGTTGGATAGTTTGACTGCTGATCAGGTTATGTGGGAGCCATATAGAAACCGTGTTGCTCCAGAGTATTGCCTACAGGGAGAGGCTGTTTGGAGGACGAGGTCGCCTCTTATATGTTTCGAGATGGTGGAGTTGCACCTGCCTGATCGAGTTATGTGCCAGTTTGGCATGTGCCAATTGATCCCGTTGACACTGAGGTTAGATTGCATCAGATTGATAGACGGAGTAAACCCAGAATAAGTTGGGTAGATGACCATGCCTCCTATATCGCACAATGGGAAGCACGTTTGTTGAATGTGGTGCCTAGGTCAGAGGACGAGGTTGATATGGACTATTCTTATACCCATGAGTACATGCTTTGGTGAATGTTTACTGTTTTTGTATACTCCCTCTATCCCGGAATAAATGTTATAGTTTTAACATTTTTTTTTCAAAAGGTACAAAAGCATCACACGTTTGTTGATTCACAATCCTGATCATGTAAAGGATGTGGGGTACCGGTCACATGCTAGCCTCAAAGAAGGGATGGTGAGTTTCTAATTCTTTTTTATACTCCCTCTGTCCCGGAATAAATGACGTTGTTTTTATTTGAAAAGGTACAAGATTATTATTTTATTATGAAGATAGATTATAAGTTAATTTTGTTATCATTTTCTGAATATATTTTTTTCAGATTCAAAGCTTCCAACGTTTACATGTCATAAATGAACAAGCCATTATTGAGCAAGGACCGGACCACTATCGCCTTCAAACGCGGCTTATCATCACACGTGCCCTGACGCATATTCGAGAGGAAGGACGACTTCTGGGTCAACCTCCTCCACCACCAGTTGACCGTACCCATGAAGATGAGGGTCAGAGACAACGTCCTCGTCGTCGACGTCGGCGTCGTCATGGGGATGATCAGGGTGATGGTGAGGGACATCAGGGTGATGATCAGGGACATGAGGGGGAGGGGGATGTGGTGGATATGGAGGGGAGGGAGAGGTACATGGTGGTGAGGAGGGATGGGGCGGTCATAGTGGCGGACATGGAGGGGAGGGAGAGGCACATGGTGGTGAAGGGGGATGGGGCGGTCATACACAGGGAGGGGGGATGGGGTGGGGAGGGGGATGGGAGGGACACCTACTTATTCACCTATTCTACCATTTGGTGAGGATGAGGATTCAGATGATGATCGGTCTTACCCTCCTCCCCCGACATCAAGTCAGTCTAGTGCTCGACCTCCTATTCCTCCACCAGCTGGACAATCCGGGCCTTCTAATGCTTTTGCTACTCCGTCTAGGACATTGCCTAGGCAAGGGTCTAGGAAAAGAAATCCTAGAAATAGGTTCACTCCTTCTGACTATTGACCACTGACCACTTTTTATTATTAGTACTCTTATGTGATTGGGATGTGGTCATTAAACTATGTTTTATTCACTCAAGTGACTTGGGTTATGATTATGTTTGTTTGACATAATTTGTACATATGGATATCTATTATTACTTGTTTGGCTGAGTTGTTGTGTTTGCAGGTGGGTTCCGAGACAACTGAAACTGTTGTTTTAATCTGGTGTCAGTGTAATTCGCTTGTGGCAGTAGCGAATTAGGTTAGTACTGAATTCGCTACTGCCAGTAGCGAATTATCCTGGCATCAGATTTAACCATCACCCACCACACATTTGCAGAAGACAGTACATAAAAACCAAGCCCCTTCTGCTCTCAGGCGAATTTTGGCGATTTTTTATTATTGAAATTGACGATTCTATCCTACATTTCTTCACTCATTTGACAACATGTAAGTATTCTTTTGTTATTTAGGAAAATGTATATTGTAATGAAGGTTGGGTTAGAATAAATCTTAATTTTGGTTGAATTTTCTTTGCAATTGTATTTTGATTATGTGATGCTATTTTGTTGATTGTAGAATACCCAAAAAATGGATCTATCTCGCTTCCGCCCTTCCAATCGCCGTCCCCGTCCATATTTCACCGGTGAAACCTCCGCCCCTCGATCAAATCGATCTCTCTCAATCCTCTTCACCACCTCTTATTCCTGGTCCCGCCGGTGTCGTACAGTCTGCATTGCATCGGAGAATTTCCGCCATTCAACCTTCTCAGGAATCCCCATTCTCAACACAAGAGTATATAAGGAGAGTGATGGAAGAGCAGGTGGAGGATGAAGATTTCAAACGCAATCCTTGGCTCTCTGCAATGGATTTTCTCACTACAGAAGGGACATATTATCCGTTGAGCTCTATCAAGAAGAAATGCATCAATGTTGATAGGGTGGATCAGGTATAATATCAAGATTAATTATAGTTAAATATGTGTACGTATAACTGATCGTTTACATATGTGTATATTCTATTAGGTTGTTGCTGTTGTTAAGTCCTGGACACCAAATGAGTTTGGTGCTCTTCATGTGACTTTGAAGGTTAGAGTATGAGCTTAGTATGCTTTCTATCATGGGTAAAATGTGTTTTGAGTTACTAATTGTGATATAATTCTGCAGGATCCTACGGATACAATAAATGCTTCCATTCATCACAAAGTGCTTACTGAGAGTGAGTTTGCAAATGACATTACTGTTGGGTCTGTTTTGATACTTAAACAGGTATGATGTATTAAATTATAGAAGTCAGTACTCTTTGGAATCTTCATTAATACTTTCATCTAATTATTTGTTTTGTAATTTTTAGGTTGTTGTTTTTGCCCCAACACGATCAGCACGTTACCTTAACATTACACTCAATAATGTCTTCAAGGTATTTCCTAAGGATAGTGGAGCTAATGTTTGAATAGATTTATGTAGGATTTCCTATGTGATCGGGATGTGATCACTAAATATTTGGATTAACTAATGTAAGATTCCTATGAGAAACGGGATGTGGTCACCAAACGTTTGGATTGATATATGTATGATTTCATTTGGACTTGTTTATTTTTGTATGTCTTGTAGTACGAGAATGATAGAACAAACACAAAGTCATTAGCACTACAAATGATAGAATAAACACAATTCCAATATCTTACAACAAATACAAAGTCATTAGCACTACAAATGATAGAACAAACACAATTCAAATATCTTACAACAAATACAAAGTGATTAGTACTACAAATGAAAGACAAACACAAGATAAATATCTTACAACAGAAATCCCCTTGAAATAACGTTAAGATTGACCAAATTCAAATCTATTCCCTGTTAGATGGACACCTCCGGCTGCGGCACGTGTGTCCTTCCTTCTTACAAGTTGAACAATGGATTATTCATTTTGCAGATTGGCAGTCCATAGAATTTCGAAGCCGTCTTGATTTTGGTCGTCCTGAATTTGCATCGCGTCGAAGCATTGGATTTGGTCCAAATATTGGCACCCGATGATCCACATTCCAATAGTCCTCATGCTGCAATGGTTCAAAAGTCACTGACCATGTGTTGTAGTATGACCCGAGAGTGTAAAATTGATCAACGTAATTACGACCATCGACATTCATGAATGTGCAACATGCAATTGCATGGGAACACGGCAAGTGATATGCGACCCATTTGCCACATGTGCATGTACGCTCATCAAATTTCACAATTTGAGTATTTCCACCTTTTTCACCACAACGTCCGGTCGTCACTTGAAACACTCCCCTATCATGAACGTTGAACGGTCGAACATGGTGTGACCCAGCCTTTTTGGTGTTGTAGTTGTATCGATGATGGATCCTGTGGCTGAATTTTTATAATGCATTAGGGTTATTTGTAACACCCCCTAATGCATTAATTGCAAACCCCAGTCTACTGTGAAAGTATTCCACACAACGGTAGAAAGCAGTCTCGACAATAGATGTTATTGGCATACCACGTGATCCTTTCATGACCCCATTAAAAACCTCAGATAAGTTCGTAGTCATAATGCCATATCTATAACCACCATCATGCGCCAGTGTCCACTTCTTCTTATCTAAATACTCAAACCACTTGATGGCCTCTGGGTTAACTAAACGGATCAACTCTAAAGTATTTCTCAATTTTCTATCTTGGTGAGCACAACCAGCAACCCAGAACAGACGCTTCAAATCACTACCATGATGCTTCTTTAGAAAATTTGCTCTCATATGCCTCAAGCAATATCGATGATGCACATTTGGCCACCAAGTATCTTCTGCAATTGTAGCAAGAATACCATTATGACGATCAGAAAGTAAGCATGCCTCACGACCCTTGATAATATGTTTACAAACAAGGTATAAAAACTAACGCCAGTTATCATGGTCCTCTTTTTCAACAATAGCAAAAGCAAGAGGAAGGATGCTGTCATTGGCATCAACACTCATAGCAATGAGTATCACCCCTTTATAACGTCCATGTAAGAACGTTCCATCAACAGACACGACATGCCTACAATGAGTGAAAGCTTGAATATAAGGCCCGAATGCCCAGAAAACACGATCAAATATTTTAGATGCACCAGGTGGAGGAGGGCGAAAATACTCAACAATAGTTCCAGGATTGTATTTCTGAATAGCAGCTAGGACACGAGGTAACCGAGCATAAGATTCCTCCTAATCTCCAAACACTGAGGAAATGGCCTTTTGTTTCCCACACCATGCCTTCTTGTAAGAAATTGTCCTACCGTATTTCTCATTTATGTCTGCAATAATAACCGCAATATTCAAATCAAAATCAGCCTTGACCTTATGGAGAATATGCCTACCAATAAACTTAGCTTCCAAGTTGGGGTGATCAAGACTAAGCCCAGAATACAAACAACAATGAGGGCCTCTATACTTGGTCACTTCCCAATATCCTAGCTTCTTCTGACTCATACGAGCATAAAAAGGGCATGGATAGTCTTTCAACAAACACTCAATGGCCCACGTTCGGAGTTTGCTCTTTCTTACCTTAAAGCGTCTATTGGAATGTATGTGATACTTCTTTATCTCATATTGCACCTCAATCTTCTTAGAAAACCGTATCCCTTTAGCCAATTCACCCTTCTCTCCATCCCAGATTGGAAAGCTAAATTGATTATTAACATCAATCACATCAACTTCTTCTCCAATATCACGATAAAGAGGATAGTCTGCTCTCTCATGCATTCGATTCTCTCTCCTTTCATAAGCTACTAAATCTGATTCAACCTCATCATTCGGCCCATCGTCAGGCTCGCTAATCTCACTACCGCTGTTATTTTCTTCATATCCATCCTCCTCATCATCATCATCATCAGGATACAACAAACTATCTATTTGTGCATCATAGTCTTCATCATCTTCATCTGAAACATCATCATCAACCAGAACATCCTCATGTGGCACTCGTCTACGACGCGATCTCTGGTTAATTGGAGCCATTGCAGCCGCTTGGTTGTAACTGGGAGAATTCTCATAGAATGTCTCTGTACTTGGACCCTCGCCAGGCTCTCGGTTGTAACTCTGCGAATTCACATAAAGTGTCTCTGTCTCTGCATAACGTTCATTCATCTCATGATTATAAACAATGTCAGCCCCACCCCCATGGATATCAAACACCTCAATAGCCTTAATGATAATATACAACTGCAAGTTACTCAACCCACCAAATTGAGCATTAACATCAAATATTAACGCCACACCATTATCGTCTTGGATATGAAATGGAAAGTAATTTGCAATTCCATGGTCAAAAGGAATGAGGAAACCTACAAATAACTTCCATCTAAAATCTTGTTCGATCTACCCCAATATGTTTATACAACTGATCAATCAACTCAGTGTAAGTCCATCTATCTATCGCTCTAAGACCAAATTTCGGTCCTTTTTCAAAAAGGGGACCATTAAATGGATCTTCATCATCCCCTCCCCAGTAACACATGAAAATAAGCGGTAACCCACTCATCGATACCCTAGAAAATGATAATAACAGTCAAAATCTTAAATTTATCATTTGTCTCTACAAATTCACTCAAAAACCTAAAACAAATCACATCAAACACAAAAAATGACATATAGATAGAGATTGTGGTATACCTTTTGCTTGATCTGAGTATTTCAAAAAATGGATTTGCAAAATCCTCTTTGCGTCCCTTCTTCTTTCACTCTCTATTTTCAGACAAGAAATTAAGTTTGGGAGATATAGTGAGCTGCAGATACTGAAACCTTATCTTATTGTATTGGTTAACACTAATTCGCTACTGGTACAAGCGAATTACTATAATACGCTACTGACACAAGCGAAATACATTAGGGTTAATTAACCGTATAATGTCACGACCCGAAATCTAGGCTCTATTTTTTTAGTAATAAATAATTATTATTTATTTATTTGCTTAATTATTTATTTAAATTATTATTTATTTAAATATTTAATTGTTATAATATTTATGCCTAGCATTTTAATTGAGTCGTTTGTGCTAGTGTGAATGTTGGGTCTTAATTGTTAGTAGGGAGTGTAGTATTTGTGTGTAGTGTGAGAGAGGGGGCCTAAGTGTAACATTTCGAATTATTCCTCCCTACTCCCCTCACCTCCCTCACCTTCTCCCTCACTCTTTCATTCTCCTCTCCCAGACAACTCTCTCTCTCTCTCTCTCTCATCCTTGGGTAAGTTTTTCTTTCATTCCTTCTCTCTTCATTTACTCCTTCTTCCTCCCATTATTATTCATTTCTTAAAACGTGAACATTGTTTAGATCGTCGCTAGGATCGCGTAGAGTAAAAAAGAATCGAAATCCATCAACTTTGAGAAAATTCAAGTAAGTTACTTTTCCCCCATTTCAATGCTAAAATGTTCATATCACGTTTATATGATGATTGATGTGTTACATTTGAAGTTTGGTTGGGTTTTGAATTTGTTTGGAATTTATTTTGGGTTTTGATCAAAAATGGTGAAAACTTGAATGTTGGGTTTGATTCTTGATTTTGGTTGTTAAATGTTGTTTTAGGAGTCTTTTTAGACTTATAAGTTGTTTTGGTACATTAGTATGCTAGTTGGAATGTTGGATTTTGGGTGGAAATGTGTTTTGGGTATAAAAATGGAAGAACCCATGTTGTTCTTCCCGATTTCTGGCAATCCGGAAGATTGGGCGGCCGCACAAAAACTCCTGGGCGACCGCGCACCTTTCTGAAAGCTTTTGTTCTTGTTCTGAGGGATTTTGGGCGACCGCACGGTCCATTTTGGGCGGCCGCACAGATCTCTGAAAATTTACATTTGTGGTTAAGTTGTGATTGAGGAATGCGTTTTGGTCCAAATTTTGGGTGTCCTTCTAGTTGACCTTAGTGAACATTGTAGTACGCTCTAGTGATAGAATTGGGTCCTTTGTGATCAAGTTTGTGTTTGAATTTAATTAAGTGTTAATTGGGATTTGGAACATCTTATTGAGATATTGTTGGTTTGACTTACCTTTGTGATGATCATTTAGTATAGGTTTGGGCATCTTATGATGTGTTCGTGATCATGTTCTAATAAGTGTAACCTTTTGGATTAGTTTGGGGTGTTTAGAATGGGTTCGTTAAGCACGGAGATAAAAGTGAATTGGCAATTGGGTACCTACGGTTTGATTAACCTTAAGTTGTATTCATTCGGATCTCTTATTTGGAATTCCAGGTGTGACGAGATGGTTGAGTTCATAGTCCTAGTATATCTTTTGAGTAAATGTTTATGATCACTTTGGTAATAGTCATTGTGCTATTTGTGAGCGACCGTTTTGGTTGCGCTCTTTATGAGTAACTTGTGAGTATCATATTTAGGATGTATTTGATACGTGCCTTGTCTTAGAATCATCTTGTTTTAATGATCAATGATGTTGTGCTCTTTATGAGAAATTCCGTTTATCGTTGTTGTGCTCTTCATGAGAAACTCTTGTTATCGTTGTTGTTAAACTCTTCATGAGTACCCGTTACATCTTTATGGTGATTAATTGGTATGGTTCCCTACTTTGGAATCTTTGGTTGTTTATCGAGCTAGTATTTATTACCTAGCATTTAATTGAAAGTCCAGCTGGTTATTTGTGTATCAAGTCAGGCAATGGATAATGCTATAATGGCACAAGCCAAGTCCAGTATAGCATCGCCCATTGGTCCTTCTGTCCTCATCCAGATTGGCCTTGGTTGGGATGAGCTAGCTCCGTTGTGGGTATTCTAGCTAATCGTTTTGGAGCATGACTTTGTGGCATGGCTCCCGCCCCTTGTGGCACTTTATCATTGTTATTGGTTCCGGTACCGGGTTTCTCTTCAGCTTTTATGCTACTATGAAGATGGATTGTTTGATTGATGGGTTGATTGGTCGCTTCTGACGGGGATTCCTCTTCAGCTTTCATGCTATTATGAAGATGATGAATGGTTGGTTATTGAAGCTGCGCAGCGACCTTTATTTGGTTCTTCCAGTTGGGTGAAACCTTGGCTATGTATCCACTTATGAGTGTTTATTTCAGCTTTATGTGTTGCTTGATGAGCTGGTCGTTATTTCCAACCGGTATGGGACGGTTGGCGATAGGGAGCCTCTCATTTGTTGTTATATGTTTATTTATATGATTGATTATTGGATATTACTGTTTGACAACATGTCACTTATTATTCCGCTGCTATCTGTCTTATGTTAATTGCTATTGGTCATTGCATATTAGCATGTCATGTAGTTGCATTAGTAACTTACTGAGATTTATTCTCACCCCGTTTCTTGTTTCAAATTGTTTTCCTTAACCCCCCCCAGGAGGAAAAGGATTAGGATTCGCGGATCGAGGAGGACGTCGAGAGGATTGAGATTTTGGGCAGGTTGTTTGATTGGTTTGCATTATTTAAATGTATAACCTTTTGGGGATAGTTTTACCAATCAATGACGTCATTAAGAATTGTATATTCGTATTTTGTTGGGCATAAACTTGTGGAAGTTTATGATAGTTGTAATCGGTTGTTATCAAACTTGGTTTTGTAAAACTTTGGATCATCACCTTTTGGTATCAAATGGAATTTTTAACTTCTATATTTTAGAGTTTTGGTCTTAAGTCGACGTCCAGATCGCGTATTCCGGACCCGCGGGTTCGGGGTCGCGACAGTTGGTATCAGAGCTATGGTTTAGCTCTATGTATAAGTATAGGTGGATTAGTATGACCTAGGAGGGTAGTGTGTTCGGAGTGAGTAACAATTGTTGTTTTATGCAGGTACTTGTTTGAAATGTCTCGAAGGAGAAGTGGTGAAAGTAATACCGGTAATGCAAATCGGAATGAAACAAGGGATGAAGCCCGTGCAATGTTTCAGGGCATGTTTGAGGCGGCCATGAAGGCCATACATGATCAAGGTCCGAGGGTAGAACAAGCACCACCACCCCGCTACGGATTGGAACAATTTCTGAAATTGAAACCGGTTGAGTTCAATGGGGAACCCGATGTAAGGAAGGCCGAGCTATGGATTGAGTCGATGGAGAAAATTTATGATGTCTTTGGTTGCACCGATGAAAACAAGGTCCGGTTTGCGGCTTATAAACTTGTGGGTGCCGCCGAGCATTGGTGGAAGGGTGTTAAAGCGAGTTGGGATGATACTCACACAGTGTATGCATGGGAATTGTTTGTGCGAAAGTTCAAGGAGCATTTCATTCCGGTAGTGGATCAAAACCGAAAGGAGATCGAGCTGCTCAACCTGGAGCAAGGTTTGTTGTCTATAGCTCAGTACTCGGCTAAGTTCACAGAATTAGCCTGGTATTGTGACTATCTTGTGCGGACCGAGGAGCAGAAAGCTACGAGATTCATCCGGGGTTTGAAGACTTCTATTCGGACTCAGCTTATAGCCCAGAGGATTGTGACATTTCAGGATGCGGTAGACCGAGCATACTTGATCGAGCAAGATATTGGGGAGCATAAGAGGAAAACCGAGGTTGCAAATGCGGGTAAACAAGTAAGCCATGCTAAATCTCAACCACATCACCGTTCAGATAACCGAGGTAATTTGGGAGCACCATCTCAGTTTAAGGGACAAACCGCGCTAGGGAATCCGGGTACTACTTCGGGGAAACAAGGGAAACAAGGTAGGTGGCTTTGCACTTACTGTCAGAGGGAAGGCCATTTGGAGGATAAGTGTTGGAAGAAACAAGGAAAATGTATCAATTGTGGTCAACTGGGTCACTTCATAAAAGACTGTCCGAGGTTTAGGGTTCAATCATCAGGAACAGGAACCAGTACTTCACCGGGTCAGAAGAGAGATGCTTCGGGGAACCCTAAGGTTTAGGGCAGAGTAATTGCGACCAATCAGCACTCACCAGGTAACGGATAAATTTCAGGAGGTATTATTTTGCGTCGTGAGAGCGAGCGCGTGCATTTTAGGATCATCGCATTTATGTGTTTCTGTGCATTAGTTGCATTTATTTCTTCTGAGTCTTTGACTTATGTGTTGTAGGTGTCTACTCCTATGGAGGAGTTTAGGGTATCTGATGAAATCTTATGTGCTTATGATGTGCTTAAGTATGGTTATGTCTCACCTGCTAAATTAGCCATGTTGCTATTGCAAGATTTTGATATTACTATTGCTTTAGTCTATTGTTGTAGAGGGATTGTTATATTCTCCATTCCTAATTTCTTAAAATTGTTTGAGACCGTTCCCTGGGTAGAGTTATACCTATCTTTTCTTAATTGAAATCCGAGTATTTAGTTTCGGTCAATTTGTTGGGTGTAATTATCATTGTAAGGTTTCTACTTTCTTCTAAATAGTACCTAGTGTTTGAGGAGAAACTTGGGGTTAAATTGGGGTATTATGGTACAAGGTTGTAATGCTAATATTTAGATCAATATCCATATTGTATCGGTTGAGTTATAGGAGTTGAGGATTCAATGAGGATCTCTTGAGGAAAATTTTGGTCACTTTTAGTGCATCTCCGTGAATGTATCAGAATGGATTAGCATGGAGAGGTGTACGATTTGTTATGGATGATGAGTTTGTGGTAGGAGTTATGATCATTAATGGTGGTAAGCGTGTTAAGTTAGAAAGGACTAAGTACATTTTGGGAGAGTAATAATTTCTCGATCTATGTTAAAGGCATTTTGAAATTTTGGTTAGATAGTGGTTCTATGGTTCTAAATCCCTTCTTGGTGGCGTTTCCCGAATTGGATCAAGAGTATGTGAAGGAAGTGGAGTATCAATACTTGGGCATATTATAGAATACTACGATTTGGTATTTGGTCAGTTGGAACGTTGCTAGCTAATTGGTTTATTATGATGGTAGTACTATTGAGCCTAAGTATCATTAGGTTAATAAATGTATGCGTGAAAGACTAACTTGGGTTAGCTATTGAGGATTGAGATTTGTTGATTTCCTTGGGTATATGAGCACAGATTATTAACTAAAAAGGGAGCTAGAGGAAATCCCTTGAAGATAAAATTTAGATCATCTTCGGACTGTTGCGTATTCGTAATTATTTTAGGCTTTCAAGGATTGGAGTTTTATGACGATGATATTATGGAGTAGATTTAAGTGAACATTTTGTATTAAAATTTTGGGTTTATATTACGCCTCTAGTTTAAGGTGCTACCTAGAGCGAGAGCACTATAGTGGGAACCTTTAGAGATATAGCCTTTGGTGAAGATTATGGGGATGGGAGGATTCCTTAGCCTTTCATATTTTAAAAGCTAATCAAGCTCGAGATGGTAATGCTTTGAAATTCCGGGGAATAATACTAAGTATGCGATTTACAAATGGAAGTACCTTTGCGGTGTAGTTAATGTTATGAATAAGGCGAGCTTGAGATACCTCGAGAATTATGTGTGGAATTAATTTGGATTCTTCGATTTTAGTACGGATTTTGATTAGTAATAAAGTTAATGATGGAACGAATCGGTTCGAGAGGTGGTGTTATCGTAAGCATTACTTAAGGTTACCTTTTAGTGGGTTAGATTGGACAATTGAGGAATTTGAGAAATGGAGGAACTATCGTATCAGTAGCTATTTGGTCTTTCGGGTAAGTCTCGTTAAAATTCGGGTCGAATTTTCTTTAAGGGGGAGTGAATGTCACGACCCGAAATCTAGGCTCTATTTTTTTAGTAATAAATAATTATTATTTATTTATTTGCTTAATTATTTATTTAAATTATTATTTATTTAAATATTTAATTGTTATAATATTTATGCCTAGCATTTTAATTGAGTCGTTTGTGCTAGTGTGAATGTTGGGTCTTAATTGTTAGTAGGGAGTGTAGTATTTGTGTGTAGTGTGAGAGAGGGGGCCTAAGTGTAACATTTCGAATTATTCCTCCCTACTCCCCTCACCTCCCTCACCTTCTCCCTCACTCTTTCATTCTCCTCTCCCAGACAACTCTCTCTCTCTCTCTCTCATCCTTGGGTAAGTTTTTCTTTCATTCCTTCTCTCTTCATTTACTCCTTCTTCCTCCCATTATTATTCATTTCTTGAAACGTGAACATTGTTTAGATCGTCGCTAGGATCGCGTAGAGTCAAAAAGAATCGAAATCCATCAACTTTGAGAAAATTCAAGTAAGTTACTTTTCCCCCATTTCAATGCTAAAATGTTCATATCACGTTTATATGATGATTGATGTGTTACATTTGAAGTTTGGTTGGGTTTTGAATTTGTTTGGAATTTATTTTGGGTTTTGATCAAAAATGGTGAAAACTTGAATGTTGGGTTTGATTCTTGATTTTGGTTGTTAAATGTTGTTTTAGGAGTCTTTTTAGACTTATAAGTTGTTTTGGTACATTAGTATGCTAGTTGGAATGTTGGATTTTGGGTGGAAATGTGTTTTGGGTATAAAAATGGAAGAACCCATGTTGTTCTTCCCGATTTCTGGCAATCCGGAAGATTGGGCGGCCGCACAAAAACTCCTGGGCGACCGCGCACCTTTCTGAAAGCTTTTGTTCTTGTTCTGAGGGATTTTGGGCGACCGCACGGTCCATTTTGGGCGGCCGCACAGATCTCTGAAAATTTACATTTGTGGTTAAGTTGTGATTGAGGAATGCGTTTTGGTCCAAATTTTGGGTGTCCTTCTAGTTGACCTTAGTGAACATTGTAGTACGCTCTAGTGATAGAATTGGGTCCTTTGTGATCATGTTTGTGTTTGAATTTAATTAAGTGTTAATTGGGATTTGGAACATCTTATTGAGATATTGTTGGTTTAACTTACCTTTGTGATGATCATTTAGTATAGGTTTGGGCATCTTATGATGTGTTCGTGATCATGTTCTAATAAGTGTAACCTTTTGGATTAGTTTGGGGTGTTTAGAATGGGTTCGTTAAGCACGGAGATAAAAGTGAATTGGCAATTGGGTACCTACGGTTTGATTAACCTTAAGTTGTATTCATTCGGATCTCTTATTTGGAATTCCATGTGTGACGAGATGGTTGAGTTCATAGTCCTAGTATATCTTTTGAGTAAATGTTTATGATCACTTTGGTAATAGTCATTGTGCTATTTGTGAGCGACCGTTTTGGTTGCGCTCTTTATGAGTAACTTGTGAGTATCATATTTAGGATGTATTTGATACGTGCCTTGTCTTAGAATCATCTTGTTTTAATGATCAATGATGTTGTGCTCTTTATGAGAAATTCCGTTTATCGTTGTTGTGCTTTTCATGAGAAACTCTTGTTATCGTTGTTGTTAAACTCTTCATGAGTACCCGTTACATCTTTATGGTGATTAATTGGTATGGTTCCCTACTTTGGAATCTTTGGTTGTTTATCGAGCTAGTATTTATTACCTAGCATTTAATTGAAAGTCCAGCTGGTTATTTGTGTATCAAGTCAGGCAATGGATAATGCTATAATGGCACAAGCCAAGTCCAGTATAGCATCGCCCATTGGTCCTTCTGTCCTCATCCAGATTGGCCTTGGTTGGGATGAGCTAGCTCCGTTGTGGGTATTCTAGCTAATCGTTTTGGAGCATGACTTTGTGGCATGGCTCCCGCCCCTTGTGGCACTTTATCATTGTTATTGGTTCCGGTACCGGGTTTCTCTTCAGCTTTTATGCTACTATGAAGATGGATTGTTTGATTGATGGGTTGATTGGTCGCTTCTGACCGGGGATTCCTCTTCAGCTTTCATGCTATTATGAAGATGATGAATGGTTGGTTATTGAAGCTGCGCAGCGACCTTTATTTGGTTCTTCCAGTTGGGTGAAACCTTGGCTATGTATCCACTTATGAGTGTTTATTTCAGCTTTATGTGTTGCTTGATGAGCTGGTCGTTATTTCCAATCGGTATGGGACGGTTGGCGATAGGGAGCCTCTCATTTGTTGTTATATGTTTATTTATATGATTGATTATTGGATATTACTGTTTGACAACATGTCACTTATTATTCCGCTGCTATCTGTCTTATGTTAATTGCTATTGGTCATTGCATATTAGCATGTCACGTAGTTGCATTAGTAACTTACTGAGATTTATTCTCACCCCGTTTCTTGTTTCAAATTGTTTTCCTTAACCCCCCCAGGAGGAAAAGGATTAGGATTCGCGGATCGAGGAGGACGTCGAGAGGATTGAGATTTTGGGCAGGTTGTTTGATTGGTTTGCATTATTTAAATGTATAACCTTTTGGGGATAGTTTTACCAATCAATGACGTCATTAAGAATTGTATATTCGTATTTTGTTGGGCATAAACTTGTGGAAGTTTATGATAGTTATAATCGGTTGTTATCAAACTTGGTTTTGTAAAACTTTGGATCATCACCTTTTGGTATCAAATGGAATTTTTAACTTCTATATTTTAGAGTTTTGGTCTTAAGTCGACGTCCAGATCGCGTATTCCGGACCCGTGGGTTCGGGGTCGCGACATATAATGCAAAGGGGGCCTAATTAGGTCAAAGCCTAATTCGCTTATTCGAGAAGCGTATTACTCTAATTCGCTTTTTGCACAAGCGTATTACCTCAAACTTGGTCATTTTGGTACATACTTTGAAAAAGTTGTCACTTTGGTAAATATTTAGAAAAAAAGGAATTATTTGAGAAAATAATCCATAACCGTTATGATAGCCTAATTAAGTTTGACCACTTTAAACGTATAGACAATGTTTGCCTCATCTTGCTTCTCATTGATAGAATGATGTGCCCTGCTTTGGCAGATAAACCACATCAAAACGATCAATGTATTTCACAAGTGTTTAAATTATGGATGGCATAAAACTTAAAATTTTGAGAAGGTTCTTTCATATAGAAACGCGAATAACAAAAGTATAATTAATCAATTAATTAATGAACGGATACTATTTGAATATAATTATGAAATTGAGATTTTCATAGAGTCCTACTCTTGGTATAATACATATTGAATAATGAATTCTTTCATGGAGTCCAACTCTATTAAGAATACATTACTTCATAGAATCCAATTCCATGAAAAATACGTATTCTACAATGCATCTCCAAGTCTGAAAAACACGAATTCAGAAATCTGCACTGCACGCGAACTGCACAAAAAATCTGCACGAATTTGTGCATTACACGTGCTTTGCACACGAACTGTACAAAATTCTGCACGAAAATTCTGGACTGCACGTGCGATGCACGTATTCTGCATGAAAATTCTGGACAAAAATTCTTCACGAAAACGTGCATTGCACGCGAACTGCACGAACGCAATTTGTCAAATCTTGATCCTTTAAGTATTCAACTATTTATGATAATCAAATTATCATAAACATCAAATCCTAAGAACAAACAATTTGTTCTTCAAGATCAAGAATCATCAATTCAATAATCATATTAAAGAGATTGATGATACGATAAATAGATTAACCATATTAATCATGCATCTTGAAAACATTGTTCATAATCATACTATATCATATATATATTGTTTCGCCAAACAATTCACATAAATCTCTTATTCTAAATTCACATCATGCTAGATCATATAATCAAATCATATATTTAACATGATAATATTAAAATAACCATACATAAACGGGGCTATGATACCACTGTTGGGTTTTGAGGGTCCTTGCGCAGCGGAAACGGCAATAGAAAATCAACAAAGCCCTAGAGCCCATGGATCCATTCATGATGATTAAATTAATAGGAGAATGAATTTAGAATACTAACCGTTGTTGTGCGTTTAAAATCTTAGATCTTCAAATCTTCAAGTTTTCAAGCTTTAGATTTGGTCTCATTGTTCTTTGCGTTCTTCGGATCACGATCACAAGAACATGAACTTGAGATGTCGCGGCCCCGAACCCCGCGGCCCGAGATCGCGAGCGGGACGTCGACTTAGAACCAAAACTATGAAATACCGAAGTTAAAAATTTCGTTTAATACCAAAAGGTGATAACACAAGGTTTTACAAATCCAAGTTTAAATCAACAAAGTACATCTAACATAAGCTCCACAGCTTATACCCAAAAGAATAAAATATACAATTCTTAATGACGTCAATAATGGTAAAACTATCCCCAAAAGGTTATACATTTAAATAATGTAAACCGATCCATAACAACCTGCCCCAGAATCTCAAACCTCTCGACGTCCTCCTCGATCCGCAAATCCTAATCCTTTTCCTCCTGGGGGGGGGGGGTTAAGGAAAAACAAAGATGGAAATAAACGGGGTGAGATAAAATCTCAGTAAGTTACTAATGCAACTACATGCCATGCTATGCAATAACCAATAGCAATTAACATATGACAGATAGCAGCGGAATAATAAGTGACATGCTGTCAAACAGTAACATCCAATAATCAATCATATAAATAAACATATAACAACAAATGAGAGGCTCCCTATCGCCAACCGTCCCATACCGGTTGGAAATAACGACCAGCTCATCATGCAACACATAAAGCTGGAATAAACACTCATAAGTGGATACATAGCCAAGGTTTTCCAAACCGGAACATCCAAATAAAGGATCGCTGCGCAGCTTCAATAATCAACAATCAACATCTTCATAGCAGCATGAAAGCTCGAAGAGAAAACCCCGGTACCGGAACCAATAACCATGAAAGTGTCACAAAGGACAAGGACCATGACACAAAGTCATGCCCGTTAGCCAGATACATTCACAAAGGAACGCTGACTTATCCTTTCCAAGGCCAATCTGGAGAAGGGGTATAGTAAGGGCAAAACAATGGTCAACATTATAATGGACTTGGCTTTGCCATTATAATCCTTCCCATCGCCCGATGCAACAAATATGCCAGCTGGGCTTTCAATTAAATGCTAAGTAATAAATACTAGCTTAATTAAACAACTTAGGGTTCCAAAGTAGGGAACCATACCAATTAATCACCATAAAGATGCACGGTTACTCATAAAGAGCTTAACAACAACGATAACAAGAGTTTCTCATGAAGAGCACAACAACGATAAACAGAATTTCTCATAAAGAGCTCAACAACAATGATTATTAGAATACGATAATTCCATAAAGAGGTACCATACCAGATACATTCCAAAGATGATACCCACAAGTTACTCATAAAGAACGCAACCCAAACGGTCGCTCACAAATAGTACAACGACTATAACTCAAAATTATCCTAAACGTTTACTCATAAAGATGTACTAGGACTATGAACTCAACCATCTCATCATATCTGGAATTCCAAAGTAGGAACTCAGAATGAATACACCTTAAGGTTAATCAAACCGTGGTACCCAATTGCCAATTCACGCTTTACCTCCGTTCATAATGATCCCATTCTAAACACCCCAAACGAATCCGAAAGGTTACACTTATTAGAACGTAAACACGACAGGACTAAACCCTACACCTTGGTGTTCAATAACAACCCTCTAGGTACTATAGGACATCGCCTAAAACCTAGACCAAGTCTTACTCGAAATTCAATTCGGTTGGAACAAACACGAACACATCATAAGATGCCCAAACAATACTTGATCAAATTACATAACTCTATTGTTCACAAAGGAACCAATTTTAATCACTAAAGTGTTCCACGGTGTTATCTTAAGTTAATTGGAAGAAATAAACTTAAACTATTTAGGCCCTTAGTCCTAAACCAAGCAAAAGGTCAAATTCCTGGAATAGGGGGCGGGCGGGCGCCTGGAATGGGGCAGGCGGGCGCCTGAGTGACCAGAAGGTCTGGTCATCAGAAAATGACATGTAGGCGGGCGCCTGGAGGGGGTCGGGCGGGCGCCTGGTCTGGATTCCAGTCGGGAAAACAGAGCTGGGTTCCTTAAGTTCTTACCCAATTCTCACCACACTCCAAAATCAAGCACAATCAATCTCCCCCGAGCATAAATGAGAACCACAACAACTTATAACTAGGATGAGACTCCAAATACAACATTTATCAACCCAAAACCAAGAATCAAACCCAACATTCATCAATCCACCATTTTTACCCAAAACTCAAATAAATTCAAAATAAATTCTAAACAAATTCAAAACCCAACCAAACTTCAAATATAACACATTAAGCATTATCTAAACATGATATGAACATTTTAGCATCCAAATGGGGGAAAAGTAACTTACTTGGATTTTCTCAAAGTTGATGGATTTCAAATATTTTTGGCTTCCAACGATCCTATCGACGATCTAAACATGTTTCAAGTTTTAAGAAACGAGAGATTAAGAGAGGAAGAAGGAGTAAATGAAGAGAGAAGAGAGAAAAGAAAAACTTACCCAATTGCTTAGAGAGAGAGAGAGAGTTGGCTGGAATGGAGTGGGGGGGGGTGAGGGGGAAGAGTGAGGGAGAAGAGAAGGAGTAGGGAGGGAGTAGGGAAAAATGATTAAAGAATTTACACTTAGGCCTCCTCCTCTACACTACACACAAATACTCCCCACTAACAAATAAGACTCGACAATTCTACACTAGCACAATTGACCCAAATAAAATGCTAGGCAAATTTTTATAACACATAAATTGCACACATAAATATTTAAATAAATAATAATTTAAATAAATAAATAAGCAAATAATTAAATAAAAATCATTTAATTACCAATAAAATAGAGCCTATATTTCGGGTCGTGACATTCACTCCCCCTTAAAGAAAATTCGACCCGAATTTTAACGAGACTTACCCGAAAGACCAATTTGCTACGGATACGATAGTTCCGCCATTTCTCAAATTCCTCAATTGCCCAATCTAACCCACTACAAGGTAACCTTAAATGATGCTTACGATAACACTACCTCATGAACCGAATCGTTCCATCATTATTTTTATTACTAATCAAAATCCGTACTCAAAATCGAAGAATCCAAATTATTTCCATACGTAATTCTCGAGATATCTCAAGCTCGCCTTATTCATAACCTTAACTACACCGCAAAGGTACTTCCATTTGTAAATCGCATACTTAGTATTATTCCCCAGAAATTCAAAACATTACCATCTCGAGCTAAATTAGCTTTTTAAAATAAGGAGAGCTAAAGGAATTTTCCATCCCCATAATATTCACCAAAGGCTATATCTCTAAGGATTCCCATTATAGTGCTCTCGCTCTAGGTAGCACCTTAAACTAGAGGTGTAATATAAACCCAAAGTTTTAATACAAAATGTTCACTTAAATTTACGCCATAATGTCATCGTCATAACGCTCCAATCCTTGAAAGCCTAAAATAATTATGAATACTCAATAGTCCGAAAATGATTTAAATTTTATCTTCAAGGGATTTCCTCTAATTCTTTTTTCTTGAATTGATAATCCGCGCTTCTATACCCCAAAGGAGTTTAGCAATCCCTAAATCTCCAACAACTGACCCACATTAGATTTTCACGTATACATTTATTAACTTAAAGATACTTAGGCTCAATAGTACTGCCATCATAATAAACCCATTAGCTAGTCACATTCCAACCGACCCAATACCAAATCATAGTATTCTTTAATATGCCCGAGTATTTATACTCAACTTTCTTCACATATTTGTAATCCAAAATAAGAAATCCCACCAAGACAAGATTTAGGACCATAGAACACCCCTTTAACTAAAACTCAAAATGCCTTTGATATAGGTCGCAATTTATTACTCTCCCGAAATGTGCTTAGTCCTTTCAAACTTACGCCCTCACCACTATCGATGATTATAACTTCCATAATATACTCATATCCCATAACACATAATGCTTTTCCTCATACTATCCAATTCCGATGCGCTCACGTAGATGTACTACAAGTAAACAAAATCTCCTATCCAGAAATCCTCAATTTGAATCCTCAACTCTTATAACCCAACCGATGCCATAAGGACATTGATCTAATTATTAGCACTACAACCTTGTACTATAACAACTCAATTTAACCCAAGGTTCTCCCCAATTACTAGGTACTACTCAGAAATAAAAATAGAAATTTTTACAAACGATAAATACACCCAACAATTGGTATAGACATCCATTGTCACCCATCGAAGCAAAATAGTCAGATTCCAAACAAGAAAAGATTTGCTTAACTCTACACAAAGGAACGGTCTCAAAACAATTTTAGGCAAAAGGGAAGAGAGGATGTAACCATTTCCCTACAACCAACGACTAAAGCATGACATTTCCCTTCTCAAAATGACATCGAAAATCTTATAATAGCAATATGACCAATTTAGCAGGTAAGTTATATCTACCTTTAAGCACAACATGAGCACATAAGACTCCATCAGACATCCTACACTCCTCCCTAGGAGTAGACACTGACAACACATAAGTCAAAGACTCAAAAGAAATAAATGCAACTAAATGCACAGAAACATATGAATGCGATGATCCTAAAATGCACGCGCTCGCTCTCTCGACGCAAAATAATACCTCCTGAACTGATGAGTCACCTGCTGAGTGTTGATTGATTGCAAATACTTTACCCGAAATCATGGGCTTCCCCGAAGCATCCCTCTTCTGACCCTGTGATATTCCAGTTCCTGTCCCCGATGACTGAACTCTAAACCTCGGACAATCTTTAACAAAGTGTCCCAACAAACCACACTTCACACATTTTCCTTGCTTCTTCCAACACTTGTCTTCTGAGTGTCCTTTCCTCTGACAGTAACTGCAGACTTTCCCATTTCGTGTACCCTTATTAGAACCTTGATTTCCTACTGTTGGTTGCCCTTGAAGTTGCCTTCTGAATCGAGTTTGCACTCCAAAATTACCTCTGTTATCCGAATGTTGCTGTTGTGACTTACTCTGCCCTCCTGGCTTACCCGGGTTAACCATCTCAGTCTTCCTTCTGTGTTCCCCAATATCCTGCTCAATTAAGTAGGCTCGATCCACCGCATCCTGATAAGTCTGAATCCGCTGTGCTATAAGCTGAGTCCGGATGGATGTCTTCAAACCCCTGATCAATCTCATCGCTTTCTGCTCCTCGGTCCGCACAAGGTATTCACAACACCTGGCTAATTCTGTGAACTTAGCTGAGTACTGTGCTACTGACATCATGCCTTGCTCCAAGCTGAGGAACTCGATCTCTTTCCGGTTTTGATTCACTAAAAAGATAAAATGATCCTTGAATTTCTTCACGAACCACTCCCAAGGATATGGTACAAGAGTCGCATCCCAACTAGTCTTCAGTGCCTTCCACCAATGTTCCGCAGCCCCCACGAGCTTATAAGCTGAAAACAGAACCCTATCCTCATCAGTGCAACCAAAGACCTCGTAGATTTTCTCCATCGATTCTATCCATAGCTCGGTCTTCTTCACATCAGGCTCACCATCGTACTCACTTGGTTTCAACTTCAAGAACTGCTCCAACCCATATCGCGGAGGTGCTACATGTTCCTCTCTCGGCCCTTGGTCACGAATTGCTTTCACGGCCACTTCAAACCTGTCCTGAAACACTGCACGGTTTTCTTCCCTTAGACCATTAAGATTCTGAGTCCCACTAGAAGCTTCACCAATTCTTCTTCTAGCCATCACAAACAAATACCTGCATAAAATACTCATCGTTACTCACTCCGAACACAACTACCCACCTAGGTCATACTAATCCACCTAGACTTATACTTAGGGCCAAACCATGGCTCTGATACCAACTGTCGCGGCCCCGAACCCCGCGGCCCGAGATCGCGAGCGGGACGTCGACTTAGAACCAAAACTATGAAATACCGAAGTTAAAAATTTTGTTTAATACCAAAAGGTGATAACACAAGGTTTTACAAATCCAAGTTTAAATCAACAAAGTACATCTAACATAAGCTCCACAGCTTATACCCAAAAGAATAAAATATACAATTCTTAATGACGTCAATAATGGTAAAACTATCCCCAAAAGGTTATACATTTAAATAATGTAAACCGATCCATAACAACCTGCCCCAGAATCTCAAACCTCTCGACGTCCTCCTCGATCCGCAAATCCTAATCCTTTTCCTCCTGGGGAGGGGGGGTTAAGGAAAAACAAAGAAAGAAATAAACGGGGTGAGATAAAGTCTCAGTAAGTTACTAATGCAACTACATGCCATGCTATGCAATAACCAATAGCAATTAACATATGACAGATAGCAGCGGAATAATAAGTGACATGCTGTCAAACAGTAACATCCAATAATCAATCATATAAATAAACATATAACAATAAATGAGAGGCTCCCTATCGCCAACCGTCCCATACCGGTTGGAAATACGACCAGCTCATCATGCAACACATAAAGCTGGAATAAACACTCATAAGTGGATACATAGCCAAGGTTTTCCAAACCGGAACATCCAAATAAAGGATCGCTGCGCAGCTTCAATAATCAACAATCAACATCTTCATAGCAGCATGAAAGCTCGAAGAGAAAACCCCGGTACCGGAACCAATAACCATGAAAGTGTCACAAAGGACAAGGACCATGACACAAAGTCATGCCCGTTAGCCAGATACATTCACAAAGGAACACTGACTTATCCTTTCCAAGGCCAATCTGGAGAAGGGGTATAGTAAGGGCAAAACAATGGTCAATATTATAATGGACTTGGCTTTGCCATTATAATCCTTCCCATCGCCCGATGTAACAAATATGCCAGCTGGGCTTTCAATTAAATGCTAAGTAATAAATACTAGCTTAATTAAACAACTTAGGGTTCCAAAGTAGGGAACCATACCAATTAATCACCATAAAGATGCAACGGTTACTCATGAAGAGCTTAACAACAACGATAACAAGAGTTTCTCATGAAGAGCACAACAACGATAAACAGAATTTCTCATAAAGAGCTCAACAACAATGATTATTAGAATACGATAATTCCATAAAGAGGAACCATACCAGATACATTCCAAAGATGATACCCACAAGTTACTCATAAAGAACGCAACCCAAACGGTCGCTCACAAATAGTACAACGACTATAACTCAAAATTATCCTAAACGTTTACTCATAAAGATGTACTAGGACTATGAACTCAACCATCTCATCATATCTGGAATTCCCAATCAAACGAATCCGAAAGGTTACACTTATTAGAACGTAAACACGACAGGACTAAACCCTACACCTTGGTGTTCAATAACAACCCTCTAGGTACTATAGGACATCGCCTAAAACCTAGACCAAGTCTTACTCGAAATTCAATTCGGTTGGAACAAACACGAACACATCATAAGATGCCCAAACAATACTTGATCAAATTACATAACTCTATTGTTCACAAAGGAACCAATTTTAATCACTAAAGTGTTCCACGGTGTTATCTTAAGTTAATTGGAAGAAATAAACTTAAACTATTTAGGCCCTTAGTCCTAAACCAAGCAAAAGGTCAAATTCCTGGAATAGGGGGCGGGCGGGCGCCTGGAATGGGGCAGGCGGGCGCCTGAGTGACCAGAAGGTCTGGTCATCAGAAAATGACATGTAGGCGGGCGCCTGGAGGGGGTCGGGCGGGCGCCTGGTCTGGATTCCAGTCGGGAAAACAGAGCTGGGTTCCTTAAGTTCTTACCCAATTCTCACCACACTCCAAAATCAAGCACAATCAATCTCCCCCGAGCATAAATGAGAACCACAACAACTTATAACTAGGATGAGACTCCAAATACAACATTTATCAACCCAAAACCAAGAATCAAACCCAACATTCATCAATCCACCATTTTTACCCAAAACTCAAATAAATTCAAAATAAATTCTAAACAAATTCAAAACTCAACCAAACTTCAAATATAACACATTAAGCATTATCTAAACATGATATGAACATTTTAGCATCCAAATGGGGGAAAAGTAACTTACTTGGATTTTCTCAAAGTTGATGGATTTCAAATATTTTTGGCTTCCAACGATCCTATCGAAGATCTAAACATGTTTCAAGTTTTAAGAAATGAGAGATTAAGAGAGGAAGAAGGAGTAAATGAAGAGAGAAGAGAGAAAAGAAAAACTTACCCAATTGCTTAGAGAGAGAGAGAGTTGGCTGGAATGGAGTGGGGGGGGGGGTGAGGGGGAAGAGTGAGGGAGAAGAGAAGGAGTAGGGAGGGAGTAGGGAAAAATGATTAAAGAATTTACACTTAGGCCCCCTCCTCTACACTACACACAAATACTCCCCACTAACAAATAAGACTCGACAATTCTACACTAGCACAATTGACCCAAATAAAATGCTAGGCAAATTTTTATAACACATAAATTGCACACATAAATATTTAAATAAATAATAATTTAAATAAATAAATAAGCAAATAATTAAATAAAAATCATTTAATTACCAATAAAATAGAGCCTATATTTCGGGTCGTGACATGAGATGCTAAAGCAAGCACCCTCTATGTGTATCCACACGCGAAAGAATATCTAGATCAATTCTAGATCCGGACTGCTAGATCCAATCATTAGAAAACACGCTTTTCTAATCTTCAAAGGGTATATGAATTTATTGGTGTTATTGAGCTTTTGATTCATAATCTAAACTCAAGAATATGTTTCTCAAACACATGGAGGCTACCAATAAAGATACAATATCAGTTAGGTCAATACCATGCAAAGAGAGGGGTATTTATACTTATTAAACCTAAACACTTTAGGAGAAATAGGCCAAAAACCCGTCAAAATCCGGAGGTTGAAAATCAGAGAATCTGGAGCATAGGTCCAACCGGGTCCTTTAGGAGGTCCGACCGGACCACCCCTCTAGAAACTCCATTTTATCAGATTTCCTTAATTCTGATTTTTACGTTGTTTCCAAAATTCCAATTTTAGCCTTTTCTTGATTCGTTCTTTTGTGTGTGACCCCATATGATTATATTAAGTTGGCAATGAGTCTAACCAAGGTCAAACTCATAAATCATGAGCGGACTCTAGCAAGCCATCATGACTACCCAATTAATATAACTTAACGAAGTTCATTTATCCTCATAGAACATATCACAATCCTGTTGTCACGCGATATCATATTGAACATAAACCACGGTCTAAGTCAACTTAAGTGTCCAATGCTTTCTCGATCCCGAGTAGATTGATATGAGCAAATGATATTGAACACATCAATTCATTTAGGTATGGCCATATACTATCATCAATCTCACTCTCGAGTGGCCAAGCAGATATCTCTCTTTGAGATAAAGAAGGACAACATCCCATCTTGACTTATCATTCTTCCCTACAAGAATCCGATTGTGTCAATCGTAGCCTTTATAACTACCTGGTTAAGGGTAGCGTTTGAGTACGTCAAACACAATGTTCATCATGTGGAAGACGATGATAATCTCAGGTCTAAGGATTCCAATGATATAACTAAATGAGATTTAATTATGACATTTGACCATGCCATAAATCTCATAGTGGGTCAAGTCCAGTACTTGTTCACCAACAAGTACCCATAAGTTTAATTTGTATCACATACACATGATCGATTAAACTTATACTAGTTCTTCATAAGTACTAGGGACGGAGATTATTATAAGAAACATGCAAAACATATAATAATCCAAGTTGTCATTTCTATAACAAATGAGAACATGATGTAACGTAAGGCCTTTCTCAAGAGCCTAGCGCATAATATCCAACAGTTGAGACTCGTGAAATCGTATATATATATATATATATATATATATAAGTTGGTGACGAGGGCTAAGGTTTTGACACATAAACAAACATAGGTTAAAGGTTCATTTGTGTGAAGCCACATCATCACCATCCTAAATGTGTGTGACTTTTGATAATAGTTATGATATAAGTTAAGTATTACTATTAATAGTATTAGTTAACTACAATAGTTACTATACAAGTTAACTATTAGTACTAATAGTATTAGTTAACTATAATAGTTACTATACAAGTTAACTATTACTAATAGTATTAGTTAACAATAATAGTTAATCCTTCTGTCCTTAAATGAGTGTATATTTTTAAGAAATCTTTGTACAAAAATGAGTGTTCATTTTAATCATAACTTTATCCTTAAATGTTTTTTTTTTCAAAAAAAAAATAAAAAATCACCGGTCTCTTTATACTTGCAAAAACTAAATGTTTGTAAAGAGAATTACAAGATTATATATGAATTTTGCCACCAAATCGTACAAAACATTATGTCCCTTAAAATGAAAATTGGACACTCATTTATGGACAGAGGTAGTACTATACAAGTTAACTATTACTATAAATAGTATTAGTTAAATATAATAGTTACTCTATAAGTCAACTATTACTATCAATATTATTATTTAATCATAATAGTTACAATATATGTTAATTTTTACTATTAATAGTATATTAATCATAATAGTTACTATATAGGTTAACATCATTATTAATAGAATTAGTTGATTATAATAGTTATTATAGCTATTAATAAGTATTTTTAACAGTATTAGTTAATTATGATAGTTACTAATAGATTAATTATTACTATTAATAGTATTAGTTAAGATGATGGTTACTATTTTAGTTAACTATAATTAGAAAATTATTTTTCATATACAATAAATTATAAAAAATTTTATGTTGTTTTATTGAATAAAAACATAAAAAGAGCAAAATACAAAAAATGACAAATTAATTTCCCGTGCAGACACTAGTTTATTAGTTTATGGTGAAATTTATTAGTTTATAGAGTTATTAACTTATGGATAAATTGATAACTGTTAATTTAAAGAGTTTTTAGTCGATTCGACGAATTTCAGATTTTCATATAAACTAAATTTATTGCACATAATGAGTTGAAAGGCATTGAAAGTTGATAACTTTGAATTCATTGTACACAAGAAGAATGAGATAATTGCAAAATAAACTTTGTTCAAGTTTACACATTGCAATTTAAACCTTGTACAAATAATAATTGCGTAAAAAACCTTGTACAAGAAATTTGGTTGCAATTTAAACCTTCATCCAGTTAGTCTTTAAAAAACAAGTTTAAAATGTGCACTCACATCCCCTTAAAGTTTACGTAACTTGTAATGTTCCACCAAAAACATTTATTATTATTATTATTATTATTATTATTATTATTATTATTATTATTATTATTATTATTATTATTATTATTATTATTATTATTATTATTATATTCTCATACTAACTAAAAGTTATTAAACTATAAATATTCAAAACTTGAGTAAACTCATCCACAAATTCTAAACATTTTAAAGTCAACTCTAGTTTTGACTATTTATTTTAATTTATCTTTTAATTTATAACTATGTCTATGTTTTATGAAATTTAAATATAGAATTTACAAGATAAATATTTATAAATTAAAGAATAATATTTAAAATATTAATAAAAAGTTAGCTGTAGTAAGAAATTAAGATATATTTAAAAATGATTCAATTCCAAAAGAGTCCTCATTCACAATTCTTTTTTTTAAAAAATTAATACAACTTTAAAATCAATATGATTTTACATATAAATTTAAACACACAAAATTCAAAAACAAAACAACTCCACTCATATTATAATTCTCTGTTCTTTTCCTCCATATTGATTCAACCACATCAAACTCCTAAAATTTATTTGAATTATAAGGTCATATTGATTGTTTGAAGTTCAAAATTTTGTTAGAGGAAAGGATAGGGTTATGATTTGACCCTTAACCTTTGTTTCATAATAATTTTATGAGTTAGTGAGTTTGAATTACTCTGGGGCTAACTGCAATTTGGTTACCTAATTTTTACAAAAAGTTGCAATTGGTTATCGAATATGTAAATGTTCAAATCAGGTTCCTAAGTTTGTACTTTTGTTGCAATGTGATGTAAAAATGGATGGGTGTTAAAAATTTAACGAAATCTGGGTCATGTGCAGCACACATGACATTTTAAGGGGTATTATAGTCTTTTTGCAGGGCACGGGATTTGTATTAACAAATTACTAATGAAGTTGACCAAAAACATTCAAATAAGACCTTATATGTGAGAAAACTTAACGAAATCTATAACCCCGTTAATCACCAACACCATCTTCATCATTCTAACACCACCATCACCACCCGTCACCATCTCAACGCTGCCTCCCGCCACCGTCTCAAATCACCGCCTGCCCCCATCTTAGATTACTGCCACCAACCTCCAACAAAACCGCCAACCACAACCAATAACCACAACCACTAACATCCTTAATTCTAATCCCATTATCTGGATATGTGATAAAAAAAATCCAAGAATCTCACAAATACACATATTGAGATCTGAGTTCAAAAAACACAAATCAAAGAAAAATCTTCACAAATCTGAGAAGATGGGCGAAGAAATTGCAGACACACACGCACAAATCTTCATTTTTATGCAAGTCCGGCAACCACGCTCACCATCTTTGCTGTTAAAAGACATGGGAGCACACACTCACACACACATAAATAAACAGAGGAAGAGATGGGGGAAAGAATCAAGATTTTCGTCCAATCTAGATTTCAACCCAGATTATCATCCAATCAAGATTTCTATCTAGATCGATAGAGAGAGAGTGGGTGAGTAGGTGTTTCTTTGTGGATGGCCAGAGATGGAGTAAAAGAATGAATTTCAGATGAAGAAGATGATGGAACGGGGGAATGGGTCGGTGATGGGGAGAGGAGGGTTGGGAGCCGGGCCGCCGGAGATTGGGGGGTATGAATCTGAAATTAGGGAGAGAAAAGGGGGTGGGTGTTAAAGGTAGGGTTCTTAGAAAATGACAATTTTACCAAAATATGTTATGTGCAGATCTCGTACTTTTGAAAAGACTATTTTACCCCATTAAAATGTCACGTATGCTGCACATGACCCAGATTTCGTAAAATTTTTAACACCCCATCCATTTCACATCACATTGCAACAAAAATACATATTTAGGAATCGGATTTGAACATTTACATATTCGATAATCAATTACAACTTTTTGTAAAACTCAGATAACCAAATTGCAATTAGCCCTTACTCTAGAAGAAGAGAGTAAAGGATTTTTATTATGTTGAACTTCTCAGTAAAGTTTTATTATTTTTATTTTTAAATCACTTTTTCTTTAAACTTTATTTTAGAATTTCTAACTATGATTTACATGTTATAAATATTTAATTATATTTTATTTCTAAGTATGACCAATATTTATCTTGTAAATTCTATAATTTAAATTTTGTAAAATATTAGTTATTATAATAAGAAATTAAAAGATAAACTCTAAATAACAAGTCATCTCTATTTGGGTTGACTTATAAATTTAAAAAATTATGAATGTGTTGAGTCAATATCTTAATATTTTAATTTTTAATAACTTTTGAATTAATTAGAGAATAAAAAATCGTATAAAGTGATCTTTTGGAGGAAGAATATGCAATACGATAAACTTTAGGGGTGTAAGTTATTTTTTAACGACTAACTGAAGGAAGGTTTAAATTGCAACGAAATTCCTTGTACAAGGTTTTTACGCAATCATTATTTATACAAGGTTTTAATTGCAATGAATAAACTTGTACAAGGTTTAGTTTGCAATTATCTCCAAGAAGAATAGTTATATTTAGGGCTGTTATATGAACCGAGCTGGCTCGAGCTCGGTTCGTGAAAGCTCGAGCTCGAGTGAGCTTGAATCGAGCTTGAACCAATTGTCAAGCTCGTTTTGTTATCGAGCCGACCGTGTTCGACTCGTTTAGCTCGTTAAAAGCTCGAGTTCGGCTTGATAAGCTCATTAAACTTGAATTCTTGTTTTCGAACGGCTCGAACTCGGCTCGATAAGCTCGTTAAGAACATATTTTTCTTTTTAAAAAAAGCCTAAGCTCGAGCTCAGCTCGTCAAAACTTGAGTTCGATATCGGATCGAGTTGTTCACGGGCAGCTTGCAAGCTCGATTCGACTTGAGCTCGAACAAACAAGTGGGCTCGAGCTCGAGCTCGATAAAAGCTCGAGCTCAATAAGTTTTCAATGAGCTCGAGCTCGACACCCCAAAGCTCAACTCGGCTCGTTTTCAATGTATTCTTGAAACAAATATGGTATATAAACGACATGAAGACATTCAAATACTCAACCATATCTTATACAATGGCTTCTCATCTAAAGATGATGCATATTTTCACTAAGGGAGGGGCTATTTCCACTACAAATTATACTAATACACTATGTATGCTAAAATTTAGGATAATTGTTAAGTATGTTGAATTTTGTACCCTTTAAACGCTTACCATTTTTTTTTTTATGTATATTGAATTAGTTTTCTAACAAAACACTTCCTTAGGCCTTGTTTGTTTTTTCTTCTCAGATCTTATTGTGGTCTGAATGTCGGATTTAATCAGACATTTGAGATTCAGATTGTTTGTTTTGTTTTTACATTCAGACTGAAATATCACGGCCTTGTTTTGTTTTTTCTTTTCAGATCTTATTGTGGTCTGAATGTCGGATTTAATCAGACATTTGAGATTCAAATTGTTTGTTTTGTTTTTACATTCAGACTGAAATATCACTTATTTAGCTCTTATTAATCAGATGTAAAATGAAGACTAATTGAATAAGTGGTCAATCTCTATATTTTACCGGACAGAAGTACCTACACTGTAATTATCTAATTCCAACTCTACCCCTTTCACTCCTCTGTTTTTCTACAGTTCCGCTTTCTTCTCCTTCTACATCTCCATCTCTACATCGCTCCACTTCTCTCTCTCTCTCTCTTTCTGAACACAGTTTTCAACATTCATCCTCTTCTCCGCCCTCTCCTTCTTCGGCATATCCATTGGCATGGAGATGCTCCATGTTCGTGGCAAGAGAAGGCATTGCGGATGGAAGTGGATCGAGCTTGAGATTTGATGGAACACTCGTCTCCCCCATCAGATCTGAACCATCAGCGGCGATTTCGACTTCTCCATGGCTCCCCTCCCTCTTCCTCTATCTCCATCTTCTATCTGGTTCGATCTCCCCCTCTTTCGCATATCTTTATTATTTTGGGTATTTTGTTGTTATTAGGTTTAAGGCTGTATGTTTTGGGTGGGTTTTGAGAGTAGGAGAGCTGCTGGTGGTGGTCGGGGAGTCACTGTTCCGACTTGCGAAATGTCAGATAAGGTTATTGAAAAGAGGTTGGTTGCTTTCTCAATTTCGCCATATATGTTAACTCAAGTTTTGGTGAAAACAGGGAGAAGCACTGACTAAAAAAATGCAGAACATAAGAAAGGTAGTAGTACCAAATTTGTGGAATGATCTTGAATTTCTTATTTCTTGTTTTGGATTAAAGAAGAGAAATGTTGATTGGGTTCCAGCAAATATTGGGTGAATTCAATTTATGTTCTGCCATCTGGGATTGATACAAAGGGTGAGGGGAGGGGGAGGGGGAGAATGATTTTTTCATTTTGGATTAAATTTAAGATATTGAATTCAAGGTTAAAATTGGAAAATGGATATATTTACACATTCAGAAACGAATTCAGATGAACAAACAAACAGTTTGAATAATTCAGAAATCAGTGTTCAGACGCTACCTCTTATTGATTAAGCAATTTTCAGACTTGAAATCAGATTTCAGGACTTAACACTTAAAAAAAAAACACCACCGAAGTCTGATTGAATAAGTGGTCAATCTCCATATTTTACCGGACAAAAGTACCCACACTGTAATTATCTAATTCCAACTCTACCCCTTTCACCCCTCCTCCATTTTTCTACAGTTTCGCTCTCTTCTCCTTCTCCATCTCCATCTCTACATCGCTCCACTTTCTCTCTCTCTCTCTCTCTCTCTTTGACATTATTTTCATTAATTGAAGTTTTTTATCTTCTCAATATTAACTAATATCATATGTTATTTTATTCAGTTATTTTTTCAAATTAAAAACAGTATTACATCTATCTTAAATGAATGTTTACTTTTATTAAAAATAAAATAATATAAAAATATTATAAGTTTACGTATATAATACCTTTGAAATTTATGATTATTATGTTGATGTCATAAAATCATGTCACTTGCCTCTTTGTCATTTTTTTTCGTTTTATTTTTTAATTTGTAGTGACAAAATCTCTCATAATATACTTTTATTTTCGAACTTTTGTCATACAGGTTTTACTTTTTGTTGTTTAAGCATGATTGAAAACAATTAGTTTAATAGTAAGAAGAAAAGCATACAAAATGTTCATACAATCTTTTTTTAATTTTATTATTATTTTTCATGTAATGATACAACTAAAATTAATATGCTAGATATTAAACAGTGTTTGCAAGTATTTGTTGTCATTAAACTAAATAATGAATTCATTAATAAATGATTTTATTTATAATATATTAAACATACTAACTAATATTTTGACAAGCTCCTTCATTTTTATAAATATTTTCATAAACATTTTTTTAATATTAAGCCAAATATAATTTTTATATGAAAAAAGTACGCGACGGTAAGTGATTTGATTATTTTAGTATGAACAAATGAAAGATGAAAAATATAAATGAAAAATGAATTAAGATTAAAATTGATATGGTACTATCGAAATATTAAATATGGTTGTAAGATACCCGCGTGGAGGCACGAGGGATCAAACACGGAACTTTATTTTACAAGTTAACGGAGTCGCCACGTTAAATTAATTTTAAACCCAATTTAATGAAAATGGTTAGAGAAAATGAGTTCAGAGGTTAGGTTATGTCTTGGGAAAACATAGTTCACCCAATCCACCCCGGAAATACGGGTCTCCCTATGTTTGTTGACCAAAGTGTGCAAGTGTGTGTGTGTGTATTTTAAAAATGGGAGAAACCGCCTTTTTAACAGAAAATGTTGGAAAATTAACAGAAAATGGGTTTATTTGTAAAGATCTTGACAAAATCAGGTTTAAACAAAAGAAACATCCCCTGGACTAACCATCCGTACGGAGGTTAGGGTCGTCCTGGGGTTTTACAGATTTATCATAAACAGTCTAGTTTCAGGCAGAAACAGAGCAGTCTGCTGAAACTGGACAGAAATGTAACCTTTTCGGTTTGTTATTGTACATAAACATTTCAAATGTTCATTCCTATGCCTTTGATCATTAGATTGAACACCAAAACCAAAGATTTGGGTATGATCAAGACAATCATTGGAGAAAGAAAGATAAAAGGTGATGAACATGGCTTTGAGCCAAGACAACCATTTGAATGGGTAAAGATTGAAACTTTAACATCCAAATGGATGGTTTATCCAAGATTAAACCCTTGGGACAACAAAATCAACCTTTTGATGGATAAAGATTGAGTCTTTACCATCCAAAGGTGACATTTTTAAGGCTAAATCAAAGTTTGGATGATAAAGATTGAAACTTTACCATCCAAACATAATCATCATGACCAAAGATAAACAAATACAGGATAAATGTACAAGGCTCTCTTCATATGTGCAATGGATCACCAAGCCAAAAGTAAAGACATGAAAGTAAATGCAAGAATGTAAATGACATAAACATAACAAGTCATGATCATCTTTTGATTTCAACCCTTAATCACACATAAAGCATGAGGGTATCTTGGAATCACCTCATGACTTGGTTCCAATTCATAAAATCACATAAAGGTAAAGAATGGAAATGAAATAGACAATAATGTAAGCAAGATAAATAACAAGGGATATGAGATGAAGAGGAGATGGGGAGAAGGAGGCCTCACCTATCTTGGGTTCTAACCTATCTTCCTCTCTTTCACTCAAGTATGGTGGTATTTTTGTAGAGTTTTCCTTCTGAAATTGTGTTTCTCCCCCCTGAAATGATCAGCAAGGGCTTTAATTTATAGGGACCTAGAGGTCCTAAACCATCTGTACGGATGGTGACTCCTCGGAGCCAAACCATCCGTACGGTTTATCTTGGCGATATCTGGAACTTTCTACTTTTTATTCCAGAACTGTCCTAAGGTTTTTGGTTTATCCTAGCGAGGTCCTAGCCTATCAGGTTTATCCTCAAATAGTACTAAGAACTTCTCTAAGTTGGTTTTAATTCAGATTGGGGTACTTACAGAGCCCCTCGGCAGCGTTGCTTTAGGAAAGCGGGGGTGTTGACTTAAAAAGTATCCCAATATGTCTATGATGGGAGGATGGGTTAAATGGCTGGACCTAGGGGTATAGGATTCCTATGTATCCCATTTGCAGGGAATCAAGCCTAACGTAGTTCAAGTGAAGGAAATTTTTGAGACATGGGAGCTGTTTGGCGGGAGCTTACCCGGAAGGTTGACATCTTTCATCTTCTCCTAAGATGTTTTGGTAGGTAAATATCTTTTATCCTCTCTTAAGACCTTTTGTCACGGTAGTCTAACCGAAAGGCGGATATCTTTTATCCTCTCCTAAGATGTTTTGGTAGGTGGATATCTTTTATCCTCTCCTAAGACCTTTTATCACGGTAGTCTAACCGAAAGGCGAATATCTTTTATCCTCTCCTAAGACCTCACCTTAGTGGTTTTCCTAAGGTTCTATCAGAGTCTTTGGCCTTACTCCCAGTTAGGACTGCCGGGAAATTTTGACTTGACCTCTTTGGTCAAAACCAGGACTTGGTCAACACTACTATACGTGATGGTTTGACTAAGAGAATGGGCTTACGTCATATTTGGACTGCCAAGAAACATTTGATTTAAAAGGTATGGGCTTACGTCACATTTGGACTATCGAGAAACATTTGATTTAAAAGGAATGGGCTTACGTCACATTTGGACTGCTGAGAAATATTTGATTTATAAGGAATGTGCTTACGTCACATTTGGACTGCCGAGAAACATTTGATTTAAAATGAATGGGCTTACGTCACATTTGGACTGCCGAGAAACATTTAACTTGACTGGTAGATTTTACTATCAAGAGTCAACGAATCACATTTTAATTATGCAGGGACCTAATCTTCTCCTAGGTCAAAATCATGTTGCATGAGCCAAAGGAGAGAAAATATCCGAGGTATTTATGATTTGGTTGGGATGGGGGCTTTCAATGGATGGTATTATAAAGCCAACTTCCAACAAGAAATCATCAATGCTGTCAGGGGATAAAGTATCCGTACGGCTGCTTCAGTAGGTGTACTGTTTGCATTGAATTTTGTTCCAGGTCTGGTTCTCTCTTCAAGTGCCTTAATTTGGAGTCCAGAAGCAGTTCATCCTTTTCATTTCGAAAGCTTTCTTTTCCATGGAGCATCTTCTTATGGAGAAACCACCAAAATTGTCCAAGACTGACCAAGAGTGTTTAGAGGGCAACCTTAGGCTCTGGATGCGGCATCACATGAGGGAGAATAAGGGTGTCTTCCAAGCTAAGTTTGGACTCAAGTCCCTTTGGTCTTTCAAAGAGTTCTTCCCGGATCTTGAGCTTTTGAGGGCCGCCGCGACCTTTTGGGATATTAGGAGACATGTGTATTGTTTCTCCTATAATGAAATCACACTGACTTTTGAGGATTTCAGGGCTTTGGTGGGTGGTGTGGACACGGAGGTTATCGCTCTCCCTTCGATTGATGACATAATGTGTGTCGAGAGGTTGGTTTCTCTCCTTGACATTCCTTTAGAAGAGGCTCAATGCATGGTTCTTGACCACACTTTCATTGACATCTCGGATCTTCCCGAGAAGTTCATGGATTGCAAAGATGAGGCTTCTTGGAATGCCTTTGGGTTGAGCGTTCTTGCCTTTTTCTACATGGTTGGCTCCAAGGGTACTTGCCATAAAGTTTTGTTGAGTATCCTTGAGGAATGTCTTGCGGGGAAAGATATCGTCCCTTTAGTTTTGGGTGAGACCTTTCATGGAATGGACCGCTTAGCCTTGGGTAATGGCTTCATGCGTAGCGGTAGTCCCTCTCTTCTTACCATATGGTTGAGGGAGAGATTGATGGCCATTCCCGAGGCTCCTCTGTCTCACAAGCCGTGGTCTTATTCTTTGAGGCGCATACTTTTGGATTTTATCCAGAGCGATTGGGAGGCTCATATGGCTCGGTTTCAGACCTCACAAATCCGTTGGTGGATCCCACATTGGCGTATTAGCTCTGTGAGAGAGTACCAGGATGGCTCTCCTATTGTTTGGGTGCCGGGACTCCTGGGATCATCTTTCTATATCCCTTCTTTGGTCCGTAGGCAGTTCGGATTGTTGTAGGATCCTTTGGAGTGGTCGGGTGTCAACCCAGAGCATCTGAGACCTTTGTCATTGTCTATGTGGGATCCATCCACCATTTTACTCCTTACTCAGTCGTGGACACATTCCCTCTTTCCGGCTCGGGTACTTCTTAGGGGTGTAGCTAGCACGGTTCTAACCACGGTTTACTTGGACTGGTACGAGCAGACTATGGGACAGACTCAGAGGCTTATTGAGGAGAGGCGTGAGGCCATCCTCAGAGGGGAGTGCGACACTAGTAGGATTTTGAGAGAGACTGAGGCTGTGGCGAGTGGGCACAACTATACTGGAGATACTGTTGAGGACTATCTGGCTCGGGCCGAGAGGAGGATGGCTGTAGTCCCTAGGATCAAAGCACGGATGGAGGATTTCCAAGCTCAGGCTGCAGCTGACGCGGCTTTGAAGGCAGCCTGGCTTATTGAGGAAACTGGGAGAGTTCCCGAACTGAGATTTTTGACGTGGAAGAAGAAGAATCGAAGAAGCCAAAGGAAAAAATGGAAAGGTGAGGAGCATTGATGGCCCTATTGTCCTGAGTATCCACCCATCATCATTGCATACACATTAGTTTACTTAGATGTTTTATTTGTGTTTTTAGCATGTTAGTTTGAGTCGAGAGTAGACCATGCTTGAACTCATCGAAGAAGTGTTTTAACTGTAGTGACAATGGTTGCTTATCTTGGATCTCTGTAAGGCTATGTTTTCATCTGTATGAAGCCTCTTTTAGAACCGAATTTTGGATTTTATTTATTTTTATGACCGGAACAATAATTGACTGCCTACGTTCCCCTTTTATAAATAGGACTAAGGGGCTCAGGTTATCGTAGTTCTTTTCCATGAATCGCGGTGCGACCCTGTTTTTTCTCTAGACCGCCCAAACGGGTTTTTGGTCTAGGTGGGTATATTCTTTTAGCACCTAATGTCTAGCTCTTTTTTTTTTTTTTTTTTTTTTTTAGGCAAAGTAGCGGCGGAGCTTATCACCGGTGATCGGGTGCATGAAGGGATTTCCATCCAAATCCGCGAGTCTCATTGCGCCTCCCAAAAAGATCTCTTATACCACAAAGGTGTTGGGTTTCGAGGTAACATGCGTAGCGGAATATAGCATTTATAATTTATAGAAATCCAAAGCCCATAGATCCATTCATATGATTATATCAAATACATCTACAATGAATACTAGAATACTAACCCTTGAAGCGTTTCCTTAGCAACCTTGAATTCGGTGGAGCTTTTCGAAACTTGATCACAAACACGATCACGAACAAGATCACGAACTTGAAGATGATAAGCGTCACCCTCTAACGGTATCCACACCACGAACGAATTTCAAGAAACACTTGATCTTGGTTGCTAGACCAATTTATGAAACTAGCTTTCACAATGAACTATATGGAATTAATATGTGATCTCTTGTTCTTCACTTTTGGGATCTTAGAACAAGAATAAAATCTATCAAACTCTTTGGAAGTTGTCACAAAGCAATAGGAATGATTAGGCTGATTAAAGGCTGTTTATATACTTGTTAGACCTATTCCAAATAGGTAACAAGTGATTAAACCCGTAAGAAAACGCATTGGAAAAGCCTAGTCCGAACAGGACTTGAGGTCCGCCCGGGTCCAGCAGCTGGTCCGCCCGGGTTCACATATGGTCCGGCCGGGTCATGGACAAGGTCCGCCTAGACCTACCCAGTTTCCAGTTTTCTCCTTTAATTTCCTAATATTCCTCAAAGGCCCTTCGACCTATAATTCCAATTAAGTCCTTTTAAGATTCGTTCTAATGTGTGTGACCCTTTAGGATTATACTAAGTTGGCAATGGGTGTAAACCCATATGATATGATTGGGTTCTATCAAACCGTTATACCTACCCAATTAGTATAACTATATAAGTTCGTATCCCTTTAATAGAACATATCACAATCTCTTTGTTTACGATGTCTATTGAACGTAAGCCATGGTCAATGGTCAACTTACATTGTTCAATGCTTTCTCGATCCCGAATGTATTGATACAACAAATCATATTTGAGCACGGCCATGCATTTCATCAATACCATTCATTGAGTGGCCAAAGCTTGACATCTCTCTTGACGAGGAACAAATCCCATCTTGACTTATTACTCTTCCCTACATGAATCCGATTATGCCAATCATAGTCTTTATAACTACCCAGTTAGGGGTAACATTTGAATATGTCAAATATAATGTTCATCAAGTGGAAGACTGTAATAATCTCAGGTCTAAAGATTCAAGTGATATAACTATATGAGATTTAATTATGACATTATGACCATGACATAAATCTCATACGGGTCAGTCCAATATTAGTTCTCCAACAAATACCCACAAGTTTAATTGTATCCCATACACCATAATCATCATATGATTATCTATTAAACTTATACTAACAATTAATCATAATTATCAGGGATGGGGATTATTATAATAAACATGCAAATGATATAATAGTCAAACATTCAATATCTTTATTAAAACATAATCAATAGATAACATTAATCGTTCACATAACGTGGCTAGAGCATACAACACCAACATCCATACGGGTTCCCACTTCCCATCGGGGTTAGACCTACCCGGGGGTTTCACCTTAAGAACCAAATCCCCTACCCGAATCTCTCGGGGTTTCACTTTTTTATCAAAGGCCCTTGCCATTCGTCCTTGGTAGGCACGGATATGTTCCATCACTTTCAGACGGCGCTCGTCCAGTAAGGCCAATTCATCATGTCAACTCCGGAGCCAGTCTACCTCGTGAATTTTGTTTTCTAACAAGATTCTTAATGACGGGACCTCCAACTCGGCCAGGAGCATGGCTTCCATCCTGTAATTCAAAGCGAAAGGGGTTTCTCCGGTGGCAGTCCTGACTGAAGTTCGGTAGCCCCAAAGTGCTAGGTGTAGCTTTTCAGGCCAATCTCTACCCCGTGTTGCCATTTTCTAATAATCCTCTCAAGTGTTTTATTGGCGGCTTCCACTGCGCCATTGGTTTGAGGCCTATAGGGGGAAGACTTGTGGCGAGTGACTCGAAACTCCTCCAACAATCGGTTGAACTCGCCTTCGAAGTGTGAGCCATTATATGTGATGATCTCATTTGGAATCCCATAACGGCACATGATGTTTTCTTTTATAAACTCCGCAACCTTTTTCGAGGTTAGGACATTGTAAGACTTGGCTTCGACTCATTTTGTGAAGTAATCCACGGCTACCAAAGAAAATTCATGACCATTGCTCTCAGGTGGAGAGATCTTTCCAATGATGTCAATTCCCCAAGTCGAGAAAGGCCACGGGGTTGTCATGCAATACAAATGATGAGGCGACAGGTGATTGAGTTTGGAGAACCGTTGGCATTTATCACACCTCTTCACAAATTGTATGCAATCGATTTCCATCGAGATCCAAAAGTACCCCATTCGCAAGATGACTTGCATTAGGGCCTGAGTGTTCATGTGAGGATCGCATACCCTACCATGGACTTCTTTCATGAGCTCTCTTGCCTTTTCTGTGCTTATACATCTTAGGATGATGCCTTGGTGGCGTTTCTTATACAAGATGTCTCCTAATATGACATAGTGAGATGCTAACCATTTTAGAGCCGTCATGCCTTTGGCCTTAATTCCATTCTTGTATTCGCCCTTTTCATTCATGAAGGAAGCTTCCCCTTCTTTGAGGAACCGGTAGATCTGGTTGTACCATGGTTCTTCTACCTTTTCCGGGATTTTTTCAATCTCACAACAGTAGGCTGGGTTTTCTTTCTTACCAACTTTGAAGGGTTTTATTGACCTTCCTTCGGGAATTTCTACCAAGGTGGCCAATGCATCCGCAAATTGGTTCCGATCTCTCAGTAAGTAATGGAAGCTAACTTATTTGAATTGGGCCATGAGTTCCTCCATGTGGGCATGGTATTTGTGCATCCCTGGGTCTAACGTCTTCCATTTGTTGGATACTTGATTGATGATCAAGGCTGAATCCCCATATACTTCCAACTCTTTCACGTTCCTTTCAAGGGCAGCTTCCAACCCAGCCGTGCATGCTTCGTATTCGGCGGCATTATTAGTCACATCGAAGTTTAATTTAATGGCGATGGGCATGTGCTCGTCCTTAGGATCAACCAAGAGCATACCAATGCCGTTCCCCCTCTTGTTCACGGCACCATCGAAGAACAATTGCCATTTGTTATCGCTTTCGAGAGCGAAAATTCCTTCATCGGGGAATTGTGGTTCGGATTCCTTTTCTTCATTACTTGGGAATTCCGCCAAGTGTTTGGCCATGACACTCCCTTTGATTGCTTTCCTCACCACATAGCTAATATCGTATTCCGCTAGGAAGAAGGACCATTTGGCAAGTGTTGGGTATGCTTATCTCTTAACCCTCCTAATTTTGTTAGAATTGATTGATACCATCACCTAAGAATATTCTATGGACTTTAGGACCCTATGTAAGAAGTCTTATGACTTCAATTTTTTTTAGCTAGGTCCATTCTTTAGTATATGCTTAGAATATAGGACTTGGAGCGAAAAGGAATGAAGATCTAAGCAAGACTGTGGTCACTGCGCAGGAATTCTCTGCGCAGGACACCACTGCGCAGGTCTCTCCTGCGCAGCATCCTACCTTGCTCAGTTTTCAATACATTCAGATCACCCAACTTGGAAAGCGCTTAGAAGATGCACGCTTATTAAAATGCTGAGGTGTGCAGAATCGACAAAGCAAGCACACTCAGCAGATCCAATGATGGAGACGCGCTCAAGAGAAATATTTCAGATGAAGACAGCAGTCAACCTTCTAGAAGAAGCTTTTGAATTTGGTCTTCATGCTCAGTCTCCAACGGCTCTAAATCACCTGCGCACCAATCATATTGTGCCAGGTCATCATGTTTGATCAGAGCTCCAACGGCTATAAAGGACACCTGCGCACCAATCATATCGTGCCAGCTCATCGTCCTTGCTCAGAGCACCAACGGCTAGTTTTAAGCTCTCTGCTATAAATAGCCTGCTCATCTTCATTTCCAAGTTGCTAGAGTTTGTGCTTTCTAATATCCTTGAAGTTCTGAAGATTGCTGATTACTATTCCCAGATTCAAGATCAACCTTCAAACCTTCATACCTTCAAACTCCTGCTCAGATCCTAAGCCTTAAATCACCAGAATTCTTTGTGCTCTTCATCTCATAGATTCATAGAGCCCAGAATTTCTGAACACACACACACCTCTTGAAGCTTCGATCATTTAGATCTTACTTCTTGAGATACACCGGTTTAGTCTAGGATTTGCTCTTCATAGATTAGATCTTTGAGATTGTTTGTTCTTCATTGTTGTATCTTGTAACTCTCTCATATAATAAGATCTCCTTTAGAAAATCCAAGACTAACCATCTTGGTAGAGGACATAGATCTTTCATTTATCGAACCTCTCCAAATAGCTTGTTCATTATTCTCGCTGTTTATTTCCTGCTTAATCATTTCTGAATAACTGCTTTGTTTGATCTTATCAGATTGCTTTTATTGCTGCTGTGTTTGTTATTACTCATTGCCTTAGAACATTTTATCCAACTCTTTAAGCCAAAACTTAGCGCGTGCGTTTTTATCTCTGCGCAGCTTTTTCCTGCGCAGGTGCTGCTTAAACTTCCGCTGTTCATTTCACACTCTCTCTGCGCGCTATACTTAGCTTATTTGAGAACTGTGCGCATATGCCATTGTTTTGCAAAATGGTTCGAAAAGAATTTTAAAACGCTATTCACCCCCCCTCTAGCATTTTTCATACCCTTGTTGCCCCTTTGGGACCAACAAGTGGTATCAGAGCAAACACCTTCATAACACTTGTTCTGTTTTTCAAGCTTAACAACTTGGGTGCCGATTCAAGATGGCTTCAAAATCTTGGGCAATGGCTAACTACTCACATGTTCCAGTGCTGAATGAAGATCACTTCGAAATCTGGAAGCACTGCATGCTCACTCATTTTTCCTCTATCGACGAGATCCTCCACGACATCATTCTTGAAGGACCCTACATTCCAATGAAGGCCAATCCAGATGCTGCTACCAACAAGGATAATCCTACAATCAAGAAGGCCAAAGGGGAATGGACCGATGAAGAAAAGAAATGGGTTGGCTACGATGGAAGAGCTAGAAACATCATTCTTAGCACTCTAGACCTCTCCATGCACAATCAAATTGTGAGCGGTGGAACTACTAAGGAACTATGGGATGCTATTAAAGGATATGTGAATGGAGACAAAGTAAGCAAGGAAAACAAAAGATTTGTGGTGCAAAGAAAATTCAACTGCTTCATGAGAAAGGATGGTGAAACCTTGAGACAAACTTATGATCGCTTCTGTGCTGTTGTTAACTCTTGTAAATCTCTTGGAACTACTTTCACTAATAAAGAAGTCAATTCTCAATTCTTAGATGCGCTAGGTTCCAGATATGTGCACAAGGCAAGTCATCTGGAAGATTCTGGATTTCTAGATACTTGGCCTCTGCACAGTTTATACGCTAACTTAAAAGTGTATGAGCTAAAGCTTGATCGAATTGATGAAACTGAAGGTAAAGGAAAACTTGTTTCCTACATTGCGCAAAAGGAACCTGCACCTGCTCAAACCTCAGACAAAGTCTCTACTTCCTCTTTACTTGAAATGGATGATGATGATTTCGCTATGTTCGTTAAGCGATTCCAAAAATTCAGGAAATTCTCTAAGCCAGGATCCTCAAGTAAAGCTCCAGCTAAATTCTCTCGTGGCAGAGACTCAAAGAAAGATGAAGAGTTGGTCTGCTACAACTGCAGAAATCCCGGTCATTTTGCTTCAAAATGCCCTACTCCAAAATTTGAGTACATGAAGAGAAATACTGCGCAGAGATCATCAAGGCAGCGCGGAATGATTGCTGAAGAAGACGGCGCAGAAAAGGAACTGAAAACTTGGATAGAGACTGACACTGAAGACAGTGATGGTGATGACTCTGAGGATGGACTGCTCTGCTTGGTGGCCAATGCTGATGCTGATAGCGATTCAGACAATGATCCTGATACGGACACAAAGGCTGCGCCAAGGACAATTCAGAAGAAAGGTCCCACTATCACAGAACTGGTGGAAATGGGACAACTGACTCCAAGCAGACAGAATGGCAAGTACTTATTTGCCCGAGCAGACCTATCAAAGAAATTTGTAGCTGCGCCTCCGCGCAAAGAATCTCTTGAAATTCCTGCTGAAATTGTAATAGAAAAGAATTACTCTGCTGCTGAGCGCGAGTCTATTTTTCAGCAAGCTGAAAAGGTAATCAAGAAATTTAATTCTATGAAAGAAGCAGTGGACTTATCAATTGGAGAAATTTCACAGCTTAAGACGGAGAAAACTCTTTTAAAATCTGAGATCACCCTCCTTAAGGAGCAGATTAAGAGCATGACTCCTCTTACTGAAAAGAACCGTTTTCTTACAGATTAAAATGCGCTATTTAAAGCAAGAAACGAAGAATTGGCTGCTCAAGTAGCTGATCTCACAAAGATCACTGATGAGTGGACCAAATCTCGTGTCACTATGGACCAAATTCTAGAATCCCAAAAAGCCAGTGGAGACAAGGAAGGCTTGGGGTTCTCAACTAGTGATAACTTTAAATGCGCAGTTTGTTCTGAAAAGGAAAAGGAGTTTACACCACAGCAAACTATTGAAATTCCTAAAGCAAAGCACTCTGCTTCAATGGGTAAAAGACAGGAGAAAGTCCAGAGACAAAATTTCCATTATGTCTACCCAAAAATGCAAACTGGGAAAGCCAAGGGTAAGGCTAAAGTTGAACCTGCGCATGACAACTCATATTCTGACTATGGTTGCGCTTCAACTTCAAATGTCAAATTTGCGCAAAAGGGTCATGCGCATGAAAGCCATGCGCCTCAACGCCAGATGCGCATTCTTAAGAAAAGCACACCCAAACCTCAGAAAATGATATTTGTCAAAGCAAGTTCATCTGCTCCAGTAAAGAATGCTGCGCCAAAGAAAAGTAAAGAGTTTGTAAAAACCCAATCTATAAGTGGCTTTCATCATTGTGTTGTGTGTGATGGTTTAGGTCACAAGGCTGCAGAATGCCTTTTACGATTTGCTCCCAATGCCAAGGGACGTAAAAATCCTACGGTCAGACAGGAGTGGGTTGTCAAAAGTTGCTAACTCTAGGACCCAAGAATAAAGGGGACTTGGGTTCTTAATGTCTATTTTTCAGGTCTCCTGCTTCACTGCGCACTCTTCACAAGCTAAAGCGCATATATGGTACCTCGACAGTGGATGTTCTAGACACATGACTGGAGATGTCACTGCTCTTGAAGATGTGCATGAAGGAAGAGGTCCCTCTGTAACTTTTGGAGATAACAACAAAGGGCACATAGTTGGATATGGAAGAATCAGAAAAGATAAAGTGTGCATTGAGAAAGTTGCGCTCGTAGAAGGTCTCAAGCACAACCTGCTCTCCATATCACAATTCTGCGATAAAGGTTTGGAATGTCACTTCACTGCAACGCACTGCTATATCAAAGATGGCATATCCGGACTGACTTTGCTCACAGGGACTCGTAAGACTAATGTTTACATTAGTGATCTTACTGCTATAGATTCTATCACTAATCTCTGTTTTGTAGCAAAGAATGTAAGTGAAAGCAGCTGGCTATGGCATAAGCGCCTAAGTCATTTGAACTTCAAGTATTTGGATAAGCTAGGAAGGGAAAATCTTGTCAAAGGACTTCCCAAAGTAGCTGACCATCATGACAGAAAATGCGCAGCATGCCAGCTCGGTAAACAACCTAAGCAGTCTTTCTCCAGCAAGATTGCCTCCTCAACTTCCAAATGTTTACAACTGCTTCACATGGACTTGTTTGGACCGGTCACCACCGCGAGCATTGGAGGAAACAAATATACTTTAGTTGTGGTGGATGACTACTCAAGATACACATGGGTCGAAATGATGATATCCAAAGATGATTGCTATGATATCTTGACTGCACTATTTCGAAAGCTCCAAACTCAAAAGGAAGACGACATCATGAGCGTTAGATCAGACAATGGAACTGAATTCAAGAATAACGGTGTTGCTCAATACTGCGATGACCATGGAATTGATCACAATTTCTCTGCTGCTGGAGTTCCTCAACAAAATGGCGTTGTGGAAAGAAAGAATCGCACGTTGATTGAGGATGGAAAAACAATGATAGCTGAAGCTAAGCTTCCAAAATATTTCTGGGGAGAAGCTGTCAACACTGCTTGCTTTACTCAGAATAGATCCCTCATCAACAAAGCCTACAACAAAACTCCATATGAGCTATGGAGAGGAAGAGCGCCCAACATTGCTTTCTTCAAGATTTTTGGCTGCAAATGCTATATCCTCTACAACGACAAAGATCATAGAGGTAAATTCGATGCCAAAGCAGATGAAGGTATTTTCGTTGGGTATGCCAAACACTCTAAAGCTTTTCGTGTTTTTAATAGAACTACTCTAGTAATTGTAGAATCGGTACATGTTACTTTTGATGAGCATTCTCTCCTTGAGCCACATTTTGCTCCAAATGATTCTGATGATTCTGCTGAGAATGTTGAGACAGGTACGCAGCCACAAACTGCACCTGCGCAGAATGATAATCAAGATAATCAAAGTCAGAATCAAGCTAGTCCATCTCATGCGCCAACGACAGATGCTACGCCAGAAGTTACAACTCATGATACGCAGACACCCCCTCCTGCGCATGATGTTTCTCCGCTTCAGAAAATCACTTTTGATGATCTCGATGCTGGAGCAAATGAAGTACCCATTGAAGATCTTCGTATTCCTACCACTCAACCTAACTTACCTCCTAAGGTTCGTGAAGTTAGAGATCATCCAACTTCAAATATCATTGGTGATCTCAATGTAGGGGTTCGTACTAGGAGAGCATCAAACTTTGATGATGAATATCACTCCTTTATCTCTCAAATCGAACCAAAGAAGATTGATGAAGCGCTCCAAGATTCAAGCTGGGTTACTGCTATGCAAAAAGAGCTTAACCAATTTGAGCGCTGTAAAGTTTGGACCTTAGTTCCCAAACCTCATGACCAAGGAGTTATTGGTACAAAATGGGTATTCAGAAACAAGATGGATGAGAATGGAAGCATCACCAGAAACAAAGCAAGGTTGGTTGCGCAAGGCTATAGGCAAGAGGAAGGAATCGATTACGATGAAACGTTTGCGCCTGTAGCAAGACTAGAAGCTATCAGAATTTTCTTAGCTTATGCCTCTCACAAGAAATTCAAGCTTTATCAAATGGATGTGAAGAACGCATTTCTCAACGGAGAACTCCAAGAGACGGTCTACGTAGCTCAACCTCCTGGATTTGAAGATAGCAGATTTCCAAATCACGTCTTCAAGCTTCAGAAAGCTTTGTATGGACTTAAGCAAGCACCAAGAGCATGGTACGATACTCTATCAAAATTCCTGCTAGAGAAAGGCTTCAAGCGCGGTAAAATCGATACAACTCTTTTTATTGCTAAGTATAATGATCATTCTTTACTTGTTCAAATTTATGTCGATGATATTATATTTGGTTCTACTAATGAGTTACTTTGTAAGCATTTCGAGAAGCTCATGAAAAGCAAGTTTGAAATGAGCATGATGGGAGAACTCACATTCTTCCTCGGACTTCAAATCAAGCAATTGAATGATGGCATCTTCATAAATCAAGCCAAGTACACAAGGAACTCACACTCTCTCTGCGCGCTATACTTAGCTTATTTGAGAACTGTGTGCATATGCCATTGTTTTGCAAAAGGGTTTGAAAAGAATTTTAAAACGCTATTCACCCCCCCTCTAGCATTTTTGTCACGACCCGAAATCTAGGCTCTATTTTATTAGTAATAAATAATTATTATTTATTTATTTACTTAATTATTTATTTAAATTATTATTTATTTAATATTTAATTGTTATAATATTTATGCCTAGCATTTTAATTGAGTCGTTTGTGCTAGTGTGAATGTTGGGTCTTAATTGTTAGTAGGGAGTGTAGTATTTGTGTGTAGTGTGAGAGAGGGGGCCTAAGTGTAACATTTCGAATTATTCCTCCCTACTCCCCTCACCTCCCTCACCTTCTCCCTCACTCTTTCATTCTCCTCTCCCAGACAACTCTCTCTCTCTCATCCTTGGGTAAGTTTTCTTTCTTTCATTCCTTCTCTCTTCATTTACTCCTTCTTCCTCCCATTATTATTCATTTCTTAAAACGTGAACATTGTTTAGATCGTCGCTAGGATCGCGTAGAGTAAAAAAGAATCGAAATCCATCAACTTTGAGAAAATTCAAGTAAGTTACTTTTCCCCCATTTCAATGCTAAAATGTTCATACCACGTTTATATGATGATTGATGTGTTACATTTGAAGTTTGGTTGGGTTTTGAATTTGTTTGGAATTTATTTTGGGTTTTGATCAAAAATGGTGAAAACTTGAATGTTGGGTTTGATTCTTGATTTTGGTTGTTAAATATTGTTTTAGGAGTCCTTTTTGACTTATAAGTTGTTTTGGTACATTAGTATGCTAGTTGGAATGTTGGATTTTGGGTGGAAATGTGTTTTGGGTATAAAAATGGAAGAACCCATGTTGTTCTTCCCGATTTCTGGCAATCCGGAAGATTGGGCGGCCGCATAAAAACTCCTGGGCGACCGCGCACCTTTCTGAAAGCTTTTGTTCTTGTTCTGAGGGATTTTGGGCGACCGCACGGTCCATTTTGGGCGGCCGCACAGATCTCTGAAAATTTACATTTGTGGTTAAGTTGTGATTGAGGAATGCGTTTTGGTCCAAATCTTGGGTGTCCTTCTAGTTGACCTTAGTGAACATTTTAGTACGCTCTAGTGATAGAATTGGGTCCTTTGTGATCAAGTTTGTGTTTGAATTTAATTAAGTGTTAATTGGGATTTGGAACATCTTATTGAGATATTGTTGGTTTGACTTACCTTTGTGATGATCATTTAGTATCGGTTTAGGCATCTTATGATGTGTTCGTGATCATGTTCTAATAAGTGTAACCTTTTTGGATTAGTTTGGGGTGTTTAGAATGGGTTCGTTAAGCACGGAGATAAAAGTGAATTGGCAATTGGGTACCTACGGTTTGATTAACCTTAAGTTGTATTCATTCGGATCTCTTATTTGGAATTCCAGGTGTGACAAGATGGTTGAGTTCATAGTCCTAGTATATCTTTTGAGTAAATGTTTATGATCACTTTGGTATTAGTCATTGTGCTATTTGTGAGCGACCGTTTGGGTTGCGCTCTTTATGAGTAACTTGTGAGTATCATATTTAGGATGTATTTGATACGTGCCTTGTCTTAGAATCATCTTGTTTTAATGATCAATGATGTTGTGCTCTTTATGAGAAATTCCGTTTATCGTTGTTGTGCTCTTCATGAGAAACTCTTGTTATCGTTGTTGTTAAACTCTTTATGAGTACCCGTTACATCTTTATGGTGATTAATTGGTATGGTTCCCTACTTTGGAATCTTTGGTTGTTTATCGAGCTAGTATTTATTACCTAGCATTTAATTGAAAGTCCAGCTGGTTATTTGTGTATCGAGTCAGGCAATGGATAATGCTATAATGGCACGAGCCAAGTCCAGTATAGCATCGCCCATTGGTCCTTCTGTCCTCATCCAGATTGGCCTTGGTTGGGATGAGCTAGCTCCGTTGTGGGTATTCTAGCTAATCGTTTTGGAGCATGACTTTGTGGCATGGCTCCCGCCCCTTGTGGCACTTTATCATTGTTATTGGTTCCGGTACCGGGTTTCTCTTCAGCTTTTATGCTACTATGAAGATGGATTGTTTGATTGATGGGTTGATTGGTCGCTTCTGACCGGGGATTCCTCTTCAGCTTTCATGCTATTATGAAAATGATGAATGTTGGTTATTGAAGCTGCGCAGCGACCTTTATTTGGTTCTTCCAGTTGGGTGAAACCTTGGCTATGTATCCACTTATGAGTGTTTATTTCAGCTTTATGTGTTGTTTGATGAGCTGGTCGTTATTTCCAACCGGTATGGGACGGTTGGCGATAGGGAGCCTCTCATTTGTTGTTATATGTTTATTTATATGACTGATTATTGGATATTACTGTTTGACAGCATGTCACTTATTATTCCGCTGCTATCTGTCTTATGTTAATTGCTATTGGTCATTGCATATTAGCATGTCATGTAGTTGCATTAGTAACTTACTGAGATTTATTCTCACCCCGTTTCTTGTTTCAAATTGTTTTCCTTAACCCCCCACCCCCCAGGAGGAAAAGGATTAGGATTCGCGGATCGAGGAGGACGTCGAGAGGATTGAGATTTTGGGCAGGTTGTTTGATTGGTTTGCATTATTTAAATGTATAACCTTTTGGGGATAGTTTTACCAATCAATGACGTCATTAAGAATTGTATATTCGTATTTTGTTGGGCATAAACTTGTGGAAGTTTATGATAGTTGTAATCGGTTGTTATCAAACTTGGTTTTGTAAAACTTTGGATCATCACCTTTTGGTATCAAATGGAATTTTTAACTTCTATATTTTAGAGTTTTGGTCTTAAGTCGACGTCCAGATCGCGTATTCCGGACCCGCGGGTTCGGGGTCGCGACAGTTGGTATCAGAGCTATGGTTTAGCTCTATGTATAAGTATAGGTGGATTAGTATGACCTAGGAGGGTAGTGTGTTCGGAGTGAGTAACAATTGTTGTTTTATGCAGGTACTTGTTTGAAATGTCTCGAAGGAGAAGTGGTGAAAGTAATACCGGTAATGCAAATCGGAATGAAACAAGGGATGAAGCCCGTGCAATGTTTCAGGGCATGTTTGAGGCGGCCATGAAGGCCATACATGATCAAGGTCCGAGGGTAGAACAAGCACCACCCCGCTACGGATTGGAACAATTTCTGAAATTGAAACCGGTTGAGTTCAATGGGGAACCCGATGTAAGGAAGGCCGAGCTATGGATTGAGTCGATGGAGAAAATTTATGATGTCTTTGGTTGCACCGATGAAAACAAGGTCCGGTTTGCGTCTTATAAACTTGTGGGTGCCGCCGAGCATTGGTGGAAGGGTGTTAAAGCGAGTTGGGATGATACTCACACAGTGTATGCATGGGAATTGTTTGTGCGAAAGTTCAAGGAGCATTTCATTCCGGTAGTGGATCAAAACCGAAAGGAGATCGAGCTGCTCAACCTGGAGCAAGGTTTGTTGTCTATAGCTCAGTACTCGGCTAAGTTCACAGAATTAGCCCGGTATTGTGACTATCTTGTGCGGACCGAGGAGCAGAAAGCTACGAGATTCATCCGGGGTTTGAAGACTTCTATTCGGACTCAGCTTATAGCCCAGAGGATTGTGACATTTCAGGATGCGGTAGACCGGGCATACTTGATCGAGCAAGATATTGGGGAGCATAAGAGGAAAACCGAGGTTGCAAATGCGGGTAAACAAGTAAGCCATGCTAAATCTCAACCACATCACCGTTCAGATAACCGAGGTAATTTGGGAGCACCATCTCAGTTTAAGGGACAAACCGCGCTAGGGAATCCGGGTACTACTTCGGGGAAACAAGGGAAACAAGGTAGGTGGCTTTGCACTTACTGTCAGAGGGAAGGCCATTTGGAGGATAAGTGTTGGAAGAAACAAGGAAAATGTATCAATTGTGGTCAACTGGGTCACTTCATAAAAGACTGTCCGAGGTTTAGGGTTCAATCATCAGGAACATGAACCAGTACTTCACCGGGTCAGAAGAGAGATGCTTCGGGGAACCCTAAGGTTTAGGACAGAGTAATTGCGACCAATCAGCACTCACCAGGTAACGGATAAATTTCAGGAGGTATTATTTTGCGTCGTGAGAGCGAGCGCGTGCATTTTAGGATCATCGCATTTATGTGTTTCTGTGCATTAGTTACATTTATTTCTTCTGAGTCTTTGACTTGTGTGTTGTAGGTGTCTACTCCTATGGAGGAGTTTAGGGTATCTGATGAAATCTTATGTGCTTATGATGTGCTTAAGTATGGTTATGTCTCACCTGCTAAATTAGCCATGTTGCTATTGCAAGATTTTGATATTACTATTGCTTTAGTCTATTGTTGTAGAGGGATTGTTATATTCTCCATTCCTAATTTCTTAAAATTGTTTGAGACCGTTCCCTGGGTAGAGTTATACCTATCTTTTCTTAATTGAAATCCGAGTATTTAGTTTCGGTCAATTTGTTGGGTGTAATTATCATTGTAAGGTTTCTACTTTCTTCTAAATAGTACCTAGTGTTTGAGGAGAAACTTGGGTTAAATTGGGGTATTATGGTACAAGGTTGTAATTCTAATATTTAGATCAATATCCATATTGTATCGGTTGAGTTATAGGAGTTGAGGATTCAATGAGGATCTCTTGAGGAAAATTTTGGTCACTTTTAGTGCATCTCCGTGAATGTATCGGAATGGATTAGCATGGAGAGGTGTACGATTTGTTATGGATGATGAGTTTGTGGTAGGAGTTATGATCATTAATGGTGGTAAGCGTGTTAAGTTAGAAAGGACTAAGTACATTTTGGGAGAGTAATAATTTCTCGATCTATGTTAAAGGCATTTTGAAATTTTGGTTAGATAGTGGTTCTATGGTTCTAAATCCCTTCTTGGTGGCGTTTCCCGAATTGGATCAAGAGTATGTGAAGGAAGTGGAGTATCAATACTTGGGCATAATATAGAATACTACGATTTGGTATTTGGTCAGTTGGAACGTTGCTAGCTAATTGGTTTATTATGATGGTAGTACTATTGAGCCTAAGTATCATTAGGTTAATAAATGTATGCGTGAAAGACTAACTTGGGTTAGCTATTGAGGATTGAGATTTGTTGATTTCCTTGGGTATATGAGCACAGATTATTAAAAAAAAAAAAAAAAAAAGGAGCTAGAGGAAATCCCTTGAAGATAAATTTTAGATCATTTTCGGACTGTTGCGTGTTCGTAATTATTTTAGGCTTTCAAGGATTGGAGTTTTATGACGATGATTTTATGGAGTAGATTTAAGTGAACCTTTTGTATCAAAATTTTGGGTTTATATTACGCCTCTAGTTTAAGGTGCTACCTAGAGCGAGAGCACTATAGTGGGAACCTTTAGAGATATAGCCTTTGGTGAAGATTTTGGGGATGGGAGAATTCCTTTAGCGTTTCATATTTTAAAAGCTAATCAAGCTCGAGATGGTAATGCTTTGAAATTCCGGGGAATAATACTAAGTATGCGATTTACAAATGGAAGTACCTTTGCGGTGTAGTTAAGGTTATGAATAAGGCGAGCTTGAGATACCTCGAGAATTATGTGTGGAATTAATTTGGATTCTTCGATTTTAGTACGGATTTTGATTAGTAATAAAGTTAATGATGGAACGATTCGATTCGAGAGGTGGTGTTATCGTAAGCATTACTTAAGGTTACCTTTTAGTGGGTTAGATTGAACAATTGAGGAATTTGAGAAATGGAGGAACTATCGTATCAGTAGCTATTTGGTCTTTCGGGTAAGTCTCGTTAAAATTCGGGTCGAATTTTCTTTAAGGGGGAGTGAATGTCACGACCCGAAATCTAGGCTCTATTTTATTAGTAATAAATAATTATTATTTATTTATTTGCTTAATTATTTATTTAAATTATTATTTATTTAAATATTTAATTGTTATAATATTTATGCCTAGCATTTTAATTGAGTCGTTTGTGCTAGTGTGAATGTTGGGTCTTAATTGTTAGTAGGGAGTGTAGTATTTGTGTGTAGTGTGAGAGAGGGGGCCTAAGTGTAACATTTCGAATTATTCCTCCCTACTCCCCTCACCTCCCTCACCTTCTCCCTCACTCTTTCATTCTCCTCTCCCAGACAACTCTCTCTCTCTCATCCTTGGCTAAGTTTTTCTTTCTTTCATTCCTTCTCTCTTCATTTACTCCTTCTTCCTCCCATTATTATTCATTTCTTAAAACGTGAACATTGTTTAGATCGTCGCTAGGATCGCGTAGAGTCAAAAAGAATCGAAATCCATCAACTTTGAGAAAATTCAAGTAAGTTACTTTTCCCCCATTTCAATGCTAAAATGTTCATACCACGTTTATATGATGATTGATGTGTTACATTTGAAGTTTGGTTGGGTTTTGAATTTGTTTGGAATTTATTTTGGGTTTTGATAAAAAATGGTGAAAACTTGAATGTTGGGTTTGATTCTTGATTTTGGTTGTTAAATGTTGTTTTAGGAGTCCTTTTTGACTTATAAGTTGTTTTGGTACATTAGTATCCTAGTTGGAATGTTGGATTTTGGGTGGAAATGTGTTTTGGGTATAAAAATGGAAGAACCCATGTTGTTCTTCCCGATTTCTGGCAATCCGGAAGATTGGGCGGCCGCACAAAAACTCCTGGGCGACCGCGCACCTTTCTGAAAGCTTTTGTTCTTGTTCTGAGGGATTTTGGGCGACCACACGGTCCATTTTGGGCGGCCGCACAGATCTCTGAAAATTTACATTTGTGGTTAAGTTGTGATTGAGGAATGCGTTTTGGTCCAAATCTTGGGTGTCCTTCTAGTTGACCTTAGTGAACATTTTAGTACGCTCTAGTGATAGAATTGGGTCCTTTGTGATCAAGTTTGTGTTTGAATTTAATTAAGTGTTAATTGGGATTTGGAACATCTTATTGAGATATTGTTGGTTTGACTTACCTTTGTGATGATCATTTAGTATCGGTTTAGGCATCTTATGATGTGTTCGTGATCATGTTCTAATAAGTGTAACCTTTTTGGATTAGTTTGGGGTGTTTAGAATGGGTTCGTTAAGCACGGAGATAAAAGTGAATTGGCAATTGGGTACCTACGGTTTGATTAACCTTAAGTTGTATTCATTCGGATCTCTTATTTGGAATTCCAGGTGTGACGAGATGGTTGAGTTCATAGTCCTAGTATATCTTTTGAGTAAATGTTTATGATCACTTTGGTATTAGTCATTGTGCTATTTGTGAGCGACCGTTTGGGTTGCGCTCTTTATGAGTAACTTGTGAGTATCATATTTAGGATGTATTTGATACGTGCCTTGTCTTAGAATCATCTTGTTTTAATGATCAATGATGTTGTGCTCTTTATGAGAAATTCCGTTTATCGTTGTTGTGCTCTTCATGAGAAACTCTTGTTATCGTTGTTGTTAAACTCTTTATGAGTACCCGTTACATCTTTATGGTGATTAATTGGTATGGTTCCCTACTTTGGAATCTTTGGTTGTTTATCGAGCTAGTATTTATTACCTAGCATTTAATTGAAAGTCCAGCTGGTTATTTGTGTATCGAGTCAGGCAATGGATAATGCTATAATGGCACGAGCCAAGTCCAGTATAGCATCGCCCATTGGTCCTTCTGTCCTCATCCAGATTGGCCTTGGTTGGGATGAGCTAGCTCCGTTGTGGGTATTCTAGCTAATCGTTTTGGAGCATGACTTTGTGGCATGGCTCCCGCCCCTTGTGGCACTTTATCATTGTTATTGGTTCCGGTACCGGGTTTCTCTTCAGCTTTTATGCTACTATGAAGATGGATTGTTTGATTGATGGGTTGATTGGTCGCTTCTGACCGGGGATTCCTCTTCAGCTTTCATGCTATTATGAAAATGATGAATGTTGGTTATTGAAGCTGCGCAGCGACCTTTATTTGGTTCTTCCAGTTGGGTGAAACCTTGGCTATGTATCCACTTATGAGTGTTTATTTCAGCTTTATGTGTTGTTTGATGAGCTGGTCGTTATTTCCAACCGGTATGGGACGGTTGGCGATAGGGAGCCTCTCATTTGTTGTTATATGTTTATTTATATGACTGATTATTGGATATTACTGTTTGACAGCATGTCACTTATTATTCCGCTGCTATCTGTCTTATGTTAATTGCTATTGGTCATTGCATATTAGCATGTCATGTAGTTGCATTAGTAACTTACTGAGATTTATTCTCACCCCGTTTCTTGTTTCAAATTGTTTTCCTTAACCCCCCACCCCCCAGGAGGAAAAGGATTAGGATTCGCGGATCGAGGAGGACGTCGAGAGGATTGAGATTTTGGGCAGGTTGTTTGATTGGTTTGCATTATTTAAATGTATAACCTTTTGGGGATAGTTTTACCAATCAATGACGTCATTAAGAATTGTATATTCGTATTTTGTTGGGCATAAACTTGTGGAAGTTTATGATAGTTGTAATCGGTTGTTATCAAACTTGGTTTTGTAAAACTTTGGATCATCACCTTTTGGTATCAAATGGAATTTTTAACTTCTATATTTTAGAGTTTTGGTCTTAAGTCGACGTCCAGATCGCGTATTCCGGACCCGCGGGTTCGGGGTCGCGACAATTTTTCATACCCTTGTTGCCCCTTTGGGACCAACAGCAAGTCTCATTCATAATGACGGATTTTCCAACAAGCATTTGATGGGATCTATCTTGGAGATGAGCTTTATTGAGTGCGACTTCATGTAATGCTTTAGCTTCCTTACAACCCATACCAACCCGGCACATGTATTTTCAATGGCGGAGTAGTTGAGCTCGTTTCCTTGCAACTTTTAACTCACAAAGTAGATGTCGTTTTCTACATTTGAATCTTTCTTCTCTTGGGCTAACATGGCTCCCACCGATGTGTCGGTTACCGTCAAGTATAGCAGGAGAGGCTTATCTTTGTGCGGAGGGCAATGGATCGGTGGATGGGTAAGGTAGGCTTTTATTTCCTCAAAATCCCTTTGGCAACTTTTCCGGAAAGCCAGTCATATGAGAAAACCATCATTCCATTAGACCTCGGCGTTCTTTCTTAACAACTTAAAGATGGGCTCACATATGGGGGTGAGTTGGTTTATGAAACGGCTGATGTATTGCAACCGTCCCATGAAAGCTTTCACCACTGTTTGGGTGCGGGGCAGCCTCATCTCCACAATTTCCTTAATCTTTTGGGGGTCAACCTCAATGCCACGTTCGGTAACCATATATCCCAAAACTTTACCACGGGAGACTCCAAAAGTTCACTTGGCGGGGTTGAGTCTCATGGAGTGCTTTCTTAGCCTATCGAAGAACTTCCTAAAGTCGATCAAATGCTGTCCATCGGTACCCTTAGAATGGATGATCATATCGTCAACATACACCTCTATCTATTTATGGATCATGTCATGGAAGAGTGCGGTCGCGGCCCTTTGGTAGGTAGCCCCTGCATTTCATAACCCAAAAGGCATCACGGTGTAACAAAAGGTCCCCCACGGGGTGGTGAAGGCGGTATTTTCTTGGTCTTCCTCGGCCATCTTAATCGGATTATATCCGGCAAAACCGTCCACAAAGGATTTGACCTCAAAGCTAGAGGTTGTGTCCACCAGCATATCGATATTCGGGAGAGGGAAGTCATCCTTAGGGCTTATTTTGTTAAGGTCCCTAAAGTCAACACAACATCGGACCTTTCCATTGGCCTTTGTGACTGTTACTATGTTGGAAAGCCATGAAGGATATTCTATCATCCTTATGAAGCCGACTCGGAGTAACTTCTCAATTTCTTCTTTGACCTGTGAGGACCATTCCGGTTTGATTCTCTGGAGCTTTTGCTTAAATGGTTTCACCTTGGGGTTATGGGAATTCTGTGTTCCATAATGGAAGCATCCAATCCTGGCATATCCTTGTAAGACCATGCAAACACATCCACATATTCTTTGAACAACCGAACCAAGGCCTTCCTCTCGGCCCCTTTGAAGTAGCTACCAATTTGGGTCTCTTTCGATTCATCCGTAGTTCCCAAATTCACCTTAGTCAAAACTTCTTTGGCAGCTTGGGCACGGTTTTCCTCTCGGTCAATAACCTGCTTTGAAAGTTTTTTAATGTATTGTTCATTTAGTGTGTCTGCATTATTAGGTGATTCATCATTAACCGTTTTTAAATTATTAGTTAATTTGTCATCTAATAAATTGGCAATGAGGGGATAATCGGAAAGGTCTATCATTTCATTCAAAGTGAAGAGGAATACAACATTGGCTACAAGCTCATAGTCCTCAGGTGTGAGGCCCTCGGAGGATGATAAAGACTCAAATTCGAACACAAGGGATTGGGGGGACTCGACTATATTAGGCCCTATGACATTTGACTCTAGGGGACGGGGAGCCAATCCAAGCTTTGTGGTCATCTCCTCCTTGCTAGCCATCGGTCTGGAGAGAGTTACCCAGTTCTTTAGGGGCATAACATTTGGTCCAACCAGAGTGCGGAGATCGAAGGCCTCATGGGACCCATCCTCGAGCGTAGCAACCATTGCATCCACGAAGTTGATCAAGTCCGGGACAACCATTTCTTCCCCAAACATCCTTTGCATTGCCAAACCATTCCATTCGTCTTCAGTTTCTTCCTTCTCAACACTTCTAGAGGCCACTTCCTCAAATTCGGATTCACCAACCTTACCCTAAATGGGTTCTTATTTTCTGGTAACTTCGCCGATTGTGGATTCTCCCACAGACAAGGCCTCAAATTGTTTCACAATCTTAGGGACCCCTTTGAAGACATAGTCGTGTTTCATTGTAGTCTCGGTGGGACCGGGCATCTTAGGCATATCGAGGAATGTCCTCCTTATGGGATTGACGGTTATTCCCCAAAACCTTCTAAGATCCTCTTGTAACTTGTCCCAATTGGTAATCATTGACGGCCTCTTTGCATATGGGGCCTCGGTTTGGACTCCTCCCTTCTCACAAAGTCAGGACTCATATCAAAGGTATAAGGGCGGATACTAGGATCCTTGTACGGAATCCCTCGAGCCTTGGCTTGGTTTTTCTTTCGGGCCACTTCTTTATCCATTCTCATGTCTTCGGGAGTTGGTTTGTATCCTAAGCCATGGAGTGTCTTTTGCTCTTTGACCTCAATAATCTTATGGGTACCTTTGAGCTTTCTCTCAAGACCAAGCCCCAGAAGGTAGCGCATTAGGCGCATCATTTTCATGGCGGGAGGGATCCTATCCTTTGTGAGTGTGAGGTCCACACAACAAACTTGGGCTTTAGGAGGTATTTCTGTGAAGCTGGTCAAGATCATGCCATTCTCCTCGTGCTTGATTTCTAGCACGGGAATTCCATTGGTGTTGGTTCCCTCGATAGTGACACTATCCCCATAAATGATTGTGAGGTTGTTCCCTTGCACATACTTCACACATTGGTGGAGAGTAGAAGCTACTCCATTGACCTTATGGAGCCAAGGGCGGCCAGCAAGGTAGTGAAAGAGATGGGAATGTCAAGCACTTGAAAATCTGTGGGCATCATTTGTAACGCCCGTCCTAATTCCTGTTAAATTCTTGCCTTGCATATTTATATGCTATTTTATTTGAGTTAATTATTTAACTAATTGAGCAAGTTTAGGTCCTAAGTGTTCAAAGTTAAAACTTTAGGGTCATTTGTGAAGAATAAAGTTTAGGGGCTAAAATGCTCAAATTGAAACTTTAAGGGCCTTTTTGTTAAAAGTGAAACTATAAGACAATTAAATCTTGTACATGACTTGAATATCCAAAGATTGGAATAATAACTTGAGTATAAGATAATTAATTCTTGTACATGTCTTGAACATCCAAAGAATTGGATTGAGAACTTGAAGTATAAGACAATTAACTCTTGTACATGACTTGAATATCCAAAGATTGGAATGATAACTTAAGTATAAGACAATTAACTCTTGTACATGCTCGAACAACCAAAGAATTGGATTGAGAACTTGAATGTAAGATGATAAAATCTTGTACATGCCTTGAAACCAATACTTGATATATAGTAGTAATCTTGTAAGTGTTATAGAACACTAGAAGTATCAGGACAAGATCCTTAGCTTGAACATCCAAAGATTTGGAGTGTGAACTTGAATATAAAAGGAAGAACTCTTGTTCAGGTCTTGAAACCAATACGTGTGTATGGTAATGAACTTGAAAGTGCTATGAACAAGCACTAACGTGTTAGAACTATCCTTGGTGTGTATGTGCAAATCTTGCATATAGCTACTTGATAGAATGTGGCTTCTTGACTACTTGATATATGGTATGAATAACCAAAGAGTTAGAATGTGGAACTAGATAGACAATGAACAACTCTAAGACATACTTGAATCTAATACGTGTGTATTGAAAGTGCTATGAACAAGCACTAATGTGCTAGTAATTAGTTTTAATCGTGCATATACTCAATGAAGTATATAAAGTATAAAGAAGATATCTTGTTCTTCAGTTGAGTTCCTAAAGAAATACGGACTAGTGTAATATGAAGATAATTCATAAAACAATGATTATAGAACACAATATGTGTTGGAAAATGTATTCGATGATTAGCGATAAATATACGCGAGATATGATTGTGACTAGGTACAATACGACCTATTCGACTACGTGCTTAGAGTCTAAGATGTTGGGCTCTACTTAAAAGTAAGGGTATCGTGATAGACACATTAGTGTGTTAAAGGTTATATGAATATGTACGTGTAAATATTTCATATGACAAAGTGATATAGTATGACATACCCTACTACTTGGTTGGGGTCTGTTATTAATAGACTCTAATTTGGCTTGATTGTGTTACGTGGACACCTTACGTGCCATTGTTATACTGATTTGTATTTGCAAATATAGCATACGTGTACTTGTATTTGGTGAGCACACAATTACATGGTTCATGAAGAGCTAGTCCACTACTTTTGGACTTAGTTCTATACTCTCGTAGTTCAAGTAAATACCTACTTGTGCATTCTTGTGTGAGTCTAGCTGGTCACCTTGCTTGCTCGGAGATGTATAGGTTCACGCTTATCATGAGGCTGGGGCCAAAGTGATAATCGGGTGCCTATGTATCTGCGCTTGACCCCTTACTACAGGCCATAGTAAGGGCATAGCTTCCTTTATTAGAGCAATACGCCTGATAAAAGTGAATGCTAAACTCGTGAACACCTCGTGAATCTTGTTCTTGTGAGTGACACTAGTTACCGGCTCCACTTGTGTACTGCACAGCAGCAACTTGATTGATCGTGATTTGTCAAATGCAATAAGCAACGACAACAATGGTTTACTTGGGAGAAATAAGGTTGGAATATCCTTTGTAACGTGTTAGTTTAACCTTATTTGCTAGTTACTTGATGAGTTGGCTTAGCCTCTCATATACTTGTTTCTTGATGACATCTTGAGCATGATTACTTGATAATCTTCTTGATTTGCATGATTACATGATAACATGCTATGTAGTTGTATCTAGTAACTTACTAAGATTTATCTCACCCCGTTCCTTGTTAATTTGTTCCCCCCCCCCAGGAAAGCAAGTGGTAATACGTTGAAAGGCTCGACTTAGCAGGGGCCTACTTGGCAGGTTGTTCTTGTTTGGGGATTGTTATCCTTTCCAGTATTTGGTGAGGACGATTTTGTATCAGTTGTTTAGACTCAGTATATTGGGTAGACTTGTATAGTTCTTGTAATGCCAGCTTATGTGCTAGGCATGTTTTCCGCTGTGTATAACCACATTTGATTTAAATTTCTTGGTATAGAACTCGTTGTGAGCTATCTTAGCTCGTTCCTATTGAGTATATATATGATGTCAGTTTGATATAAGCAGGTGTCATTCAGTTTCTCGCTTCTTGTTAGTCACGCGCACCAGGTTCGAGGTTCTATTAGGGAATCCCTGGACTTGGGGGCGTGTCATCATTTGCTTTCCAAACCAAAGGTTCAAGGTAACCACCCCCAAGACGGATCGGGCGGTGGAGTCATAGGCTTTGACCGTGATTCTAGAAGGCCTCAAGTTGGCATCTTTAAGGTCAAGTAGATCCATCATTTTGGTTGGAGAACATTCATGGCAGAACCATTGTCAACTAAAACTTGAGGGAGGCGGCGCTCATCCAATTGGACCATAATGTATAGGGCCTCATTGTGGTTGGCTCCAAATTTTGGTAAGTCCAAGTCCGTGAACGTGATGACATTCCCATAATGAACATTCCCAATCATTCGCATGGCTTCTTCGTGAGTAGCCATGGTGGGTACCATGGTTTGGGCCAAACACTCTTCCAATTTGAGTTTATGGGGATAAGATGAAGTGAGAAGAGGCCATAAGGAGATGTTGTCTTGGGTCTTTTTTAGTTGAGTAAGAACGGGATATTCTTTCTCGAGGTCTAGGACTTTCGTTTCCTTAACATAGGAAGGAGGCATGCTACGGTGTTCCGGTGGTGGGGGCTTCTTGGGATTTTCCGTGTGCACTTACCTGGAGTGGGTTAACACACTTACCTCTGCGGGATCACAAACTTCTCCCAAGTCCTCCATGGGTAGTGGCGGATTCGGCCATGTCCCTTTTCTTAAATCATTTAATGTGACCATTCCTCTCGAAGGTTAGACAGATCTACGGATTTCCTCAAGGGAAATGGGGCGGGCATATTTGTTTTCCGCGACACCTGTAGCGTCATGGAGCTTTTCCATGGTTAACATGCAACATAAATAGATTGGGAATACTGACTCTTCATTATCAAATTCCAATGGTTGGGGTAGCGGTGGTAAGGATAGGAAATCCTCCATAACGAGAAATTTTTCTTCCATCTTTAGGGGCGGAACACGAGGAGGCACTGTAAGTACCCCAATCTGAAATTGACCAACTTAGAGTAATTATTAGCACCATTCAGGGATAAACTGATAGGCTGGGACCTCACTAAAATAAACCTAAAATTCCAGGACTGCTCTGGAATTAATCTTGGAAAAATCCAGAAGCTCGCCAGGCTGAGTCGTACAGATAGTTTGGGTACTAGAGGGGCCAATCCGTACGGATGGTTTGGGCACCCTCAGTCCCTATAAATTCGACCCCTGGCTGATCATTTCAGAGGGGGGGGGGAGAAAAACGTTTAGAGAGCAAAATCTCTGTAGGATTATCGTCAGAAGAGTGATAAACACATTTGAGTTAAAAGAGAGAGAGGAAGATATGCTAGAATCAACATTGGTGAGGCCTCCTTCTCCCCCACCCTCTCTTCATCTCTTTCTTCTATTACTATAGTATTATTGAAATGGAACCAAGCTTGGAGTGATCAATGGTGCCCTTCATACCAAGTGTATGATTGTGGGTTACAAACCATGATGATCAAGGCTTGTTATTATTCAAGTCTTTTACTTTATTGTCATTTATATTAATGCAATTTATATTAAAGTCTTTACCTTTATATCTCTAAATTTATGTCATTTACTTTCAAGTATTTACCTTTATGTTGAATAAGTGGGGAAATAATCAAGTTTGGGGGATAAAGTTTCAATCTTTATCATCCAAACTTTGATTCAACCTCAATAATGTCCATTTGGATGGTAAAGATTCAATCTTTACCCATCCAAAGGTTCATTCTTGATATCCCAAGGCTTTTCCTTGGAAGAATCATCCATTTGGATGTTAAAGTTTCCATCTTTAACCATCCAAATGGTGATTTTGGCTCAAAAGCCATGCTCATCAACTTTCTCAATTAATATACCCCAATGATTGCCTTGATCACACCCAAAATCTTTGTTTTGGTGTCTAATTAGTGATGAATGGTATAGGGATGACTTAATTTATGTTTTGTTGTAAAGAAATAATTGAAAATAATCAAACATTCCAGTTTTCAGCAGAGTGCTATGTTTCTGCCTGAAACTGGACTGTTTCTTGATAAATCTGTAAAAACTCTGGGACGGCCCAACCAACTGTACGGATAGTTTAGACTAGCCGGACGGATGGTTTGGCCATGTGGAAAGTTTTTCTGTTTAACCCTTTTCTTTCATAAACTTTGGAAAATAAACCCTTTTTGTTAACTTTTTAACTGGTTTCTGTTAAAAGTCAGTTTCTCCCATTTTGAAAATACACACACATACTTGCACAAGTTTAACAAACTCTAGGGAGACTCGGTTTTTCCGAGGCACTTTGGGTGAACTACCGGTTGAGTTCTTCCCAAAGCGTAACCTGACCTCCGAACTCGCAATCTCAAACCTTTTTTGTTAAATTTGGGTTTTAAAATTAAATTAACGTGGCGACTCCGTTTCTTGAACATAAAGTGCCCATGTTTGATTCTTGAGGGAACTTTTTCCGTTTTCCCGCGGGGATCTTACAGTGGCGAGTCCGCTGGGGAATAAAGTGTTTTCAAACTTCTTTTTAGAAGCTTTGGGGACACTTTTTTGTGGGTCAAACTCCCGTCCCCGTTTGTTGACTTTGTGTGTGTTTTGTGTGTATTTTATGTTTCTGTTTTGATTTCTGGGAATGAAACTGTTTTGGGATTGCAATAAACTGGGGCTTGATGATATTGAAGCTGAAAATTTGCAAAAATAATGGAACTCCAGCCCTAGCCGTACGGCTAGTTTTGCTGGGCCACAGAATGTTTCAAGTTAACAATTTTGTGCAGGGCAGAAACATTCTGATGGTCCCCTTGCTTCTTCTTGTCCAGGTTCCATTTACAGCCTCTACTTGTGCACATTTACCTCCTTTTTTCTTAGCCAAAAATGAATTTTCAAAGCTTGGTAATGCACAAATCTTTTGGACATAAAATTGGGTTTTCAAAGCCTTATTGTGCATTACCCCTTTTAATAAAAGTTTTGGTTTCTCAAATTCTTTTGTTGTGCACAACCTTTTTGTACAAATGATTTTCAAAAGGTTGTTCTTGTTGTAAAATTTTGTCTTCAAAAACCTTTGGTTGTGCACAACCTTTCCATGTACAAATTTTGACTCTCTCTTGTTCATATCTTTGCTTGATTACTTGTGCAAATTACTTGTTTAAATTGTTTGTCCATGTCTTGTATATACTCTTGTTCATGCTCATGATATTAAAACGCATTGAAAATTTCTATTTTGACTAAAAAAGGAACGTAGAAGGCTTCACACAACACGCACTCGACCTTGTGCACGTTCCAAAAAACCCTTTAAACCTGGGATGGATGCCACAATGCAGCTTGATTGGTGCTCTTGTGCCCTTCTCGCGCGCACGGGTCCATTCCACCTCCCCTTCCGAGCCGAGTCAACCACACATGTCCGTGACACATAAATACCGTGACCATGGTTGGTTTTTGGTCTAGCTCACGTCATCACATCCCTAATACGTGTCCAAAGTTAATTATGGCCAAGTTAACGCCCGAGTCACGACTCCTTGTGAAAGCAAGTGTGACCAAGGTCATCTTTGACCCGGTCCTTGACTTTTGCGTTAATGTTAACCATAATTAACCAAAGTCATGTATTAAGGATAAGGTGACACCATGTTGTTAAGCCCTAATGTTTGGTCCGTCCTAATCATCCTTAAGCCCAAGGTTAAGGTCTGAGATACCTCATTAAAATGGGATAATGCCGGAATTTCGTTGAAGCGTTAAGTCAATCTTAACCTTAACCGGGGCTTAACCATGATAAGAATGGCACATGCATTGGAGCTTTATGATGTAATAGACCTTAGGAATGGTTATTTTGGTCTGTGGAAGTCGCGTGTCCTATTGGACCCTCGCCCGGGATAGTCCGTCCTTGGGAGTGTGCAATACAGGTGAAAAACGAGGGGTCTATAGGCGTAGTGATGGCCTCTACTGATCCAAGAATTAGAGTAGTTGCGAAAAAGAAGAGAAATCTTTTCCAACCATTTAGGAATAAAGATGCGTTTTAAGTAAACTTGAACGGATAACTAACTGCACCTTGCATGAATTTGCTCTGTTTTGCTTCTTGTCTTTGACACTTTGTTTTCTTGCGTTAACAAGCGTCATTTTGTTAAGTCTTTGGATGGATCCCCGTTAAACCCCTAGGCGTTGTCCCCTCGGTCCCCATTAAGATTCCCGTTGAAACCCTAGGCGTTGTCCCCTAGGTCCCCATTAAGATTCCCGTTGAAACCCTAGGCGTTGTCCCCTAGGTACCCATTAAGATTCCTGTTGAAACCCTAGGCGTTGTCCCCTAGGTCCCCATTAAGATTCCCGTTGAAACCCTAGGCGTTGTCCCCTAGGTCCCCATTAAGATCCCCGTTAAATCCCTAGGAATAGTCCCCTAGGAAGTCAGTCAAGTCCTTGGATGGATCCCCGTTATCCTCCAAGAAGTCAGTCATGTTCATCTTTTCCTCTTAGAATTCCAAACCCGTTCGAACTACGGTGACCTAAGCCTCTCATCGCGTGGGACCCCCTCCCTCGTGGTGAGGGGAACGTAGGCAACTTCGGCCCGGTCAAATATCCCAAATAGAGACACATGTGTCTTCGGCCCAAGCAATTTTTACCCGAGCCTAAAGCTACCTTTTGTCTTCCCTGTAGCTCAGATGAAGTGGAAGAGAGCATCATGTCGCCGCCTAGTGCGTGTGGAGTCAGAAAGTTCCCCGGTCACCATAACTTCTCCGATCTGGTACCTCAGAAAGATCACCTCAGTGGACAGTATCTTGAGAAATGACGCCACGGACAATCCGGTTGGCCCAACGAATGAAGAGTCGCTCCAGGCTCTAGAAGCCTCCGGGGCTACGGAAAAAGTCATCACAGAAAGCCACAAAGAAACACAGAGTCCGTTTGATGAGTCGATGAGATAAGGAGGTTTCACAGCTCTACTCCAAACTGAAGGGCCCTTCACCAAAGTGACCAATCACAAAGAAGAGGTGGAAGCCACCCAACCTCTGAATTGCAACCAAAGATTGTCCCCTCCATCTCACCAGAATATCGAGACCCCTATTTCTTAGACCCAACACGCCATCATCCACAACGAGCCTCTCATTCAGACCCCCCTCACTCCGCCTTATCCCAAATCCAACATCTCCCATAGGACACCTTCTATAAAACCCCAAACATAATCCACTCAAAAGGCCTGCAAACCACTGTTCACACCAGTTACGCCTCAAGCATCATACCCACCACACTTTCCCAATCATATCCCTTCTCGATCTGATGCCATCAAACAAGTCACCAGAGCTTAGTCACTGTTTAGACCATATATGGATACCTGAACAGGCATCACCAACTTGCCTCCACCAGATTTCCCGATGAGATTCCGGGGTGACCCGTATCATTTCTACAATCCAAGACCCTTTGAACCACAAGCTCCTTGCATGCCTCCAATGTATATTCCTGCAAGCAACCAAGGTTATGGGTATGCCTACACCCCTGCGCCTCCGCAAAATCCCCTCAATCATCCATTGGGAAAGAGAAAAGGAAGCTAAATTCGAAAGGACACTCAATGAGAACCCCTTTGCATGGAGAGACGGTGATTCTTGTCCCCGCCACGCTCCGATCAATGATGAAAGAAAATCCAAATGCCAAGCCGAGCCCCGTCTCACAAAGTTTGAGGATTTTGAAATGCCCGTAAGCAAAATGTTTGAGGGATTGGTCAAACAAGGTCTCATGAGGCCCCTCGAAGATTTTCGGCCAAAGAATCATGATAAACGCCGCAGCACCACCAAAAGGTGTGCCTTTCACAACTTCCATGGGCATAATACCGATGATTGCACAGCTGTGAAAAGCATCATCCGGAAATTAATCGCGGAAGGAAAGCTTGAATGCCCTCGGTTGGGAAATCGAAAATGAAGCTACAGCTATGGTCAGAAGCAGAATGTCAAAAAAAAAAAAACCTCTCCCATCCACCTCCCCTTAGAAAGAGTCTGTTTTCATCCTTAGGAAGAGTCAGTTGCTTTTAAGATGTGTGGTAAGCCCTTAAGAAAGGTCAGTTAGGTTTAGAGTCTTGACTCCCCGGTTGATGCCATGTGGTGACCATTCTGAGTCCATTGTCAGTTTTCTTAATAAAATTATTATTATTATTGCCTTGTCAAAAGTTTGCAAAAATGTGTGTGAGTCTTTCACTCAAAACAAAAGTGTGTCTTTAAAAAAAAATCTTAAAATAAAAGATCAAGTTTTACTAAAAGGCTAATCCGATAATGAAGCATTCTTCTCAAATCCCGGTTATAATTTCACCTTGAGGTTTAATATGCTAAAGTCCTTTGCGGCCTTGTCCATTGGAAACATCGACCAAGGAGCCCACATCTGAATTGGCGTCCGAGACAACCATCCACGTGAACAACAAGGAGAAGCCCGTGCTTCGGAAGCCCAAAGGCGGCTACATCAAATGGAGGTCTGTACCCTCGTCGATTCTCATGCACAAAGGTTGCGCGCCTCGGAAGGAAATCACCAAAAGGAGATGGCCGAAGCAAACTCTCAACTCATGAGTAGACGGATCCGGAAATTACAACGCCAAGCCAAGTGGAGACCTCGCGACATCTTTCCCGATGACACAGAACCCGAGTTCCACGTGGAGGACATGGAATATGCCGCTGACAACCCCTCCAACAATTGAGGAAGAAAACGGATCATCATACCTCATGGGAGCCCATCCCTAAAAAAAATAAAAAATAAATGGGTCTTCCAGCTTCGTAGGATCTAGACTTTCACCAAAGTCCGTCTTGGTCTGTGTCTTTTTATTTTTACAAAGGTCCATACTTGGGACATGTATGTACAAAGTTATCTAAATAAAAGAGTCATTTTCATTCTCTTCTCTCTAGACTTGAGACATTATTTGCAATATACATTTACTCTTGAAATTGCCTTCCTTGTATTATCAATTGATTGCTACGTCCCTAAGATGATGAATTGACTTCTAAGCATACTAGTCAATGACGACTCATTAAGGATGAATGGACCTGACACAAATGAAAAATGCTAAATGCAAACAATTAATCTTGATGTGAATAAATTTTGTGATCAATTGGCATGAAGAAACCATTAATAGCAAACCTTCCCCGATACACAACCCGATACACTTTTCCGATACAAGTTCTTGATGCACATCATAGGCATCCCGAGACAATGAAAAGGCAAGGATGTTGTTGCTCGACCGCCAAGATTCAACTGCGATCACACATGCGCAACCGACCAAGGGACTTCCCGGATCCTCAAAGTCAAAGCGAGGAGTGACGGACATTCTACCAAGGGGCTACATATGAGTCAATGTCAAAGATAACAAGTTGGGGCTAATGTTTCCCCTCTCTCTCTCTCTAAAAAAAAGAAAAAAAAAGAAAAAAAAAAAAAAAAAAAAGAAAAGAAAAGAAAGATGAGAGGAGAGGAGATAAAAGAAATGAATAATGGAAAGAAGGAAAAGAAATGAATATATGCGAAGAGGAAGTCTGCAAAAGTCTACCTCGAAGAACATCCCGAGGAGTTCACCACAAAGCAAAGCGATCTACATCAGCAAAGCAACAATATCCTTCAAAAGGATACCAACTTCAACAAAAGACGATCCATTGCCGAACTACGGCGACCTGAGCTCCTCAAACTGAGAGGAGAGAAAAGAAATGAATAATGGAAAGAAGGAAAAGAAAAGAATATATGTGAATAAATGTTGTGATCAATTTGGAACCTGGACAAGCAGAAGCAAAGGGACCATCAGAATGTTTCTGCCCTACAAGAAATGTCAAATTTGAAACATTCTGTGGGCCCAGTGAGACCATCCGTACGGCTAGTTCAGGAGGTCCATTATTTTTGCACTTTTCCAGTTTCTGATCCATCTAGCCCCAGTTTATGGTGTTCCCAGAACAGTCTCATTTCCAGAAATCAAAACAGAAACATAAAACACACAAAATATGCACATAAAGTCAACAAACGGGGACGGGAGTTTGACCCACACAAGGATATCCCCGAATCTTCTAAAAAGAAGTTCGGAAACACCTATTCCCTAGCGGAGTCGCCACTGTAAGATACCCGCGTGGAGGCGCGAGGGATCAAACACGGAACTTTATTTTACAAGTTAATGGAGTCACCACGTTAAATTAATTTTAAACCCAATTTAACGAAAATGGTTAGAGAAAATGAGTTCGGAGGTCAGGTGTTAGTACCCGACCTGAAAATGAGTTTATTAGGACTTTCCCAAAAATACAAGGACTTTATAGGAATTAGAAACCTTGCAAAGACTTGTCCCGGATTCCCGAAATATCTCATTTATGGCAAAATCTATCAAAATAGGTAATAAATGGTTTCCTTAAAACCATGCAGAAACCCTAGCTTAAGAATCAAGTCAGCCAGCAGAATTGGCCACGCAGCCAACCTTGCTACGTGTCGACTTTGGCCACGCGGCCACTCTTGTCACCGGCTTCAATCATGGCCAGGCGGCCAGCTTTGTCCCAGATGATCTCAGCCGTTAGATCTTCCCCTCAGTTTACTATATAAACCAATCCCATGCTATTGGTTAAGGGTCCGCTTTTGAGAGCTCTAAGTCCAAATTTTGGAGATCTTAAACACTATTTTCTCCCTAATTAAAGATTCAAACACTCAAGAAGATCCAAGGTTTATTTCTTGCCAACATAGGTAAGTTTTCTAACTTTTTCTTCATGTTCTTGCATCATTTTTAATGTAGATATTTTATATTCATGTTCTTGCATGTTTATTCATAGTTTCTTCATATTCTTTGCATGCTAATTCATATGTTCATAATATGTTCTTCGCATGTTCTTTGTGTTCATAGATTAAAACCTTATTTATGCTATATTTAGGGTTGCGATCTTCATGTTTGCATGTTATTTCATAGCCGATGATGATCGAGGGTTCATCAACCCGAGGATGATCTAGGAACTACTTCTAAACCCTAAACTTTAGGTAATTCCCCCTCATTATGCATGATCCCGATTCTTCTGCCTATTCTAAATTCTTCTCGAACTACGCTGACCTGAGCTTCTCACATTGAGAGGAACGTAGGCAATCTTCGGATCCGGTCTCAATCACTAACACACTACATACACCGCATCATGATAGAAAGACCGATCAATTCGGGCAATAGGAGTGATAACGTGAATATTCTTCTCTTGTTGTAATTTGACCCCCGAACCCATTAAACATGCTTTTTCTCAAAGTTTTGGCTATAACTAAAACGGCGTGGCGACTCTCATAATTTTAATGTTGCTATGAATATTCTCAAATTCAAACACACGTATTCACAGTGGCGACTCTGCTGGGGAATGCTTTGAAACTTTTTCAAACTTAGTGGGTCTAACTTTCGTCACATCATGATGCTTGCCATGTTTACACATGCACACACTTTCCATGTTTACACACGCACCTCACACACTTTCCATGTTTACACATGCACCCTACACACACCTGCCATGTATACACATGCACCCTACACACTCCTGCCATGTTTACACATGCACCCTACACACACTTGCCATGTTTACACATGCACACACTTGCCATGTTTACACATGCACCCTATACACACCTGCCATGTATACACATGCACCCTACACACACCTGCCATGTTTACACATGCACCTCACACACACTTGCCATGTTTACACATGCACCTCACACACCTGCCATGTTTACACATGCACGCTACACACACTTGCCATGTTTACACATGCACACACTTGCCATGTTTATACATGCACCTCACATAGTTGCCATGTTTACACATGCACCCGTGCACCCCGCAATGTTAATACTTGTACTTTGTATATACCTTGTATCCTTGTACGTTTGTTATTTTCGCCTTAGTATTAGGGTCAAACAAAACTCTGCTATGCTCCCTTGTACGTTATTTTCCTCCTCCTGCATTGCATAGCATCATTCAAACATTCAAAACTTCTCTCTTTTATCCTTAAAAAGAATTAGTTTCTTGCCACACACTACCACTAGTCCGTGTCAGCACTGCACAGGTCCCTACTACCCGGAGTATTCGATGTGCAGGAATTTGTGCGCTACTGCCTCACATTTTTCGAGTCACTCGTCTACTCCACTCACCGTGTACGTTCCACGAGCGGTGGGAACCTTTATCCTACCCGTGTCAACCCACACATAGAGATTAGGACACTCCTTGGACCAACCATTTAGGATGTAAATAAATGCAAAACTTTTCGTTAAATAAAATGTGCATTGCATCTAGGCGACCTCTAAGGTCCATCGCTCACCCCCTGGGCCATCTATCAAAATTCCTCATCTTGGCCTATCTAGGTTACCTACCCATCATTGCGATCCATTTGGGTCTACCCTTCATCTCGACCCGCTTTGGTCAAAATCCCACCATCCTTTGGCCTCTTAGGACAACTTTATCTACCTTTGACCTCCTAGGTCAACCTTTGACCGCCTAGGTCAGCCTTACCACCCTTTGACCTCTTAGGGCAACTTTGACCCCCTAGGTCAACCTTTGACCTCCTAGGTCAACCTTATTCGCCTTTGACCTCCTAGGTCAACCTTTGACCCCCTAGGTCAACCTTATCTACCTTTGACCTCCTAGGTCTACCCTTGACCTCCTAGGTCAACCTTTGACCCCATAGGTCAACCTCATCCGCCTTTGACCTCTTAGGTCTATCCTTGACTGCCTAGGTCAACTTTATCCGCCTTTGACCTCTTAGGTCTACCCTTGACCTCCTAGGTTAACCCTATCACCTTCGACCTCTTAGGTCACCCCTCGACCTCTTAGGTCTACCCTTGACCGCCTAGGTCAACTTTATCCGCCTTTGACCTCTTAGGTCTACCCTTGACCTCCTAGGTCAACCTTATCACCCTCGACCTCTTAGGTCACCCCTCGATCTCTTAGGTCAACCCTTGACCGCCTAGGTCAACTTTATCCACCTCCGACCTCTTCGGTCAACCTTTGACCCCATAGGTCAACTTAATCATCTTTGACCTCTTAGGTCAACCTTTGACCCCCTAGGTCAACATTATCACCCGTTGACCTCTTAGGTCAACCTTTGACCTCCTAGGTCAACCCAATCACCTTCGACCTCTTAGGACAAACTTGGACTCCTAGGTCAACCTTATCCGTTTTCGACCTCTTAGGTCAATCTTTGATTCCATAGGTGAACCCAATTACCTTTGGTCCTAACCCCCTTAGGTCGAACCGTCATCTTGACCCACCTAGGTCATTATTTGACCCACTGTCGTCCAGACCAACCTAGGTCAACCCGTTTAGGTCCAACTTGTCCGTCTTAGGTTAAAACTACCCCTTCACCTTTGACCCGTCAAGGTCAACCCGTGACCCGCTTAGGTTGACTTACCTATCTTGGATCCATCTAGGTCAATCTCCAACCTTCCTTAGTCCACCAACCCGAATAGGTCAACCTTAGACCGGCTTAGGTCAAACCATGTCTATCCCGCTTAGATCATCCCATAGGCGAACCACTACAACCCGCTATCTTGATTCATTCATCATATAGGTCAATCCAACCCTTCTCATTTAGGTCGACCTATCCTTTACCCATCTAGGTCAACCCACCATTATCGTCGCATCCTAGCTTGAACCATTTCTTGTCTCAAACATTAGGTCAAACCTTAGGTCAAATTTAGGTCAAACCTTAAGTCAAACCTTACCCGATTCCTATAGGTCTTCCTCACCCATGCTTGACTACAGACCGAGTCATCTCCCTCTTTTTGACCCCTATGGTCATCTCTCACCTCTTTTTAAAAGTCTAACTTGACTCGAACTACGGCGACCTGAGCCTCCTATTGTGTGGGACCTCTCCCTCATGGTTAGGGGAACGTAGGCAACTTTGGCCCGGTCAAACTTTCAAATTTTTGTCAAAAATGCATTTCAAAACGTGGAGACCGACTCTTTTCCAAAAGCGATTGTATAAAGATGCCTTATCATTAAATATGAATCTAATTTAAATTCAACGACCTAATTCATCTACAACCATTATAGAATCCTACGCCATTTGTCTGACATTCGTGGCGTTTATGATTACCTCAGCCGATTTCTCCCTCTTGCTCAATTTCAACACCCGTACGCTCCTCAAATGTACGGGCCGCCACAGGCTTTCCCCGTCAGGATGCCTCCTATGACTACTCATCAACAAGGGGTACCGGTACCTAAATCACCCTTAAAGACAGTTCGTGAAAGGAAGGACGAGCGCGAATTCGACGACTTAGGTATGCCGTTAGCCAAATTCTTCAAAGGTTTGGTTCGAGCTGGCAAGTTGGCTCCTCTACTCAACTATGAACCAAACAGGGTCAGACCAGACTTGGATCCCTCCAAATACTGCAAATACCACCAGTACTGTTGGTCCCAAAGACACAACAAGGGTATGAAAGGAGGCTAGAGGGGGGGGGGTGAATAGCCTACTTAAAATTTCAACCCTTTTTTCAAAATTCAACCAAGTGCTTACAATCTTGAGTTTTGCGGTCAAGTAATAAACCGTGCGGTCAAGATGTAATATGCACAGCGGAAGTTTTCGATGGAAATAAGGTAGAGTTGGTTTTGACTAAAATCTCTAAGTAGGAATACCAGCACTCACGGTCAACCAGGTTGCGGTCGAGTGAGTCCGGTCGAGGGTGAAGTGCGGTCAAGAGATTGCGGTCAAGAGATGGTTGAGAGTTTGAAAGTTGTTGTCTTAGAAGTTTTGGCAAAAGATAAGTTAGTCAGATTTTAGCTAAGGCAATGTGGAGAACAGACAAACACAATTCACAGCAAGTTATTAAATCTGAAAGATCAAAACACTAAACGACAAACAAAGTTAATATGAACAATAAAGAACAAGATGAACAATACTTGAAAGTAAATTTGCAGAAAGTAAAATGACACAAGTATTTGGAAAGGTTCGATCTGTTAAAAGATCTACGTCCTTTACCAAGATGGTCAGTCTTGGATTTTGAATGGAGGTATATATTGATTCTTGAGTGTACAGATTACAGAGATGAAGTATTGAATCAACACCTACTTTTATGAAGAACAAATCCTAGACTTAGACCAGTGTATCCCTTTTGATTCAATCTAAGTGATTGATCAATTGGGGTGAGTGTGTGTGTAAGAATCTGAAGCTCTTTGAAATCTATATGATTTAGAGCCTAAAGAATCTTATGTGTTACAAGGCTTGAGATGACTTGTTTGTTGCTGGAGATCTTTGAAGGTTTGAAGGTGAGTTCTTTGAAGATTCAAAGGATTCTGGAAATCTTGAGTATGATCTTCAATCACCAAGTATTTTAACAGCAATTTCTCTCTTAGAATCTCAGCACAGTTCAATGAAGAACTTAAGGGCTATTTATAGCCTTGAATGAGAAAATAGCTGTTGGATTTACTTGGGCTCCAAGTTGAAGGACAATGAGCTGTTGAATTCTGATTGGAGCTCAATCTGAGTTTGTCCTTTTTGCAGATAAGAGGTGGTCCCACTTAGATGAATTCAAATTTGAATTACTTGGGATCCAAGTTCTGCAACGTTCTAAACTAACCATAGTTTGACCATGGTTAAGTTTTAACAAACTTGGGTTCTTGGACAACTTCATCATTTGCGGTCAAGGCCTCACGGTCAAGTGGCTTGCGGTCGAGGGGTCAAATGTGACCTGTCAAGACATGCCACAAAGCTCACGGTCACTGACTTCCGGTCAAGTGATTCACGGTCAAGTGGTCTTCCACGGTCAGGTGATCTACCACGGTCAATTGAATTCACGGTCAAGGTCTTGACCACTAAAATTCCAGACTTAGAAAATTTTCAGCCTATCAATCTAAAGCCTATACTATCAAAGTGGACTATTCTAAAAATGAAGTTTAACACTTCTTACAATATATCCTAAAGTCCATAAAAGATAAAATTAGGTTATGGGATCAATCAAATCTAGGTAATAGGAGTGGTTTATAATAAGCATACCCAACAATCTCCCCCTATTTGATTGAGACCATTACCTACTATAACAAAGGCTAATTCATTGTACTTGGTAATAACATGTTTTCAAGAAAATAATATTTTATTAATTTCATGCCCCAAGTCAATGCACACTCTAAGCCAGTGTCATAGATTTCTATCAGCCTAAAAAAAATACTAATCCTAGCAAAATAGACATATAAGGTTTGAATGCATTTTTAGAGAAAATAACAATAAGTATGCAAATGCATCAAACACACATTCAAAAGGCACTCCACAAAAATATAGCCATTAAAGTGAGGGGAGTGCAGACAAAAGAGAGATTAAAGTTTTTACAGACCCAAATAAAAGACAACAGAAATAAAAAATTGTTTTGAGACAAACATTAACAGATTGTTTTAACATGACCACACACGGTCAGTTCAAATGATATGGTTAATAAAAGTATGGATCTCCTTCAAAGTAGCCGAATTTCTTTGATAGACCAACTCCAGGAATGATGATGGGGTCCTTGAGACCATTGATTTCGAGGAAGTCTATGTTCACGGTTGGAAATTCAAAACTATCTTCACCTTCTTCATCTTCTCTTGCTATCCTGTTCCCATGACCGGTCTCTTGATTTTGAGATGAGGAGCCTTGAGATACAGCAATGCTATCCACGGTCAATTGAAGAGTTGAAATTTTGTTAATGACTTCCTGCACATTTGAGTTAGCAATTTCATAAACTCTATCAATCTTGGAAGTTTGACCTTCAAGCCGTTGGGTGTGGACTTGCATAGCTTGCTTCATAGCTTCTATCTTTAGCGTGAACTTTTCTGCGACCGATAACAAACCAACAGAAACACTTGCGTTGATTTCCGCTTTGAGAGAGGTCTTGACCTTATCCATCTTTTCAAAGAGAAAATTTTTGTTGCCTGTCATCACCTTTGACATTTCTTTGCCAGCTTCATCAATTGTTTTGACCAGTAAACGGTCAATGGAATTGGATTGTGCCTTGAGTTCCTCTTTAAGATCAGCACGGGTGAGAGAAGCGGTAGAAGTGGATGCGGTCAAGGCAATGTTGGGATTCACGGTAGCTAGACTTTCAAGAATAGCCTTTGTTATGTTCTGACTCTCCCCCTTAATGGTCTCAACAACAGAAGTCTTGAGCTGATCAACCTCATTCTGCAACTTAATCTGGTTTGCACCAAGCTTTGCAACCTCACCTTGAGTATCAAGGTTGATCTGAGTCAAGAACTCAATAGCAGTTAAAATGTGAGCCATTTGATCGACCGTACTAGAAGCGGTCGGAGGAGCTTGAGTAGACTGAGGGGGCGAGGGAGCAGGAGACTTGGTTAATACATCATTATGGTCACTGGGTACACGGTCGTCATCTTGACCGTGACCCTGAAGTTCAACATCAGTGGACTTGCCTTGTTCAGCGGTCGCCTCAACAGGATGCACTTGATCATTATCACTAAAATCAGGACTGTCTATATTCACAATTTTCTCAACATGTTCAACATACCACTTTCAATATCTTGATTACCAGATTCACCACTTGATTCTACCAACTCCACATCATCTGGTTCATCAACTAAGTTAAGAGTGTGCTTTGCTCTTTGTCGTTGCGGTTGAGTAGGAGGAACATCAATATCCTCATCACGGTCGCCTTGCATAGGTGAACCGGATGGAGTGAAGATAGGAGATGCGGTCGACGGAGGCGGTTGAGATACCTTGGTTTTCTTTGAGGTTTGGATGGGACTTAGTGAGAGGTCCCTTTTCTTGGATTTCTCCCCCTGAGATGGAACGGGGAGTGCAGAAGACTTTGTTTTGAAGGATTTGGATGGTGCGGTCGGAGAGGGCAAGGTAGGCTTGGAGACGGTTGATTTGGAGGGAGGTACGGTTGACTTTACTTTGAGAGGAATGGTAGAGGGAATTCTGGAAGGGGCTTGACTGTTGAGGGGTCCTTGATGATAACTCCAGTCAGCGGTCTGGGTTTGGAAGAAGCGGTCGAGGCACTAGCAATTCCTTTCACTTTGACCCTTCTAGACATTTGTTCCTCAGCTTCTTCATCATCCTCTTCATCATCATGAACAGATGAGGACTTTCCAGGAGCATCAAGTCCTAATGCTAATCTAGCAGCCTTGATGAAGTTAGGAGGGATGTATTTTTCTCTTTTATGCTCAGGTTCACGGTTTCTGTACTCTTGATACTGAACATCACCAAACCTGTTGCGGTAGGTGGATCTCATAGTCTTGATGTCAAAGACCTTGGATAATGAGATAGTCACACTAGCATCTTTGTCCCTGTTGATTTCCCTTCGAACTTCAGGGATGAATTTGAATAGGAGGGAAAGGAACCTGGTGTTTTTCTTGTACTTGGTGATGGCCTGATCAGATAGTTGCTTCTTGTAATAAAAAAATGTGGTCCAAATAGTCCATACAAGATCTTTGGCCAGTTCAATGTTCGACCGAGATAAATTGCGGTTGATAGTTTCCATTGAGTGGAATTGAAGTTGCCATGGTTACCACTCTTACAGAGAAGACCGTGGCCAACCAGATGACCAATATAGTACATCACCTCAGGAAATGTCTTGCGGTAGGGCTTGCAGACATCAGTAGATCCAATCAATCTCATGGCTAGACCATCATACTCCTCATCAGTTAGGGAGATAGGGGCCTCAGTGTCGATGTCAAGGCCAAGTGTGGCAGCAATGTCGGTGTAATCAATCTCAACTTTGTGACCGTAAACCTCAGCTTCAATCCAATTGAGCGGTCTGTTTTGATCATCTCTCCCTTTGATTTCTTTTGCTGTGGAGTAGAATTCCCCAACTGCGGCAAGGTAGTGATCAGGTTGATTCATGGTGAAGTAGTGAAGTATGCCAGATTTCTTCATCCTTTTGATCAAATGCCTCCCAATAGCATCCTTTTGGAGGTCTTCATAGTCAATAATGCACCCAGGAATGAATGATTGTTCTTCCTACAAAATTGAGAAAGTTAGCAACACTGATGCGGTCGACCAATGTGCGGTCGAAGGATTAATGATGATGCGGTCGACAGGCACACGATTGACAGAGAGAACGGTCGACGCAAAAACACTTAGAAATATTTTAACGAAGTTTCCAAAATACGCACAAACACCATATCACTATGTGTAATAAGATGATACGAATCAAATAGTGATTTCTCAGGAACACGAAGAACACCTCAAGAACATGAAGAACACTGTTCATGACGAAAACCCAGAAAATGATTCTATGCACGAAAATCAATAAAAATTATATCAATGTGAGCACAAAAACCGATTACACGCATAAATAACATCAATTTCATTATCAAAACAACATAAATATACAGAATATGAAAGGGCAAAGTTTAACCAAAAAGCTTCAAAAATTTTTCATGTCATAGAGAGATTTAGCAACTATAACAAGAATCTAAGCATTATATAGAACTCGAAATCATGAAAAAGATTAAAATGAGCATCATCAAAGCATAAAACAACCCAGAAATTGAATCAAGACAATAGAATATGAAGGGTTGTTGAAACCCGCCAAAAACAAAAACGAAAACTGAAAATAGGAGAGTTTTGGGTCAAGAAATCATACCATTGTGTCTTCAGAAAGTTGTTCTTGCGATTTCTTAGATGATTTTGTTGGTTGAGTTGATTTTGGTGCCATTTATAGAGAAAGTGAGAGTGAAATGATGAAGGAATGGAGAGAGGGTGAACTGGGTTTAGAGAGAGAAAGTAGAGAGAGACAGTGAGTAGAGAGAGAGAAAGTGAGAGGTGGGTTTCTGATAAAAAGTAAGTTGCAGAGGTGGAGTTGAGGGTAAGTGGAACGGTTTGGGAAGAAAGAAGTGGGAGGTTAACTCTGCAAATTCAGGGATTTGACAAGAGATGTCCTTTTGTCATAAATGCATGGATAGTGACGGCGGACATAAATAAGGGAATAAAATTAATTGCAAATGATTTGAATTAAATGAAAACGAGGGAAAAGAGGAAATTACGGAATTACCCCTTGGGATGACTAGGAGGGTCCTAAAAATTGCTAAGTTAGAAACACTTACCTGGTCACCAAACTTTTGCGGTCAGGTGCTTGACCGTGAATATTTGCGGTTAAGAATGTTACCTTGGCATATGTATGCTTCTTTAAAGTAGTGAACGAATATCATCATTTTCCCATGCGGTCGGCTTCTTTAAAGCCTGAACAAATTACATCTTTGTATGCGGTTAATGAGGCGGTTGGCATATGCGCGGTCGATATTTATGCGGTCAGTTTTGATGAGATCAGTAAGCTTGATAGATTTTGATGCTTCGACCGGGATTACTTGACCGGTGAGATGGTAATCGACCGTTGAGACCTACTTGGATTTGGACTTAGAGAAAACACAATACATTAGCACAAACAAGATGTATGGACATGTAATTAAAGTTCTAGCATACCCATCTCTCCTCTAAGATACCTAAATCTCTTGGAATCCAGAGCCTTGGTGAGAATATCTGCAATTTGATTGTCAGTACTCACATACTCTAGATGGATATTACCTTTTTCCACATGATCCTTGAGAAAGTGGTATTTGATATCAATGTGTTTGGTTTTTGAATGCATGACAGGGTTGTTGGAGACTGCAATGGTAGATGTATTGTCACAAAAGATTGGACAATTTTCTTCGTTGATTCCGTAGTCAACCAATTGTTGCTTCATCCAGAGCACTTGGCAGCAGCAGCTTCCAGCAGCTATATATTCAGCTTCTGTGGTAGATACAGAGACTGAGGCTTGTTTCTTGCTTGCCCATGAAACTAGTCGATTTCCAAGAAAATGACATGTTCCACTCGTGCTTTTCCTGTCTATGGTACATGCTGCATAATCTGCATTTGAGTAACCTATAAGATCAAAATTTGAATATTTGGAGTACCAAAGTCCAAGGTTAATAGTCCCAGATAGATATCGAATAATACGTTTAACAGCAATAAGATGTGCTTCTCTATGATCAGCTTGATAACGTGCACAAACGCAAACACTAAACATGATATCTGGTCTACTAGCAGTTAAGTAGAGGAGAGAGCCAATCATACCTCGATATAAGGTTTGATCAACCTTCTTACCTTTCAAGTCTTTATCTAGCTTGTTACCAGTAGCCATAGGAGTGTCGTATGCCTTTGCATTTTCAAGTCCAAATTTCTTGATAAGATCCTTTGTGTACTTTGCTTGGTTGAGGAAGATGCCATGCACGTGGAGCTTGTTTGAGTCCATACAAAGCTTTACGAAGTTTGTAAACATGATTTGGAAATTTGGGGTCTTCAAATCCTGGTAGTTGAGCAACAAAGACTGTTTCTTAAAGTTCACCGTTGAGGAATGCACTCTTCACATCCATTTGATATAGCTTGAATCTTTTGTAAGAGGCATAAGCTAAGAATATCCTTATAGCTTCGAGTCTTGCAACGGGGGCAAATGTTTCATCATAATCAATGCCTTCTTCTTGTCTATATCCTTGTGCAACCAACCTAGCTTTGTTCCTTGTGATGCTTCCATTCTCATCCATCTTGTTTCGGAACACCCACTTTGTACCAATCACTCCTTGATCTTGTGGCCTTGGAACTAAGGTCCAAACTTTGCATCTTTCAAATTGGTTGAGCTCTTCTTGCATAGCAATAACCCAACTTGAGTCTTGGAGTGCTTCATCAACTTTCTTGGGTTCAACTTGAGATATAAATGCTGTAAGTGCATCATAGTTTGATCTTCTTGTTCGAACACCAGAATTCAAATCACCAATGATATTCTTAATTGGGTGATCTCTAACCTCACGAACTTCTTGAGGTATATCTGGTTGAGTTGATGGTGGTTGTAAATCTTCTATTGGTACATCATTTGTGCCATCCCAATCATAAGTAATTTGAGGGATAGGTTCTTCCATATTGATGGGTGTTTCAACTTCAACTCCATTTGAGGTAGCAGCAGATGTGGTAGTTTCTGGTGCTTCATATGAGGTAGATGGAGGTGCAGTTGATTGATTTTGTGGTTGATTTGTACCTGTCTCATTAAGCTCAACAAAATCATCAGCAACATTTAGAGCCATATGTGGCTCAAGGAGAGAATGTTCATCAAATGTAACATGGACAGATTCAACTATCTTAAGAGTGGTTTTATTAAATACACGAAAAGCTTTTGAGTGTTTAGCATACCCAATAAATATACCTTCATCGGCCTTAGGAGCAAATTTACCTCGATGTTCTTTACCGTTGTAGAGTATGAAGCATTTGCATCCAAATATCTTGAAGTATGCTATGTTGGGGGTTCTTCCTCTCCAAAGTTCATAAGGAGTTTTGTTGTAGGTCTTGTTGATGAGGGATCTATTTTGAGTGAAGCATGCTGTGTTAACGGCTTCAGCCCAAAAGTATTGAGGTAGCTTTGCTTCAGCAATCATAGTCTTTCCAGCCTCTATCAACGTTCTGTTCTTCCTTTCCACAACACCATTTTGTTGTGGAACTCCAGCAGCAGAGAAGTTGTGGTCAATACCATGGTCATTACAGTACTGAGCTACACCGTTGTTCTTGAATTCTGTACCGTTGTCGGATCGATCACTAACGATGTCATCTTCCTTTTGTGTTTGGAGCTGTCTAAAGAGTGCGGTCAAAATGTCATAGCAATCATCCTTTGAGATCATCATTTCAACCCACGTATATCTTGAATAATCATCTACCACAACTAATGTATATCTATTTCCACCAATACTTGCGGTAGTAACAGGTCCAAACAGATCCATGTGAAGTAATTGCAAACATCTTGAAGTTGAAGGGGTCGTCTTGCTGGAGAAAGACGATTTTGGTTGTTTGCCTAGTTGACATGCTGTGCACTTCTCATCGTGGTGATCAGCTACTTTGGGTAGACCACGAACTAGATTTTCTCTACCAATCTTGGAGAGATACTTGAAGTTTAAGTGACTTGGTCTTTTATGCCATAGCCAACTATTTTCACTAACATTCTTTGCTACAAAACAGAGATTAGAAGAAATGCATGATGAATTAAAATCAACAATATAAACATTTTTCTTACGAATCCCTTTGAGCAAAGTGACGCCGGATATGCCATCTTTGATGAGACAGAAATTTGAAGTGAAGTGGCATTGCAATCCTTTGTCGCAGAACTGAGATATTGAGAGTAGATTGTGTTGTAGTCCAATAACTATAGAGACTTCTTGGATGGTGATTTTTCCTTTACGAATGACTCCATATCCTACAGTCTTTCCTTTGTTATTATCTCCGAAGGTTACTGATGGCCCTTTTTCTTCACGGACATCTTCCAATAAGTTGATATCTCCGGTCATGTGTCTTGAACAGCCACTATCGAGATACCATAAGCTTGATTTATCCTTGGAATGTCCAGCCATTAAGCAGAGGACCTACAAAATATACATTTAAGAACAAGGTCCCCTTTGTATTCTTTTGGGTCCAAAGGGTTAGCAACTTTTAACAACCCACACTTGCCTCACAGAAGGGGGTTTAAGCCTTCTGGGATTTGGTGTGTATCTTAAAAGACATTCAGCAGCCTTGTGACCATAATCATCACACACGGAACAATGGTGGAAGCCACCCAACTGAGGGTTAACAAACTTCGTTGAAGTCTTGAGCACAACATTGTTAACTGGTATGGAAAATCTCTCCTGAACAAAGTTCAATTTCTTGAACTTGACCGCTTTGCCTTGGTTTGCGGTCGACATGCCACGGAAGGATACTCGACCGGGCTTTGAGGTAGAAGCACGGTCATGATCAGGTACCTTCCAAGAGTCTTCCTCTTTGGTAGGATTTTCCATGGCTTTTCCTTTCAACTTTAAAGCCTTTCCAGTTTGATTCTTAAGGTAGACATAATGGAACTCTAGTTTCTTCTTTGGTTCTTGTCTTTTACCCTTTGAACCATGATGTTTAGCTTTTGACTCTTCCAAAGTTTGTTGGGAAAATTTCTCATCTCTTTCATAACAAGATGCACATTTAAAGTTGTCACTAGTTTGGAATCCCAAGCCTTCCTTATCACCACTAGACTTTTGGGATTCTAGTATTTGTTCCATAGTGACACGAGAATTGGTCCACTCATTGGTGATCCGTTTAAGGTCATTTATCTCAGCAACCAATTCATCGTTTTTAACTTTAAATATGACATTTTGTTCTTCTAAGAAACGGTTTCGATCAGTAAGAGGAGTCATGCTCTTGATCTGCTCCTTAAGGAGGGTGAGTTCAGATCTTAGTAGAGATTTCTCCGTCTTAAGCTGGGAAATTTCTTCAGTTGAAAGTGCTAAAGCTTCCTTCATGCCAGAGAATTTACTAATTACCGTTCAGCTTTTGCAAACATCTTTTCTTGTTCATCGGGGGAAATGTCAAATTTGACTTGTGGTGTGGTAGACAGAACTTCCTTTACTTTGGGGTTTAGTAGAGCCTTCTTTGCTGCACTCACATCACATCTTGAAAATAGAAGATCACCATTCTTTTGAACCGGAGTTAGGAATCCCTTTTCTGCAAGTTCATCGACCGTATAACTTATCCGTTTAGGTTTTGCATTTGGTGAGCGACGACTTTTATTATCATCCTCATCATCGGACTGAACGACCAAACAGATGTGACCTTCTTCAGAATCCTCATCGCTTTCATCAGAATCTGACTCTATCCAGGTATCTAACTCTTTTGTGGTAGAGTCCTCTTCAGCAACCATCCCCTTTTGCTTTGAGTATCTTGGATTGAAGTTGCTTTTCTTTTTCATATACTCATACTTGGGAATTGGGCATTCTGATGCGAAATGACCGGGTTTCCTGCAATTAAAAAAAACGAGATCCTCTTTCTTCTTTGAGAAGTTGGAGTATTCTTTCTTACTTGTTGAGTTGCTCCTTGAGAACCTTGTTGGAGTTTTGCTTGATGATCCGGGTCTTGCTGTCTTTCTGAACTTTTGGAATCTTTTCACGAACATAGCAAAATCATCATCATCCATATCAAGTAAATCTGATGTGGAGATTTTTGGATCTTCTTCCTCGATCACTTCTTCCTTTTGAGCAACCAACGATAAGCTCTTTGTTTTTCCTTCCATTTCAGCAATGTTGTTAAGCTTGATATCAAAGACCTTGAGGTTGGCATAGAGGCTTCTGAGAGACATGTCATCTAGTAGCTTGGTATCTTCAAGAGTGTTTCCTTTGTGTAGATATTGCGAACCAAGAGCGGCAAGAAAATTAACATTGATTTCTTTCTTGGTAAGCTTCTTTCCGAGTGCTGTATAAGTACTCACGATCTCACAATAACGATCATAAGTGGCTCTTAGTGATTCACCGGGGATCTTAGCAAAGTTGTTGAATCTTCTTTGAATTGCAAACTTTTTGCTTTCCTTGCAAGCTTGATCTCCTTCGATGTAATCTCCAATTGATCAATCACTTAGATTGAATCAAAAGGGATACACTGGTCTAAGTCTAGGATTTGTTCTTCATAGAAAGTAGGTGTTGATTCAATACTTCATCTCTGTAATCTGTACACTTAAGAATCAATATATACCTCCATTCAAAATCCAAGACTGGCCATCTTGGTAAAGGACGTAGATCTTTTAACAGATCGAACCTTTCCAAATACTTGTGTCATTTTACTTTCTGCAAATTTACTTTCAAGTATTGTTCATCTTGTTTTTTATTGTTCATATTAACTTTGTTTGTCGTTTAGTGTTTTGATCTTTCAGATTTAATAACTTGCTGTGAATTGTGTTTGTCTGTTCTCCACATTGCCTTAGCTAAAATCTGACTAACTTATCTTTTGCCAAAACTTCTAAGACAACAACTTTCAAACTCTCAACCATCTCTTGACCGCAATCTCTTGACCGCACTTCACCCTCGACCGGACTCACTCGACCGCAACCTGGTTGACCGTGAGTGCTGGTATTCCTACTTAGAGATTTTAGTCAAAACCAACTCTACCTTATTTCCATCGAAAACTTCCGCTGTGCATATTACATCTTGACCGCACGGTTTATTACTTGACCGCAAAACTCAAGATTGTAAGCACTTGGTTGAATTTTGAAAAAAGGGTTGAAATTTTAAGTAGGCTATTCACCCCCCTCTAGCCTCCTTTCATACCCTTGTTGTGTCTTTGGGACCAACAAGTGGTATCAGAGCTAACACCTTTATAAAACTTTTGTTTTTCAAGCTTTACAGCTTGGGTGCCGATTCAAAATGGCAAGTCAGAAAACTATGGCAACGGTTAACTTCACTCACGTTCCAGCGTTCGACGAAGATAATTTTGACGTATGGAAGCACAGCATTCTAACTCAGTTCTACTCCATGGACGAGCAACTTGGTGATTGTCTTACCAGTGGACCATACTTCCCAATGAAAGCTAATCCGGATCCAGAAACCAATGGTGCAAATCCGACTATCAAGAAACCAAAAGCTGAATGGACCGATGAAGAGAAAAGACTGGTTGGAATGGATGTGAAAGCAAAAAGCATACTTCTAAGTACCTTGAGTACGTCACAGCGTCGACAGATCATGGAATGCTCTACTGCAAAAGAACTTTGGGATGCAATTGAAGATTACATCGAAGGAGATCAAGCTTGCAAGGAAAGCAAAAAGTTTGCAATTCAAAGAAGATTCAACAACTTTGCTAAGATCCCCGGTGAATCACTAAGAGCCACTTATGATCGTTATTGTGAGATCGTGAGTACTTATACAGCACTCGGAAAGAAGCTTACCAAGAAAGAAATCAATGTTAATTTTCTTGCCGCTCTTGGTTCGCAATATCTACACAAAGGAAACACTCTTGAAGATACCAAGCTACTAGATGACATGTCTCTCAGAAGCCTCTATGCCAACCTCAAGGTCTTTGATATCAAGCTTAACAACATTGCTGAAATGGAAGGAAAAACAAAGAGCTTATCGTTGGTTGCTCAAAAGGAAGAAGTGATCGAGGAAGAAGATCCAAAAATCTCCACATCAGATTTACTTGATATGGATGATGATGATTTTGCTATATTCGTGAAAAGATTCCAAAAGTTCAGAAAGACAGCAAGACCCGGATCATCAAGCAAAACTCCAACAAGGTTCTCAAGGAGCAACTCAACAAGTAAGAAAGAATACTCCAACTTCTCAAAGAAGAAAGAGGATCTCGTTTGTTTTAATTGCAGGAAACCCGGTCATTTCGCATCAGAATGCCCAATTCCCAAGTATGAGTATATGAAAAAGAAAAGCAACTTCAATCCAAGATACTCAAAGCAAAAGGGGATGGTTGCTGAAGAGGACTCTACCACAAAAGAGTTAGATACCTGGATAGAGTCAGATTCTGATGAAAGCGATGAGGATTCTGAAGAAGGTCACATCTGTTTGGTCGTTCAGTCCGATGATGAGGATGATAATAAAAGTCGTCGCTCACCAAATGCAAAACCTAAACGGATAAGTTATACGGCCGATGAACTTGCAGAAAAGGGATTCCTAACTCCGGTTCAAAAGAATGGTGATTTTCTATTTTCAAGATGTGATGTGAGTGCAGCAAAGAAGGCTCTACTAAACCCCAAAGTAAAGGAAGTTCTGTCTACCACACCACAAGTCAAATTTGACATTTCCCCCGATGAACAAGAAAAGATGTTTGCAAAAGCTGAACAGGTAATTAGTAAATTCTCTGGCATGAAGGAAGCTTTAGCACTTTCAACTGAAGAAATTTCCCAGCTTAAGACGGAGAAATCTCTACTAAGATCTGAACTCACCCTCCTTAAGGAGCAGATCAAGAGCATGACTCCTCTTACTGATCGAAACCGTTTCTTAGAAGAACAAAATGTCATATTTAAAGTTAAAAACGATGAATTGGTTGCTGAGATAAATGACCTTAAACGGATCACCAATGAGTGGACCAATTCTCGTGTCACTATGGAACAAATACTAGAATCCCAAAAGTCTAGTGGTGATAAGGAAGGCTTGGGATTCCAAACTAGTGACAACTTTAAATGTGCATCTTGTTATGAAAGAGATGAGAAATTTTCCCAACAAACTTTGGAAGAGTCAAAAGCTAAACATCATGGTTCAAAGGGTAAAAGACAAGAACCAAAGAAGAAACTAGAGTTCCATTATGTCTACCCTAAGAATCAAACTGGAAAGGCTTTAAAGTTGAAAGGAAAAGCCATGGAAAATCCTACCAAAGAGGAAGACTCTTGGAAGGTACCTGATCATGACCGTGCTTCTACCTCAAAGCCCGGTCGAGTAGCCTTCCGTGGCATGTCGACCGCAAACCAAGGCAAAGCGGTCAAGTTCAAGAAATTGAACTTTGTTCGGGAGAGATTTTCCATACCAGTTAACAATGTTGTGCTCAAGACTTCAACGAAGTTTGTTAACCCTCAGTTGGGTGGCTTCCACCATTGTTCCGTGTGTGATGATTATGGTCACAAGGCTGCTGAATGTCTTTTAAGATACACACCAAATCCCAGAAGGCTTAAACCCCCTTCTGTGAGGCAATTGTGGGTTATTAAAAGTTGCTAACCCTTTGGACCCAAAAGAATAAAAAGGGGACCTTGTTCTTAAATGTCTATTTTGTAGGTCCTCTGCTTAATGGCTGGACATTCCAAGGATAAATCAAGCTTATGGTATCTCGATAGTGGCTGTTCAAGACACATGACCGGAGATATCAACTTATTGGAAGATGTCCGTGAAGAAAAAGGGCCATCAGTAACCTTCGGAGATAATAACAAAGGAAAGACTGTAGGATATGGAGTCATTCGTAAAGGAAAAATCACCATCCAAGAAGTCTCTCTAGTTATTGGACTACAACACAATCTACTCTCAATATCTCAGTTCTGCGACAAAGGATTGCAATGCCACTTCACTTCAAATTTCTGTCTCATCAAAGATGGCATATCCGGCGTCACTTTGCTCAAAGGGATTCGTAAGAAAAATGTTTATATTGTTGATTTTAATTCATCTTGCATTTCTTCTAATCTCTGTTTTGTAGCAAAGAATGTTAGTGAGAATAGTTGGCTGTGGCATAAAAGACTAAGTCACTTAAACTTCAAGTATCTCTCCAAGATTGGTAGAGAAAATCTAGTTCGTGGTCTACCCAAAGTAGCTGATCACCACGATGAGAAGTGCACAGCATGTCAACTAGGCAAACAACCGAAGGTGTCTTTCTCCAGCAAGACGACCCCTTCAACTTCAAGATGTTTGCAATTACTTCACATGGATCTGTTTGGACCTGTTACTACCGCAAGTATTGGTGGAAATAGATATACATTAGTTGTGGTAGATGATTATTCAAGATATACGTGGGTTGAAATGATGATCTCAAAGGATGATTGCTATGATATTTTGACCGCACTCTTTAGACAGCTCCAAACACAAAAGGAAGATGACATCGTTAGTGTTCGATCCGACAACGGTACAGAATTCAAGAACAACGGTGTAGCTCAGTACTGTGATGACCATGGTATTGACCACAACTTCTCTGCTGCTGGAGTTCCACAACAAAATGGTGTTGTGGAAAGGAAGAACAGAACGTTGATAGAGGCTGGAAAGACTATGATTGCTGAAGCAAAGCTACCTCAATACTTTTGGGCTGAAGCCGTTAACACAGCATGCTTCACTCAAAATAGATCCCTCATCAACAAGACCTACAACAAAACTCCTTATGAACTTTGGAGAGGAAGAACCCCCAACATAGCATACTTCAAGATATTTGGATGCAAATGCTTCATACTCTACAACGGTAAAGAACATCGAGGTAAATTTGCTCCTAAGGCCGATGAAGGTATATTTATTGGGTATGCTAAACACTCAAAAGCTTTTCGTGTATTTAATAAAACCACTCTTAAGATAGTTGAATCTGTCCATGTTACATTTGATGAACATTCTCTCCTTGAGCCACATATGGCTCCAAATGTTGCTGATGATTTTGTTGAGCTTAATGAGACAGGTACAAATCAACCACAAAATCAATCAACTGCACCTCCATGTACCTCATATGAAGCACCAGAAACTACCACATCTGCTGCTACCTCAAATGGAGTTGAAGTTGAAACACCCATCAATATGGAAGAACCTATCCCTCAAATTACTTATGATTGGGATGGCACAAATGATGTACCACTAGAAGATTTACAACCACCATCAACTCAACCAGATATACCTCAAGAAGTTCGTGAGGTTAGAGATCACCCAATTCAGAATATCATTGGTGATTTGCATTCTGGTGTTCGAACAAGAAGATCAAACTATGATGCACTTACAGCATTTATATCTCAAGTTGAACCCAAGAAAGTTGATGAAGCACTCCAAGACTCAAGTTGGGTTATTGCTATGCAAGAAGAGCTCAACCAATTTGAAAGATGCAAAGTTTGGACCTTAGTTCCAAGGCCACAAGATCAAGGAGTGATTGGTACAAAGTGGGTGTTCCGAAACAAGATGGATGAGAATGGAAGCATCACAAGGAACAAAGCTAGGTTGGTTGCACAAGGATATAGACAAGAAGAAGGCATTGATTATGATGAAACATTTGCCCCCGTTGCAAGACTCGAAGCTATAAGGATATTCTTAGCTTATGCCTCTTACAAAAGATTCAAGCTATATCAAATGGATGTGAAGAGTGCATTCCTCAACGGTGAACTTCTAGAAACAGTCTTTGTTGCTCAACCACCAGGATTTGAAGACCCCAAATTTCCAAATCATGTTTACAAACTTCGTAAAGCTTTGTATGGACTCAAACAAGCTCCACGTGCATGGTATGATACTCTATCTAAATTTCTCCTAGAGAAAGGCTTCAAGCGTGGTAAGATTGACACAACTCTATTCATTGCTAAATATCATGATCATACTTTATTAGTTCAAATATATGTAGATGATATTATTTTTGGCTCTACTAATGAATTGTTGTGTAAGCGATTTGAGAAACTAATGAAAAGCAAATTTGAGATGAGCATGATAGGAGAATTAACATTCTTCCTTGGGCTTCAAATTAAACAATGCGCTGAAGGCATCTCCCTCAATCAAGCAAAGTACACAAAGGACCTTATCAAGAAATTTGGACTTGAAAATGCAAAGGCATACGACACTCTTATGGCTACTGGTAACAAGCTAGATAAAGACTTGAAAGGTAAGAAGGTTGATCAAACCTTATATCGAGGTATGATTGGCTCTCTCCTCTACTTAACTGCTAGTAGACCAGATATCATGTTTAGTATTTGCGTTTGTGCACGTTATCAAGCTGATCCTAGAGAAGCACATCTTATTGCTGTTAAACGTATTATTCGATATCTATCTGGGACTATTAACCTTGGACTTTGGTACTCCAAAGATTCAAATTTTGATCTTATAGGTTACTCAGATGCAGATTATGCAGCATGTACCATAGACAGGATAAGCACGAGTGGAACATGTCATTTTCTTGGAAATCGACTAGTTTCATGGGCAAGCAAGAAACAAGCCTCAGTCTCTGTATCTACCACAGAAGCTGAATATATAGCTGCTAGAAGCTGCTGCTGCCAAGTGCTCTGGATGAAGCAACAATTGGTTGACTACGGAATCAATGAAGAAAATTATCCAATCTTTTGTGAAAATACATCTACCATTGCAGTCTCCAACAACCCTGTCATGCATTCAAAAACCAAACACATTGATATCAAATACCACTTTCTCAAGGATCATGTGGAAAAAGGTAATATCCATCTAGAGTATGTGAGTACTGACAATCAAATTGCAGATATTCTCACCAAGGCTCTGGATTCCAAGAGATTTAGGTATCTTAGAGGAGAGATGGGTATGCTAGAACTTTAATTACATGTCCATACATCTTGTTTGTGCTAATGTATTGTGTTTTCTCTAAGTCCAAATCCAAGTAGGTCTCAACGGTCGATTACCATCTCACCGGTCAAGTAATCCCGGTCGAAGCATCAAAATCTATCAAGCTTACTGATCTCATCAAAACTGACCGCATAAATATCGACCGCGCATATGCCAACCGCCTCATTAACCGCATACAAAGATGTAATTTGTTCAGGCTTTAAAGAAGCCGACCGCATGGGAAAATGATGATATTCGTTCACTACTTTAAAGAAGCATTCATAGGCCAAGGTAACATTCTTGACCGCAAATACTCACGGTCAAGCACCTGACCGCAAAAGTTTGTTGACCAGGTAAGTGTTTCTAACTTAGCAATTTTTAGGACCCTCCTAGTCATCCCAAGGGGTAATTCCGTAATTTCCTCTTTTCCCTCGTTTTCATTTAATTCAAATCATTTGCAATTAATTTTATTCCCTTATTTATGTCCGCCGTCACTATCCATGTATTTATGACAAAAGGACATCTCTTGTCAAATCCCTAAATTTGCAGAGTTAACCTCCCACTTCTTTCTTCCCAAACCGTTCCACTTACCCTCAACTCCACCTCTGCAACTTACTTTTTATCAGAAACCCACCTCTCACTTTCTCTCTCTACTCACTGTCTCTCTCTACTTTCTCTCTCTAAACCCAGTTCACCCTCTCTCCATTCCTTCATCATTTCACTCTCACTTTCTCTATAAATGGCACCAAAATCAACTCAACCAACAATATCATCTAAGAAATCGCAAGAACAACTTTCTGAAGACACAATGGTATGATTTCTTGACCCAAAACTCTCCTATTTTCAGTTTTCGTTTTTGTTTTTGGCGGGTTTCAATAACCATTCATATTCTATTGTCTTGATTCAATTTCTGGGTTGTTTTATGCTTTAATGATGCTAATTTTAATCTTTTTCATGATTTCGAGTTCTATATAATTCTTAGATTCTTGTTATAGTTGCTAAATCTCTCTATGACATGAAATTTTTTTGAAGCTTTTTGGTTAAACTTTGCCCTTTCATATTCTGGGAACTTATGTTGTTTTGATAGTGAAATTGATGTTATTTATGCGTGTAATCGGTTTTTGTGCTCACATTGATATAATTTTTATTGATTTTCGTGCATAGAATCATTTTCTGGGTTTTCGTCATGAACAGTGTTCTTCATGTTCTTGAGGTGTTCTTCGTGTTCCTGAGAAATGACTTTTTGATTCGTATCATCTTATTACACATAGTGATATGGTGTTTGTGCGTATTTTGGAAACTTCGTTAAAATATTTCTAAGTGTTTTTGCGTCGACCGTTCTCTCTGTCTACCGTGTGCCTGTCGACCGCATCATCATTAATCCTTCGACCGCACATTGGTCGAACGCATCAGTGTTGCTAACTTTCTCAATTTTGTAGGAAGAACAATCATTCATTCCTGGGTGCGTTATTGACTATGAAGACCTCCAAAAGGATGCTATTGGGAGGCATTTGATCAAAAGGATGAAGAAATCTGGCATACTTCACTACTTCACCATGAATCAACCTGATCACTACCTTGCCGCAGTTGGGGAATTCTACTCCACAGCAAAAGAAATTAAAGGGAGAGATGATCAAAACAGACCGCTCAATTGGATTGAAGCTGAGGTTTACGGTCACAAAGTTGAGATTGATTACACCGACATTGCTGCCACACTTGGCCTTGACATCGACACTGAGGCCCCTATCTCCCTAACTGATGAGGAGTATGATGGTCTAGCCATGAGATTGATTGGATCTACTGATGTCTGCAAGCCCTACCGCAAGACATTTCCTGAGGTGATGTACTATATTGGTCATCTGGTTGGCCACGGTCTTCTCTGTAAGAGTGGTAACCATGGCAACTTCAATTCCACTCAATGGAAACTATCAACCGCAATTTATCTCGGTCGAACATTGAACTGGCCAAAGATCTTGTATGGACTATTGTTGGACCACATTTTTGATTACAAGAAGCAACTATCTGATCAGGCCATCACCAAGTACAAGAAAAACACCAGGTTCCTTTCCCTCCTATTCAAATTCATCCCTGAAGTTCGAAGGGAAATCAACAGGGACAAAGATGCTAGTGTGACTATCTCATTATCCAAGGTCTTTGACATCAAGACTATGAGATCCACCTACCGCAACAGGTTTGGTGATGTTCAGTATCAAGAGTACAGAAACCGTGAACCTGAGCATAAAAGAGAAAAATACATCCCTCCTAACTTCACCAAGGCTGCTAGATTAGCATTAGGACTTGATGCTCCTGGAAAGTCCTCATCTGTTCATGATGATGAAGAGGATGATGAAGAAGCTGAGGAACAAATGTCTAGAAGGGTCAAAGTCAAAGGAATTGCTAGTGCCTCGACCGCTTCTTCCAAACCCAGACCGCTGACTGGAGTTATCATCAAGGACCCCTCAACAGTCAAGCCCCCTTCCAGAATTCCCTCTACCATTCCTCTCAAAGTAAAGTCAACCGTACCTCCCTCCAAATCAACCGTCTCCAAGCCTACCTTGCCCTCTCCGACCGCACCATCCAAATCCTTCAAAACAAAGTCTTCTGCACTCCCCGTTCCATCTCAGGGGGAGAAATCCAAGAAAAGGGACCTCTCACTAAGTCCCATCCAAACCTCAAAGAAAACCAAGGTATCTCAACCGCCTCCGTCGACCGCATCTCCTATCTTCACTCCATCCGGTTCACCTATGCAAGGCGACCGTGATGAGGATATTGATGTTCCTCCTACTCAACCGCAACGACAAAGAGCAAAGCACACTCTTATCTTAGTTGATGAACCAGATGCTGTGGAGTTGGTAGAATCAAGTGGTGAATCTGGTAATCAAGATATTGAAAGTGGTGATGTTGAACATGTTGAGAAAATTGTGAATATAGACAGTCCTGATTTTAGTGATAATGATCAAGTGCATCCTGTTGAGGCGACCGCTGAACAAGGCAAGTCCACTGATGTTGAGCTTCAGGGTCACGGTCAAGATGGCGACCGTGTACCCAGTGACCATGATGATATTTTAACCAAGTCTCCTGCTCCCTCACCCCTTCAGTCTACTCAAGCTCCTCCGACCGCTTCTGGTACGGTCGATCAAATGGCTCACATTTTAACTGCTATTGAGTTCTTGACTCAGATCAACCTTGATACTCAAGGTGAGGTTGCAAAGCTTGCTGCAAACCAGATTAAGTTGCAGAATAAGGTTGATCAGCTCAAGACTTCTGTTGTTGAGACCATTAAGGGGGAGAGTCAGAACATAACAAAGGCTATTCTTGAAAGTCTAGCTACCGTGAATCCCAATATTGCCTTGACCGCATCCACTTCTACCGCTTCTCTCACCCGTGCTGATCTTAAAGAGGAACTCAAGGCACAATCCAATTCCATTGACCGTTCACTGGTCAAAACAATTGATGAAGCTGGCAAAGAAATGTCAAAGGTGATGACAGGCAACAAAAATTCTCTTTAAAAAGATGGATAAGGTCAAGACCTCTCTCAAAGCGGAAATCAACGCAAGTGTTTCTGTTGGTTTGTTATCGGTCGCAGAAAAGTTCACGCCCAAGATAGAAGCTATGAGGCAAGCTATGCAAGTCCACACCCAACGACTTGAAGGTCAAACTTCCAAGATTGATAGAGTTTAGGAAATTGCTAACTCAAATGTGCAGGAAGTCGTTAGCAAAATTTCAACTCTTCAATTGACCGTGGATAGCATTGCTGGATCTTAAGGCTCCTCATCTCAAAATCAAGCGACCGGACATGGGAACAGACTTGCTGCTGATGAAGATGAAGGTGAAGACAGCTTTGAATTTCCAACCGTGAACATGGACTTCCTCGAAATCAATGATCTCAAGGACCCCATCATCATTCCTAGAGTTGGCCTCTCAAAGAAATTTGGTTACTTTGAAGGAGATCCATACTTGGGTTGACCGCATCATTTGAATATGACCGTGTGTGCTCATTTGAAACTTTGTTATTGATTTGTGATGTCCCAAAACAATTTACTTTTATGTCTGTTTTTATTTGGATCTGTAAAAACTTAATCCCTCTTTTGGTTCTGCACTCCCTATACGTGAATGGATATTTATGAGTGCCTTTTGAATGTTTGTTTGATGCATTTGCATACTTATTGTTATTTTCTCTAAAAATGCATTCAAACCTTATATGTCTATCTTGCTAGGATTAGTATCTTTCTTTTATCTTTTTAGGCTGATAGAAATCTATGACACTGGCTTAGAGTGTGCATTGACTTGGGGCATGAAATTAATAAAATATTATTTTCTTGAAAACATGTTATTACCAAGTACAATGAATTAGCCTTTGTTATAGTAGGTAATGGTCTCAATCAAATAGGGGGAGATTGTTGGGTATGCTTATTATAAACCACTCCTATTACCTAGATTTGATTGATCCCATAACCTAATTTTGTCTTTTATGGACTTTAGGATATATTGAAAGAAGTGTTAAACTTCATTTTTAGAATAGTCCACTTTGATAGTATAGGCTTTAGATTGATAGGCTGAAAATTTTCTAAGTCTGGAATTTTAGTGGTCAAGACCTTGACCGTGAATTCACTTGACCGTGGTAGATCACCTGACCGTGGAAGACCACTTGACCGTGAATCACTTGACCGGAAGTCAGTGACCGTGAACTTTGTGGCTTATCTTGACCGCAGATGCCCTTAGGCATATTGACCGCAAGAGTTTCGACCGCAAGTCTTGACCGCAGATGAGCAGAAGTTCAAGAACCCAAGTTTGTTCAAACTTAACCATGGTCAAACTATGGTTAGTTTAAAATGTTGCAGAACTTGGATCCCAAGTAATTCAAATTTGAATCTATCTAAGTGGGACCACCTCTTATCTGCAAAAAGGACAAACTCAGATTGAGCTCCAATCAGAATTCAACAGCTCATTGTCCTTCAACTTGGAGCCCAAGTAAATCCAACAGCTATTTTCTCATTCAAGGCTATAAATAGCCCTTAAGTTCTTCATTGAACAGAGCTGAGATTCTAAGAGAGAAATTGCTGTTAAAATACTTGGTGATTGAAGATCATACTCAAGATTTCCAGAATCCTTTGAATCTTCAAAGAACTCACCTTCAAACCTTCAAAGATCTCCAGCAACAAACAAGTCATCTCAAGCCTTGTAACACTTAAGATTCATTAGGCTCTACAATCACTTAGATTTTAAAGAGCTTCTGATTCTTACACACACACTCGCCCCAATTGATTAATCACTTAGATTGAATCAAAAGGGATACACTGGTCTAAGTCTAGGATTTGTTCTTCATAGAAAGTAGGTGTTGATTCAAAGCTTCATCTCTGTAATCTGTACACTCAAGAATCAATATATACCTCCATTCAAAATCCAAGACTGACCATCTTGGTAAAGGACGTAGATCTTTTAACAGATCGAACCTTTCCAAATACTTGTGTCATTTTACTTTCTGCAAATTTATTTTCAAGTATTGTTCATCTTGTTCTTCACTTGTTCATATTAGTTTTGTTTGTCGTTTAGTGTTTGATCTTACAGATATTCAAACGTATTGTGAATTGTGTTTGTTTGTTCCCCACATTGCCTAAGTTAAAATCTGACTAACTTATCTTTTGCCAAAACTTCTAAGACAACAACTTTCAATCTCAACCTCTTGACCGCAATCTCTTGACCGCACTTCACCCTCGACCGGACTCACTCGACCGCAACCTGGTTGACCGTGAGTGCTGGTATTCCTACTTAGAGATTTTAGTCAAAACCAACCTTTCCCATTTCTAACGAAAACTTCCGCTGTGCATATTACCCCTTGATCGTGTGGTTTTAACTTGACCGCATATTCAAGAGTAAGCACTTGGTTGAATTTGAAAAAGGGTTGAAATTTTAATAGGCTATTCACCCCCCCCCTCTAGCCTCTTTTCATACCCTTGTTGTGTCTTTGGGACCAACAGAGGCGAAAGAAAACTAGGGGCTCGTCATGCCCAATGTTTCATGTACAAGTGTATATATATATATAATAAAAAGGGGCTCGCTAGGTTGAAACCCAAAAGGGTGACCTAGGCAAAAGTTAGAGCATTGCACAAAAAAGAAGCCCGCTAGGTTGAAAAACCGAAAGGGCGGCCTAGGCAAAAAAAGGGTGTGCACAAAGAGATAAAATAAAAAATAAAAAGAAAAATAGAAGGGGGCTATCACCATGGAAAAGTAAAAGTCCCATTTTCTTTTCACCACAAATGTTCTATTTTCCTTTCTTTCCTTACAAAGTAGGTAAACGGCAGCAACCCATGACAACTACGATGGAGCAATCCACTGCAACAACTACAAAGGCGTAATCCACCGCAATGAGCTACAAAGAACAACTCACCTCAAACGAACCTCACACCCCTAAACTCAAAACCCAACTTCATCGTCAACCGGGCAACCACTCAAAGCCAAACATAACCTACCTTGGGCCAACTTTCTTTCTTTTCTTACCTCCCACACATACCCACTGAAACCCGACACCATCGTCAAGCGGGTCATCCCCGAACTACGCGGACCTGAGCTCCTCACCTTGAGGAGAACGTAGGCAACCTCCCGGTTCGGTCCAAAATATACACAACCCACCTTGAGCCAATTTTCTTTCTCTTCTCTCTTCCCCCATATTTCTACTCCTGACTTCTTCACTCACAATTGATCAAAACATTTATTAATTTGAGGCTACTTGTTTACCAATTAACCATAACTCATTAACTAATCAACGAGGTCCATTCTCGAGCAATCAAATAAGAATCTTGAATAAAACAATTTTCAAATGTCTCGACAAGTCTTCTGTTCTACAATCTAGGAAAGAGCTAAACACTTACTTTCTGTCAAGCAGGGGCTTCCTTCCTTTTATATACACTCAATTGTCCCTCTCACTATCACCAAAATGCCCCCGCATGTTTAAACAATGATTTTTCCTTTTTTGAGTCGACTGAATGATTTTCAAAAAAAAAAAAAAAAAAAAAAAGATGACGCAAAAGAGATGCCCGCTAGATTGAAAACCCGAAAGGGCGGTCTAGGCAGAAAAAAGGGTGCATCTTAAAGGAGGTAGGATACCCCGCTCTACACCCTTATCGAACTGGGGCTTCCCCAACAGAATGGGTTGACTATGTGTTTTCTCGGAGAATACCGAGGTCCCAACAAGAATATACTTAGAAGAAGGGCATCCCTCATCATCAAGCTTGACGTAGAGTTTCTCAAAGGAGGGAGGGTACCCGCTCACCAAATTAGATAATCCCTAACGGAATGGGTCGACTATGTGGTTTCCCAGAGAATACCGAGGCGTCAACAAGGATACACTTAGAAGAAGGGCACCCCTCATCGTCAAACTCGGCACGCGACGACCTATTTGGATTGATTAGAATCATAATTAATTATAAGGCATCTGTATAAGATCATAACACTTTCATAAAGTTTTCTCCTCCCCGACACTTTGTTTATTAACCCGCACTCTCGGTCTCCATAAAATTGTAAAAACATCTCCGGTCCGTCCGGGACCCATCTATGTGATTCCCAGAGTTGACTCGGTCCTTTATGTTGGTAGTGGTGCCCTACGCACGTTTAATAAACGTTGTAATTGTTATCATTTATTTCATATCAATAAAGAGATGTTTTGATTATTATTTTTGTTCATGATTACTTATAATAATCCCCGTCCCTAGTACTTGTTAAGCACTAGTATAAAGGCTAAATGATCATGGGATGATCATGTTAGATTTATGGGTACTTGTTTGGAACAAGGTACTGGACATGACCCGCTTTATGAGATTTATGTCATGGTCTATGTCATACATATATCTCATATTAGTTATGTCATTTGAATCCTTAGACATGAAGTTATTATAGTCTTCCACTTGATGAACATTATGTTTGACATATTCAAACGCTACTTATAACCGAGTAGTTACAAAGGGTATGATTGGCATAATCAGATTCACGTAGGGAAGAATAATAAGCTAAATGAATTTGTCCCTCCTCGGAGAGATGTCAAGCTTGGGCCTCTCGTAGGAATGATGTTGATGAAATGTTCGGCCGGACTCAAATGAATTGATTGGATCAATGTCATTTGGATTATCAACATATTCGGAATCGAGAAAGTATTGAACAAAACAAGTTGACTTATTGACCATGACTTGTGTTCAATGACATCGTGGACAAAGGGATTATGACATATTCTAAAGGAATGCGAACTTGTATCTAGTTATACTATTTGGGTAGGTATGACGGTTTGCTAGAACCTAATCATATCTTATGGGATCATGTTTGAGCCCATTGCCAACTTAGTATAATCCTAGAGGGTCACACACAATAGAACGAATCCTTAAAAGGGACTATATTGGAATTTTGGAAATTCTGGACATTCTGAAGAGTGGGCGACCGCACAGTATTGACTGGGCGGCCGCACACTTAGGACAGTTTTGTACCAGTTTTGCTTCAGATAGTTGTGCGACCGCACAGATGATTTTGGGCGGCCGCACAGTGCTGTCGGGTGGCAGATTCCTAATTTGATTTGGAAACGAATTTTGGAAGGATTTTGACACAAGTTTCCTATTTGGAATAGGTCATACTTGTGTATAAAAGACCAAATTCGGCCAGCACTCAAGGCCAATGATTTTGTGAGTCTCAAAGAGTTTGAGAGAGGGTTTATTTTGTTCTAAGACATTCTTGGTTGAAGAACAAAATAATACACAAAATAAATTCCATATAGTTCTTTTGATTGTGAAAAAGTGTTTCACAATTTGGTCTAGCAACCAAGATCAAAGAAGCTCCTTTGATATTCGTTCGAAGTGTGGATACCGCTAGAGGGTGAAAATCATCATCTTCAAAGTTCGTGTTCAAGCTTTGTGATCGTGATCAAATCTTCAAACCTCCACCAAAGACCAAGAGAATTTGATAGCCATCAAGGGTTAGTTTATTCCTTTATTCTTATGTTGTATTTGATTTAATCATATGAACGGATCCATGGCTTTGGGTTTCAAAATTTTAAATGCTAAATTCCGCTGCGCATGTTTGATCGAAACCCAACAGTGGTATCAGAGCCACGTTCATGTTGATTAATTCAATACTTGGATCATGTTATGTGTATATAAATTGTTTATGTGCCTTGCATGATTTGAATATTGGAATATATGTTGTTTATGTGCTTTGTGATTTTATGTGGTTTATCATTTTGCAACTTTAATCGCACGATTCAATCGCAATAAATAAATTATGGTGGATTCAGAATTGTTGATTATTAATTTTTGATTGGATCAAAGTTTTAATAATCGGAGAAAAACGATTTTGAGACAAAATTTTCGAACTTCAAAATTCTGTACATTCTGATCAGTTTGGGCGACCGCACAAAATCACTTGGGCGGCCGCACATGTTTGGGCGACCGCACAGTGAGTTTTGGGCGGCCGCACATAAGGATCAGATTGTCTGATTTTTGGTTGAAATCAGAATTTGGAATTTTCGAGAGGTCCAACAAAACCAGTAACAGAACCAGTCCAGACTTGCTGATCTGGAATGGGTTTTGGGTAGTTGGTTTATGTGAGGATCTTGGGGTTTGATTTTCCTATTTGTTTTAGTCTTGTGATTCTGAGATTGGTTCAAGGTTTGGATGGCTAATCTGCGTTCATCGAGATTGTGTTTCCCAAACTTGATCGCAATGAAAGTTTCAAAGATAAAACGAAGTTAGAATTATGAAGAGTTCATAATTGCTAAAATTGAGAAACAAAGTTCTTGATTCAATGATTGGAGATCCATGTGGAATTGTGAATGCAATTGGCCTACGTTCATCGAGACCATCTATTGCTTAGTTTCGGCCAGATGGACTACTTTCTTGGTTTCTTGAATTAGTGCGGGATTGTGGTTGCCTAATGGCTTAGTTCGACCGCACTTCTTGTTGTCTTGATTTGGAGATAATGACCAAAGTTGAAATAGTCTCATCCTCATAATTATAGAGAAACCAATGACACATAAATACCATGCTTAAATTAATGGAGATTAATTTAGTGGCTAAACTTGATGTGTAACATGTTTATATTATGTGCTCATAAATGTGTTATATGCTATATGTGATGAACCTTCAAGGAAAGTTTTAAGTCTTTTATTGCCATGCCATGATTAAAACACTTGTTATTACATGAGTGATTTTAATGTAGATTCGCCCTAGCGAGATGCATTAAATTTGTTTATGTATGAGCAAGATAGATAGTGTGGGCACGCCCTAGCGGGACACATTAACTATGCGCTTAAAATGGTTAGACTTAATTGGGCGTCAAAACAGTTTTGGGCCTAGGCAAAGATGAGGTTTAACATGCTTTTTGAAATTGGATTTCTTAAAGAATCTCATAAAAGGAACTAAGAGTCATATGAGATATGATTGACAAGAGTTGTCTACCTAATTAATTTGATTTTGTGTAATCCGCCTTAGCGGACTTGAAATTAAATTAAAGTTGGATCTTAACCCATTTGAATTATATTATACATTGGATGTATATGAAGGTTATATAATTTAGTGGGAGTATTTTGTTTGAAAAATACATCATTTATCTCTTTAATGAAAAACGGTACTTATTAAATTTTGGAAATTTTTGCATATTTGTAGATAATGACTAATAACACTCAATCAATGTCGTTGCGATCGATCCTTGAGAAGGATAAGCTCGAAGAGAATGGTACTAACTTTATGGATTGGATCCGTAGCATAAGAATCGTTCTTAGGCAAGAAGATAAGTTGTACATTCTCGATGGGCCTCTCCCTGCTGAACCACCGCCTACTGCCCCTAGGGTAGAAAGAGACAATTACAAGAAACATCGTAATGATTCTAGAGATGTAAGTTGTCTCATGCTTGCTGCTATGTGCTCAAAACTCCAACAAAGTTTGGAACATTTGGAAGCCTATGAGATAGGCGTGGAGTTGAGAACCATGTTTCAAGAGCAAGCTAGGCAAGAGAGGTACAAGACCATTGTTGCATTCACTACTAGTAAAATGAATGAAGGGCAACAAGTGAGTCCTCACTTTCTTAAAATGAAAGGTTATGTAGAGCACCTTGAGAAACTTGGCTATCCAATCCCATTGGAGCTAGCCACGGATCTCATTCTTAATTCATTGCCTAAAAGTTATAATCAGTTTGTGATGAATTATAACATGCATGGAATGGATAATAATCTCTCTGAGTTGCATGGGATGCTCAAAACTGCAGAGATGAAAATTGTGGAGAAAGGTTCTCCCGTGCTCTTGGTTCATGATGGGAAGAAGCCTGGTGCCAAAGGCAAGGGTAAGGCAAAAGTTGTCAAACCCAAGATAAGCAAGGCAAAGGTTGCCAAGGCTTCTGAGGCAAAACCCGATTCACAAAAGGATGCAATCTGTTTCCATTGTCAAGAAATTGGTCATTGGAAACGTAATTGCAAGGCTTTCTTGGAAGAGCAAAAGAAGAAGAAGAGCAGCAAGGCTGCGTCGACTTCAGGTATCTATATGATAGATATTCTCCTTTCTACCACTGATTCTTGGGTATTGGATACCGGATGTGGTTCTCACATTTGTCTAAATGTGCAGGGATTAAAGAATAGGAGACTACTTAAAGAAGGTGAAGTAGATCTACGCGTGGGGAATGGAGCAAGAGTTGCTGCATTAGCCGTAGGGACTTATGAAGTCACTTTACCTTCCGGATTAATTCTTGTTTTGAACAATTGTTATTATGTTCCGGATTTAAGCAGAAATATTATTTCAATTTCTTGTTTGGATAATGAAGGTTTTAAGTTTCTTATTGAGAATAAGAAATTTTCTATTTATTTAAATGATGTGCTTTATGGTATTGCTAATTCATTTAATGGCCTTTATATCTTGGATGTCAAGAATGAAAATAATGTCTATCATGTAAATAAGAAATCTAAACCTAATGATGTAAATCATACTTATTTGTGGCATTGCCGTCTTGGTCATATTAATGAGAAGCGTATCTCAAAACTCCATGGGGACGGACTTTTGGGTTCATGTGACTTAGAGTCATATGATACTTGTGAGTCATGTCTTCTTGGAAAAATGACTAAGACACCTTTTACCAAGTTGGGTGAAAGGGCAAGCGACTTATTGGGGTTGATACATTCCGATGTATGCGGACCATTAAGTAGCAATGCTAGGGGAGGATTTCAATACTTCATAACCTTCACTGATGATTATAGTAGATTTGGGTATGTTTACCTAATGAAACATAAAAGTGAAGCATTTGAGATATTTAGAATATTTCAAAATGAAGTAGAAAAACAACTTGGGAAAAGTATAAAGGCACTTCGATCAGATCGAGGTGGTGAATACTTAAGTCAAGAATTTGATGATCATCTAAAGAATTGTGGAATAGTTTCACAATTGACTCCGCCCGGAACACCACAATGGAATGGTGTGTCTGAGAGGAGAAATCGGACCTTGTTAGACATGGTTCGATCAATAATGAGTCAAGTTGATCTTCCAATATCCTTTTGGGGTTACGCCCTAGAAACCGCTGCTTTCACACTAAATCAAGTTCCAACTAAATCGGTTCCAAAGACTCCATATGAGATGTGGAGTGGAAAGAAACCTAGTTTATCTTTCATGAGGATTTGGGGTTGCGAAGTTTATGTCAAGAGACTTATCTCTGACAAACTAGCACACAAATCTGACAAATGTATTTTCGTGGGATATCCTAAGGAAACTAAAGGATATTACTTTTACAACCGAGAGGACAACAAAGTGTTTGTTGCCCGAACTGGTGTCTTTCTAGAGAAAGAGTTTCTCTCCAAAGAAATCAGTGGGAGTAAAATAAATCTTGAAGAAATTCGAGACCCAGAAAATAACATTGAACCAATGGTGGAACAAGAACAAGAACCACAAGGAGTTGTGGAACCTGTTCAAAATACACAAGCATCTCGCAGATCTAGTAGGTTACGATCCGAGCCCGAGAGATATGGATTTCTCGTAACGGATAGTAATGAGGTAGAAATCATTGAGAATGATGAACCGTCAACCTACCAAGAGGCGATGTCTTCTCCTGATTCGGACAAGTGGCTTGGAGCCATGGAATCCGAATTGCAATCCATGCAAGACAATCAAGTTTGGAATTTGATTGATGCGCCCGAAGGTGTAAAAACCATAGGATGCAAATGGGTCTTCAAGAAGAAGACTGACATGGATGGGAAGGTGCATACTTACAAAGCTAGGCTTGTAGCGAAAGGTTATAGGCAAGTTCATGGTATTGACTATGATGAGACCTTTTCACCCGTAGCAATGATCAAGTCTATAAGAATTTTGCTTGCCATTGCCGCATATCATGACTATGAAATATGGCAGATGGACGTCAAAACCGCTTTCCTGAATGGAAAACTACAAGAGGATGTGTATATGACACAACCAGAAGGTTTTGAACAAAATTCTATGGTATGCAAATTGCAGAGATCCATCTATGGATTGAAGCAAGCTTCTAGGAGTTGGAATCTCCGTTTTGATGAATCGGTCAAAGAGTTTGGTTTCATCAAGAACGAAGATGAGCCTTGTGTATACAAGAAGATTAGTGGGAGCATAGTGCTATTCCTTGTTTTATACGTGGATAACATATTACTCATTGGAAACGACATTCCTACACTTCAGTCTGTAAAGACTTGGTTGGGAAAGTGTTTTGCAATGAAAGATATGGGAGAAGCCGCATATATACTTGGCATTAAGATCTATAGAGATAGATCAAGGAGGCTACTTGGTTTAAGCCAAAGTACATACATTGACAAGGTCATTAGAAGATTCCGTATGGAAAATTCTAAGAGAGGCACCTTGCCCGTGTTACATGGAGTTTCTCTAAGCAAGACTCAATGTCCTAAGACAAACGATGAGCGTGAGAAAATGAATGATGTTCCATATGCTTCGGAAATTAGGTCCATCATGTATACCATGATTTGTACTAGGCCGGATGTATCTTATGCTTTGAGCATGACAAGTAGATACCAATCCGACCCTGGCGAAAATCACTGGATAGCTGTAAAAGCGATTCTTAAGTACTTGAGAAGGACTAAAGACTCGTTTTTGGTCTATGGAGGAATGGAAGATGATCTCGTTGTAAATGCTTACACGGATGCAAGCTTCCAAACTGACAAAGATGATAGCCGATCGCAATCGGGTTTTGTGTTTATGTTAAATGGTGGAGCTGTAAGCTGGAAGAGTTCCAAGCAAAGTACAACCGCTGATTCTACAACAGAAGCTGAGTATATTGCTGCATCGGATGCTGCAAAGGAAGCTGTTTGGATTAAGAAGTTCATAACTGAACTTGAAGTGGTTCCTAGTATTGCTAATCCAATAGACCTTTATTGTGATAATAATGGTGCTATTGCTCAAGCAAAGGAACCAAGAGCACATCAGAAATCCAAACACATACTTAGGCGTTTTCATATCATTCGAGAGATCGTTGATAGGGGAGACGTAAATATATGCAGAGTACCTACTGATGACAATGTTGCGGACCCGCTAACAAAGGGACTTCCACAAGCTAAAAATGATGGTCATGTTAGGTCCATGGGTATTAGATACATGGGAGATTGGGCCTAGGGCAAGTGGGAGATTGTTGGTAGTGGTGCCCTAGGCACGTTTAATAAACGTTGTAATTGTTATCATTTATTTCATATCAATAAAGAGATGTTTTGATTATTATTGTTGTTCATGATTACTTATAATAATCCCCGTCCCTAGTACTTGTTAAGCACTAGTATAAAGGCTAAATGATCATGGGATGATCATGTTAGATTTATGGGTACTTGTTTGGAACAAGGTACTGGACATGACCCGCTTTATGAGATTTATGTCATGGTCTATGTCATACATATATCTCATATTAGTTATGTCATTTGAATCCTTAGACATGAAGTTATTATAGTCTTCCACTTGATGAACATTATGTTTGACATATTCAAACGCTACTTTTAACCGAGTAGTTATAAAGGGTATGATTGGCATAATCGGATTCACGTAGGGAAGAATAATAAGCTAAATGAATTTGTCCCTCCTCGGAGAGATGTCAAGCTTGGGCCTCTCGTAGGAATGATGTTGATGAAATGTTCGGCCGGACTCAAATGAATTGATTGGATCAATGTCATTTGGATTATCAACATATTCGGAATCGAGAAAGTATTGAACAAAACAAGTTGACTTATTGACCATGACTTGTGTTCAATGACATCGTGGACAAAGGGATTATGACATATTCTAAAGGAATGCGAACTTGTATCTAGTTATACTATTTGGGTAGGTATGACGGTTTGCTAGAACCTAATCATATCTTATGGGATCATGTTTGAGCCCATTGCCAACTTAGTATAATCCTAGAGGGTCACACACAATAGAACGAATCCTTAAAAGGGACTATATTGGAATTTTGGAAATTCTGGACATTCTGAAGAGTGGGCGACCGCACAGTATTGACTGGGCGGCCGCACACTTAGGACAGTTTTGTACCAGTTTTGCTTCAGATAGTTGTGCGACCGCACATATGATTTTGGGCGGCCGCACAGTGATGTCGGGTGGCAGATTCCTAATTTGATTTGGAAACGAATTTTGGAAGGATTTTGACACAAGTTTCCTATTTGGAATAGGTCATACTTGTGTATAAAAGACCAAATTCGGCCAGCACTCAAGGCCAATGATTTTGTGAGTCTCAAAGAGTTTGAGAGAGGGTTTATTTTGTTCTAAGACATTCTTGGTTGAAGAACAAAATAATACACAAAATAAATTCCATATAGTTCTTTTGATTGTGAAAAAGTGTTTCACAATTTGGTCTAGCAACCAAGATCAAAGAAGCTCCTTTGATATTCGTTTGAAGTGTGGATACCGCTAGAGGGTGAAAATCATCATCTTCAAAGTTCGTGTTCAAGCTTTGTGATCGTGATCAAATCTTCAAACCTCCACCAAAGACCAAGAGAATTTGATAGCCATCAAGGGTTAGTTTATTCCTTTATTCTTATGTTGTATTTGATTTAATCATATGAACGGATCCATGGCTTTGGGTTTCAAAATTTTAAATGCTAAATTCCGCTGCGCATGTTTGATCGAAACCCAACACTTTACCCTATCTCCTACACTTTAGGGAACCTTTAGGACTAAACCCTCAATTCTCTAGGTCCCAAGCCTACCCGGTCATTCTTACCTAGGTTACACCATAACTCCTTAGGTCCCGAACCTACCCGGTGAGTCTTACCTAGATTACATCATAACCCCTTAGTTCGATCTTCCGCAAGTTTGTAGCATGACCCCTTAGGCCTTAAACCGGTTCTACCCAGACCTTCAAACCTTAAACCGGTTAGCCAAAGCCAAGTCCTTAGGATGAGCCATTAGGTCCCGAACCTACCGGTCCCAAGCCTACCCGATCTCCTAGATCTCAAACCTACCAACACATACTCGTCCTTACCCTATCTAGGCCATAGCTCTCTTATCCTCCTAGGTCCAGCCTCTTAGATCTACCCAGTCTAACCTGTTGAACGATCCCTTAGATCCCAAGTCCATGCAAGGCCGCCAAACACCTACCTTATAGGTCTCTAGCATATCCGATTCACACCTTAGGTCTCAACTCCTAAACCCTTTAGATCACAAAACTGTCTACCCTCTAAGTCTATAACCTTAGAGCTCGTCCCTTAGAACTCTTTAGTTCCCAAGCCTTCTTGGTCTGACCAACTAAATCTATGTTACCCATACTTCTTGGGTCTAAACCCCTCTACAAACCTAGTGTCACCCATTAGCCGCGCGAGACTACCTAGCCTGACCTTCACCCCTTAGGTCTCCAACCTACTTAATCCAAGTCGAGTCCAAACCTCGAACCTACGCGATCCTCTCCTCAAACTCCATGGATCTCAAACATCGCTCCCCCAACGAGCCTAAACCTCGAACCTGCTCAAGCACATAGGATCTTCTGCGTACCGCGCTATGCCATAGACCCATCCGGTCAGAACTCGTGCGCTTAACACCTTTGGGGTCCCATCCCTAGCCTACCTTCACAATCGCCGAACGAGCTTGGTCACGCGCAATGACCTCTAAGACAAACTTAGGTCCTAAGCATACCCAATCCAACTTAGGCACCTATTGTACTCGAGCAAAGTCTTGACACTCAATCCCTTTGCCTAAAGCGCCAACATGGTCACATGTCCAGACCCGTTTCTCGCACATTGCTCACACCTAGCACACCTTAGAGCCCAAACCCGACATGCGTATTAGGTAATAGGATCATCCAATCCCAATCCATTGCTTCTTGGCCGACCTCAAGCCTGCTTGGTCCTAATCCATAACGCGGTTTCTCTAGGACAAAAGACTTACCCGCTTGAAAGCCTTATGTCCCAACGCTACCCTCCCTAGCCTTCGATCTCCTAGATCTCGCGCCTACCATTCCATTAGGCCCCGGTCTCCTTAACACATGTCTGAGTCTTACCCTAGCTAAACCCTAGAACTTTAGCCTAGGTCTAATCTATCGAGCCTATCCAGCCACGAGGTATCAAGCTCATTTGCCCCAAACCGCAACACTCTTAGACCTCAAACTTGCTCGGTCTAAACCAAGACAAACCTTCAAATGCTTTCGGTTTCCAAACCCTAGCCTTAAACCTAGGTAAACACATTCTCTAAACCCTAGCCTCAAGCCTAGGTAGTCATATCATTCTCTTGAACCCTAGCCTCAAGCCTAGGTAATTACATCCTTCCTAAACCCTAGCCCCGAGCCTAGGTAGTTACATCCCTTCCAAACCCTAGCTTAGAGCCTAGGTATTTACACCCTTCCTAAACCCTATCCTTGATCCTAGGTAGTCACGTATCCTCTCTAAACCCTAGCCTCAAGCCTAGGTAGTCATATCATTCTCTCTGAACCCTAGCCTCAAGACTAGGTAATTACATCCTTTCAAACCCTAGCCTAAAGCCTAGGAAGTTACATCCTTCTTAAACCCTAGCCTTGATCTAGGTAGCTACACCCTTCCTAAAACCTAGCCTTGATCCTAGGTAGTCACATATCCTATCTAAACCCTAGCCTTAAGCCTAGGAAACCACAACATCCCCTTTAACCCTAGCCCAAATTCTAGGGAATTTCCAAAGCCCCGTATGCAACATCATTTCCAAATTCCCGAAACCCTAGTCTCGAAACCTAGGAAATTTACAATCTCAATTCTCCGTTTTATTGAACCCTAGTCCAAAACCTAGGATATAATGCCCTGTCCAAAACTCAATCAACCCTAGCCTCAAGCCTAGGAAGCCGCATTTGCTCTAAACCCTAGCCTCAAGCTTAGGTAGTCGCACTCTTTCTAAACCCTAGCCTCGAGCCTAGGTAGTCGCATTCGCTCTAAACCCTAGCCTCGAGCCTAGGTAGTCGCATTCGCTCTAAACCCTAGCCTCAAGCCTAGGTAGTCGCACTCTTTCTAAAGCCCTAGCCTCAAGCCTAGGTAGAAATTATCCTCTTTAAACTCTATCATCAAGCCTAGGATTCAACATTCCCTTCAAACCCCAGTCCTAGACCTAGGAAACTCCTTCACCTTAGTCTCAAAACGTAGGAAGTTTACAGTCCTTAGCCTTAAAACCTAGCCTAAAGCCTATGTTACCATGAACCTTTCCAAGCCATAGTCACCAATCCCGAAAAAATGGTGAACCCTAACATCAAGCTTAGTGGACCTTCCACAAAAGCAATCCCTCTTCCCAACGGTCCATGGTCTCAAGCCTAGGAAGTCACAACCCTTTCAACTCCCAGCCTTAGGTCTAAAGCCAACGCCTTTGCAACCTCTGAACCTACCACAACTCCAAGCCCTAGCCTCGAAGCCTAGGATATTTCTAAACCCTAGTCCCAAACCTAGGAGAGTCATGGTCCTTAAACACCAGTTTCTAAACCCTTGTTCGAAACCCTAACATCTAGGAAGTTCCCAAACCTCAACCTCTCCAAACCCTAGCCCCAAACCTAGGAATCTGCATTCTCTCCAAACCCTAGTCTCAAGCCTAGGAAGCACCATCCTCTTTAACCCTAGCCCAAGTTCTAGGGAATTTCCAAAGCCCTGTGTGCAACATCCTTTCCAAATTCCCGGAACCCTAGTCTCGAAACCTAGGAAATTTATAATCTCAATCCTCCGCTAGTCTTATGCCTAGGATACAATAGCCTTTCCATATTCTCTTCGAACCCTAGCCTCGAGCCTAAGTAGTCGCATTCTCTCCAAACCCTAGCCCGTAAGCCTAGGAAACCCACATTGTATCCAAGACACAATCTCAAGTCTAAACAACCATAACATCTTTTGCATCCTTATCTCAAGGCTAAGAGGCTACCCATCCCCTTTCCTTAAAATCCTTAGGTCCTACCCTAAGCAACCAAGCAAAATGTCCCTTACCTAATACCTTCATCTTAATGGTTCGTAGCCTCATATTATGTATTCCTCCTTATTTAGGGTAAGCGAATCCCAAACATTACGCTTTCCGTGGTCGTCCTTTGCTCACCAAAGAGTCCTTTAGCTTGGCGACTCCCTGAGAGTCCATCACCTTTGCGACTCCCCAAGAGTCCATCACTTCTGCGATTCCCTGAGAGTCTATCACCTTCATGACTCCTTGAGAGTTCATCCCGTTTGCGACTTAATAACGATCCATCATCCTTACCTCCGCATGTAAAATCCCATTTTTACCCCTAACCTGTTTCATCCATTGTAGGTGCCCTTAAACGCTATTTTGACTGATATTCGTTACCTTTGGGTACGGGAAGCCTCTTAAAATTTCCATTCTTCACCGAATATTTGCTTAGGATTCGTATGGTTGTAGAGACTTCGGCGCCTCTATGACATACGCATCTTAGATCGATCGCGATTGGCAGAAGCCTCGGCGTTTCTTTTTGCGAGAGATCCAGCATCTATTATTTTAGCATTTCCTAATATTTTCTTAGGATTCGTATGGTTGCAGAGACCTCGGCGCCTCTATGACATACGCATCCTAGATCGATCGCGATTGGCAGAAGCCTCAGCGTTTCTGTTTGCGAGAGATCCAGCATCTATTATTTTAGCATTTCCTAATATTTGCTTAGGATTCGTATGGTTGCAGAGACCTCGGCGCCTCTATGACATACGCATCCTAGATCGATCGCGATTGGCAGAAGTCTCGGCGTTTCTGTTTGTGAGAGATCCAGAATCTATTATTTTAGCATTTCCTAATATTTGCTTAGGATTCGTATAGTTGCAGAGACCTCGGCGCCTCTATGACATACGCATCCTAGATCGATCGAGATTGGCAGAAGCCTCGGCGTTTCTGTTTGCGAGAGATCCAGCATCTATTATTTTAGCATTTGCTAATATTTGCTTAGGATTCGTATGGTTGTAGAGACTTCGGCGCCTCTATGACATACGCATCCTAGATCGATCGAGATTGGTAGAAGCCTCGGCGTTTCTGTTTGCGAGAGATCCAGCATCTATTATTTTAGCATTTCCTAATATTTGCTTAGGATTCGTATGGTTATAGAACTTTGGCGCCTCTATGACATACCATCCTAGATCAATCGTAATTGGCAGAAGCCTCGGCGTTTCTGTTAGCGAGAGATCCAGCATCTATTTTAGGATTCGTATGGTTGTAGAGACTTCGGCGCCTCTATAACATACGTATCCTTGATCGATCGTAGTTGGCAGAAGCCTCGGCGTTTCTGTTCACGAGAAATCCAGCATCTATTACTTTAGCGCAATCGGCAGGAACCTGGCGATCCTGATTGCGTTTACCATTCCACCTTGGGATTATTTAGACGACGTAGTCTTTATTTTCCAAAATAACTTCATTGCTTAGGAATGATTCGTTCTTCATACAGGATAGTATCCGTAGGTTTGTTATCCCTAGCAGAAGTTCGATGTCTCATCTTTCCCCAATATCTCTGAACTACGACCGGCTTGATTCCTCTGAGGATACGTAGAAAACCTGAAAAGGTCATCACCTGACATTGCTCCCCATCAGAGGACAGCAGATTTGAACTACGTTTGGCTTGATTCCCCCGCGGATACGTAGGTCGCCTGTCAAGGTTCATCCGTTCCCTTACCTTTCATCTGTTTTGAAACTCATGTTTCAGACGGATCCTTCTTTTATCGTCGACCCCACATTGCCTTGCAAGAAGCGTCGCCGAGGGGCTACTGTTAGTACCCGACCTGAAAATGAGTTTATTAGGACTTTCCCAAAAATACAAGGACTTTATAGGAATTAGAAACCTTGCAAAGACTTGTCCCGGATTCCCGAAATATCTCATTTATGGCAAAATCTATCAAAATATGTAATAAATGGTTTCCTTAAAACCATGCAGAAACCCTAGCTTAAGAATCAAGTCAGCCAGCAGAATTAGCCACGCGGCCAACCTTGCTACGCGTCGACTTTTGCCACGCGGCCACTCTTGTCGCCGGCTTCAATCATGGCCAGGCGGCCACCTTTGTCCCAGATGATCTCAGCCGTTAGATCTTCCCCCCAGTTTACTATATAAACCAATCCCATGCTATTGGTTAAGGGTCCGGTTTTGAGAGCTCTAAGTCCAAATTTTGGAGTTCTTAAACACTATTTTCTCCCTAATTAAAGATTCAAACACTCAAGAAGATCCAAGGTTTATTTCTTGCCAACATAGGTAAGTTTTCTAACTTTTTCTTCATGTTTTTGCATCATTTTTAATGTAGATCTTTTATATTCATGTTCTTGCATGTTTATTCATAGTTTTTTCATATTCTTTGCATGCTAATTCATATGTTCATAATATGTTCTTCGCATGTTCTTTGTGTTCATAGATTAAAACCTTATTTATGCTATATTTAGGGTTGCGATCTTCATGTTTGCATGTTATTTCATAGCTGATGATGATCGAGGGTTCATCAACCCGAGGATGATCTAGGAACTACTTCTAAACCCTAAACTTTAGGTAATTCCCCCTCATTATGCATGATCCCGATTCTTCTGCCTATTCTAAATTCTTCTCGAACTACGCTGACCTGAGCTTCTCACATTGAGAGGAACGTAGGCAATCTTCGGATCCGGTCTCAATCACTAACACACTACATACACCGCATCATGATAGAAAGACTGATCAATTCGGGCAATAGGAGTGATAACGTGAATATTCTTCTCTTGTTGTAATTTGACCCCCGAAGCCATTAAACATGCTTTTTCTCAAAGTTTTGGCTATAACTAAAACGGCGTGGCGACTCTCATAATTTTAATGTTGCTATGAATATTCTCAAATTCAAACACACGTATTCACATCAGGTTACATCTTGGGAAGAACATAGTGTAAGTACCCCAATCTGAAATTGACCAACTTAGAGGAACTCTTAGCACCATTCAGGGATAAACTGATGGGCTGGGACCCCACTAGGATAAATTTAAAATTCCAGGACTGCTCTGGAATTAAACTTGGAAAAATCTAGAAGCTCGTCAGGCTGAGCCGTACGGATGGTTTGGACGCGGGAAGGGCCTAGCCATACGGCTGGTTTAGGCACCCTCACTCCCTATAAATTGAGACCCTTGCTGATCATTTCAGGGGGGAGAAATTGTGCTTAAAGAGTGGAAACTCTGCAGAATCAAAATCTGAGAGAAAACCACCATATAAATTGAGTGAAAAGAGAGGAAGATAGGCAAGAACCCCACCATAGGTGAAGCCTCCTTCTCCCCATCTTCTCTCCATCTCAAATTTCTTTTTATTTCTTGATTATCTTGTTTATGTTCTTGTATTGCTCTTTATTTTACCTTGCAAGCCTCGTCCATTCAAGCACTTTTACATTCTTGTAAGACTTTTCCATTCAAGCACATATATTACTACATATATATACATATTGTGATCCAAATCATGAAATGACTCAAGGTGCCCTCCATCTTGGTATGAGAAGTGGTTAAAACCTAGGATGATCATGATTTGTTAGTTCCTTGTTATAAAAAGCTTAAGGATCCATTTATATGGTGAAAGCATATATATATATTTATGTTTATATTAAATGATCTTGGCCATGATGATCATGTTTGGGGATAAAGTCTTAATCTTTATCATCCCCATTTTTGATTTAGCCCAAAATCCCCAAGTTTGGGTCATAAAGATTCAATCTTTATGTTATATTTTTGTCCGTAAAGGATTAATCTTGCATGAAAGGGCCATTTTGATGGTAAAGTTCCAATCTTTACTCATCAAATGGTCACTTTGGTTCAAAAGGGCATGTTTGCCACCCTCCTTGATATTTCTCCAATGATTGCCTTGATCACCCTTAAATCCATGTTTTGAGGTTCATTTGATGATCAAAGAGCATAGGAATGAGTTTATTTATGTATTTTGGTTCAAACATAAACTGGAATCAGAACAGTTTGGTCCAGTTCCTGCAGAATGCTCTGTTTCTGCCTGGAACTGGACTGTTTCCTGATAAACTGTCAAAATCCCCGGGAAGACCCCTCCTAGCCGTACGGCTAAGTTGGGTCAGAGGGACTTTTTTTATTTCTGTCTTGTTTTGTCAATGTTTATGCAAATAAACCCTTTTTCCTCTGTTAAAATCAATAACCAGCTAAAACTACAGTTTTCCGTTAAAAACACACACACACATGCACTTTTCGTTAACAAACATAAGGGAGACTCAGCTTTGTCTGGGGCGACTTAGGTGACATCAAACCCTTCCCAAGTCGTAACGTGACCTCTGAACTCATTAATCTCTAACCATTTTCATTTGTTGGGTAAAAAGTTAACAAATGTGGCGACTCCATTAAATATGTTTAGTTCCCGTGTTTGGCTTTTCTTCCTCGAGCGAACTCGTTTCTCCCCGAGGGGGAGGATCCTTACAGTGGCGATTCCGCTGGGGAATAAAGTGTTTCCAAACTTCTTTTTAGAATCTTTGGGAATGCTTTTGTGTGGGTCAAACTCCCGTCCCCGTTTGTTGACTTTGTGCTTATTTTTTGTGTGTTTTATGTTTCTGTTTTGATTTCTGTGAGTATGACTGTTCTGGAAATTCAAATAAACTGGGGCTTGACGATCAGAAGCTGAAAGTTTGCAAAAAATAATGGATCTCCTGCTCTATCCGTACGGCTAGTTTGTCTGGGCCCACAGAATGTTTCAAATTAACAATTTTGTGCAGGGCAGAAACATTCTGATGGTCCCCTTACTTCCTCTGGTCCAGGTTCCAATTCACAGCCTCTACTTGTGCACTTTCACCTTCTTTTTCTTAGCCAAAATTGGATTTTTAAAGTCTTGGTCATGCACAACTTTCTTGGACATAAAATTGGGTTTTCAAAACCTCATTGTACATGATCCCTTTTCATAAAGTTTTGATCTTCAAAATCTTTTGTTGTGCACAACCTTGTTTCATAAATGATTTTCAAAAGGTTTTTCCTTGTTGTAAAGATTTTGGTTTTAATACCTTTGGTTGTGCACAATCTTTTCATGTACAAATTTTGGTTCTCGCTTTTTAATATGTTTGTTTATTTGCTTGTGCATCATACTTGTTCATCTTACTTGTTCATCATACTTGTTCATACAATACTCATGATATTAAAATGGACCAAAAATTTCTATTTTGACTGAAAAGGGAACATAGAAGGCTTCATACAACGTGCACTTGACCTTGTGCACGTTCCAAAAACCCTTTAAACCCAGGATGGATGCCACGATGCAGCTTGATTGGTGCTCTTTGTTGGGTTTCCAAGTAACATGCGCAGCAGAATATAGCAATTAAAATTTTAAGAAAACCCAAAGCCATGGATCCGTTCATATGATTAAATCAAATACAACATGATGAATAAAGGAATAACTAACCCTTGATGGCTATGAATTTTTCTCTTTGGTCTTGGTGGAGATCTTGAAGTTTTATCATGAACAAATCACGAACTTTGTGAGATGATAAAATTCACCCTCTAGCGGTATCCACACTTCGAACGAATATCAAAGGAACTTCTTCGATCTTGGTTGCTAGACCAATAATTGTAAAACACGCTTTCACAATTTAATAAAGAACTATATGGAATTTATTTGTGAATTATTTTGTTCCTCAATCAATGATATCTTAGAACAAAATAAAATCTCTCTCAAACTCTTTGAGACTCACAAAAGCACTTGTCAATATGGTCTGGCCGAATTGGTGTTTTTATATACAATTAAGACCTATTCCAAATAGGTAACTTGTGCCAAAAACCTTTCCTAATCGAATTAGGAATTTTCCAATCGGCATACCGGGTGCCCGCCTGGTCCTACCCAGGCGCCCGCTTGTTTGGGCAGAAAGTCCAATTCTTTTTCCGGCTTGTTCAGGCGCCCGCCTGGTGCAACCCAAGCGCCCGCTTGGTTGACCAGGAGGTCCAGAACTTTCCAGAAATTCCTTGGAAGTCCTCCGACCCTAAATGCCAATATAGTCCTTTTATTTAAGATTCGTTCTATTGTGTGTGACCCTCTAGGATTATACTAAGTTGGCAATGGGCTCAAACATGATCCCATAAGATATGATTAGGTTCTAGCAAACCGTCATACCTACCCAAATAGTATAACTAGATACAAGTTCGCATTCCTTTAGAATATGTCACAATCCCTTTGTCCACGATGTCATTGAACACAAGTCATGGTCAAAGAGTCAACTTGTTTTGTTCAATACTTTCTCGATTCCGAATATGTTGATAATCCAAATGACATTGATCCAATCAATTCATTTGAGTCCGGCCGAACATTTCATCAACATCATTCCTACGAGAGGCCCAAGCTTGACATCTCTCCGTGGAGGGACAAATCCATTTAGCTTATTATTCTTCCCAACGGGAATCCGATTATGCCAATCATACCCTTTATAACTACCGTGTTAATGTAGCGTTTGAATATGTCAAACACAATGTTCATCAAGTGGAAGACTATAATAACTTCATGTCTAAGGATTCAAATGACATAACTAATATGAGATATATGTACGACATAGACCATGACATAAATCTCATACAGCGGGTCATGTCCAGTACCTTGTTCCAAACAAGTACCCATAAATCTAACATGATCATCCCATGATCATTTAGCCTTTATACTAGTGCTTAACAAGTACTAGGGACGGGGATTATTATATGTAAACATGAACAACAATAATAATCAAAACATCTCTTTATTGATATGAATGATAACAATTACAACGTTTATTAAACGTGCCTAGGGCACCACTACCAACAATCTCCCACTTGCCCTAGGCCCAATCTCCCATGTATCTAATACCCATGGACCTAACATGACCATCATGTTTAGCTGTGGGAGTCCCTTTGTTAGCGGGTCCGCAACATTGTCATCAGTAGGTACTCTGCATATATTTACATCTCCCCTATCAACGATCTCTCTAATGATATGAAAACGCCTAAGTATGTGTTTGGATTTCTGATGTGCTCTTGGTTCCTTTGCTTGAGCAATAGCACCATTATTGTCGCAATAAAGGTCTATTGGATTAGCAATACTAGGAACCACTTCAAGTTCAGTTATGAACTTCTTAATCCAAACAGCTTCTTTTGCAGCATCTGATGCAGCAATATACTCAGCTTCTATTGTAGAATCAGCGGTTGTACTTTGCTTGGAACTCTTCTAGCTTACAGCTCCACCATTTAACATAAACACAAAACCCGATTGCGATCGGCTATCATCTTTGTCGGTTTGGAAGCTTGCATCCGTGTAAGCATTTACAACGAGATCATCTTCCATTCCTCCATAGACTAAAAACGAGTCTTTAGTTCTTCTCAAGTACTTAAGAATCGCTTTTACAGCTATCCAGTGATTTTCGCCAGGGTCGGATTGGTATCTACTTGTCATGCTCAAAGCATAAGATACATCCGGCCTAGTACAAATCATGGCATACATGATGGACCCAATTGCCGAAGCATATGGAACATCATTCATTTTCTCACACTCATCGTTTGTCTTAGGACATTGAGTCTTGCTTAGAGAAACTCCATGTAGCACGGGCAAGGTCCCTCTCTTAGAATTTTCCATACGGAATCTTCTAATGACCTTGTCAATGTATGTACTTTGGCTTAAACAAGTAGCCTCCTTGATCTATCTCTATAGATCTTAATGCCAAGAATATATGCGGCTTCACCCATATCTTTCATTGCGAAGCACTTTCCTAACCAAGTCTTCACAGACTGAAGTGTAGGAATGTCGTTTCCAATGAGTAATATGTCGTCCACATATAAAATAAGGAATAGCACTGCTCCCACTAATCTTCTTGTATACACAAGGCTCATCTTCGTTCTTGATGAAACCAAACTCTTTGACCGATTCATCAAAACGGAGATTCCAACTCCTAGAAGCTTGCTTCAATCCATAGATGGATCTCTGCAATTTGCATACCTTAGAACCTTGTTCAAAACATTCTGGTTGTGTCATATACACATCCTCTTGAATCTTTCCATTCAGGAAAGTGGTTTTGACGTCCATCTGCCATATTTCATAGTCATGATATGCGGCAATGGTAAGCAAAATTCTTATAGACTTGATCATTGCTACGGGTGAAAAGGTCTCATCATAGTCAATACCATGAACTTGCCTATAACCTTTTCGCTACAATTCTAGCTTTGTAAGTATGCACCTTCCCATCCATGTCAGTCTTCTTCTTGAAGACCCATTTGCATCCCATAGTTTTTACACCTTCGGGCGCATCAATCAAATTCCAAACTTGATTGTCTTGCATGGATTGCAATTCGGATTCCATGGCTCCAAGCCACTTGTCCAAATCAGGAGAAGACATCGCCTCTTGGTAGGTTGACGGTTCATCATTCTCAATGATTTCTACCTCATTACTATCCGTTATGAGAAATCCATATCTCTCAGGCTCGGATCGTAACCTACTAGATTTGCGAGTTGCTTGTGTATTTTGAACAGGTTCCACAACTCCTTGTGGTTCTTGTTCTTGTTCCACTATTGGTTCAATGTTATTTTCTGGATCTCGAATTTCTTCAAGATTTATTTTACTCCCACTGATTTCTTTGGAGAGAAACTCTTTCTCTAGAAAGACACCAGTTCGGGCAACAAACACTTTGTTGTCCTCACGGTTGTAAAAGTAATATCCTCTAGTTTCCTTAGGATATCCCACAAAAATACATTTATCAGATTTGTGCGCAAGTTTGTCTGAGACAAGTCTTTTGACAAAAGCTTCGCAACCCCAAATCTTCATGAAAGACAGACAAGGCTTCTTTCCGCTCCACATCTCATATGGAGTCTTTTGAACCGATTTAGTTGGAACACGATTTAGTGTGAAAGCAGCGGTTTCTAGGGCGTAACCCCAAAAGGATATTGGAAGATCAACTTGACTCATCATTGATCGAACCATGTCTAACAAAGTCCGATTCCTCCTCTCGGACACACCATTCCATTGTGGTGTTCCGGGTGGAGTCAATTGTGAAACTATTCCACAATTCTTTAGATGATCATCAAATTCTTGACTCAAGTATTCACCACCACGATCTAATCGAAGTGCCTTAATACTTTTGCCAAGTTGTTTTTCTACTTCATTTTGAAATATTCTAAATATCTCAAACGCTTCACTTTTATGTTTCATTAGGTAAACATACCCAAATCTACTATAATCATCAGTGAAGGTTATGAAGTATTGAAATCCTCCCCTAGCATTGCTACTTAATGGTCCGCATACATCGGAATGTATCAACCCCAATAAGTCGCTTGCCCTTTCACCTAGCTTGGTAAAAGGTGTCTTAGTCATTTTTCCAAGAAGACACGACTCACAAGTATCATATGACTCTAAGTCACATGAACCCAAAAGTCCGTCCCCATGGAGTTTTGAGATACGCTTCTCATTAATATGACTGAGACGGCAATGCCACAAATAAGTATGATTTACATCATTAGGTTTAGATTTCTTATTTACATGATAGACATTGTCATTATTTTCATTCTTGACATCCAAGATATAAAGGCCATTAAATGAATTAGCAATACCATAAAGCACATCATTTAAATAAATAGAAAATCTCTTATTCTCAATAAGAAACTTAAAACCTTCATTATCCAAACAAGAAATTGAAATAATATTTCTGCTTAAATCCGGAACATAATAACAATTGTTCAAAACAATAATTAATCCGGAAGGTAAAGTGACTTCATAAGTCCCTACGGCTAATGCAGCAACTCTTGCTCCATTTCCCACGCGTAGATCTACTTCACCTTCTTTAAGCAGTCTCCTATTCTTTAGTCCCTGCACATTTAGACAAATATGAGAACCGCATCCGGTATCCAATACCCAAGAATCAGTGGTAGAAAGGAGAATATCTATCATATAGATACCTGAAGTCGACGCAGCCTTGCTGCTCTTCTTCTTCTTTTGCTCTTCCAAGAAAGCCTTGCAATTACGTTTCCAATGACCAATTTCTTGACAATGGAAACAGATTGCATCCTTTTGTGAATCGGGTTTTGCCTCAGAAGCCTTGGCAACCTTTGCCTTGCTTATTTTGGGTTTGACAACTTTCTTACCCTTTCCTTTGGCACTAGCCTTCTTCCCATCATGAACCAAGAGCACGGGAGAACCTTTCTCCACAATTTTCATCTCTGCAGTTTTGAGCATCCCATGCAACTCAGAGAGTTTCTTATCCATTCCATGCATGATATAATTCATCACAAACTGATTATAACTTTTAGGCAATGAATTAAGAATGAGATCCGTGGCTAGCTCCAATGGGATTGGATAGCCAAGTTTCTCAAGGTGCTCTACATAACCTTTCATTTTAAGAAAGTGAGGACTCACTTGTTGCCCTTCATTCATTTTACAAGTAGTGAATGCAACAATGGTCTTGTACCTCTCTTGCCTAGCTTGCTCTTGAAACATGGTTCTCAACTCCACGCCTATCTCATAGGCTTCCAAATGTTCCAAACTTTGTTGGAGTTTTGAACACATAGCAGCAAGCATGAGACAACTTACATCTCTAGAATCATTACGATGTTTCTTGTAATTGTCTCTTTCTGCCCTAGGGGCAGTAGGCGGTGGTTCAGCGGGGAGAGGCCCATCGAGAATGTACAACTTATCTTCTTGCCTAAGAACGATTCTTATGCTACGGATCCAATCCATAAAGTTTGTACCATTCTCTTCGAGCTTATCCTTCTCAAGGATCGATCGCAACGACATTGATTGAGTGTTATTAGTCATTATCTACAAATATGCAAAAATTTCCAAAATTTAATAAGTACCGGTTTTCATTAAAGAGATAAATAATGTATTTTCAAACAAATACTCCCACTAAATTATATAACCTTCTTATACATCCAATGTATAATATAATTTAATTGGGCTAAGATCCAACTTTAATTTAACTTTTGAGTCCACGGAGGCGGACCGCTCAAAAACTAAATTAATTAGGTAGACAATCATGTCAATCATATCCCATATGATTCTTAGATCTTTTTTATGAGATTCTTTGAGAAATCCGATTTCAAAAAGCATGTTTAATCTCATCTTTTTGCCTAGGCCCAAAACTGTTTTGACGCCTAATTAAGTCCGACCATTTTAAACGCATAGGAACCATTCAATTTAACGCACCTTGCGGAGGCAAGCCCACATTAAATTAATGAACCTCATCTTGCTCATATATGAATAAAATCAATGCACTTCGCGGAGGCGAACCCACATCAAATCACCCATATATAAACAAGTGTTTTAATCATGGCATGGCAAAGAAGGACTTAAAACTTTCTTTGAAGGTTCATCACATATAGCATATAACACATTTATGAGCACATAATATAAACATGTTACACATCAAGTTTAGCCACTAAATCAATCCCATTAATTTAAGCATGATATTTATGTGTCATTAGTTTCTCTATAATTATGAGGATGAGACTACTTCAACTTCGGTTATTATCTCCAAATCAAGACAACAAGAAGCGCGGTCGAACTAAGCCATTAGGCAACCACAATCCCGCATTAATTCAAGAAACCAAGAAAGTAGTCCATGTGGCCGAAACTAAGCAATAGATGGTCTCGATGAACGTAGGCCAATTGCATTCACAATTCCACATGGATCTCCAATCATTGAATCAAGAACTTTGTTTCTCAATTTTAGCAATTATGAACTCTTCATAATTCTAACTTCGTTTTATCTTTGAAACTTTGATTGCGATCAATTTTGGGAAACACAATCTCGATGAACGCAGATTAGCCATCCAAAACTTGAACCAATCTAGGAATCACAAGACTAAAACAAATAGGAAATTCAAACCCCAAAATCCACACACAAACCAACTACCCAAAACCCATTCTAGATCAGCAAGTCTGAAGTGGTCTTGTTACTGGTTTTGTTGGATTTATCGAAAAATTCCATATTCAGATTTTAACCAAAATCAGAACAATTCTTGACCACCGAGCGCCCGCCTGGTCATCAGCGAGCGTGCGCCTGAATGGCCAGAATAATATAGAATTTTTAAAGTTCGAAAATTTTGTCTCAAAATTATTTTTCCCCGATTATTAAAACTTTGATCCAATCAAAAATCAATAATCGAAATAATTCAGAATCCACCATAATTTTTATTGCGATTGAATCGTGCGATTAAAGTTGCAAAAACAATAAACCACATAAAATCACAAAACACATAAGCATCATATATTCCAATATTCATATCATGCAAGGCACATAAACAATTTATATACACATAACATGATCCAAGTATTGAATTAATCAACATGAACGGGGCTCTGATACCACTGTTGGGTTTCCAAGTAACATGCGCAGCGGAATATAGCAATTAAAATTTTAAGAAAACCCAAAGCCATGGATCCGTTCATATGATTAAATCAAATACAACATGATGAATAAAGGAATAACTAACCCTTGATGGCTATGAATTTTTCTCTTTGGTCTTGGTGGAGATCTTGAAGTTTTATCACGAACAAATCACGAACTTTGTGAGATGATAAAATTCACCCTCTAGCGGTATCCACACTTCGAACGAATATCAAAGGAACTTCTTCGATCTTGGTTGCTAGACCAATAATTGTAAAACACGCTTTCACAATTTAATAAAGAACTATATGGAATTTATTTGTGAATTATTTTGTTCCTCAATCAATGATATCTTAGAACAAAATAAAATCTCTCTCAAACTCTTTGAGACTCACAAAAGCACTTGTCAATATGGTCTGGCCGAATTGGTGTTTTTATACACAATTAAGACATATTCCAAATAGGTAACTTGTGCCAAAAACCTTTCCTAATCGAATTAGGAATTTTCCAATCGGCATACCGGGCGCCCACCTGGTCCTACCCAGGCGCCCGCTTGTTTGGGCAGAAAGTCCAATTCTTTTTCCGGCTTGTTCAGGCGCCCGCCTGGTGCAACCCAAGCGCCCGCTTGGTTGACTAGGAGGCCCAGAACTTTCCAAAAATTCCTTGGAAGTCCTCCGACCCTAAATGCCAATATAGTCCTTTTATTTAAGATTCGTTCTATTGTGTGTGACCCTCTAGGATTATACTAAGTTGGCAATGGGCTTAAACATGATCCCATAAGATATGATTAGGTTCTAGCAAACCGTCATACCTACCCAAATAGTATAACTAGATACAAGTTCGCATTCCTTTAGAATATGTCACAATCCCTTTGTCCACGATGTCATTGAACACAAGTCATGGTCAAAGAGTCAACTTGTTTTGTTCAATACTTTCTCGATTCCGAATATGTTGATAATCCAAATGACATTGATCCAATCAATTCATTTGAGTCCGGCCGAACATTTCATCAACATCATTCCTACGAGAGGCCCAAGCTTGACATCTCTCCGTGGAGGGACAAATCCATTTAGCTTATTATTCTTCCCAACGGGAATCCGATTATGCCAATCATACCCTTTATAACTACCGTGTTAATGTAGCGTTTGAATATGTCAAACACAATGTTCATCAAGTGGAAGATTATAATAACTTCATGTCTAAGGATTCAAATGACATAACTAATATGAGATATATGTACGACATAGACCATGACATAAATCTCATACAGCGGGTCATGTCCAGTAACTTGTTCCAAACAAGTACCCATAAATCTAACATGATCATCCCATGATCATTTAGCTTTTATACTAGTGCTTAACAAGTACTAGGGACGGGGATTATTATAAGTAAACATGAACAACAATAATAATCAAAACATCTCTTTATTGATATGAAATAAATGATAACAATTACAACGTTTATTAAACGTGCCTAGGGCACCACTACCAACACTCTTGTGCCCTTCTTGCGCGCACGGGTCCATTCCACCTCCCCTTCCGAGCCGAGTCAACCAAACATGTCCGTGACACACAAATACCGTGACCTTGGTTGGTTTTTGGTCTAGCTCACGTCATTACATCCTTAATACGTGCCCAAACGCTAATTATGGCTAAGTTAATGCCCGAGTCACGACTCCTTGTGAAAGGCAAGTGTGACCAAAGTCATCCTTGACCCAGTCTTTGACTTAAGCGTTAATTCCAACCATAATTAACCAAAGTCATGTATTAAGGATAGGTTGACACTGCGTCATTAAGCTCTAATGCTTGACCCGTCCTAATCATCTTTAAGCCTAAGGCTAAGGTTCGAGACCCTTCGCTAAAGCGTTAAGTTAATCTTAACCTTAACAGGGGCTTAATTATGATAAGAATGGCCCAATCTTTGGCGTTTTGTGATGCACTAGACCCTAGGTTTGGTTCTTTTGGTCGGTGGAAGCCACGTGCCCTATAGGACCCTCGCCCGGGATTGTCCGTCCTTGGGGGTGTGCAATACAGGTGAAAAATGAGGGGCTTATAGACGTAGTGATGGCCTCCACTGATCCATGGTTTAGATTAGTCGCGAAAAAGAAGAGAAATCTTTTCCAACCTATTAAGGATAAAAGATGTTTTAAGTAAACAGGAACAAAAATGATAAATAAAGACATTAATCTTTCATGTTGCATGAGCCTAAGCCTCTCCCCCAAACACTAGCCCAAGCTGATACCCGAGTCTGAAAAGTACCTCCTCCCCCTCCGCAGCTTGCAAGAAGTGGGTCAGAGTTCCGGGTTGCCGTTTGGTTAGTGCTGTTGGGCTTTGATGCATCATGCGCAGCGGAATAAACAGATAAAATCAAACACCCAAGAGCCCGGATCCGTGCATGTTGATTAAATTAAATACAAGATGAAAGAAATATACCCTTGAAGATCGAATCCATGAACACAGACTTTAAGGTGTTAAAGCAAACACCCTCTATCGGTATCCACACATCGAACGGATATCAAGAATACCTTCTTGATCTGGATTGCTAGACCCATGGCTTGATGAAGAAACGATTTCTTTGTAAGAATTATTTTGCTTCATTGATTATTGAGTTATGATGATTCTAAATCTCAAAACTAATAATCCCCTCTATATGTGTGTAATTTTTTCTCAAACAACATGTTATCATTTCTAAAATCAACCATTAGGTTTCTCAAACCCGACTGCACACATATATAATAGGGTATAAACCTAATTCTTTTTGGGATCAGAATTCCTTGTCAAACAAGAGATCTGAACAAACTGTTTTCCGCCTGGACAAACCATCCGTACGGATTGGTTGGGTGGCTCCCAAACCATCCGTACGGATCCTTCCAGCAGGATCCAGTTTTTCCCATTTTCTGTGCCTTATTCAATCCGTACTATTGTGTGTGACCCAATAGGATTATACTAAGTTGGCAACGAGTCCGAACGAGTCAGAACCCGTAAGTCATAAGCGGACTCTAGCAAGCCATTATGGCTACCCAATTAGTATAACTTTGAAAGCCCAAAGTAACCTTATAGAACATATCACAATCCCTTTGTCACACGATATCATATTGGACATAAGTCATGGTCCACGTCAACTTATGTTGTCCAATGCTTTCTCGATCTCGAGTAGATTGATATGAGCAAATAACATTGAACGCTTCAATTCATTTGGGTACGGCCGTATACTATTATCAATCTCACTCATTGAGTGGCCAAGCAGATATCTCTCTTGAGAGAGGGACAAATCCCATCTTGACTTATCATTCTTCCCTACAAGAATCCGATTATGCCAATCGTAGCCTTTATAACTTCCCGATTAGGGGTAGCGTTTGTGTACGTCAAACATAATGTTCATCATGTGGAAGACTATGATAATCTCAGGTCTAAGGATGAATGATATAACTATTATGAGATTTAATTATGACATTTGACCATGACATAAATCTCATAAAGGGTCTATCCAGTACTTGTTCTCCAACATGTACCCACAAGTTTAATCCGCATCCTATGCGCTATAATCATCATATGATTATCCATTAAACTCATGCTAGCCCTTCATGTCACGACCCGAAAACTAAGCTCTATTTTATTAGAAATAAATAATTATTATTTATTTATTTGCTTATTTATTTATTCAAATTATTATTTATTTAAAATAATTATGTGTGCAATTTATGTGTTATAATAATTTATGCCTAGCATTTTATTTGGGCCATTTGTACAAGTGTAGAAGAGTTGAGTCTTACTTGTTAGCGGGGAGTTTAATTGTAAAGGGTAGTAATCGGGGAGGGGTCTAAGTGTAAATGTTTCAAATATTTGTCCCTACTCCCTCCCTCACCTCCATACTCTTCTCCCTCACTCTTCCTCTCATCTCTCCCAGCAAACTTCCTCTCTCTCTCCTTGAATTGGTAAGTATTTCTTCTCTACCTTCTCTCTTCAATCTAACCATCTTCCTCTTGTTATTTCTCATTTCTTAAAACATGAAACTTGTTTAGATCGTCGTTAGGATCGTAAAGGGCTAAAAATATTCGAGTTCCGGCAACTTTGAGAAAATTCAAGTTGCTTTCCCCCCATTTATATGCTAAAGGGTGCATTTCATGATTTTATTATGCTTTAGTTGATATATTTGATGATTGGTTGAGTTTGAGATTTATTTGGAATTTATTTGGGTTTTGGTTAAAAATTGTGATTTTGATGAATGTTGGGATTCAATCTTGATCTTGGTTGATAAATGGTGTTATTTAGGTCCCCATCCAAGTTATAAGTTGTTTTGGTTCGTAGTTATGCTTGGTGGAAGGTTGGTTGTGTTTGATTTTGATTGTTGTGTGAAATGGGTAGAAAAATGAAGAACCCAGCTCTGTTTTCCCGGCCAAAAACCAGACCAGGCGCCCGCCCGGGTTGGACCAGGCGCCCGCCTACCCTACCTTTTCCAGCGGCCAGACCTTCTGGTCAATTGAGCGCCCGCCCGCCCCATGCCAGGCGCCCGCCCGCCCCCTGTTCCAGAATTCTGCCCTTTTGCTTGGTTTAGGACTAATGGCTCAACTAGTTTATGTTTTATTCTTCTAATTAACCTAAGTTAACATCGTGGAACACTTTATCAATTGGGATTGATTCTTTCGTGAATAAAAATGTTATGAAATTTATTTAAGTACCGTTTTGGGAATGTGGGTCAACTTTGATGTGTTGTTTGGATTGGTTTGCCTTTGTGGTAATTTATTTGGATTGATTCCCTACTTTGGAATCAATGGTTGTTTATCTTGCTAGTATTTTATTACATAGCTTTTACTTGAAAGTCCAGCTGGTATTTGTGGTTGTGTCGGGCGATGTGAGATATTGTGATGGCACCGGCCAAGTCCATTATGGTGTCGACCATTGTTTTGCCCTTATTTTCCTCTTCCAGATCGGCCTTGGTTGAGACGTTTGGAGCATGCCTTTGTGGCATGGCTCCCGCCCTTTGTGGCACATTACTTTGTTATTGGTTCCAGTACCGGGGTTTCTCTTCAGCTCTCATGCTATTATGAAGATGTTGATTTGGTTGATTGTTGAAGCTGCGCAGCGACCTTTATTTGGTTCTATCAGTTGGAAAACCTTAGCTAATATCCTTTGTTAATTGTTTATTTCCGCTGCTATCTGTTAAATGATAATTGCTATGTGCTATGTGATTTATTATTGATTATTGCATCATAGCATGCATGTAGTTGCATTAGTAACTTATTGAGATTTATCTCACCCCCTTTCTTTTTATCTTTGTTTTTCCTTAACCCCCCCCAGGACCAAGGAATTAGACTCACTGATCACGAGGACGTCGCGAGGGTTGAGCTTTTGGGGCAAGTGTGTATTGGTGGGTTTACATTATATAAATGTGTAACTCTTTTGGGGATAGTTATACCACACTTTGACGTCACTAAGATTTGTATATTTTATAATTTTGTAGTGTGAGCTTATGAGGCTTACACTAGTACATTGTTGTTGTTAAATTGTTTTCCAAAACCTTGTGTTATCATCTTTTGATATGAAATGAAATTTTTTATCTCCGATATTTTGGTATTTTGATTAGTAAGTCGACGTCCAGCTCGCGATCTCGGGCCCGCGGGGTTCGGGGTTGCGACAGTTGGTATCAGAGCTATGGTTTAGCTCTAAGTATAGGTATAGGTGGATTAGTATGACCTAGGAGGGTAGTTGTGTTCGAAGTGAGTAACGGTCGATGTTTTATGCAGGTAATTGTTCTCAATGTCTAGAAGAAGAACATGTGAAGGTTCTAGTGGGGCTCAGAATCAGAATGATCTTCGGGAAAAGAATCGTGCCATGTTCCAAGGCATGTTTGAGGCAGCCATGAAGGCTATTCATGACCAAGGGCCAAGAGAGGAGCATGTGCCACCTCCACGTTACGAGTTGGAGCAGTTTCTGAAATTAAAACCAAGGGAGTTCGATGGTGAGCCCGATGTGAAGAAGGCCGAGCTATAGATCGAGTCAATGGAGAAAATTTATGATGTGTTTGGGTGCACGGACGAGGATAGGGTTCGGTTCGCGGCTTATAAGCTTGTGGGTGCCGCCGAGCATTGGTGGAAAGGAGTTAAAGCTAGTTGGGATGACACTCACACAGCGTATGCATGTGAATTGTTTGTGCGGAAGTTCAAAGAGCATTTTATCCCGGTAGTGTACCAGAACCGAAAGGAGATCGAGCTTCTTAACTTGGAGCAAGGTTTGTTGTCTATAGCTCAATACTCGGCTAAGTTCACAGAATTAGCCCGGTATTGTGACTATCTTGTGAGGACCGAAGAACAGAAAGCTATGAGATTTATTCGGGGTTTGAAGACTTCTATTCGGACTCAACTTATAGCCCAGAGGATTGTGACATTCCAGGATGCGGTAGACCGTGCATACTTGATCGAGCAAGATATAGAGGAGCATAAGAAGAAGGTCGAGGTGACTAACACTAGCAAGCAGAACAAGCCACAATCCCATTCTGATAACCGAGGTAACTTTGGGGGACAATCTCAGTTCCGAGGGCAACCAATCCCAAGGAACCCGGGTACTACTTCCGGGAACCAAGGAAACCAAAATAGGAGACTTTGTTCCTATTGCCAAAAGGAAGGCCATTCAGAGGACCGTTGTTGGAAGAAACAGGGCAAGTGCACCAATTGTGGTCAAATGGGGCATTATGTGAGGGATTGTCCGAGGAATAGAATTCAACCGAATGGGGTAGGAGCTGGGACTCCACAGGGTCAGAAAAGGGATGCTACGGGAAAGCCCAAGGTCCAAGGGAAAGTGTTTGCAATGAATCAACAACAAGCCGCAGATGATCCCACAGTTATTGGAGGTATTATTTCTATATCTAGTGTGAGAGCACGAGCGTTAGTAGATCCATGATCATCTCATTCTTACATATCTGTGCAATTTGCTTCCTTGCTAAATGCTGCATCTGAGTCATTGCCTTATGTGTTAGAGGTGTCTACTCCTATGGGAGAGTGTTTGGTGACTGATAGAGTCTTTCGTGCTTGTGATGTGGTAATATGTGGTCGTGTCTTATGTGCGGACTTGGTAGTCCTTCCCATTCAAGACTTTGATGTTATTTTGGGTATGGATTGGTTGAGCAAGTTTCATGCTTCTGTTGACTGTCGTAGAAAGGTCGTTAATTTTTCCATCCCTGATGTGCCTAAGTTTACTTTTGAGGCTATGCCTTTTGGTAGAAATTTTCGTGTCATTTCTTATGTGAAAGCGAGAAAATTATTGCACCGTGGTTGTGAGGGGTACTTGGCTAGTGTGCTTGATACTAGGAAAGAATCCCCTAGTTTGGAGAGTGTTCGGGTAGTTAGGGAATTTCCCGATGTTTTCTCTTCTGAATATGATATGCCTCCAGACCGTGAAATAGAATTTTGTATAGATCTTTTGCCGGGTACGGCTCCGATTTTAAAGGCACCGTATAGGTTGGCTCCCGCAGAATTGAAGGAACTAAAGGTTCAGTTGCAAGAGTTGCTTGATCGAGGGTTTATCCGCCCTAGTGTTTCCCCGTGGGGAGCACCGGTTTTATTTGTACGGAAGAAAGACGGTTCTTTGAGATTGTGTATCGATTACCGGAAGTTGAATCAGGTTACGGTGAAGAACAAGTATCCTCTACCTCACATTGATGATTTATTTGATCAGCTTCAAGGCTCAGTGGTGTTTTCTAAACTTGATTTGAGGAGTGGGTACCATCAGTTGAAGATTCGATCGGAGGATATTCCGAAGACTGCTTTTCGCACTCGGTATGGTCATTAGGAGTTCTTGGTTATGCCGTTTGGGTTGACTAACGCGCCTGCCGTATTTATGGATTTGATGAATCGGGTTTTCCATCCTTATCTTGATTCGTTCGTGGTGGTCTTTATTGATGATATTGTAACGACTCGAAAACCCGCCTCTATTTTCTTAGAAATAAATATTTAATTATTTATTTATTGCTTATTTATTTAGTTAAATTATTTATTTAATTAAATAATTATGTGTGCATTTTATGTTTCTTAATATTTTTGTCTAGTATTTTAAATTAATCAATTGTGCTAAGGTGAAGATAGGAGATTTAGTTAAAAAAGGATTTATGTGTTCAATGTTGTTGTGGAGGGGTTAATTGTGAAACTTTCTTTAACATTTCTCATAACATGAAACATGTTTAGATCGTCGATAGGATCGTAGAAAGCTAAGAAATTTCGAGTTCTGTCACCTTTGATAAAATCCGGCTAAGTTACTTTTCCCCCATTTTTATGCTAAAATGTTCATCTTTAGTTTATGTAATGCTTTAGTTCATATATATGCCATTTTGGTTGAGTTTGGAATTTATTTGTATTTTTGTTCATCTTTTGTGATTTTGAAATGTTGGGATCAAATCTTGATTTAGGATTGCTAGATGGTGTTATTTAGGTTCCTTATAGGCTTATATGTTGTTTTGGGTACTTGGGTATGCTAATAGAAGTGTTGGGAATGTTGGGTTTGATTTGGGTAAGGTTTATGTTTGATTTTGGTAAGAACTTGAAGAACCCGGCTGGTTTTCCTCCCAGTCCGTCGACTGGGCGCCCGCCCAGGTTTAGCTAGGCGCCCGCCAGCCTGTCCTTTTTTTCCTTCGGCCAGCCTACTGCCTAAATGAGCGCCCGCCCGCCCCTTGGCGAGCGCCCGCTCGCCCCCTTTTTCTGGAAATCACATTTGTGTTTGTTTAAGACTGGGTTGTATTTTTAGTTTGGTTTTAGAGGCACATGAATTGAGTTTTCTTGTCTTTAAATGTTAGGATAGAAGTATATATAGGTACTCCTAAGATTTAGAACGAAAAGAGTGAAATTCGGAGCTAAAACAGGGATTTTTCATAATGTCCGGCCGAACACTTTATAAAAATTGTCCGTTTTAGGTTCAATCTTCCGGAGGCCATAACTTCTTCGTCCGGAATCCTTTTTGGACGTGTAAACTATCGTTGGAAATATCTTTTCGAGTAGTACGCAATGGTTCTATTGGCCGCATGGTTCCAGATCATAATGGTTGTCTTATTGTTGAGGTTTAAGATCAAGGTGTAGTCTCGGTCTAGGTTCCGTAGTACTATTCTAGTTGACTTAGTTGGGCACCGTGGAACACTCTAGTGTTTGTTAATGGTTCCTTTGTGAACAAATGTGTTGTGAAATTTGACTAAGTATTGTTTGGGAATGTTTGGGCATCTTATGATGTGTTCAGGATTATTCCAATCAAATTGATTTTAGGATAAGACTTGGTCTAGGTTTTATGTGATATCCTATAGTACTTAAAGGGTTGTTATGGAACACCAAAGTGTTGGGTTTGGTCCATTTGTGATCATGTATGAATAGGTGTAACCTTTTGGGTTCGTTTGGGGTGTTTAGAATTGGTTCGTTTATGAACGGATGCAAAGCGTGAAATGGTGATTGGGTACCTGTGGTTTTGATTAATCTTAAGGTGCATTTATTCGGATTTTCTATTTGGAATTCCATGTGTAAAGAGATGGTTGAGTTCTTGGTCATAGTACTCTTTATGAGTAGACGTTTAGGGTCATTTTGGTAATAGTCTTTATACCATTTGTGAGTGACCGTTGGGTTGTGCTCTTTATGAGTAACTCGTGGGTATAACCTTTAGGATGTATTTGGTATGGTCCCTTATCATGGAATTATCATGTTCTAATGATCAATGTTGTTGGGCTCTCTATGAGCAACCCCGTTTATTGTTGTTGGACTCTTTGCGAGGAACTTCTTGTGTTCGTTGTTGTTGAACTCTTCATGAGTAATCGTTTGCATCTTTATGGTGATTATTTGGAATGGTTCCCTACTTTGGAATCACTAGTTGTTTATTTAAGCTAGTATTTATTACTTGGCATTTATTGGAAAGTCCAGCTGGTATTTGTGGTTGTGTCGGGCGATGGGGAAGATTATAATGGCAATGAGCTGAGTCCATTATAATGTTGCCCATTGTTTTGCCCTTATTTTCCTCTTCCAGATTGGCCTTGGTTGAGATGAGCTAGCTTCCTTCGGAAGTAGTCTAGCTAACTTTTTGGAGCATGACTTTGTGGCATGGCTTCCGCCCTTTGTGGCATGTTACATTATTATGGTTCCGGTACCGGGGTTGTCATCTTCAGCTGTTTATGCTACTACGAAGATTGGTTGAGTGATTAATTTGTCGGTTCTGTCCGAGGTTCTGTTCAGCTGTTATGCTGCTATGGTTGATGGATTGATTGGTTGGTTCTGACCGGGTCTTATCTTCAGCCGTTTGTGCTACTACGAAGATTGATTGATTGGTTGGTTCTGCGCAGAGGCTTCTTTGTTATTTCCGTTTGGTGAAACCTTGGCTCAGTATCCTTTGTTACGTGTTTATTTCAGTCCTATGTGCTGCATGAAGAGTTAGTCGTTATTTCCAACTGGTATGGGACGGTTGACGATAGGGAGCTTTCTCATTTGTTGTTATATGATTTACTTGCTCAATTATATAATTGATTTGCATGATATTATGCCATGTAGATGCATTTAGTAACTTACTGATATTTTATCTCACCCCGTTTCTTGTTTCAAATTGTTTTTCCTTAACCCCCCCTCAGGAAAGCAAGTGGTATCGTTTGAGGTCCGTTGTATTGGGAGTCTTCTGAGCAGGTTGATCGCCTTTGGGGTAGTTACTCTTCAGAGCCTCTTTGTATATGGTTGAAAGGTTGTGGTCGTTCAGGGTCATGTATTTACTGTGGTCCTTTGGGGATTTATATTATTAATAGTTGTTCTTGCTTCCGCGTTTGTTTCTAGTCTCTGAGTTATAGTCTCGTTGAGGTATTGTTTGTTGGTATTGGTTTATAGTAGAATTCACGCGCCCGGTTTGGTATTTAGCATTTTTGGAGATGTTAATTATGTAAATTTTATATTTATGGATTTTTAGAATTTCCGGGGCGTGACAGTTGGTATCAGAGCAATGGTTTTAGATTTTGAAAGAGAATAAGAACTCTGATATTGAATAGGTTTCAATACTTGGGTGTTATAGGTTTGAGCGGTTTAGAAACTAAGTTTTCTTGAAAGATAAGGTTAAGGTAGAATTTGGTGGAGTTATGAGTTGTGATGTTGACGTCGAGTGTTTCTTCTCTTCTAGTATATCAAGTATAGGATTGATGTTAATAGTGTTGGTCCCCTTGGGGTGAGTTGGTTTGGGAATCGAGAGTGCAAATTTGAAGGCTCGGGCATATCTATTTAGTATAGTGGACAACGTTTTGTGCTATGTTCGCATGTTTGTTATCATTCATGGATTTATGTTGAGGTGTATTCTCGAATACGTAACTACGTGATTGTTACTAGTATATATAGGATGATTTAGTTATGTCACCTATGCGAGATATTGATGAGTTAAGTGGTATGGTTTAGCTTTCCGTGTGTTACGAATTTCTTGTGTGCCATCGATAGGTGGTGAATGTTTCTATATTAGTATGTTTGACTTTGTTTAGGAGCATACTAAGTATATATAATGTTCAGGTTCTATATTGAAAATCAGAAAATCTTTATTATAAGGTTGTGCTGGGAATTTAGCTTATTCTGTTGGCAATATTAATTTTGAAGTCTTGGGTATAATTTATATTGGGGGCAATATGTCGCTTGATCGATAGGGAACTTTGGTTATATGATGAGTTAATATAAGCTACAATACTGATAGGTGAATCGGTGGACGTATGGTATAGGTTGGGTTAAAAGAGTTAAAGATTCAAATTGAGGATTTCTCGATAGGGGGTTTTTCTTTACTTTTAGTACATCTACGTGAGTGCATCGGAATTGTTTAGTATGAGGAAATACATAGTTTATTATAAGTCATATTAAGAAGTTGAGTTATTATACTTTTGGAATCATTTTAGTACATAAATGGAGTTGAGTTAAAGCAATACGAGTTATGAGTATATTGTGGAAGTTATAATCATTAATGATGGTAAGCGCGTTAAGTTTGAAGGACTAGACACATTTTGAGAGAGTAATAATTTCTCGAACTATATTGAAGGCATTTTGAGTTTTGGTTAAATGGTTGTTTTATGGTTCTAAATCTCTTCTTGGTGGCGTTTCTCGTTTTGGATTAAGGGTAGGTAAGGAAAGTTGGGTACATACACTTGGGCATATTAAAGGGTGCTATGATTTTGTATTGGGACGGAGCAGTTTATTGAATATTTCGGGTTATTAGTGATCCTTTGTAATATCTTTTAGAGTTGTAAGTTGTAATATATTACTATTTATTGAAACATAGATTGTGAAAATTTCGGATCGTTACAGTTGCTACTTTAATGGTAATCCTTAGAGATATAGTCACGCGGTGAACATTTGGAGGATGAGAAATTTCTTTAGCTTTTCATAGTTTAAGAAGTTGAGTAAGCTCGAGATGGTTTAATGTTTTGAATTTCTGGATATTTCCTTAGAAAACTAAGTATGAGGTAATGCAAGTAGTTTGAGAAATTCAAAGATTTTGACTGTATTATGTTTTATCTCATGAGGAAGTGAGTATGGTAGGGGAATCTCATTTGATCGGATAGTTGATGACGGTAAATTTTTGAGTATATCATTGAGTCATTGGGTGACAATAATCGTTAGCCTTATTCATTCTCTTATTTGTTCGGGTAGTAGTATGATTACTTGGGATGATGTCTAGATCATCAATGCGTACGGCTGAACCGGAAAAGTAAAACTTATGGATGTTGATGATTTAAGGGTTGATGGTGAGCGTGATGCTAATTAGGATCAAATCAGCTATGTCTCAGAATTGGTGAACAAGTGATAGTCTTGAGAATGTGAAATTCGAGATGAAAGAGGAAGTTAACTTTAGGATGTTGATATGAATATGCTTGAGATATGTATGTGTTCAATATGTGTGGGTTTATTTGAGTCATGGAATTGATGTCTGAAATCTTTAATAGGTACTTGATTTGGGGTTACGAGTGCTTTATGCGAGTTGATATTTTGTCGCCTCATTATGACCGCGCATTGTGATTTTGATGAGTGAATTCGCGGGCGAATTCTTTTTAAGGAGGGTAGATTGTAACGACCCGAAAACCCGCCTCTATTTTCTTAGAAATAAATATTTAATTATTTATTTATTGCTTATTTATTTAGTTAAATTATTTATTTAATTAAATAATTATGTGTGCATTTTAAGTTTCTTAATATTTTTGTCTAGCATTTTAAATTAATCAATTGTGCTAAGGTGAAGATAGGAGATTTAGTTAAAAAAGGATTTATGTGTACAATGTTGTTGTGGAAGGGTTAATTGTGAAACTTTCTTTAATATTTCAGCTTCTTCCCCCTCTCTCCCTCACTCTCCTGCATACTCCCTCTTCCCTCACACACACACACTAGTTTCTCTCTCTCTCTTTCCATGGGAAAAGGTAAGAAATTTCTCTCCCTTCTCTCTTCATTCTAGCTATCTTCCCCCTCATTATTTCTGTCAAGCCCCGGAAATCTCAAAATCCATAAATATAAAATTTACATAATTAACATCTCAAAAAATGCTACATACCCAACCGGGCGCGTGCATTCTACTATAAACCAATACCAACAAACAATACCTCAACGAGATTATAACTCGGAGGCTAGAAACAAACACGGAAGCAAGAACAACTATTAACAAAAATACCCAAAGTGCAACCGTATATACAAAACACTGAACGACTACGAACCCACAATAAAATGCGTAAAGGCTCCGAAGGGCAACTATCCCAAATGCGATCAACCTGCTCAGAATATTCCCGCTACAACGGACCTCACAACGCTACCACTTGCTTTCCTGGGGGGGGTTAAGGAAAAACAATTTGAAACAAGAAACGGGGTGAGATAAAATCTCAGTAAGTTACTAAATGCATCTACATGGCATAATATCATGCAAATCAACGATATAACTGAACAAGTAAATCACATAACAACCAATGAGAAAGCTCCCTATCTCCAACTGTCCCATACCAGTTGGAAATAACGACTAACTCATCATGCAGCACATAAGACTAAAATAAACACGTAACAAAGGATACTGAGCCAAGGTTTCACCAAACTGATAGAACAATCGCTGCGCAGCTTCAACCGATCAACCAATCAACAATAGCAGTATAACAACTGAAGAGAACCCCGGTCAGAACCGACCAATCAATCAATCAACCCATCAAGCCATCTTCATAGTAGCATAGAAGCTGAAGAGAATACCCCCGGTACCGGAACCAATAACAAAGTAACGTGCCACAAAGGGCGGGAGCCATGCCACAAAGTCATGCTCCAAAACGTCTCAACCAAGGCCAACCTGGAAGAGGAAAATAAGGGCAAAACAATGGTCGACACCATAATGGACTTGGCCGGTGCCATCACGATATCTCGCATCGCCCGACACAACCACAAATACCAGCTGGACTTTCAAATAGATGCTAAGTAATAAAATACTAGCACGGTAAACAACTAAGGATTCCAAAGTAGGGAACCATACCAATTAATCACCATAAAAGATGCAAACGATTACTCAAGAAGAGTTCAACAACAATAAACACAAGGATTTTCTCATAAAAGAGTCCAACAACATTGACCATTAAAATATAATGATTCCAAGATAAGGCACGTACCAAATACATCCTAAATATGATACCCACAAGTTAATCATAAAGAGTACAACCCAAACGGTCGCTCACAAATGGCACAATGACTATTAACAAAATGACCCTAAACATTTACTCATAAAGATATACTAGGACTATGAACTCAACCATCTCATCACACCTGGAATTCCAAAGTAGGAAATCAGAATGAATACACCTTAAGGTTAGTCAAACCGTAAGTACCCAATCGCCAATTCACGCTTTACTTCCGTCCATAATGAACCAATTCTAAACACCCCAAACGAATCCAAAAGGTTACCCTTATTAGAACATGATCACGACTGGACTAAACCCTACACTTTAGTGTTCCAAAACAACGCTTTAGGTACTATAGGATATCACCTAAAACCTAGACCAAGTCTTATTCTAAAATCAATCCGATCAGTAAAATAACTTTCAATTAAAGGGTCTCAAAGTATGAAATCCTCACTTATATCACAAAGATGATCATAACAACTCAATAAAGTCACTCAATTGGATTTACAAAACTTGTTCACAATGGATCGATACAACTCTTAACCTCAAACACCTAATAAAATCCCAAAGTATAAAACTTATAACTTAACTGAACAACCTATACCATCTTGTATCACTCGAAGAGAGCTTCGAAACGATAGTTTACACGCCTAAAACGGAGTCCGGATGAGAAAGTTATGGCCTCCGGAAGATTGAACGTAAAACAGACAATTGCGAAAGAGGAGGGTGCGCGCGCCCTCCCAAAAAGGGTGCGCGCGCCCCCTTTGATCATAATGCTGAATTTTGAGTGCACAAGAGGGTGCGCACGCCCTCCCTAAAAGGGAGCGCGCGCCCCTTTGCCCGATTCAGCTTTTTGGCCTTCCTGGTAGCCTAAATCTTCATTTTTCCATCATATACTAACATAACCTCTGTTCCAACTTCAAAAACACAACTAAAACCCTTACTTTGCCTCTATAAACACTTCTAAAAACTAACTCTACTAAGAGTTCCAAACACAACGAAACCCAAAACAACCTTTGACTTCAAAACCAAGTCCAAATACCAAAGTTGCAAATAATCCAAATCAAACCAAAACCAACCATAATCTAACACTCCTAATAAGTATACTAAGGTACTAGAAAACCTTATAAGTCTAAAATAACTCATCTAACAACATTTAAACAACCCAAACCAAAGGATGATTCAAATACCCAAATTTCACAAAAATATGAATACATTGCAAATAGGTTCCAAGTCCACCAAAGAAGCCATATAACAACTAGAGCATCAATGGAGTTAATGATGAACAATTTTAGTATAAATGGGGGAAAGTAACTTACCCGGATTTTATCAAAGGTGACGGAACTCGAAATTTCTTAGCTTCCTACGATCCTATCAACGATCTAAACATGTTTCATGTTATGAGAAATGAGAAATAATGAGGGGAAGATAGCTAGAATGAAGAGAGAAGGGAGAGAGAAATTTCTTACCTTTTCCCATGGAAATAGAGAGAGAAACTAGTGTGTGTGTGTGAGGGAAGAGGGAGTATGCAGGAGAGTGAGGGAGGGAGAGGGAGGTGAGGGAGTAATTGAAGAAATAATTCAAAAGTTACACTTAGACCCCCTCTTCCACTACCTACACAACTAACACAATAATTATACTTCCCACTAATAACTAAGATCCAATACTCTACACTAGCACAATTAACCGATTAAATGCTAGGCACGAAATTATTACGAGACACAAAATGCACACATAATTATTTAAATAAATAAATAATTTAAATAAATAAATAGGCAATAGATAAATAATTTATTATTTATTACTACAAAAATAGATGCGGGGTTTCGGGTCGTTACAATCTACCCTCCTTAAAAAGAATTCGCCCGCGAATTCACTCATCAATGCGCGGTCATAATAAGGCGACAAAATATCAATTCGCATAAAGCACTCATAACCTCTATCAAGTACCAATTAAATATTTCATACATCGTCCCCACGACTCAAATAAACCGACACATTTGAACACATACGCATCTCAAGTATACTCATATCAAACATTCTAAAGTTAACTTCCTCTTTCATCCCGAATTTCACATTCTCAAGACTATCACTTGATCACCAGTTCTGAGACATAGATGATTTGATCCTAATTAGCATTACTCTCACCATCAACCCTTAAATCATCAACATCCATAAGTTTTACTTTTCCGGTTCACCCGTACGCTTTGACGATCTAGACATCATCCCAAGTAATCATACTACTACCCGAACAAATAAGAGAAGGAACAGGGCTAACAATTATTGTCACCCAATGACTCAATGATATACTCAAAAAAAAAAATTACCGTCATCAACTATCCGATCAAATGAGATTCCCCTACCACACTCACTTCCTCATGAGATAAAACATAATACAGTCAAAATCTTTGAATTTCTCAAACTACTTGCATTACCTCATACTTAGTTTTCTTAAGGAAATATCAAGAAATTCAAAACATTAAGCCATCTCGAGCTTACTCAACTTCTTAAACTATGAAAAGCTAAAGAAATTTCTCATCCTCCAAATGTTCACCGCGTGACTATATCTCTAAGGATTACCATTAAAGTAGCAACTGTAACGATCCGAAATTTTCACAATCTTTGTTTCAATAAATAGTAATATTTTACAACTTACAACTCTAAAAGATATTACAAAGGATCGCTAATAACCCGAAATATTCATAAACTGCTCCGTCCCAATACAAAATCATAGCACCCTTTAATATGCCCAAGTATCTATACTCAACTTCCTTTACAAATTCTTAATCCAAACGAGGGCGCCACCAAGAAAAGATTCAGAACCAAGGGACAACTGTTTAACTAAAACCCAAAATGCCCTTATATTGCTCGAGAATTTCTTACTTTCTCAAAATATGTGTAGTCCTTTAAACTGAACGCGCTTACTATCATTAATGATTATAACTTCCACAATATACTCATAACTCGTATTGCTTTAACTCAATTCCAGTCATGTATTAAATGATCCCAAAAGTATCATAACTCAACTTCTTATTATGACCCGTAATAAATTAAGTATTCCCTCATACTAAATAATTCCGATGCACTCACGTAGATGTACTAAAAGTAAAGAAACATCTCCTATCAAGAAATTCTCAAATTGAATCTTTAACTCTTTTAACCCAATCGATACTATATGTCCACCGATCCACCTATCAGTATTGTAGCTTATTTTAACTCATCATATAACCCAAGTTCCCTATCGATAAAGCGACATATTGCCCCCAATATAAATTATACTCAAGACTTAACATTAGTATTGCCAACTGAATAAGCTAAATTCCCCGCACAACCTTATAATAAAGATTTTCTGATTTTCAATATAGAACCTGAACATTATATATACTTAGTATGCTCCTAAACAAGTCAAACACACTAATATAGAATTATTCCCCACCTATCGATGGCACACAAGAAATTCGTAACACATAGAAAGTTAAACCATACCAATCGACTCGTCGATACCCTGAATAGGTGACATAACTAAATCGCCTTACATATACCAGTAGCAATCACGAAATTTCGTACTCGAGAATACACCTCAACATAAATCACTTAACGAGAACAAACATACGAATATAGCACAAGACATCTCCACTTTACAAACTAGGTATGTCCACGCCCTCAAAACTCGCGCTCTCTATTCCCCAACCAACTAACCCCAATGGAATCAAATACTATTAACACTAATCCTATACTTGATATACCATAAGAGAAGGAACACTCTACGTCAATATTACGACTTATAACTCAACCAACTTCTACCTTAACCTCATCTTTCATGAAAACTTAGTTTTCTAAACCGCTCAAACTTGTAACCTCCAAGTATTGAAACCTATTCAATATCAGAGTTCTTATTCTCTTTCAAGATCTAAAACCATTGCTCTGATACCAACTGTCAAGCCCCGAAAATCTCAAAATCCATAAATATAAAATTTACATAATTAACATCTCCAAAAATGCTACATACCCAACCGGGGCGCGTGAATTCTACTATAAACCAATACCAACAAACAATACCTCAACAAGATTATAACTCGGAGGCTAGAAACAAACGCGGAAGCAAGAACAACTATTAACAAAAATACCCAAAGTGCAACCGTATATACAAAACACTGAACGACTACGAACCCACAATAAAATGCGTAAAGGCTCCGAAGGGCAACTATCCCAAATGCGATCAACCTGCTCAGAAGATTCCCGCTACAACGGACCTCACAACGCTACCACTTGCTTTCCTGGAGGGGGGTTAAGGAAAAACAATTTGAAACAAGAAACGGGGTGAGATAAAATCTCAGTAAGTTACTAAATGCATCTACATGGCATAATATCATGCAAATCAACGATATAACTGAACAAGTAAATCACATAACAACAAATGAGAAAGCTCCTGTTGGTAGTGGTGCCCTAGGCACGTTTAATAAACGTTGTAATTGTTATCATTTATTTCATATCAATAAAGAGATGTTTTGATTATTATTGTTGTTCATGTTTACTTATAATAATCTCCGTCCCTAGTACTTGTTAAGCACTAGTATAAAGGCTAAATGATCATGGGATGATCATGTTAGATTTATGGGTACTTGTTTGGAACAAGGTACTGGACATGACCCGCTCTATGAGATTTATGTCATGGTCTATGTCATACATATATCTCATATTAGTTATGTCAATTGAATCCTTAGACATGAAGTTATTATAGTCTTCCACTTGATGAACATTATGTTTGACATATTCAAACGCTACTTTTAATCGAGTAGTTATAAAGGGTATGATTGGCATAATCGGATTCACGTAGGGAAGAATAATAAGCTAAATGGATTTGTCCCTCTTCGGAGAGATATCAAGCTTGGGCCTCTCGTAGAATGATGTTGATGAAATGTTCGGCCGGACTCAAATAAATTGATTGGATTAATGACATTTGGATTATCAACATATTCGGAATCGAGAAAGTATTGAACAAAACAAGTTGACTCTTTGACCATGACTTGTGTTCAATGATATCGTGGACAATAGGATTATGACATATTCTAAGAGGAATGCGAACTTGTATCTAGTTATACTATTTGGGTAGGTATGACGGTTTGCTAGAATCTAATCATATCTTATGGTTTCATGTTTGAACCCATTGCCAACTTAGTATAATCCTAGAGGGTCACACACAATAGAACGAATCTTTAAAAGGACTATTTTAGAATTTTGGAAATTCTGGACATTCTGGGGAAGTGGGCGACCGCACAGTATGGACTGGACGGCCGCACACTTAGCTCAGTTTTGTACCAGTTTTGTTTCAGATAGTTGTGCGACCGCACAGTGTATTCTGGGCGGCCGCACAGTACTGTCGGCTGGCACTTTCCTAATTCGATTTGGAATGTCTTTTGACACAAGTTTCCTATTTGGAATAGGTCTTGCTTGTGTATAAAAGAAGGAGTTCGGCCAGAACTTCAGTGATAGCCTTGTGTGAGTCTCCAAAGAGTTTGAGAGAGGTTTTATTTTGTTCTAAGACATCTTTGGTTGAAGAACAAAATAATACACAAAGAAAAATTCCATATAGTCATATCAATTGTGAAAGCGTGTTTCATTGTTGTTGGTCTAGCAACCAGATCAAAGAAGCTCCTTTGATATTCGTTCGAAGTGTGGATACCGCTAGAGGGTGAAAATCATCATCTTCAAAGTTCGTGTTCAAGCTTTGTGATCGTGATCAAGTCTTCAAATCTCCACCAAAGACCAAGAGAAAATTTGATAGCCATCAAGGGTTAGTTTTATCCTATATTCATGTTATTGTATTTGATTTAATCATATGAACGGATCTATGGGCTTTGGGTTTCAAAATTTTAAATGCTAAATTCCGCTGCGCATGTTTGATCGAAACCCAACAGTGGTATCAGAGCCCCGTTCATGTTGATTATTTCAATACCGTGATCATGTTATGAGTATATAAATTGTTTATGTGCCTTGCATGATATGAATATTGGAATATGTGATGTTTATGTGTTATGTGATTTTATGTGGTTTATTGTTTTACAACTTTAATCGCACGATTCAATCGCAATAAATAAATTATGGTGGATTCAGAATTGTTGGTTATTAATTTTTGATTGGATCAAAGTTTAATAATCGGGGAAAAACAATTTGAGACAAAATTTTCGAACTTGAAAATTCTGCACCTTCTGATGGCTATGGGCGACCGCACAGAAGATTCTGGGCGGCCGCACACTTTTTGGGCGACCGCACAGATCTTTTTGGGCGGCCGCACAAAGGGATCAGAAAGTCTGATTTTGGTCAAAAACAGAATCTGGAATTTTCGAAAAATTCAACAAAACCAGTAACAGAACCAGTCCAGACTTGCTGATCTGGAATGGGTTTTGGGTAGTTGGTTTGTGTGTGGATTTTGGGGTTTGATTTTCCTATTTGTTTTAGTCTTGTGATTCCTAGATTGGTTCAAGTTTTGGATGGCTAATCTGCGTTCATCGAGATTTGTTTCCCAAAATTGATCGCAATCAAAGTTTCAAAGATAAAACGAAGTTAGAATTATGAAGAGTTCATAATTGCTAAAATTGAGAAACAAAGTTCTTGATTCAAAGTTTGGAGATCCATGTGGAATTGTGAATGCAATTGGCCTACGTTCATCGAGACCATCTATTGCTTAGTTTCGGCCACATGGACTACTTTCTTGGTCTCTTGAATTAGTGCGGGATTGTGGTTGCCTAATGGCTTAGTTCGACCGCACTTCTTGTTATCTTGATTTGGAGATTATGACCAAAGTTGAAATAGTCTCATCCTCATAATTATAGAGAAACTAATGACACATAAATACCATGCTTAAATTAATGGAGATTAATTTAGTGGCTAAACTTGATGTGTAACATGTTTATATTATGTGCTCATAAATGTGTTATATGCTATATGTGATGAACCTTCAAAGAAAGTTTTAAGTCCTTCTTTGCCATGCCATGATTAAAACACTTGTTTATATATGGATGATTTTGATGTGGGTTCGCCTCCGCGAAGTACATTAATTTTATTCATGTATGAGCAAGATGAGGTTCATTAATTTAATGTGGGCTTGCCTCTGCAAGGTGCATTAAATTGAATGGTTCCTATGCGTTTAAAATGGTTGGACTTAACTAGGCGTCAAAACAGTTTTGGGCCTAGGCAAAAGATGAGATTAAACATGTTTTTGAAATTGGATTTATCAAAGAATCTCATAAAAGGATCTAAGAATCATATGGGATATGATTGACATGATTGTCTACCTAATTAATTTAGTTTTGAGCGGTCCGCCTCCGTGGACTCAAAAGTTAAAATAAAGTTGGATCTTAGCCCAATTAAATTATATTATACATTGGATGTATATGAAGGTTATATAATTTAGTGGGAGTATTTTGTTTTAAAATACATTAATTATTTCTTTAATGAAAAATCGGTACTTATTAAATTTTGGAAATTTTTGCATATTTGTAGATAATGACTAATAACACTCAATCTATGTCGTTGCGATCGATCCTTGAGTAGGATAAGCTCGAAGAGAATGGTACTAACTTTATGGATTGGATCCGTAGCATAAGAATCGTTCTTAGGCAAGAAGATAAGTTGTACATTCTCGATGGGCCTCTCCCTGCTGAACCACCGCCTACTGCCCCTAGGGTAGAAAGAGACAATTACAAGAAACATCGTAATGATTCTAGAGATGTAAGTTGTCTCATGCTTGCCGCTATGTGTTCAAAACTCCAACAAAGTTTGGAACATTTGGAAGCCTATGAGATAGGCGTGGAGTTGAGAACTATGTTTCAAGAGCAAGCTAGGCAAGAGAGGTACAAGACCATTGTTGCATTCACTACTAGTAAAATGAATGAAGGGCAACAAGTGAGTCCTCACTTTCTTAAAATGAAAGGTTATGTAGAGCACCTTGAGAAACTTGGCTATCCAATCCCATTGGAGCTAGCCACGGATCTCATTCTTAATTCATTGCCTAAAAGTTATAATCAGTTTGTAATGAATTATAACATGCATGGAATGGATAAGAATCTCTCTGAGTTGCATGGGATGCTCAAAACTGCAGAGATGAGAATTGTGGAGAAAGGTTCTCCCGTGCTCTTGGTTCATGATGGGAAGAAGGATAGTGCCAAAGGAAAGGGTAAGAAAGTTGTCAAACCCAAAATAAGCAAGGCAAAGGTTGCCAAGGCTTCTGAGGCAAAATCTGATTCACAAAAGGATGCAATCTGTTTCCATTGTCAAGAAATTGGTCATTGGAAACGTAATTGCAAGGCTTTCTTGGAAGAGCAAAAGAAGAAGAAGAGCAGCAAGGCTGCGTCGACTTCAGGTATCTATATGATAGATATTCTCCTTTCTACCACTGATTCTTGGTATTGGATACCGGATGTGGTTCTCACATTTGTCTAAATGTGCAGGGACTAAAGAATAGGAGACTGCTTAAAGAAGGTGAAGTAGATCTACGCGTGGGGAATGGAGCAAGAGTTGCTGCATTAGCCGTAGGGACTTATGAAGTCACTTTAGCTTCCGGACTAATTCTTGTTTTGAACAATTGTTATTATGTTCCGGATTTAAGCAGAAATATTATTTCAATTTCTTGTTTGGATAATGAAGGTTTTAAGTTTCTTATTGAGAATAAGAAATTTTCTATTTATTTAAATGATGTGCTTTATGGTATTTCTAATTCATTTAATGGCCTTTATATCTTGGATGTCAAGAATGAAAATAATGTCTATCATGTAAATAAGAAATCTAAACCTAATGATGTAAATCATACTTATTTGTGGCATTGCCGTCTTGGTCATATTAATGAGAAGTGTATCTCAAAACTCCATGGGGACGGACTTTTGGGTTCATGTGACTTAGAGTCATATGATACTTGTGAGTCGTGTCTTCTTGGAAAAATGACTAAGACACCTTTCACCAAGTTGGGTGAAAGGGCAAGCGACTTATTGGGGTTGATACATTCCGATGTATGCGGACCATTAAGTAGCAATGCTAGGGGAGGATTTCAATACTTCATAACCTTCACTGATGATTATAGTAGATTTGGGTATGTTTACCTAATGAAACATAAAAGTGAAGCATTCGAGATATTTAGAATATTTCAAAATGAAGTAGAAAAACAACTTGGCAAAAGTATAAAGGCACTTCGATCAGATCGAGGTGGTGAATACTTGAGTCAAGAATTTGATGATCATCTAAAGAATTGTGGAATAGTTTCACAATTGACTCCACCCGGAACACCACAATGGAATGGTGTGTCCGAGAGGAGGAATCGGACTTTGTTAGACATGGTTCGATCAATGATGAGTCAAGTTGATCTTCCAATATCCTTTTGGGGTTACGTTCTAGAAACCGCTGCTTTCACACTAAATCGTGTTCCAACTAAATCGGTTCAAAAGACTCCATATGAGATGTGGAGTGGAAAGAAAACTTGTTTATCTTTCATGAAGATTTGGGGTTGTGAAGCTTTTGTCAAAAGACTTGTCTCAGACAAACTTGCACACAAATCTGATAAATGTATTTTCATGGGATATCCTAAGGAAAATAGAGGATATTACTTTTACAACCGTGAGGACAACAAAGTGTTTGTTGCCCGAACTGGTGTCTTTCTAGAGAAAGAGTTTCTCTCCAAAGAAATCAGTGGGAGTAAAATAAATCTTGAAGAAATTCGAGACCCAGAAAATAACATTGAACCAATAGTGGAACAAGAACAAGAACCACAAGGAGTTGTGGAAACTGTTCAGAATACACAAGCAACTCGCAGATCTAGTAGGTTACGATCCGAGCCTGAGAGATATGGATTTCTCGTAACGGATAGTAATGAGGTAGAAATCATTGAGAATGATGAACCGTCAACCTACCAAGAGGCGATGTCTTCTCCTGATTCGGACAAGTGGCTTGGAGCCATGGAATCCGAATTGCAATCCATGCAAGACAATCAAGTTTGGAATTTGATTGATGAGCCCGAAGGTGTAAAAACCATAGGATGCAAATGGGTCTTCAAGAAGAAGACTGACATGGATGGGAAGGTGCATACTTACAAAGCTAGGCTTGTAGCGAAAGGTTATAGGCAAGTTCATGGTATTGACTATGATGAGACCTTTTCACCCGTAGCAATGATCAAGTCTATAAGAATTTTGCTTGCCATTGCCGCATATCATGACTATGAAATATGGCAGATGGACGTCAAAACCGCTTTCCTGAATGGAAAACTCCAAGAGGATGTGTATATGACACAACCAGAAGGTTTTGAACAAGATTCTAAGGTATGCAAATTGCAAAGATCCAACTATGGATTGAAGCAAGCTTCAAGGAGTTGGAATCTCCGTTTTGATGAATCGGTCAAAGAGTTTGGTTTCATCAAGAACGAATATGAGCCTTGTGTATACAAGAAGATTAGTGGGAGCATAGTGCTATTCCTTGTTTTATACGTGGATGACATATTGCTCATTGGGAACGACATTCCTACACTTCAGTCTGTGAAGACTTGGTTAGGAAAGTGCTTCGCAATGAAAGATATGGGTGAAGCCGCATATATACTTGGCATTAAGATCTATAGAGATAGATCAAGGAGGCTACTTGGTTTAAGCCAAAGTACATACATTGACAAGGTCATTAGAAGATTCCGTATGGAAAATTCTAAGAGAGGCACCGTGCCCGTGTTACATGGAGTTTCTCTAAGCAAGACTCAATGTCCTAAGACAAACGATGAGCGTGAGAAAATGAATGATGTTCCATATGCTTCGGCAATTGGGTCCATCATGTATGCCATGATTTGTACTAGGCCGGATGTATCTTATGCTTTGAGCATGACAAGTAGATACCAATCCGACCCTGGCAAAAATCACTGGATAGCTGTAAAAGCGATTCTTAAGTACTTGAGAAGAACTAAAGACTCGTTTTTGGTCTGTGGAGGAATGGAAGATGATCTCGTTGTAAATGCTTACACGGATGCAAGCTTCCAAACCGACAAAGATGATAGCCGATCGCAATCGGGTTTTGTGTTTATGTTAAATGGTGGAGCTGTAAGCTGGAAGAGTTCCAAGCAAAGTACAACCGCTGATTATACAACATAAGCTGAGTATATTGCTGCATCGGATGCTGCAAAGGAAGCTGTTTGGATTAAGAAGTTCATAACTGAACTTGAAGTGGTTCCTAGTATTGCTAATCCAATAGACCTTTATTGCGATAATAATGGTGCTATTGCTCAAGCAAAGGAACCAAGAGCACATCAGAAATCCAAACACATACTTAGGCATTTTCATATCATTCGAGAGATCGTTGATAGGGGAGACGTAAATATATGCAGAGTACCTACTGATGACAATGTTGCAGACCCGCTAACAAAGGGACTTCCACAAGCTAAACATGATGGTCATGTTAGGTCCATGGGTATTAGATACATGGGAGATTGGGCCTAGGACAAGTGGCAGATTGTTGGTAGTGGTGCCCTAGGCACGTTTAATAAACGTTGTAATTGTTATCATTTATTTCATATCAATAAAGAGATGTTTTGATTATTATTGTTGTTCATGTTTACTTATAATAATCTCCGTCCCTAGTATTTGTTAAGCACTAGTATAAAGGCTAAATGATCATGGGATGATCATGTTAGATTTATGGGTACTTGTTTGGAACAAGGTACTGGACATGACCCGCTCTATGAGATTTATGTCATGGTCTATGTCATACATATATCTCATATTAGTTATGTCATTTGAATCCTTAGACATGAAGTTATTATAGTCTTCCACTTGATGAACATTATGTTTGACATATTCAAACGCTACTTTTAACCGAGTAGTTATAAAGGGTATGATTGGCATAATCGGATTCACGTAGGGAAGAATAATAAGCTAAATGGATTTGTCCCTCTTCGGAGAGATATCAAGCTTGGGCCTCTCGTAGGAATGATGTTGATGAAATGTTCGGCCGGACTCAAATGAATTGATTGGATCAATGACATTTGGATTATCAACATATTTGGAATCGAGAAAGTATTAAACAAAACAAGTTGACTCTTTGACCATGACTTGTGTTCAATGATATCGTGGACAAAAGGATTATGACATATTCTAAGAGGAATGCGAACTTGTATCTAGTTATACTATTTGGGTAGGTATGACGGTTTGCTAGAATCTAATCATATCTTATGGTTTCATGTTTGAACCCATTGCCAACTTAGTATAATCCTAGAGGGTCACACACAATAGAACGAATCTTTAAAAGGACTATATTGGAATTTTGGAAATTCTGGACATTCTGGTGATGTGGGCGACCGCACAGTATGGACTGGGCGGCCGCACAATTAGCTCAGTTTTGTACCAGTTTTGTTTCAGATAGTTGTGCGACCGAACAGTGTATTCTGGGCGGCCGCACAGTACTGTCGGCTGGCACTTTCCTAATTCGATTTGGAATGTCTTTTGACACAAGTTTCCTATTTGGAATAGGTCTTGCTTGTGTATAAAAGAAGGAGTTCGGCCAGAACTTCAGTGATAGCCTTGTGTGAGTCTCCAAAGAGTTTGAGAGAGGTTTTATTTTGTTCTAAGACATCTTTGGTTGCAGAACAAAATAATACACAAAAGAAAAATTCCATATAGTCATATCAATTGTGAAAGCGTGTTTCATAGTTGTTGGTCTAGCAACCAAGATCAAAGAAGCTCCTTTGATATTCGTTCGAAGTGTGGATACCGCTAGAGGGTGAAAATCATCATCTTCAAAGTTCGTGTTCAAGCTTTGTGATCGTGATCAAGACTTCAAATCTCCACCATAGACCAAGAGAAAATTTGATATCCATCAAGGGTTAGTTTTATCATATATTCATGTTATTGTATTTGATTTAATCATATGAACGGATCTATGGGCTTTGGGTTTCAAAATTTTAAATGCTAAATTCCGCTGCGCATGTTTGATCGAAACCCAACTGCTCCCTATCGCCAACTGTCCCATACCAGTTGGAAATAACGACTAACTCATCATGCAGCACATAAGACTGAAATAAACACGTAACAAAAGATACTGAGCCACGGTTTCACCAAACTGATAGAACAATCACTGCGCAGCTTCAACCGATCAACCAATCAACAATAGCAGTATAACAACTGAAGAGAACCCCGGTCAGAACCGACCAATCAATCAATCAACCCATCAAGCCATCTTCATAGTAGCATAGAAGCTGAAGAGAATACCCCCGGTACCGGAACCAATAACAAAGTAACGTGCCACAAAGGGCGGGAGCCATGCCACAAAGTCATGCTCCAAAACGTCTCAACCAAGGCCAATCTGGAAGAGGAAAATAAGGGCAAAACAATGGTCGACACCATAATGGACTTGGCCGGTGCCATCACGATATCTCGCATCGCCCGACACAACCACAAATACCAGCTGGACTTTCAAATAGATGCTAAGTAATAAAATACTAGCACGGTAAACAACTAAGGATTCCAAAGTAGGGAACCATACCAATTAATCACCATAAAAGATGCAAACGATTACTCAAGAAGAGTTCAACAACAATAAACACAAGGAGTTTCTCATAAAAGAGTCCAACAACATTGACCATTAAAAAATAATGATTCCAAAATAAGGCACGTACCAAATACATCCTAAATATGATACCCACAAGTTAATCATAAAGAGTACAACCCAAACGGTCGCTCACAAATGGCACAATGACTATTAACAAAATGACCCTAAACATTTACTCATAAAGATATACTAGGACTATGAACTCAACCATCTCATCACACCTGGAATTCCAAAGTAGGAAATCAGAATGAATACACCTTAAGGTTAATCAAACCGTAAGTACCCAATCGCCAATTCACGCTTTACTTCCGTCCATAACGAATGAAATTATACTCCTATTCCTGATTTGGGGTGATTTTTGTGATACTTGTAATTTTGGGACAGATGGAGTATAAACCCTCTGTGTGTGAAAATGATGAAAGAACTTTAGTATAAATTTCAAAGCATGAAATTTAACTTAAAAGTGTCCTGGTAATGTGAAAAGGAAATTATACTCCTATTCGTGAGACGGTAAAATAGTAACTTGATTTAAATATTATTAGAAAAATTGTATCATTATTTGTGGTACGGGGAAATGAATGGAAGTATCCCTAAATGGGTATATTAGTATATTATAAAATTGTACTTATACTTTTGGGGACGGTGAAATATTAAATTGGAATAAAAGGAAATTATCCTATTATTTATGTGACGGTAAAAGAAATGAATTGGGCTTGAAATAGTGTCTTGGGTATTGCCTAAGGGTTAGTAAAAGTATACTCCTACGCTTGGGACGGAGAATTCTAAGCCTGGGAAAGAATTTGAGTGTTGCTGAAAATTGCACCAGGCGCCCGCCTGGTGATCCCTTGAGCGCCCGGCCTTTTCAACAGAAGTTTTGGGTTTCTAAAGTGCTTGAACAGGCGCCCACCCGGTACCTTGTAGGCGCCCGCCCGGTCCCCTGTTTCAACTAAAGTGTTTTAAATCTAAATTAAATTGAAAGCTTATCCCTCCTAAGGCATATAGCCTTAAGATAAGATGTCCTAGCAAGTGTTGTGACACCTTAGGGGTATCAGAAGTGAGTCTTGAACATGATTACTCATTAAATTAAAATGAGAACTTGAGTATAAAAGGAATAACTCTTCTTTATGTTAAGTAAGTGCTATGAACAAGCACTTATGTGTTATGCTTGTCTTGGAACCTATGTTTGTGCCCTTGAGAGCGCCAAATTAGTGTCTTGAGCTCGAATATCCTATATAGGGGATTAAGAACTTGTAAGTATGAGTGGTATAGCTCATTTACTTAATTTGAACTTGAAGTATTCTTGGTCTAGGTTTAGGGTACTACCCTAGATGGCCTAGATGAGTGTTGTAGAACACTCTAGTACTGAAAATATTCCCTTTGTGAACAAATGAAATGTGGACTTGAATCATAATTAAATGATAACTTGAGTATAAGAGTAGTAACTCTTTTATGTGTCTTGAAGTTAATGTTTGTGTACCTTAGGGGCACCAACTAATGTCTTGAGCTTGAATGTCCTAAGAATAGGATTAGGATTTTGTAAGAGTAAATGTATAACTCTTATACATGCTTGAATGCCCAAATATTGTAGTTATAACTTGAAGTATAAGATAATTAACTCTTGTACATGTTTAACCATCCAAAGAAATGGATTGAGAACTTGGATATAAGATAATAAAATCTTGTATATGTCTTGAATGTCTTAAGTTGAAACGGTAACTTGAAGTATAAGACAATAAAATCTTGTACATGACTTGAACATCCAAATAATTGGATTAAGACTTGAATATAAGATTATAAAATCTTGTACGTGCCTTGACACCAATATATGTGTATGGTAATAAACTTGAAAGAGTCTTGATGTGTATATGCAAATCTTGCATATATTTACTTGATAGAATGTGGCTTCTTGATTGATTGGTACATAGTATGAATAACCAAAGAATTGGGTTATGGAACTAGATAGAGAATGATTAACTCTACTACATACTTGAACTTGATACGTGTATATTGGAAGTGCTATAAATAAGCACTAAAGTGTAAATGATTTAGTTTTTAATCGTGTATATACTCAATAAAGTATATAAAATATAAAGAAGATATCTTGTCTTGAAATGGGTTCCTAAAGAAAATAGGGACTAGTGTAATATGAAGATAATTCATATAATTGTGAATACTACGATTTAAGTTAATAAGAATAACTACAGAACACAATATGTGTTGTAAAATGTATTCGATTATTAACGATACATATACGTGAAGTATGACTGTGTCTAGGTACAATGTGACCTATTCTACTACGTGTTTAGAGTCTAAGGTGTTGGGCTCTACTTGATAGTAAGGGTATCGTGATAGACACTTTAATGTGTTAAACGTGATATAAATATGTACGTGCAAACTTGGCATGTGACAAAGTGATATAGAATGATATACCCTACTACTTGTTTGAAGTCTGTTATTAATGGACTCTTACTTGGATTGATCGTGTTACATGGACACCTTATGTGCCATTGTTATCTTGGTTTGTATTCGCAATAATTGCGTACGTGCACTTGTATTCTCGTGAGCACATGATACATGACTACATGGTGCATATTCTCGTGAGCACATGATACATGATTACATGGTGCATAAAGACTGGTCCACTAATATGGGACTTAGTTCTATTCTCGTAGTTCAAGTAAACATCTACTTGTGCATTCTTGTGTGAGTCCAGCTGGTTCTCCTTGCTTGTTCGAAAATATATAGGTTCACGCTTGTCGCGAGAGCTGGGGCTTAAGTGACAATCGGGTCCCTATGTATTTCCGCTTGACCCCTTACTACCGGCCATAGTAAGGGCATAGCTTCCTTGGTTGGAGCAATAAGCCTGACTTAAGTGAATGCTAAACTCTTGTCTTGAACACCTCGTGGATCTTGTTCTTGTGGATAACACTGGTTACCAGGTCTTCTTATATACTGCACAGCAGTTTCTTGTTCTTGTTCTTGGTTGTCCTCAGCTAGAAAAGCATCGACAACAAATGGTATTCTTGGGAGGAATAAGGAAGGATTCAGGTAAAAATGCGTGATAGGCCTATGTGCATCTTGGTGAGCTGGTCTAGCCTTTCACACTACTTGACTACTTGTTACCTGATCATATCTTGAGCTTGATTACTTGTTGAGTTGGCTTAGCCTCTCCTATACTTGTTACTTGATGATACTTGTTATATGATTAGTTGAGTATCTACTTGTATTGCATGATAACATGACATATAGTTGCATGTTAATAGCTTACTGAGATTTATCTCACCCTTTATTTGTTTAATTGTCCCCCCCCAGGAAAGCAGGGGATAGTACGCAGTGAGGCTCGACTTAGCTGGGAACTTACTCAGCAGGATATTCTTGTTCGAAGTTAGTGTCCTTTTATATTTTGGTAAGGACGATCTTGTATGAGATAATAAACTATGGGCTTGTATTGGGGTAGTATTTGTTATCCCTAGACAGTTCTTGATGCCAGCTTATTTGCTAGGCATGTCTTCCGCTGTATGTAACCTTGTTTGGTTTTAATTTTCTTGGTCTAGAACTCGTATGAGCTATCTTAGCTCCCTACTCTTGAGTATATATATCATGTCAGTTTTGTTTTTAACAGGTATTGTTCCTGTTTCCCGTTAGTTTCTTGTTTCTTGTTAGTTACGCGCACCAGGTTCGAGGTTCTATTAGGGAATCCCGGGACTTGGGGCGTGTCATTTGTGGTTGTGTTGGGCGATGGGGAAGATTATAATGGCAATGGGCCGAGTCCATTATAATGTTGCCCATTGTTTTGCCCTTATTTTCCTCTTCCAGATTGGCCTTGGTTGAGATGAGCTAGCTTCCTTCGGAAGTAGTCTAGCTAACTTTTTGGAGCATGACTTTGTGGCATGGCTTCCGCCCTTTGTGGCATGTTACATTATTATGGTTCCGGTATCGGGGTTGTGATCTTCAGCTGTTTATGCTACTACGAAGATTGGTTGAGTGATTAATTTGTCGGTTCTGTCCGAGGTTCTCTTCAGCTGTTATGCTGCTATGGTTGATGGATTGATTGGTTGGTTCTGACCGGGTTCTTATCTTCAGATGTTTGTGCTACTACGAAGATTGATTGATTGGTTGGTTCTGCGCAGAGGCTTCTTTGTTATTTCCGTTTGGTGAAACCTTGGCTCAGTATTTGTTACGTGTTTATTTCAGTCCTATGTGCTGCATGATGAGTTAGTCGTTATTTCCAACTGGTATGGGACGGTTGGCGATAGGGAGCTTTCTCATTTGTTGTTATATGATTTACTTGCTCAGTTATATAATTGATTTGCATGATATTATGCCATGTAGATGCATTTAGTAACTTACTGAGATTTTATCTCACCCCGTTTCTTGTTTCAAATTGTTTTTCCTTAACCCCCCCAGGAAAGCAAGTGGTATCGTTTGAGGTCCGTTATATCGGGAGTATTCTGAGCAGGTTGATCGCCTTTGGGGTAGTTACTCTTCAGAGCCTCTTTGTATATGGTTGAAAGGTTGTGGTCGTTCAGGGTCATGTATTTACTGTGGTCCTTTGGGGATTTATATTATTAATAGTTGTTCTTGCTTCCGCGTTTGTTTCTAGTCTCCGAGTTATAGTCTCGTTGAGGTATTGTTTGTTGGTATTGGTTTATAGTAGAATTCACGCGCCCGGTTTGGTATTTAGCATTTTTGGAGATGTTAATTATGTAAATTTTATATTTATGGATTTTTAGAATTTTCGGGGCATGACAGATATACTCGTCTACTCTAAATCTAGAGAGGAGCACGAGCAACACTTGAGGACAGTTTTATCCGTTCTTGCGAGGGAGAAATTATTTGCGAAGTTTAGTAAATGCGAATTTTGGCTCGAGAAAGTTTCTTTTCTGGGTCATGTTATTTCGAAAGATGGGATTTCGGTGGATCCTTCAAAGATAGAAGCCATAGTGGATTGGAAGAGACCCGAGTCAGTGACCGAGATCAAAAGTTTTCTGGGTTTAGCCGGATATTACAGAAGGTTTATAGAAGGGTTTTCGAGGATTGCTACTCCGATGACTCAGTTGACCCGGAAGGATGTACCGTTTGTGTGGAGTGAAAAATGTCAAAACAGTTTTGAGGAATTGAAGAAGAGGTTGACTACTGCACCGATTCTTGCATTACCGAATGGGAACGACGACTTAGTTATTTATAGTGATGCTTCGAAAGAGGGTTTGGGTTGCGTTTTGATGCAGAACAGGAAGGTGATTGCCTATGCTTCGAGGAAGTTGACCCCTAGTGAACAAAATTACCCGACTCATGATATGGAGTTGGCGGCGATAGTCTTTGCGTTGCACAAATGGAAGCACTACCTTTATGGGGCGAAGTTTGAAATTTTTACCGATCACAAGAGTTTGAAATACCTCTTCTCTCAAAAGGAATTGAACAACCGTCAGCGTCGATGGATGGAACTTTTAAAGGACTACGATTGTACGATTTCCTATCACCCGGGAAAGGCGAATGTGGTCGCTGATGCGATTAGTAGGAAGTCTTATGTGGCTTCGATGATGGTCCGTGAGTGGAAGATGCTTGAGGATGTGCGAGATTGGTCTCCTCGTGAATCGAGACATGGGGCGATTTTTGCGAATATTAGGGTATCTCCGACCCTAATTCAGAGGATAAAGGAAGCTCAGAAAGAAGATCCCGAGTTGGTGAAGATAATGGGTAAATTGAAGGAAAAGAACTTCGAGGATTTTTCTTTGAGTTCGAGTGGAGTTTTGACTTTCCGTGATCGTTTGTGTGTACCCGATGTTGGTGGGATAAAGAGACAAGTTTTAGATGAAGGTCACAAATCGAGATATACTATTCATCTGGGTAGTACGAAGATGTACCAGAATCTGAAGCAACATTTTTGGTGGAATAATATGAAAAAGGAAATAGCGGAGTATGTTTCAAAGTGTCTAACTTGTCAGCAGGTCAAAGCCGAGCATCAGAGACCCGCGGGACTACTTCAGCCGTTAGAGATTCCCGAGTGGAAATGGGAGCATGTGACCATGGATTTCGTTACGGGACTACCTCGTACCCGTAGGAAGTATGACAGTGTTTGGGTAATAGTGGATAGATTGACCAAGAGTGCCCATTTCTTGCCTATTGACATTAGGTACTCGATGGAAAAGCTTGCGACCCTTTACATTGATGAGATTGTGAGATTGCATGGGGTTCCGGTTAGCATTGTGTCAGATCAAGACCCGAGGTTTACTTCTAGATTCTGGAAGGCGTTTCAGGAAGCTTTGGTACAGATTTGCGATTCAGTACAGCTTTTCACCCTCAGACCGATGGTCAATCCGAGAGGACCATTCAGATTTTGGAGGATATGTTGCGAGCTTGTGCGATAGACTTCTCTGATTCTTGGGATTCGCACCTACCGTTAGTGGAATTTTCTTACAACAACAGTTATCAGGCTAGTATCGAGATGGCACCTTATGAGGCCTTATATGGGAGAAAGTGTAGGTCGCCTATCTGTTGGGATGAGGTCGGTGAAGCGAAGATCGTGGGTATTGATTTGCTTCAGGATTCAGTTGAGAAAGTTAGGGTTATCCGGGATCGATTGAAAACAGCCCAGAGTCGACAAAAGAGCTACGCAGATAACCGAAGGCGAGATCTTAGTTTTCAGGCCGGAGACTTCGTGATTTTGAAGGTATCTCCGAAGGTAGGTATCCGAAGGTTCGGGAAGAAGGGCAAATTGGCACCGAGGTTTGTTGGTCCATTTGAAATTTTGGGAAAAGTGGGACTTCTAGCATATCGCCTTGCGTTGCCGTCATCCTTAGACCGGTTGCACAACGTCTTTCACGTTTCTATGCTTCAGAAGTACGTTCATGATCCTTCTCACGTGTTACCGAGGATACCGGAGGATATTGAGCCCGATATGACTCACGAGGAACGACCGGTTCGGATTTTAGATTCCAAAGTCCAAGAGTTGAGGAACAAAAGCATTGCGTTGGTTAGAGTCCTTTGGAAGAATCATAATATCGAGGAGTCGATGTGGGAGCTCTGAGATGAGATCGAGAGGAAATATCCGTGGCTTTTTAATTCGGGTAAGTCTCGTTAAAATTCGGGTCGAATTTTCTTTAAGGGGGAGTGAATGTCACGACCCGAAAACTAGGCTCTATTTTATTAGTAATAAATAATTATTATTTATTTATTTGCTTATTTATTTATTTAAATTATTATTTATTTAAAATAATTATGTGTGCAATTTATGTGTTATAATAATTTATGCCTAGCATTTTATTTGGGCCATTTGTGCTAGTGTAGAAGAGTTTAGTCTTACTTGTTAGTGGGGAGTTTAATTGTAAAGGGTAGTAATCGGGGAGGGTCTAAATGTAAATGTTTCAAATAATTCTCCCTACTCCCTCCCTCACCTCCCTACTCTTCTCCCTCACTCTTCCTCTCATCTCTCCCAGCAAACTTCCTCTCTCTTTCCTTGAATTGGTAAGTATTTCTTCTCTACCTTCTCTCTTCAATCTAACCATCTTCCTCTTGTTATTTCTCATTTCTTAAAACATGAAACTTGTTTAGATCGTCGATTGGATCGTAAAGGGCTAAAAATATTCGAGTTCCGGCAACTTTGAGAAAATTCAAGTAAGTTGTTTTCCCCCATTTATATGCAAAAGGGTTCATTTCATGATTTTATTATGCTTTAGTTGATATATTTGATGATTGGTTGAGTTTGAGATTTATTTGGAATTTATTTGGGTTTTGGTTAAAAATGGTGATTTTGATGAATGTTGGGATTCAATCTTGATCTTGGTTGATAAATGGTGTTATTTAGGTCCCCATCCTAGTTATAAGTTGTTTTGGTTCGTAGTTATGCTTGGTGGAAGGTTGGTTGTATTTGATTTTGATTGTTGTGTGAAATGGGTAAGAAAAATGAAGAACCCAGCTCTGTTTTCCAGCCAAAAACCAGACCAGGCGCCCGCCCGGGTTGGACCAGGCGCCCGCCTACCCTACCTTTTCCAGCGGCCAGACCTTCTGGTCAATTGAGCGCCCGCCCGCCCCATGCCAGGCGCCTGCCCGCCCCCTGTTCCAGAATTCTGCCCTTTTGCTTGGTTTAGGACTAATGGCTCAACTAGTTTAGATTTTATTCTTCTAATTAACCTAAGTTAACATCGTGGAACACTTTATCAATTGGGATTGATTCTTTCGTGAATAAAAATGTTACGAAATTTATTTAAGTACCGTTTTGGGAATGTGGGTCAACTTTGATGTGTTGTTTGGATTGGTTTGCCTTTGTGGTAATTTATTTGGATTGATTCCCTACTTTGGAATCAATGGTTGTTTATCTTGCTAGTATTTTATTACTTAGCTTTTACTTGAAAGTCCAGCTGGTATTTGTGGTTGTGTCTGGCGATGTGAGATATTGTGATGGCACCGGCCAAGTCCATTATGGTGTCGACCATTGTTTTGCCCTTATTTTCCTCTTCCAGATCGGCCTTGGTTGAGACGTTTGGAGCATGCCTTTGTGGCATGGCTCCCGCCCTTTGTGGCACATTACTTTGTTATTGGTTCCGGTACCGGGGTTTCTCTTCAGCTCTCATGCTATTATGAAGATGTTGATTTGGTTGATTGTTGAAGCTGCGCAGCGACCTTTATTTGGTTCTATCAGTTGGAAAACCTTGGCTAATATCCTTTGTTAATTGTTTATTTCCGCTGCTATCTGTTAAATGATAATTGCTATGTACTATGTGATTTATTATTGATTATTGCATCATAGCATGTCATGTAGTTGCATTAGTAACTTATTGAGATTTATCTCACCCCCTTTCTTTTTATCTTTGTTTTTCCTTAACCCCCCCCAGGACCAAGGAATTAGACTCGCTGATCACGAGGACGTCGCGAGGGTTGAGCTTTTGGGGCAAGTGTGTATTGGTGGGTTTACATTATATAAATGTGTAACTCTTTTGGGGATAGTTATTTCCACACTTTGACGTCACTAAGATTTGTATATTTTATTATTTTGTAGTGTGAGCTTATGGGGCTTACACTTGTACATTGTTGTTGTTAAATTGTTTTCCAAAACCTTGTGTTATCATCTTTTGATATGAAATGAAATTTTTTATCTTCGATATTTTGGTATTTTGATTAGTAAGTCGACGTCCAGCTCGCGATCTCGGGCCCGCGGGGTTCGGGGTCGCGACACTTCATAAGTGCTAGGGACAATGATTATTATAATAAACATGCAAAAGATATAATAATCGGGTTTGTTATCTCTATAACAATGAAGCTATGATATAACGCATAGGCCTTTCTCAAGGGCCTAGGGCATAATATCCAACAATCTCCCACTTGCACTAGGCCCAATCAACGCGTATCCAATACCTATTGAGCTTAGTTATGATCTCCATCATAATTCCAAACGAGCTTATGTAGGATAATTATCCTTGTTATTATCATGAGGTATTTTGCATATTTTGACATCTCCCATCTTTAACGATTTCTCGAGTAAGATAGAAATGTCTGAGTATATGTCTAGATAAGATATTAGTCCCTTGACTTGTGTAATAACGATTATTGACATAATGAAGGTACAATAAATTAGTGACACTAGAATCTTAATCTTAACATTTTTTTAGTTGCATCCCATGCGCCTAGATACTCAACCTTTTGTAGAATATTAATGGTATACTTAGAACTCTTCTAACACCATTATTAAACTTAGACATATAGTTATACTGCAATATTTATCTTCGATGGTTTGTAAGAATGCATCTTTGTAACTATTTACAGGATCATCTTATATTCCATCAAAGATCAAGAATGCATCCTTTAGTTCTTCTAAAGTACTTAAGGATGTTTCTTAACTAGTGACTTTCACTAGGATCCGATTGGTATTATCTCATCATACTCCAAGTATATGAGACATCCGGTCTTAGTATATTAACATGGCTTACATGATAGATCCAATTGCCGAAGCATATGGAATCCTAATCATGTACTCTTTGCTCATCAGTCTTCCAGTAAGACTAAACCTTGCAAAGATTAATGCCATTAGGCTTTCGCAAGTAACCTCTCCAGGAGTCTTGCATGGTGAACTTTTCACTGTCTTGTCTTTATTAGTACTTTGACTTTAACCAATCAACGTTTTAGATTTATCTCCATAAATCAGTCCAAGGGTGTAGGCGGCTTCATCCAAGTCTTTCATTTAGAAACTCTTTCAAAATGATTTATATATCAACCATATATATATTAGACTATGAATAAAATTACGCTCCCACTAAATTTATTGTAATCACAAGTCTCGTCCTTGATGAATTTCAAACTCTTTGAATACTTCATCAAAATGAAATTTCACTCCAAGTATTTTGCTTCAATCCATCTCATGAATTTCTGCAACTTGCATATTTTATTAGAATTTTATATATCAAAAATTTTAGGTTGTATCAAACACATCCTAAAGTATGTTCCTGTTAAGGAATGCTATTTTGATATCCATTTGTCATATTTCATATTCAAAATATGAGGTCATGACAATAAAAATTCTAATAATATTAAGCATGACTACCGGTGTAAAGTTTCATCATAATCGACATTATGAATTAACTTTTCTCAATTAGTCTTGCTTAATCAATATACACTTTTAGATTTTATGACTCCAAGTCATTGATCTAAATCCAGAGCGGACTTTGCATCTTGATAGGTAATAGGTCAATCATTCGCAATGATATCTTCCCTATTACTTTCTATTACGAGAAATCAATATTTCTTGTTATAGATAGTATCCTATCAGTTATGCAAATTTCTTGTGTATACTTGAACGAATTTCCAAAACTCCTTGTGAATATTTGTTCAACTTCCATCTTAGGTTCCATGTCATTTTTGGGTCTCGAACTCTTCGAGATACATTTTACTCCCACTAGTTCTTTAGAGATAAACGATTTATCTAGAAAGTGCTATTTAGAGTAACAAACGATTTGTACTCTTTAAAGGGTGTAAACTCAATATCATTAAGATATCCCATGAAATTACATTTATAAGATTTAGGTGTGATTTTGTCCCAGACAACACTTTTCTCAAAAGCATCACATCATAAATCTTTATGAAAGACAAACCAAGTTTTCTTTCATTCTATATCTCATATGGCATCAGTCGAACCACCTTAGATGAATCTCAATTTAGTGTAAGCGCAGCTGTTTCCAGCACATAATCCAGAGGGTTAATTAAAGATCAGTTTGACTTATCATGAGGCGAAAAACTGCATTTTACAGACAATATGTAAACTTCTGGAACATCATCCGTACGGCTGCTGTTTCCAGATATTGTTTTTCTTAAATTGCATACTTTCTGCAGAATTCTCATCGAGTCCAAGGCTCAAGGCTCAAATATTCATTACTTTGATCTAATCAGAGTACATCAATACTTTTGCCATGAGGTGTTGAAATCCTTTCTAGCATTGTTACTTTAATAAACTACATACATCAAAATGTATAAGTTCAAAAGAGTACTTCCTCTTACTACTATTAGCAAAAGGTGTCTTGATCAATTTATAAGATTCGCATCTATCACAAGATTCGAAATCATGTGAATTTAAAAGTCATTCCCAAGGAATTTTAGATATGTGTTTCTTATTATTGATATAGACAACAATTCTTTAAGAATGTAATGCTTACATCCATAGATTCGGATTTCCATTATTTACGTTATACTCATTATTTTGTTCTTCCTAGATGAGGATATAAAATCCCATTTATATGATTAGCAATACAATAAAGCAAATCATATTTAATGGAACACTTTCTTATTCGAAATAAGAAATGTCTATAATTTTCTAATGAAGAAACCAAAATAATATTTATACTTAAAGTAGGAACATCACAACATTTGTTCAAAACAAATATGAACCTACTAGGTAAAGACACTTCGCAAGTTCCTATGATTAATGTTGCAACCATTGCATCATTATCAACACATAGGTTAATCTTTACCCTTTTAAGTAAATTTTTTAACATAAATACTTGAAGTGGTAGTCCTACTACCCTTCCTTTTGATCTTTTAATTTAAATTGCAATTTCTCCGACGGTCAATCTTATTGCCAAGGTAGAAATTATATCCTTTGGATTTTAGGTTTAGCCACAAATATTTTCTTTAGGCTTGACAACTTTTGTCTTGCCTTTATCTTAAATCCTTGTCCTTATTAACCTTTAGAGTTTGAGAATGTTTCCATTTGATATTAAGACATAGCACTTTAAACATCGAATGTCGCTTATGAATTAATACCAAATCCGTTGTTAGTTCCAAACTAACTTGATTATCAAGCCAACTAAGGTAATTAATATGTCTCTCCATGTTCAAAACATGAGAAATTATTAATATACCTTTCATTCATCACATGAATGTTAGGTTCATAATCAATTTCAAACTTTATTTGCCTTTCTTTCTTGTAGGAACGCTTCCTATATAATTGCTTATCGCATAAGCATTCATATGTTTCAGATACTTCTAAAGTTCCGATCATATGACAGCAAGTCGTAGGACAGTTGACATCTGTAGAATCATCCACATGTTTCTAATCAATGTCTTTGTCCACCCTTAATGCATAAGGTTTCTTAGGAATAGGATTTATTAAGAATTCATAACTTCCGTTATTGCTTTAGAACAATTCTTAAGCTCATGACTAGGTCAAGGGAGTTAATCTTATTCACTTTAAGTGGGGTCTATTGCAGTGATTATACATGATTATAGTTTAAGACATTCTACAAAATATGCAAATAAATATACACATATATTTCATACCATTATCATTTAGAGACATATAATGTATTTCATAAATACTCCCACTAAATCATACACCTTCAAATACAACAATTGTATAATATAATTTAAGTAGGCTAAGATCCGTATTTCACCCAACTTTGAGTCGGATAGGGCACGACCGCTCAAAATCAAGTTATTTAGGTAGATAACTCTTTATCAATCACATCATACGTGACTCTTAGATCTTTTATGAGATTGTTAGACATCTTATGTCAAACATGTTTTAATCTCATCTTGTGCCTTAGGCCCAAAACTTTGTCTTTTGATAGCCTAATTAAGTCAAACCACGTTAAACGTATAGGAAACTCTCATTCCTCATCTTGCTCATACACTGATAGAATTAATGCACCTCGCTTTGGCAGAGCCCACATAAAAATACCCGGTGTACTCACAAGTGTTTTAATAATAGATTGGCACATGACTTAAGTTTTAAGAAGGTTTATTTGCGTAGAGATATGAATCATATATTTAATTATGTCAAACATAATATAATATAGTCTTTGCATAATGATGTTAACTAATCCAATTAATTAACAGAAGCAAAATCTTGTGATTTAATTATGAAGCAACATAATGGGGACGGAATCTAAATTATTTGTAAACAATTTACAGATTGGATATTTCATTCGCATTCCCAGAAATAAGGCGTAAGCCTGCCATTGATCCATGCAATGAATTAATCCAAACACAGTTTCCTTCTCTGCAAACTATTTGCACTTTGTATAGGGATAAATTCTGAAACTTTGAGATTACACTAACCTTAAACTCCTTTCAGATTATGATCTCAGTAATTGTTTGGACTTATGAACTGAAATCTGTTTCAGGAAACACGGTTTCCAAAATCTGCCGTCTGAAACAGATCAAAATCAGTAATGCCCAAACCATCCGTACGGATGTTTCTGGAAGCATCCAGATTTATCCGTACAGCTCTTTCATACAGGTCACATAAACTCTGAACTCTTCAGAATTCTGAAACTGTATCCGCAGAGCATCTGGAAATTGAAAGCACAAACCGCACGGCCGAAACTAATCCAAAAGGCATCCACATTTCCGTGCTAAGATCAAGAAACCAAGCAACTTCTCTATACGGTCAAAACTAAGCCAAAAGGCATCCACATTCCCGTATAGATTGGATACTTGTTTCAAGATCTTTCATTGTCTCTTAATCTCACAGATTACAGCAGTTCTAAACTCTTTAGAACTCTGATTTCTGCAATTCCTTTTGAATTCTTCGGCCGAAAACTGTTTCAGGAAACACGGTTTCGAAAACCAGCCGTCTGAAAGCAGTTTCCAGTTTCCAGATTCGAATTCTGTAAACAATTTACAAAATAATCTGAACACCAGAAAACAAAATCAAATCTGAGAATTTCCAAACTAACCGTACGGATCAGTTTGGCATCATCCAAACCATCCGTACGGATCCATTGGTAGGATCCCAGATTTCCAGATTTTTCAGAATTTCAGAAATTCGACCAAATCCAATATCATGTTTGTACATAATCAGATTACAGAAACATGAATTTACAGATTACGAATTTAATTAGATCTAATCAATATCATGAATAAACAATTTATTATATATATAAATTAGATCTAAATTAACAATACACATAATCTAATTATTTATTGCTAATCCCAACATGCAATTATTCATATAGATCAAATCAATATAATAATCACATAATCCCCATGTTCATGCTCATAAACCTTTATATCTCATATATAAAACTCAAATCACGCATTTATCTTATTATCATGTAGATATCATATAATCGAATTAAACAATTTCAACATGATATACTAAAATAATCAGCAACGAACGGGGCTCTGATACCACTGTTGGGTTTTGATGCATCATGCGCAGCGGAATAAACAGATAAAATCAAACACCCAAGAGCCCGAATCCGTGCATGTCGATTAAATTAAATACAAGATGAAAGAAACATACCCTTGAAGATCGAATCCATGAACACGGACTTTAAGGTGTTAAAGCAAACACCCTCTATCGGTATCCACACGTCGAACGGATATCAAGAACACCTTCTTGATCTGGATTGCTAGACCCAAGGCTTGATGAAGAAACGATTTCTTTGTAAGAATTATTTTGCTTCATTGATTATTGAGTTATGATGATTCTAAATTTCAAAACTTATAATCCCCTCTATATGTGTGTAATTGTTTCTCAAACAACATGTTATGATTTCTAAAATCAACCATTAGGTTTCTCAAACCCGACTGCACACATATATAATAGGGTATAAACCTAATTCCTTTTGGGATCAGAATTCCTTGTCAAACAAGAGATCTGAACAAACTGTTTTCCGTCTGCACAAACCATCCGTACGGATTGGTTGGGTGACTCCCAAACCATCCGTACGGATCCTTCCAGCAGGATCCATTTTTCCCATTTTCTGTGCCTTATTCAATCCGTTCTATTGTGTGTGACCCAATAGGATTATACTAAGTTGGCAACGAGTCCGAACGAGTCAGAACCCGTAAGTCATAATCAGACTCTAGCAAGCCATTATGACTACCCAATTAGTATAACTTTGAAAGCCCAAAGTAACCTTATAGAACATATCACAATCCCTTTGTCACACGATATCATATTGGACATAAGTCATGGTCCATGTCAACTTATGTTGTCCAATGCTTTCTCGATCTCGAGTAGATTGATATGAGCAAATAACATTGAACGCTTCAATTCATTTGGGTACGGCCGTACACTATTATCAATCTCACTCATCGAGTGGCCAAGCAGATATCTCTCTTGAGAGAGGGACAAATCCCATCTTGACTTATCATTCTTCCCTACAAGAATCCGATTATGCCAATCGTAGCCTTTATAACTTCCCGGTTAGGGGTAGCGTTTGAGTACGTCAAACATAATGTTCATCATGTGGAAGACTATGATAATATCATGTCTAAGGATGAATGATATAACTATTATGAGATTTAATTATGACATTTGACCATGACATAAATCTCATAACGGGTCTATCCAGTACTTGTTCTCCAACATGTACCCACAAGTTTAATCCACATCCTATGCGCTATAATCATCATGTGATTATCCATTAAACTCATGCTAGTCCTTCATAAGTGCTAGGGACAATGATTATTATAATAAACATGCAAAAGATATAATAATTGGGTTTGTTATCTCTATAACAATGAAGCTATGATATAACGCATGGGCCTTTCTCAAGGGCCTAGGGAATAATATCCAACAAGTGCCGAGTCCGACAGTTCATCAGGAGCTTCACTTAGGTTTCTCCGAATGACTAGTCTGGCAGGAAGTAGTAACGGGGGTGATAACACGCTTAATCCCAATGGGCTCACCAGGGAAGAACTAGTACAAGCTTTGGAGGCCGCCAGGGCCAGGGAAGAAAACGTCAGAAAGCATCGGGAAGATATGCAGAATAGGGTTGTGGAGGTCATGAGATAGAGAGGGATATCCGTTATGTTTGAAAATGATGGAGGCCTTGTAGAGATCACTGACGAGGAGGAGTTTGAAAATGTGCAACCCCAAGGATATAACCAAGTTCCTCCTCCCAAAAATTACCCTAATGTGGCGACCTCACGTCCCGCATACCAAAACACCATTCACTAAGGTGCGCCCACCATCCAAGCTCCTTTTATCCCTCCGGGCGTTTTCCCCACATATCCACCCGGATTTAACCCATATGGTCCAATCCCAACGAGCCGAACACCCTTGGCTCCAACCACCAACGGGTTACCACCCTCAGCTCTGCCAGTTGCTTCCCAAGGGGTATCGTACCCATTTCAATATCCGGTGGCACAACCCTCCGAGGCCATTCCGCCATGCATCCCAACCAGTACTCATGGATATGGGTATGTCTACACCCATGCACCTCCTCAAAATCTTCCTCCGGTAATCCCTTCCACCACCATGCCTCCAACAGTAATGCCAGTGACAACCATAGGATCCATCAACTCTAGCCCGCACGTGGACCCTCAAATGGGATGGTTGGTAGAGAGGCTGAAACAGATGGATGAAATGTTCGAGGGAATGAACGAGAAGAAGTTCACCTCGGGAATCACCGACCCCGATAAAATTGTCCCTCTTCCTCACCGATTCAAAATGCCGGAGATTGACAAGTTTGATGGAACCGCTTGCCCCCAAACTCACCTCAATGCTTACACCTTGGCAATGAGGGCGAAGGGTTGCACTGTACAACAAATGGCCGACCACTTCCAATTGTCTTTGAGAGGAAATGCACTCAAATGGTTCTTTAACCTAAAAGACGAGTCTAGGGTCGCATGGGACCGGATCAAAGAAGCTTTCCTCACTAAGTACCGGTCTAATTTAGAGTGGGAAACCAATCGTACCGACTTGCAAAGCACCTTGCAAAGAAATGATGAACCAATTGGGGAATTCTACAAAAAGTGGAACTACAAACTTGGGGAAATTTCCAATCCACCCACCGAAGATGAGCAACTAGACATTTTTTCAGTCGTGTTTAAAACCTCAGTTGCGGGCTCTGATCAGTCATCACTTCTATCCTAATCTTTGATCCATGGTAACCGCAGGGTCCAAGTTTGAGAAGGCTCTCAGTGAACAGTCTTTTGCCCAAGGTAGTGATAGCTCCTACAGATACCGCCCCCCAACCACTGGTAAGGAAAAACAAACTTTTGGGACAGTCAACAATATCCAAGAGGAGAGCCCAAGGCAAGCTCCGCAAAAGGTCGGGAACTCAGAAAAACGTCCGTACGTAAGGTTTGAGGATTTTGGGATGCCTATAAGCAAGGTATTCGAGGGGTTAGTCAAACAGGGACTTGTGAAGCCTTTGGTCAACTACCAACCCAGGAATCCTGATAAAAACCTTGACAGAAATAGGAGGTGCGCCTTTCACAATTACCATGGCCACAACACCGATGACTGCTCCATGATAAAACACATCATCCTTGACCTAATTGAAAAGGGGAAGCTTGAACACCCTCGTGGTCCAAATGTAGTCAACAACCCCTTCCCCGACAATAATGCCATCAACATAATTGAATTCGGGCAAGAAAACATGAACGTGATCGGATTTACAGAGCCGATACCGGTAACCTTCTGGGAATTTAACACCCCGCTGATGGAAATAGGAGAAAAATGGAAGGATCTCTTATGGGCATGTGTACAAGAAGGAAATATGGAATGCCCCGAGATTGTATGATGGCCAGCATGGTGAGTGCAAGAGTCCTATGTCAAGATTTTAATGAATTGATTGTGATTACGCTCGCCGAGCATGATCTAACATACAAAGAATGTATGGAGGAAATGGAAAAGGCTATCAAGAACAAGTTGGAAAGCCAAAACCTCGGTGCAAATGAGTGTTATCCTCCTTGATACAATCATTTTCATCTCACCGAACCGTGTAGCTCGTCGGCTGGCAAGAGATCGGTCAAAAGGGTGTGCAACCATAATGAGGAAAGCATGCCTGAAATGGCGGAAGGCCCGGAGATGATCAACTATGAAGAGCACCTCACCCAAATGAGCAGTGCAATTTCGTCCCTGCCTCGTGAAGAGCTCCGATATCTCTGCAATAGTGATGATGATGAGGTATCCTCCTATGTACCGCCTCGTATCCCGCTCCCAAAGAAGGTGGATGACTTCCCGGCTTTGGACGACTTCCTCTCCTTGCCACCCCTCTCACCACCTCAGTTTGGCAGTGATGAATTAATGTTCCCAGATTACTTCTGTTGTATGTTGACTTTGGAAAAACTCCGAGAAACCGTGGGAATCTGGGAAGAATAAGATACTCGCCTTGTTTCCCTCAAAAGAGTCCGTGAATTCGCACCCGCCTCAAGGGCAATAGTCACAATAAATGAGTTAAGAAGGGCGGCATGGCCTTACTCCACCCATAATTTACCAGCGCCAGCGGAAGAATTGGGAGAAGTGGATGACCCTGCAGAAATAAGTGTATTGACCCGTTCCGGGAAAGTGCATACTGAGAATCCCAAGAAACCTCCACCACCGGAACACCGCTCACCTCCCACATTTGGCCAAAGAGACAGGTGATACGGACCTCGAAAAGGAAGACCCCATCCTTACTCAACTGAAAAGAACCCAAGCCAACATATCCCTCTGGTCCCTCTTCACATCGTCCTACCCGCATAAGCTCAAATTGGAGGAATGCTTGGCCCAGACCATGGTACCTACCACGGCCACCCCCGAAGAGGCCGTACAAATGATCGGAAGCGTTCAGTATGGGAACATCATCACCTTCACTGATCTGGATTTGCCAAAATCTGGGGCTTATCATAATGAAGCCCTCTACATTACGGTACAGTTGGACGAACGTTGCCTCCCTCGGGTCTTGGTTGACAACGGTTCCACCATGAATGTTCTACCCACCAAGATGATGGACCTCCTCGGCCTCAAAGCCGCCGACCTAAGGCCCTCCATGATTACCGTCAAATCTTATGACTCCACAGCCCGATCAGTCCTAGGGATGGTCACTTTGAACCTCTGGTTTGGGAAGCAAAGGATGCCAACTGATTTCCAAGTACTCGATATCCCCATCTCCTTCACAGCTTTGCTAGGACGCCTGTGGCTCTATAAGGTCAATGGAGTGGCTTCCACCCTCCACCAATGCGTGAAATATGTGCAAGAGGGCAACGTAACAGTCATTTACAAGGACAGCGTCACCATGGGAGGGACTAACACCAACGGAATTCCCGTGTTGGAAATTACGCACGAGGGGAATGATATGGTTCTGACCAGCTTCACGGGAATACCTTCCGAGACCCACGTCTGTTGTGTGGACCTCACGCTCACCAAGGATAAGATTCCCCCTGCAATGAAGATGATTTGCTTGATGCACTATCTCCTAGGACTTGGCCTTGGAAAGAAGCTCTAAGGAACTCACAAAGTTGTTGAAATTAGGGAGCCAAAGATACTCCATGGTTTGGGGTATAAGCCTAATCCCGAAGATCTCAAAATGGATAAGGAAATGGCCCGGAAGAAGAGCCAAGCTCGAGCTCAAGGAGTCCCTTACAAAACTCCCAACCTTCGCCCATATACCTTTGATATGAGCCGCTACTTTGTAAAAGGGGGAATCCGGACTGAAGCCCCGACAAAAGGAGAGTCAATGATGACCAATTGGGACAAGCTCCAAGAAGACCTTGTGAAATTCCGAGGCATGACTGCCAATCCCGTAAGGAGGGCATTCCTAGACACACCCGCAATGCTTGATCCTAACAAAGCCACGGGAATGTGTGGGTACTCTTTTAAAGGGGTGTCCGAAATAGTAAAGCAATTTGAGGATTGGTCCATGAAGGGGAACGGTAAGAAAGCAGAACCCGTTTGGGGTCGGGATGGTAAAGATGGGTTTGAAGAATGGGCTCCCAAGGAAGCCGAGGAAGAAGTCATGGACGACGAGTGGGATGGCGTGGTGATGAAAGGGCTATTTAGGGAAGAGCAAGTTGTGCCAGACTTGATCGATTCAAGGGAAGAAATGGTTGCTTCAATAGACAATGGGTTCCCCGAAGTATTCACCCCCCACACCTTGGTTGAACAAAGTGATGTGCCTCTGAAGAATTGGGCGAATTTCTCCGGGCCTGTGGCTAGCAAGGAAAAGATGATCATAGAACTTGGATTGGTACCCCGTCCCCCAGAGTCACCTGTCGTAGGGTCTAGTGTAATTGAGTCCCCTCAGTCTCTTGTCTTTGAGTTTGAGTCTGTTTCCTCCGAGGGCCTCACGCCCGAGGATTATGATCTTGTAGCCAACATTGTAATCGCTTTCGCATTAAATGAAATGATGGACCTTTCCGAGTATCACCGTATTTGCCAACTTATTAGATGATAAATTAACTAATAATCTGAAAACAGTTAATGATGAATCACCTAATAATGCAGACGCACTAAACGAACAATACATTAAAAAACTCTCAAAACAGGTTATTAACCGAGAGGAAAACCGTGCCCAAGCTGCTGAAGAGGTTTTGACCAAAGTGAATTTGGGGACTGCAAATGAGCCAAAGGAGACACAGATTGGTAGCTACTTCGAAGGAGCCCCGGAGAAAGTAGAGGAGCCATGGTACAACCAAATTTACCAATTCCTCAAAGAAGGAGAAGTTTCCTTCACAAATGAGAAAGGAGAATACAAGGATGGGATCAAAGCCAAAGGTGTGGCAGCCCTCAAACGGTTAGCATCGCACTACGTGATTCTGGGAGATATCTTGTACAAGAAACGCCATCAGGGCCTTCTCCTAAGATGCAATAGCGCAAAGGAAGCGCAGGAACTCATGAAAGAGGTCCATGGTGGAGTGTGTGGCCCTCACATAAATGATCGGGCCTTAATGCAAGTCGTCCTACGAATGGGGTATTTTTGGATCTCGATGGAGACCGACTGCATACAGTTTGTGAAGAAGTGTGATAACTGTCAACGGTTCTCCAACCTTAATCACCTGCCGCCTCACCATTTGTACTGCATGACAATCCCTTGGACTTTCTCAACTTGGGGCATTGATATCATTGGAAAGATTTATCCACCCGGAAGCAATGGTCATGAATTGGTCTTGGTAGCCGTGGACTATTTCACAAAATGGGTCGAAGCCAAATCCTACAAAGTCTTAACCTCAAAGAAGGTCGTGGAATTTATGAAGGAAAACATCATGTGCCGTTATGGAATCCCGAATGAGATCATCACTGATAATGGCTCACACTTTGAGGGCGAATGTGATCGACTGTTGGGAGAATTTCGAGTCACTCGTCACAAGTCCTCCCCTTATAGGCCTCAAACCATTGGTGTGGTAGAAGCCGCTAACAAAACGCTTGAAAGGATCATCAAGAAAATGGCAACACGGGGAAGGGATTGGCCCGAGAAGCTACACCTAGCGCTGTGGGGCTACCGAACTTTAGTCAGGACCGCCACTGAGGAAACTCCTTTTGCTCTCACCTACGGGATGGAGGCTATGCTTCCGGCAGAATTGGAGGTCCCATCTCTAAGGATTTTACTAGAAAATCAAATTCATGAGGTAGATTGGCTCCGAAGCCGGCACGATGAATTGGCCTTGCTAGATGAACACCGTTTGACAGCCATGGAACACATCCGTACTTACCAAAGAAGAATGGCACGAGCCTTTGACAAAAAGGTGAAGCCCCGATAAATTCGGGTAGGAGACCTGGTTCTTAAAGAAAAACCCCCGGGAAGGTCTAATCCCGACGGAAAATGGGAACCCGTATGGATCGGTCCCTTTGTGGTGCAAGAGGTTTTTTCGGGAGGAGCAATGAGACTCGCAGATTTGGATGGCAACCCCTTCATGCACCCGATCAACGGCGACAAGCTCCGCCGATACTTTGTTTAAAAAAAATGATGAGTGCTAAAAGAATATACCCACCTAGATTGAAAAACCCGATTGGGCGGTCTAGGGAAAAAACAGGGTCGCACCATAAATCATGAAAAATGAACACGATGACCTGAGCCCCTTAGTCCTATTTGTAAAAGGGGAACGTAGGCAGCCAATCATTGGTCCGGTCTCAAAAATAAATAAAATTCAAATTTGGTTCTTAAAGGAAACTTCATAATAAGTAACCACTGCCACCACGGTTCAAACACTTCTTTGATGAGTTCAAGCACGGTCTACTCTCGTCTCAATGACATGTTAAAAAAAATATAAATAAAACACCTAATCAAACTAATGTGTCTGCAATGGCAATGGGTGGATACTTAGGACAGTGAGAATCATCACTACTCCTCGTCTTTCCGCTTCTTCTTTTGACTCCTCCGATTTTTCTTCTTCACATCAAAGATCTCGATCTCTTGTCTCCCAAGCTCGGTTACTCTCCCGGTCTCCTCTGCGAGCCCATTCGCCCTCAAAGCCATGTCAACTGTTGCCTTAGCCCGGAGATCCTCCATCCGTTCCTCGAGCTTAGGCGCCATGTCCATCCTCCTCTCAGCCATAATTCGATAGTCTTCAACGACGTCCCCAGTACGGCTGTGGCCACTCAACACGGCCTCAGCCTCCCTCAAAACCCTACTAGCATCACAATTACCCCCAAGAATGGCCTCACGCCTCTCCTCAATGAGTCTCTGAGTCTGCCCCATGGTCTGTTTATACCAATCCAGGTAAACTGTGGTCAAAACTGTGCTAGCCACACCCCTGAGAAGTACCCGAGCCGGAAAGAGGGAACATGTCCATGACCAGGAAAGGAGTGAAATGGTGGATGGATCCTACATAGATAACGACGAAGGTCTCAAACGCTCCGGATTAATACCCGACCACGCCAACAGAGGAGTCTGTGGTAACCCAAACTGTCTTCGAACTAATGTACGGATGTAGAAGGACGACACCAAGAGTCCCGGCACCTGAACAATAGGGGAGTCATGCTGATACTCCCTCACAGAGCCAATGCACCAATGCGGGACCCGCCAGTGGATCTGTGAAGTCCCAGTTGAGCCATATAAGCCTCCCAGTCACCCTGAGAAAATTCCAAAAGTATACCCCTTAAAGAATAAGACCATGGTTTGTGAGAAAGAGGAGCCTCGGGAACGGCCATCAGTCTCTCCCGCAGCCACATGGTAAGAAGGCGGGGCTGCCACTGCGCATGAAACCATCACCCAAGGCTAAGCGGTCCATGCCATGAAGGGTCTCCCCCAAGATCAAAGGAACAATGTCCTTCCCCACAAGACACTCCTCGAGGATGCTCAGCAAAACCCTATGACAAGCACCCTTGGAGCCAACCATGTAGAAGAAGGCAAGAATGCACAACACAAAGGCGTTCCAAGAGGCCTCATCCGTGCGATCCATGAATTTCTCAGGAAGATCCGAACTGTCAATAAAGCTATGATTAAGGACCATGCATTGAGCCTCTTCCAAAGGAATGCCAAGAAGCAGGACCAACCTTTCAACGCACATCATATCGTCAATCGAGGGAAGAGCAACGACCTCTGTGTCCATACCTCCCACCAAATCCTTGAAATCCTCATATTTCGGAGTGATTTCGTTGTAGGAAAAGCAATACACATGTCTCCGGATATCCCAAAAGGATGCAGCGGCCCTCAAAAGCTCAAGATCCGGAATGAATTCCTTGAGAGACCAAAGAGATCTAACCCAAATTTGGCTCGGAAAATACCCTTGTTCTCCCTCATATGATGCCGCATCCAAAGCCTAAAGTTGCCCTCAAAGCATTCTTGATCACTCTTGGACAATTTTGGTGGTTTCTCCATAAGAAAAGATTCCATGGAAAGAAGAGCTTCGAAGGACGAAGAAAATGAAATAATTTTGGAGAGGGAACTTGAGAAGATAACCAGACCCAGGACAAAATTCAAAATTCAATGAAAAAGGGCACCCACTTCCTTAGCCGTACGGCTACTTTAGCCCTGACAGAATTGAAGATTTCTTGTTGGGAGGCTGGCTTTATGACCCCTCATTCAAAACCCCCAACCATATCATAAATTCCCCAAACATTTGCTTTTCCTTGGCTCATGCAAACATGACTCTTGTCTTAGAAATGAATTAAGTTCCTTCAAATATGAATAATTAACCCCCGGCGGTCCCCACGCGACGTAAGCCCATTTGCTTGTTTATTTGCTATCCCAGCATGATTGACCCAGCCGTCCATCACTTAAGCCCAGTAAAATCCTTCCCCCTAAGTGAACATATTTAGGTGGTCCCATTGTGAGAACCTGTTGTCCCCGGAAGTCCTTAGTCGGATGTAAGACCAGTTTTCCGGTCAAACTCCCCAAAGATGGAGTTGACCCAAGTCAAACCTAGACTTAGAATAGTCATTATAGGTTGAGACCTTATCCCCGGCAGTCCTTAGTCAGACGTAAGACCAGTTTTCCAGTCAAACTCCCCAAAGATAGAGTTGACCCAAGTCAAACCTAGGCTTAGAATAGTCATTATAGGTTGAGAGCTTGTCCCCGACAGTCCTTGGTCGGACGTAAGACCAGTTTTCCGGTCAAACTCCCTAAAGATGGAGTTGACCCAAGTCAAACTAGACTTAGAATAGTCATTATAGGTTGAGACCTTATCCCCGGCAGTCCTTAGTCGGACGTAAGACCAGTTTTCCGGTCAAACTCCCCAAAGATGGAGTTGACCCAAGTCAAACCTAGACTCAGAATAGTCATTATAGGTTGAAGCCTTTTTCCCGGCAGTCCAAAATGATGTAAGACCATTCTGTGTAAGTCAACCCTCTCCATAGAGCCAAGTTGACCATGTCCCGCCTCTGCCTCGCCAAGAGTCACGTTTCCTTGTGTAAGTAAACCCTCTCTATAGAGCCAAGTTGACCATATCCCCGTGTAAGTCAACTCTCTCCATAGAGCCAAGTTGACCATGTCCCGCCTCTGACCCCGAGAGTCACGCTTCCTTGTGTAAGTCAACCCGCTTCCTTGAGCCAAGTTGACCATATCCCCGTGTAAGTCAACCCTCTCCATAGAGCCAAGTTGACTATTGTAGATACCCCGGGGGAAACCACGGCTTGGCTAGAGCGCGTGAATTATCCTAGGATGTCTAACTTGTTTTTAGAGTCGCCACCTATGTTTTGAGGAACATAAGAAAAACCTATTGATAATAGCCTAAGTTTGATTACGAAAACAGAGATTGTTTGTTTTGAGGTTCGGAGGTTAGGTTACGAGATGGGCAGTACCGAAACACCCATCCTGCCCAACTAAAGTTGGTCTTGCTTGATCAAAATCTACATAAATGATAAATGTTCTTCTTCTTCTTCTTTAAATCATAAAAAGGGGGTTTTAAAATAGAGTTTGGAATGTGGGAGATAACTCCTTAACCAACCTCAATGAGATGAGGTGATCATTAGAGTCATGTCCCAAAATGATTTGGGTGATTGCACTTTGATAAAACAAAAAGAAAGAGAAAAGAGATGAAGTTGAGAAGGGGAAAGAAATAGCTTTACCTAGACTTCAAGAGACTTCAAACACTTCTTGTTGAATTAATTGGAGAAATCCTTTGGAAAATGCTTTGAAAGTAGGAAATTTGGTTTCTTATTGAAATGTGATATTGAGAGCCAAAGGTCCTTGAAAATGGAGGTAAAAGGGGGGTTTTTATAGGTGAAAGAGAGATGTTTTTGGTGCCAAAACTCAGTCACCAAGAAATCTTTCCCGGACAAAATCCTGTAAATTGAGCAAGGGAGAGAATCCTGGCCAGAAATCTGTAACCGACGCCCAGAGGCACGCGCTTCCTGCTTTGGGGGCGGGAGGCGCGCGCGTCTGGATCCTCCTGTCGGAGGCGCGTGACTCAGAGAAGGCGATTTTGACAGAATGGACTAGAAAGTCAGCCCTGTTATTCAGTTTAGTCCCTGGACATAACGAAGTCAGTCAGGAACTTAACGGAAGTGACAGAAACTAACGAGAAACACTTAAAATGGGGAGAAACACAAGATCAAATGTGCAATCGGGGTGAGCGGTCCAAGGCGGGGTGTCTACAGAGCCCCTTGGCGACGTGGATTACAAAGCATAATGCGTCGACGAAAGTTAAAAACACCCACCGAGGATATCACCAAGAAAAAGCAAAGACTCGATGAAAGCAGGAATTTGAAATTGCGAGAGATAGTGGTGCGCTCCCTGTGTGAGCGGCTTTTGTTGATAGAGGGGGTGGCATGATCCGTTAGGTGAACCTGCCGGCTGAATATGTTGAATGAGGCCATTAGTGAACCTTTGAACGAGGCCGTTAGTGAACCTTTGGAGAGGCCGTTAGTGAATCTTTGAAGAGGTCGTTAGTGAACATTTGAGGAGGCCGTTAGTGAACCTGTGAAGAGGCCGTTAGTGAACCTTTGAGGACGAATCCGTTAGTGAAATCCGTTGATGAGGCCGTTAGTGAACCCTTGAATGAGGCCGTTGGTGAACCTTTGTAGAGGCCATTGGTGAACCTTTGGAGAGGCCGTTAGTGAACCTTTGAAGAGGCCGTTAGTGAACCTTTGAAGAGGCCGTTAGTGAACCCTTGAATGAGGCCGTTAGTGAACCTTTGTAGAGGTCGTTGGTGAACCTTTGGAGAGGCCGTTGGTGAACCTTTGGAGAGGCCGTTGGTGAACCTTTGTTGACGAATCTGTTAGTGAAATCGTTGATGAAATATTGCTTTGAAGTCGCGTGCCACTTGGAGTCACACTTGACTTTTTGACTTGTGGGGTGCGGGCACAGTTGACCGCGACCAGAAGAATGTTCCTACTGGGGATGAAATGTTGAGATTGACTCTTGAGGGGGGTATGGCACCCGTGACAGAACTTAGGGAGTTCGGAATCTGGAGAAGGACAGCCTACTTTTGAGTGGGAGTTTCTATCCTACTTTCAATCTTTGACATGCCTTAAGGGCGAACCAAAAGAAGGTGTGCCCAACTGGGTGTCCGAGGACCGGGGCTGTGTCTTGATTTAGGCTGGAGATTTCAGACAAGGCTTTTTCTGAAGTGATCTAGACTTGGGAGGCGCGCGCTTTCTTCTATAGGCTTGGGACGCGCGCGCATTTCAGACCGCTGGCGGGTGGCGCGCGCGTCTGGGAGGCGGAATTCCGTGCTTGACATTTGCTGGCCAAAAGCCCCCCAACAGCTATAATATCAGCTTCTGTTCGACCACTTGATTCTCACAGCTCCTTTTTGCCATTTTTGAACATCATATTATTGCTCAACTTTGCTTGTGATCAACATTTTCCATGGCTTCCAATTCTTTTATTCTTGATGCCAAGGTTGTTAGTGGGTATGAAAAGGACTTGGACACTTTTGTGTATTCTTTCAAGACCCATCCCAAGAAGGCCTTCATTAAAGACTTCGGGTTCCGAATTCTTTTCACTTTGCGGACGTTGAAGCCGGATTGGGATTTGTTGAGAGCTGCCGCGGCTTTCTGGGATTACGATAGCCATACCTTCAACTTTTCAGCTAATGAAATGGTGCCGACTGTTGATGATTTCGGGGCCATCCTTGGCATGCCTTTGGCCGGTCGGATTTCCGTCCCTAAATATCACCGTGGTGCCATTCACTCTTGGGTTGAGTTACTGAATCTCCCTGTTGAGGACGTGAGGAAGATGTTGCACGGTACTGTGATTGACATAACTGAGTTGCCGATGTTCTTCAGTTTACACTCGGAGGATCCGGTGGTTCAATCTTTCAAGAGGAATGCCATGGCCGCTTGTCTCTTTAGTGAAGTACTGTTTGTTACACCCTTCGGGACTGCGGATGCGCAGTTGGCTGAGATTATTTTGCAAGCCAAGGAGCAACAATTTAGTATAATCCCTCTTATTGTAGGAGAGACGTTGCACGGCCTTGATGAGTTACATAGGACGGACAATATGTGTCGGGGAAGCCCTTTGCTCTTGACCATATGGCTCCGAGAACACTTCAAGATTTATTCCCCGGATGGTGATTTGTCTCCTTTTGCTGTTCATAGGAGGAAGCTGTTGATCCGAGATTTATCTGAAGATGGTTGGAAGAAATTCTTTGCCTCTCGGGTAACCGTCGATTTTGAGTGGTGCCCTCCTTCTTTGGGTCTTCGTCCTTTTGTGGAATGGACTCTTGGTTTTCAGCACGTGGTTGTACCCGGCTTGAGAGATTCTTCATTTTACCAGCCAGAGCGGGTTCTGTGGCAGTTTGGTCGCCAACAGATAATTCCTTTTCCGAGGGACGGAATGCTTCGTCCAGTTGCTTACATGGGTGGACTTCTCGAGTGAGCTTCAGTGGCTTGGGGAGATGATCGCAACCGTTGGGCTTTTGCTCCTCTGCATCGGGGGAGTGTCTTCCTTCCCGAGAGCTACTTGGATTATTTGTTTGGCACCCTTTACCGTGGCATCACTTGGGTCGATGTGCTTCGTGCCGAGTTGTTGGGAAAGGGTTTTGAGCCTAGCAGCGCCTTGAGATATAGGGAGGCTGCTGCTGATTCGAGTAACATTCTTGCTGACCCTTTCGGTACTCCTTTGGATGACTTTTATGCTAGGAGACGTGCCGCAACACAGAAGGTTTCGGTGCGTATTAGTGCTCCTCCGTTATCCAAAAAGAAAAGGATTGAGAGACGATCGGGTGGTCCTTTGAAGGCTAAGAGAAAATTGGACTTTTCTTAGTACCCTAAGAGATTGCAATTAAATTAGACCACTTTGTTTTAGGATTTAATGTTTTGATGTCTTTTGTTGCTCAATAAATCCGTTGTAATGGCTTGAATAACTCATTGAATGAATAAAAATTGCATCTTGTTATTTGAAGTGAATTGGGTATTTTTGATATGTTTTAGACCGCACCCGAAGGTTGCCTACGTTCCTCCAGTTGGGAGGCTCAGGTCTCCGTAGTTCAAACAAACAAAGACCATTTATTTATTTATTTATTTATTTTTTGTGTGCACCCTATTTTTTGCCTAGACCGCCCTTTCGGGTTTTCAATCTAGCGGGCTTCTTTTTTGCACGTGCTCTAATTTTTGCCTAGGCCGCCCTTGCGGGTTTTCAACCTAGCGAGCGATTTTTTTTTTTTTTTTTTTTTATGGTCTTTGTTTATTAAGCATAGAACCTCTTGAGCTTGTCGAGGTTGACCTCCTTTGGCAGCTGGTCACCATCTAAATCCACGAGTCGGACTGCACCGCCGCTTAGTATCTTTTTGACCACGTACGGACCGATCCATCGGGGTCCCCATTTCCCCAGGGGATTCATGGCATTAGGAGGATGTTGTCTTAAGACCAAATCTCCCACATTGATGTTTCGAGGCTTCACCTTTTTGTTGAAAGCTCTTGCCATCCTTTGCTGATACGCCCTTGTGCGTTCGAGTGCTCTTAGCCTTTTCTCGTCGTGTAAGGCTAGCTGTTCATATCGACTTTGCATCCAGTCGACCTCGTTGACTTGATTCTCGAGGAGGACCCGTAGAGATGGGACTTCAAGTTCGATTGGGAGTATGACTTCAGAACCATAGACTAATACATAAGAAGTTTCTCGTGTTGCTGACCGTATTGATGTGTGGTAGCCCCACAATGCTAATGGTAGCTTCTCGGGCCAATCCCTTCCTGTTGAGGCCATTTTCTTGACGATGGTCTCGATGGTCTTATTTGCTGCTTCAACCGCGCCATTTGCTTGGGGACGGTAAGGAGATGACTTGTGCTTGGTGATCTTGTATTCTACCAAAAGTGCATCCATTTCCTTCTCGAAGTGATAGCCGTTGTCGGAAATGATTTCATGAGGCACGCCGTATCGGCACATGATATTGATCTTTACGAATTCGGCCACTTTCTTGGCGTTGAGGGTCCGATAGGCTTGTGCTTCGACCCACTTTGTGAAGTAGTCGACGGCCACTAGGACGAATGACTGCCCATTGCTTCCGGCAGGATGGACTTTACCGATGATGTCTATCCCCCAACAAGAGAAAGGCCAAGGTGTGACCATGTTGTAAGGTTGCGAGGGTGGAGCATGTTGCAGATTAGCATGGACTTGGCACTTGGCACACCTTTTGACTTTCTCGATACAGTCTCGTTCCATAGTGCTCCAATAGTAACCAATGCGGAGTATCTTCTAGACTAGCATAAACCCATTCATGTGGGGTCCACATTCTCCTTCGTGCACTTCACACATTATCTCTTGAGCTTCGGCCTCATTGGCGCATAAGAGATTGATCCCGTCGTGGTGCCTTTTGTAGACTCGGTCCCCAATCAGTATGTACCGAGAGGCTAGCCTTTGCAGAGCCGCTTGAGACTTCTTATTGCTATTCTCGGGATAAGTGCCATCTTTGAGGAAATTCATGATATCCGATTACCACGGAGAGTTTGTTTGAACCTCGTTGATCTCGATACTCATGCAGTACGCCGGACTGTTCCTTCGGGCAATTTTGAAAGGCTTCACCATTTTCCCTTTGGGCATTTCGACTAATGAAGCTATGGTGGCCAGTGCATCGGCGAAGCGATTTTTATCCCTTGGCAGGTAGTTGAAAGTGATCTCTTGGAATTGTTCAACCAATTCTTCAAGGTGCTGACCATATTGTTGGAGGGTCGGGTCTTGGATTCGCCATTTACCCGATTGCTGATTGATAAGGAGCAAAGAGTCGCCGAATACTTCTAGTTCCGTGACGTTTCTTTCGAGAGCTGCTTCGAGCCCTGCTATGCATGCTTCGTACTCGGCAATGTTGTTGGTAGTTTCGAATTCCAGACGGATGGCAATGGGAGTGTAGATGTCTTTTGGATCGACAAGCAATACTCCTATACCAAAACCGTGTTTATTGGCGGCGCCATCGAAAAAAAAGTTGCCACTTATTTTCCTCGGTTGCAGTACATATTAAATGCTCGTCGGGGAACTGTACGTCTTCCCCCTTCACTTCGTCACACGGGAATTCGGCAAGCTGGTCACTGAACACTTTCCCCCTGACGGATTTTAGTGTGACGTAAGTGATATCATAGCCGGCGAGCATGAAGTACCATTTGGCTATTCTTGTTGACATGAAAGGCTTCTCGAAGATGTAGCGGAGCGGGTCCACCTTTGCTACTAGCTTGATCGGAAAAGCTTCCATATAGTGTTTGAGCTTTTGAGTAACTCAAACCAATGCTGCACATGACTTCTCTAAGACAGAGTAGTTCTTTTCGCCTCCTTGGAATCGGCGACAGACAAAATAAATGGCATTCTCCTTTGTGGACTCTCGTTGCTCTTGTGCTAACATAGTCCCTAGGGCTTCATCATTGACAGTGAGATAGAGCAAAAGAGGTTTCTCCTTGTGCGGCGGAACTAGAACAGGAGGGCACGTCAAGTAATGCTTCACTTGGTCGAAGGCTTCTTGGCACGCGTCGGTCCATTCTAGAGCCACATTCTTCTTGAGTAGCTTGAAGATTGGCTCGCACATGGAAGTGAGTTGGTGCACAAACCGACTGATGTATTGCAGTCTGCCCATAAAACCTTTGATCTCTTTCTGCGTCTTTGGAGGAGGCATGTCAATGATTACCTTGATTTTGGAGGGATCTACTTCAATTCCCCTTTCAGTGACCATATAACCAAGGACTTTGCCTCGGATAACCCCGAACGTGCACTTTGCAGGGTTGAGCCTCATCTTGTGTTGACGAAGCCTTTCGAAGAACTTGCGGAGATCGATTAAATGTTGACCATCGGTCCCTTTGGAGTGAATGATCATGTCGTCCACATAGACCTCGATTTCTTTGTGAATCATATCATGGAACAAGTCTGTCACGGCTCTTTGGTAGGAAGCCCCAGCGTTTCTTAACCCAAATGGCATGACTGTGTAGCAAAAGGTACCCCACGGTGTTGTGAAGGCTGTCTTATGTTGATCTTCCTCGGCCATGAGAATCTGATTGTACCCAGCGAACCCATCCACGAATGAGCGAACCTCGTAGGCAGCAGTGGAGTCGACCAGCATGTCGATGTTAGGGAGTGGAAAATCGCCTTTCGGGGAAGCTTTGTTCAAATCCCGGAAGACCACACAAACTCGAACCTTGCCGTTTGCCTTTCTGACTGTCACGATGTTGGCTAACCATGTCGGATACTCGATAACCTTGATGAAACCCACACTGAGGAGCTTCTCGATCTCTTCTTTGACTTGCAGAGACCATTCTCGCTTGATCTTTCTGAGCTTCTGTTTTACCGGCTTGGCATCTTCTCTGATCGGAATTCTGTGCTCCGCTACCTTTCTGTCCAAACCCGGCATGTCTTTGTATGACCATGCGAACACATCCACGAACTCCCGTAGTAGTGCAGTCAATCTGTCTCTGTCGTCCCCCTTGAAGAAGCTTCCGATCTTAGTTTCCCTTGGCTCTTCGTCGGTACCCAGATTAACAACATGCAATTCTTCGTCAGCCCCTGGACCATTTTCACCACGACTACGGACCTGTTGAGCAAGTTCATTTTAAGTATGTTGTGTTTTCGTGGTCTATTTCATCATAATTTGAATCGTTATTAACTTGTTCATTAAGTTCATTATTAGTTAATTCATCATTTATGATATTTGCAATCTCAGGGTACTCAGAAATATCAAATTTTCCATTAGCAAAGAAAGGAAACATACGCTCGGCTATGGCCTCCATATCCTCTTGGGTTAGGGTATTAGAGACACTCTCGGACTCGAAAGTAAGTGTGAGCCGCTCTTCCTTTGTTGCTGTGCGGGGTATACAACCCATTTCTTGGACTAAGAATTCCTCGGATACCACGGGCCCTTTCGTAGAATACCAATTGTTGATCGTCTCGGAGCTTGTCGGGATCTCACTGATAGTCTTATTCATGATGACGGTGTCATGGATGGCGTTGACTTGGCATTCATTCATTATGGCAAGCTCTTCGAACATGGAGGCTAAATCTGTCGGTTGTTCCCCCACGATTATTTCTGTCTCGGACTCTATAGTCACCTTCCTTCCCCACCATTCACGGGGCGACATGGGAGTTGGTTCCCTTTCGGATTTCTGGATCTCACAATCGGAGAATATTTCGAGACCTGGCTTTTTGACACCCTTATTTTTAACCCATGGTTCGGGAAAGATCATGTACGGAACGTCTTCCCCTTGGCGGACAAAATAGCCATTCAACGTCTTGCGGTAAGGCCTTAGATTAGGGACCTCATAACGACGGCCTTCTTTACGAGCTCGGGCCTTTTCATTCTTGATCGCTTGCTCTTGTTTCAAGTCCTCTCTGGAAGGCTCGTACCCCAAACCGAATGTGTTCTTGACAAATGGGACTTGCACATGATGTAGGATTCCTTGTTGATATTTCCCTAGGCCTAAACCAGGGAAGTAGTCCATATTCCTCATCATGCGGAGGACTTTGTGATTGCTGGGGGTCCATGATCCGTTTCCCCCTTCTTTGTCAATGGCGTTGATTGAGATGCCGGAGAGAGTGGAGTCTGGTAAACCATGCTTAACTTGGTGGACGGGCTCACCTTTTCTGTGGATAGTGATGTTTTTGGCCATGACGGTCACTATTTCATCACTATTTCGGATCTTGACACATTGATGGAGAGTTGACGGGATGGCATTAGAATTGTGAATCCATGGTCGACCCAAAAGCAAGTTGAACGAGGCCAGGATGTCAAGCACTTGGAATGGAACAGACATGACCATGCTCTCAATGTCTATTTCGATCATGCCCATGACTGTACGGGCGGTGCTGTCATAACCTCGGATTACTTGAGTAAAAGGCTTCAAATCGGAATCCTTAAGCCCCAGTATGCCCATGATTCTGCCAGGCATGAGGTTGAGTGTGGAACCACCGTCCACTAAGACTCTTGAGATGGGCCTCCCCCTTGCTCGTACCTTGTTGTGGTCGGAACCAAATGGTGGAAGGTCCATATCGGCAAAGGTGATGACGTTGCCAAAATGAATGTGACCGATCATTGCCGTGAGGTCCTCGGGAGTAGTATCGGGAGAAATTGATGTATCATCGAGATTGCGGATGACAAGATCTCGATGTTTCTTTGAGGATGCGATGAGGTCCTAAATAGAGATGTTGGCTTGAGTTTTCTTGAGTTGGACAAGTAGAGGATCTTCGGGAGTGTCGCGAGCTTGCGGCCTTTGAGAAGAGGAGCTTGGTGCGGAAGTGGAAGGGTTGCTTGCTATGACTCGACCGGATCGAGTTAGCATGTTGAAGTTCCCATCTTGCTTCTTTTTCCTATTCTCTAGTACTTCCCTCATTACCTCATCGTAAGTCACAACATAACAAGAATTGTCAAGTTTATTCATAACATTGGGGCCCCCATTCACAATTGGGATTGAATGGGTGGTCCCCTCAAGTTCTCCTATTTCTATTACATTGACATGTTCGCCATTAGTCACTACAAATTCTTTCTTGTCTATGAGATCTTGAATGACATTGCGGAGAACGAAGCATTCCTCGGTGGTGTGGCCACTATATTGGTAGTAGCCACAATATTTGTGGTGAGCATGATTGGGGTTGACCGTCTTGGGTTGGTACCCTTGTACGGGTGTGACTTGACCCTTTGCTTTGAGGACTTCGAAAGCTTCGGTTAGAGTCATGCCTTGGAGAGGCATGTAGACACGGTCCTTTCGAGACTTCTTCCCTTGGGGTGGAGGAACCTTTTTGTAATTCCCCTTGTCGATAGTGACGGCGTTGACCGAGGCCTCTTTTGTGGAGTTGGAGGCGGCCTTGTAGCGGTAGCTAGGAGCACTTTTCTTGACTTCCTTGAGCAACTCGTCCGTTCGGACCCCCGGCTCATTCATTTGGGAGAAATCCGCATAGAAAGCCCCACTTAGGTGGGTGCGGAGATCAATTTTGAGACATTTGAGAAAGATGTCCATTTGCTCTTTGGTATTTGGCCTTTCCACAATCTCGGAGAGTTTATCATTCCATCTCCTTGTGAAGTCGATGAAGGACTCGTGGTCCATTGAGTAGTGTTCACTAGCTCTTTCCTTGTGGGCCGGTGAGTGGTGTTGCCTTGGTATTGGTTCTTGAAGGCAAGCATGGTGGAGTCCCAATCAAGACGGACAGTGAGCGGGAGAGTAGCATACCAATCTTTTGCCGCCCCCTCGAGAGTGAGAGGAAAGCATTGAGCCATCACCTTGGGGGAGACCTTCTTCGGAACCATTGCCCAAATATAAGTCTCAATGTGAGCCATAGGACAAGAGTTGCCCTTGAATTTTCTTATGTCGGGCATCTTGAACTTATCAGGAAGAGCGGCCATAGTACTCATGAGGATGGATGATTGATAAAGGCTTGTGTCGGAGCCTTTCCCCATGTTGAGCCTATTGAATTTTTGGTCGATGTAGGCCATGATAGAATCCACCATTTTGGGCTCATTGTTCTCGGAACTTGGCTCTCCCACTTTCTTGGTGCGGGTGTTGACATAAGGACTTTTGAACAAACCTTCGGTCCATTCGGATTCGTCATCGTCATTTTTGCTCTTCCCCTTGGCAAGATTAGTGAGCTTTTCTTTCATTAGCTCCATCTCGGCCTCGTGGGCCTCCCTTTGGCTGTCGAGGTGGGATTTCCAAATGTCGTCTTTGCTTTGTGCCTCCTTATTAAGGGTGGAGACTTGCTCTTGGAGGAGTTGGACCATGGTTGCGAGTTGCTCGAGAGTCATGGTATTGTTGGTGTTGGAGCCGCCGGCCATTGTTGATGTAGGAGCTGTTGGAGTGATCTCTTCACGGACTAACCGATTTGCCGAATCCCGGTAGACTCTGTAAGTACCAATTGAACCTATATTTCAGAAGAGGCCCTTGTCAGTCTTGAGTAACACTTGCGGTCCACGAAGAGGCTTAGAACACACAGTTGGGCACACGACTCGAACCACATAAGAAAAGACTCTTTTTTTTTTGTTTACAAAAGTCGGAAGGACGTGGTCCTTTTTGGGGTTTCTAAGAAAATAATGGAATCGTCACACTAGTATATAGACCATCTCGCGGTCCCATATACTCATCGGATTCCATTGCGTTTGTGAATCCTACATGTATCGGGATTAAACTAAATTAATGTAGTAAAGCATACATGCGGGGACGGATTTTTATTTTCGTCCAAAATAACCACTTTTGGGGACGGATTTTTATTGCGTCCGTTTCAACAAGTTGGCATGTATGATTTGAAGACATTAGTTTAGGGAAATCTCGGTACATGGAAACCGACTTGAGTCACGGAGTGTTAGACCCTAACTAGAATTGTGTGGCTTGTGCTCGGCTTGAATATGAGGCTCAAAGGTCACCCCCAGCATGTAGTCATGAACTACGCCACGGGCTGAGGTTTACCGCTTCGAAAGAGCCAAGGTCGAGTGGAGCTTGAAACTTTTTAGGACGGGCCTCGACGGGTTTGGGGTTGGACTTGTGCGACTCGATAGTGAGCAATTCATAGGAATATGTGCATGTAGTGTGAGGTCTAACAGGTGACAAAATATTTTTTATATATTTTTTTTTTCAAAAGAAATAAAAAAAAAAACCAAATAAGCACATAATTACAACTTTCGAATCACCCGTGTGACCGATAAAATAGAACATAAAATTAAAACAGTCCGAAGTTCAGAATAACCACTGATGCAGGCAACTGTGCCCACACCCCCATCATACTGCTCTGTTCTGAGACCTGTTTCTATTCTGGGAACCAACCCAGAAGCGTGCGCCTCTGAGTGTTGATACGAGACGCGCGCGCATGGCGCGATACTATTGGGAGGCGCGCGCTTCTGGGCACACCTATCAGATTGTCAGATTTTGGACTCAGGGGATTGCCCTGGTCCTATGTGCATATTGTAACCCCTGCAGAAATGATTAGTGGAGAATAGCAGAAGAAGAAGATGAAGAACATGAAGAAGCGGGCGATTCTGGTCCTTGATGCGGGATGCGCGCGCCTTAGGCTGAAGAGGCCAGAAGCGCGCGCCTCCCCATCAGGAGTCAGAATGCCCAGAAAAGATGTAGATTTTGATCAGAATGCAAGTTTAACCCTCAAACGTCCCCAGCAGAGTCGCCACTGTAGATACCCCGGGGGAAACCACGGCTTGGCTAGAGCGCGTGAATTATCCTAGGATGTCTAACTTGTTTTTAGAGTCGCCACCTATGTTTTGAGGAACATAAGAAAAACCTATTGATAATAGCCTAAGTTTGATTACGAAAACAGAGATTCTTTGTTTTGAGGTTCGGAGGTTAGGTTACGAGATGGGAAGTACCGAACACCCATCCCGCCTAACTAAAGTTGGTCTTGCTTGATCAAAATCTACATAAATGATAAATGTTCTTCTTCTTCTTCTTTAAATCATAAAAAGGGGTTTTAAAATAGAGTTTGGAATGTGGGAGATAACTCCTTAACCAACCTCAATGAGATGAGGTGATCATTAGAGTCATGTCCCAAAATGATTTGGGTGATTGCACTTTGATAAAACAAAAAGAAAGAGAAAAAAAGATGAAGTTGAGAAGGGGAAAGAAATAGCTTTACCTAGACTTCAAGAGACTTCAAACACTTCTTGTTGAATTACTTGGAGAAATACTTTGGAAAATGCTTTGAAAGTAGGAAATTTGGTTTCTTATTAAAATGTGAGATTGAGAGCCAAAGGTCCTTGAAAATGGAGGTAAAAGGGGGGTTTTTATAGGTGAAAGAGAGATGTTTTTGGTGCCAAAACTCAGTCACCAAGAAATCTTTCCCGGGAAAAATCCTGTAAATTGAGCAAGGGAGAGAATCCTGGCCAGAAATCTATAACCGACGCCCAGAGGCGCTCGCTTCCTGCTTTGGGGGCGGGAGGCACGCGCGTCTGGATCCTCCTGTCGGAGGCGCGCGACTCAGAGAAGGCGATTTTGACAGAATGGACTAGAAAGTCAGCCCTGTTATTCAGTTTAGTCCCTGGACTTAACGAAGTCAGTCAGGAACTTAACGGAAGTGATAGAAACTAACGAGAAACACTTAAAATGGGGAGAAACACAAGATCAAATGTGCAATCGGGGTGAGCGGTCCAAGGCGGGGTGTCTACAACTATGTCCTGCCTCTGACTCGCCAAGAGTCACGCTTCCTTGTGTAAGTCAACCCTCTCCGTAGAGCCAAGTTGATCATGTCCCGCCTCTGACCCCGAGAGTCACGCTTCCTTGTGTAAGTCAACCCTCTCTGTAGAGCCAAGTTGACCATGTCCCGCCTCTGACCCCGAGAGTCACGTTTCCTTGTGTAAGTTAACCCGCTTCCTTGAGCCAAGTTGACCATATCCCCGTGTAAGTCAACCCTCCAAAGAGCCAAGTTGACCATGTCCCGCCTCTGACCCCGAGAGTCACGCTTCCTTCTGTAAGTCAACCCTCTCCGTAGATCCAAGTTGACCATGTCCCGCCTCTGCCTCACCAAGAGTCATGCTTCCTTGTGTAAGTCAACCCTCTCCGTAGAGCCAAGTTGACCATGTCCCGCCTCTAACCCCGAGAGTTACGCTTCCTTGTGTATGTCAACCCGCTTCCTAGAGCCAAGTTGACCATGTCCCGCCTCTGACCCTGAGAGTCACGCTTCCTTGTGTAAGTCAACCCGCTTCCTTGAGCCAAGTTTACCATATCCCCGTGTAAGTCAACCCTCTCCATAGAGCCACGTTGACCATGTCCCGCCTCTACCTCGCCAAGAGTCACGCTTCCTTGTGTAAGTCAACCCTCTCCGTAGAGCGAAGTTCACCATGTCCCGCCTCTGACCCCGAGAGTCACGCTTCCTTTTGATTAAAGAGTGGAAACTCTGCAGAATCGAAAACTGAGAGAAAACCACCATATAAATTGTGTGAAAAGAGAGGAAAATAGGCAAGAACCCCACCATAGCTGAAACCTCCTTCTCTCCATCTCAAAATTCTTTTTATTTCTTGATTATCTTGTTTATGTTCTTGTATTGCTCTTTATTTTACCTTGCAAGCCTTGTCCATTCAAGCACTTTTACATTCTTGTAAGACTTGTCCATTCAAGCACATATATTGCTACATATATATATATATTGTGATCCAAATCATGAAATGACTCAAGGTGCCCTCCATCTTGGTATGAGAAGTGGTTAAAACCTAGGATGATCATGATTTGTTAGTTCCTTGTTATAAAAAGCTTAAGGATCCATTTATATGGTGAAAGCATATATATATATTTATGTTTATATTAAATGATTTTGGCCATGATGATCATGTTTGGGCATAAAGTCGTAATCTTTATCATCCCCATTTTTTATTTAGCCCAAAATCCCCAAGTTTGGGTCATAAAGATTCAATCTTTATGTTATATTTTTGTCCCTAAAGGATTAATCTTGCATGAAAGGGCCATTTTGATGGTAAAGTTCCAATCTTTACTCATCAAATGGTCACTTTGGTTCAAAAGGGCATGTTTGCCACCCTCCTTGATATTTCTCCAATGATTGCCTTGATCACCCTTAAATCCATGTTTTGAGGTTCATTTGATGATCAAAGATCATAGGAATGAGTTTATTTATGTATTTTGGTTCAAACATAAACTGGAATCAGAACAGTTTGGTCCAGTTCCTGCAGAATGCTCTGTTTCTGCCTGGAACTGGACTGTTTCCTGATAAACTGTCAATATCCCCGGGAAGACCCCTCCTAGCCGTACGGCTAAGTTGGGTCAGAGGGACTTTTTTTCCTTTCTGTCTTGTTTTGTCAATGTTTATGCAAATAAACCCTTTTTCCTCTATTAAAATCAATAACCAGTTCAAACTATAGTTTTCTGTTAAAAACACACACACACATGCACTTTTCATTAACAAACATAAGGGAGACTCGGCTTTATCCGAGGCGACTTGGGTGACGTCAAACTCTTCCTTTCACGACCCGAAAACCCGCCTCTATGTTCTTAGTGATAAATATTTAATTAATTATTTATGGCTTATTTATTTATTTAAATTATTTATTTATTTAAATATTTATGTGTGCATTTGTGTTTCGTGATGTAGTCGTGCCTAGCATTTAATTGGTTAATCGTGCTAGTGTAGAGTGTTGGATCTTAAATGTTAGTGGGGAGTATAAGATTATTGTGTTAGTGTGTAAGGGAGGGGGTCTATGTGTAAATTCCTTAAATCATCCTACTTACTCCCTCCATCACCCCTCTCCTCCCTCATTTCCCAGCACTCCCTCTCTCTCTTTCCCTCCATTGTAGAAGGTAAGTCTCTCTCTCTCCTTCTCTCTTCTTTTTAGTCCTCTTCCTCTCATTGTTTCTCATTTCTCATAAAATGAAACTTGTTTAGATCGTCGATAGGATCATAGAGGGCTAAGAATATTCGAATTCCGTCAACTTTGAGAAAATTCGGGTAAGTTACTTTTCCCCCATTTATGTTAAAAATGCTCATCTTTAACTCTATTGATGTTCTTGTTGATATCCATGGCTTCTTTGGTTGAGTTTAGAAATTATTTGGATTTTTGGTTAAAAGTTGTGATGATGTGAAAGTTGAGATTAAATCTTGATTTGTGTGGTTAAATGTTGTTATCTAGGTCTCCTAGAGGTTCATATGTTGTTTTAGTACATTGTTTAGAGTATTGGAAGTGTTGATTTTGGGTGTATATGATTTAGCAAGATTTTGGGTTTGATTTTGGGTATGAATGTGTTAAACCCAGCAGGATTTTGCCCAGCCGCGTAGACCGGGCGCCCGCCCATAAGGCCTCAGGCGCCCGCCCACTTCCCCCTTTCCTGACCATTAGTTTCTGTTATAATGGGCGCCCGCCCGTCCCTGTTCAGGCGCCCGCCCGCCCTGTTTTTCTGGAAATCATTCCTTGTTTATTTTAGGTTGAATTGTATACTCGGCCTAGACTTTGGGTGCCACTCTAATTTAATTAAATAGACATTGTGGGATATTATAGTGTTGAAAGTGGTCCCTTTGTGAATAATGGTGTTATGGAATTTGATCAAGGGTTGTTTGGGAATGTTTGGGCATCTTATGATGTGTTCGTGATTGTTCCAATCGGATTGATTTTGGATAAGACTTGGTCTAAGTTTTGGGTGATGTCCTATAGTACTTAGAGGGTTATTCTGGAGCACCAAAGTGTTTGGTATGGGCTATTGTCTTGAACTCGTCTTGTTTTAATGATCATTGTTGGATGAGCTCTTTATGAGAAATTCCGATTATCGTTATTGAACTCTCTTATGTGGAACTTCTTGTGTTCGTTGTTGTTGAACTCTTCGTGAATAACCGTTTCTAACTTTATGGTGATTGTTTGGATTGGTTCACCTTTTTGGTGATTATTTGGAATGGTTCCCTACTTCGGAATCATGAGTTGTTTAATTGAGCTAGTATTTATTACTTGGCATTTATTTAAAAGTCCAGCTGGTATTCGTGGTTGTGTCGGGCGATGGAAAAGATTATAATGGCAACGAGCCGAGTCCATTATAATGTTGACCATTGTTTTGCCCCATTATTTCCCTCCTCCAGATTGGCCTTAGATGTGAGATGAGCTAGCTCCTTTCTTGGGAACAGTCTAGCTATTATAAGGGGTTGCGACTTTGTGTCGTATACTCAGTTATCGTTTGGTTATTGGTTCCGGTACCGGGGTCTTCTCTTCAGCTATTATGCTGCTATCGTTGATTGGTTTATCGGCTCTTTGATGCTGCTTATTGATGCTGCTCTTCGATGCGGCCCTATCGCCAGTGATCAGATTGTTATATCCTTTATTGGGGAAACCTTGGCTCAGTATCCTTTGTTACTTGTTTATTTCCGCTGCTATCTGTTAAATGATATTTGCTTCGTGCTATGTGAGATATTATTATTGTTATTGCATTAGCATGTCATGTAGTTGCATTAGTAACTTATTGAGATTTATCTCACCCCCTTTCTTTTATCTTTGTTTTTCCTTAACCCCCCCCAGGAGGAAAGGATTAGGATTTGCGGATCGAGGAGGACGTCGAGAGGATTGAGATTTTGGGCAGGTTGTTATTGATCGGTTTGCATTAAGAATTGTAATCTTTTGTATTTTTGGTGTAAGCTTGTGGAGCTTATACTAGTAGTATTTTGTTGTTGTTAACTTGGATTTCTAAAACTTTGTTTTAAACCTTTTGGGTATAAAAATGTAATTTTTATCTTCAGTATTTTAGTATTTGTGTGTTAAGTCGACGTCCAGCTCGCGAGTTCCCGGCCCGCGGGGTCGGGGTCGCGACATTTCCCAAGTCGTAATGTGACCTCCGAACTCATTAATCTCTAACCATTTTCATTTGTTGGGTTAAAAGTTAACAAATGTGGCGACTCCGTTAAATATGTTTAGTTCCCGTGTTTGGCTTTTCTTCCTCGAGCGAACTCGTTTCTCCCTGAGGGGGAGGATCCTTACACATAGTTCACCCAATCCGCCCCGGAAATCCGGGTCTCCCTATGTTTGTTGACCAAAGTGTGCAAGTGTGTGTGTGTGTATTTTAAAAATGGGAGAAACTGCCTTTTTAACAGAAACTGTTGGAAAATTAACTGAAAAGGGGTTTATTTGTAAAGATCTTGACAAAATAAGGTTTAAACAGAAGAAACATCCCCTGGACAAACCATCCGTATGGATGGTTAGGGTCGTCCTGGGGTTTTACAGATTTATCAGAAACAGTCCAGTTTCAGGCAAAAACAGAGCAGTCTGCTGAAACTGGACAGAAATGTGACCTTTTCAGTTTGTTATTGTACATAAACATTTCAAATATTCATTCCTATGACTTTGATCATTAGATTCAACACCAAAACCAAGGATTTGGGTATGATCAAGACAATCATTGGAGAAAAAAAGACAAACGGTGATAAACATGGCTTTGAGCCAAGACAACCATTTGAATGGGTAAAGATTGAAACTTTAACATCCAAATGGATGGTTTATCCAAGATTAAACCTTTGGGACAACAAAATAAACCTTTTGATGGATAAAGATTGAGTCTTTACCATCCAAAGGTGACATTTTTATGGTTAAATCAAAGTTTGGATGATAAAGATTGAAACTTTACCATCCAAACATGATCATCATGACCAAAGATAAACAAATACAGGATAAATGTACAAGGCTCTCTCCATATGTGCAATGGATCACCAAGCCAAAAGTAAAGACATGAAATTAAAGGCAAGAATGTAAATGACATAAACATAACAAGTCATGATCATCCTTTGATTTCAACCCTTAATCACACATAAAGCATGAGGGTATCTTGGAATCACCTCATGACTTGATTCCAATTAATAAAATTACATAAAGGTAAAGACTTGAAATGAAATAGACAATAATGTAAATGAACAATAATGTAAGCAAGATAAATAACAAGGGATATGAGATGAAGAGGAGATGGGGAGAAGGATGCCTCACCTATCTTGGGTTCTATCCTATCTTCCTTTCTTTCACTCAAGTATGGTGGTATTTCTGCAGAGTTTTCCCTTTAAAATTGTGTTTCTCCCCCCTGAAATGATCAGCAAGGGCTTTAATTTATAGGGACATGGAGGTCCTAAACCATCCGTACGGCTGGTGACTCCTTGGAGCCAAACCATCCGTACGGTTTATCTTGGCGATATCTAGAACTTTCTACTTTTTATTCTAGAACAGTCCTAAGGTTTTTGGTTTATCCTAGCGAGGTCCTAGCCTATCAGGTTTATCCTCAAATAGTACTAAGAACTTCTTTAAGTTGGTTTTAATTCAGATTGGGGTACTTACAATGGTAACTATAGTTAACAAAAGTAGTGTTATTTCCATAATTATTGAAATTCAGTAAGTAATAAATAGTGGATAAACATTTTGTAGTGCAATTATTATAATCCTAAAATAATTCATTAGCTCCTCAAATTATGGAAGAATATTTTTGTCTATTTGCAAAACTTGTAGTGGATAAGCAATTATCGTAGTGGCAATAGCCACTCCCAAAGCTCGAGCTCGATAAGTTTTCAACAAGCTCTAGCTCAATAAGTTTTCAACGAGCTCGAGCTCGACACCCCAAAGCTCGACTCAGCTCGGCTCGTTTACAGCCTTAGTTATATTCAATGTATTCTTGAAACAAATATGGTATATAAACGACATGAAGACTTTCAAATACTCAACCATATCTTATACAATGGCTTCTCATCTAAAGATGATGCGTATTTTCACACAATTGTAAATATTATTTTTTCAATTTCTAACAATTATTAATTTATGAGTTTCGTGAGACCTAAAATTATAAAGGGGTCTCCCAGAAAATTATTATCTTATTATATTATTAATTTTTGTAAATTTTTCAACTGGCACAAATCGGGACCAGACAAATTTATTATTTTAGAGAGTTTATTAATTTATCCGATTATTAATTTAACGAGTTTCTGCTGTATGTCCAAACTCCTTTTTATCAAAATATAAATATTTTTGATTTTTTTGGAGTATATAAATATTGCATATACTGCGTATTAGATAGATTGTTCCCGGGATTTTGCAAATCTCTTTTTTTTTTCAATTTTTTTTAATGTGCCAAAGATACCTCTATCCTAATTTTAGGGTTACTAAAATTGAATGCGATGAAATTAACAAAAAAGTAGGTGTTGTGAGTGAGAAGGAGAGAAAAAATGAGATGGTGGATAGTTGTTGTGAGTATGGAGGAGTGAAATAATTAAACATTTTGGGTAAGTACCATATGTCTAGGACGCTCAAAACGGAAATAAGTAACCATAAGTTTGAGACAGATGAAATATGAGTTAGTAAAAACAAAAATTTATGCCCGTTCTAGTGGCATGGTGACAGCATGAAATGCGTCTGTTCTATAAAAAGCGCGATGAGAAGATTGGATAGAGACTGATTGCCTTATTTATCTTCTGATTGAAAATGCATCAGAAAAGTTATACTCCCTCTTTCCCAAAATGATAATCTCATTTCTCTTTTTTACTTGTCCCAAAAAATTAGTCTCACTTTATAATTAAAGATGTTGGGATAATGTCTTTGAAGTTGGGATGCTGACTAGAGGATTATACAACAGAGATTTCGTAATTACGAGATAGATTGCAATAAGGATTATTAGTTAGTTCTTTTAGGACAAAGACTTTTGTACTCATTGTAGACACCCCGCCTTAGACCTCTCACCTTGATTGCATACATAGTATTTTTATTTAACTTGTTTTTGTTAATTTCTGTTACTTCGATCAAGTTCCTAACTGATTCCGTTAGTTTTAGACTAAACTGAATAACAAAGTTAACTTTAGAGTCATTTATGTCATTCTGTCATTTTCAAAGGCGGGCACCTCCCGTAATGGTTATGCGCTGCACGCGCGTTTGGTCCAAAAGGCCAGACCCGCGCGCGTCTCGTAATGGCTGTTACGGGTTCCCACCAAGTTTCCCTCCCTTTTCTTATTTACAACATCTCTTCTTTAGTCAAAAAACCTCTTTTTTACCTCCAAGTTCATCCCCCCTAGTTTTGTAACTCCCAATTCCCCATCTCTAGCCTTTTCCCTAAAAACAAAATATTCATCTTTATTATTATTTTATTTCATCTTTATTATTTTATCTTCTTTTATTTTGATTGGTCCCATGACCATCTTTTCATCCCTTCTCCACCTATATAAACCCCCTCATTCTACCTTAGAAAGGGAGGATTTAGGACCCAACTTCTCTTCTCTACAAAAACTATACACAAGTTCTTACACACCATCTTCAAGTTAAACTTTGAAGTTTTCATCTCCTTTCCAAGTCAAGGTACAACATTTTCTCTTTATTTCTTATTTGAATTTTATGTCTTTTTAATGTATGTAATCCCCATCAAATGGGACATAACCAAATGACCACTTCATTACATTGAAGTCGGTTAAAGGTTATCTCCCTACATTTTGATTCTCTTTTAATTTCCCTTTTCTTTCCCTTGTAATTGTTAGCATATTTCACATTAATAAAAGAAGGACTTTTTATTCTTAGAACACCAAAAGTAGCAAGACTAGCTTTAGCCGGACGGAGTGGGTGTTTAAGTACTTCCCACTCCATAACCTAACCCCTGAACTCGTCTCTCCCGAATCTCAGGTTTTCGTAACAAAACTTAGGCTAATTATTAGGTTTTTCTTATGTTCTTCTAAAACATAGGTGGCAACTATAATCTTTAAAACCAAATAGACATCCTAGGATAATCCACGCGCTCTAGCCAAGCCGTGGTTTCCCCCGGGGTATCTACAGTGGCAACTCCGCTGGGGATAGCATAGAGGGTTAAACTTGCGTTTTTGATTTTTGGTGTTCTTAATTCTGTTTTTTAGGCATTCATTCTGGTGAAGAGGGTGGGAAGCGTGTGCCTCTGGCCTTCTTCGCCTAAAGCGCGCGCGTCCGACCCTTTGAACCAGAATCGGCCGCCTTCCATCATGTCCTTCAATTCCATGTTTCTGTGCTAACAATCACTGCAGGGGAAAGTTTTCTTATTTAGGGTCAAGGCAATCCCTTGAACCCACTGATTTGCAGGTACTGCCCAGAATCGGGCGCATCCACCTCTCATACTCTGAGGCGCGCGCCTCCGTCAACATAGGCCAATGCGCGCTCTTCTGGGCAATTTTCCCAGAAAACAAAATAGTGCACATAACAGAATGATTGACAGTGTGTGGGCACCGGGCCTGCACATAACCACTTTTATGTTCTGTTTATTTTATCGGTCACACGGGTGATTCGAAAGTTTTAAATATGTGTTTATCTGCTTTTTCTTTCTTTTAAAAAAAATATATTTTGTCACTTTGTTGGACATCACACTACGTGCACAAAATTCCTATCAATTGCTCACTATCGAGTCACACAAGTTCATAACCCCAAACCCGTCGAGGCCCGTCCTAGGAAGTTTCAAGCTCCACCCGACCTTGACTCTTCCGAAGCGGTAAACCTCAGCCCGTGGCGTAGTTCACGACTACATGCCGGGGGTAACCTTTAAGCCTCTCTTTAGCCGAGCACAAGCTAACACATTCTAGTTAGGGTCAAACACCCCGTGACCTAGTCGGTTTTCACGTGCCGAGATTCCCTAAACTAATGTTTTTAAATCATACATGTCGTTTCCAAGAGAAACAAGTGGTTATTATGGACAAAATAAAATCTATCCCCGCATATATGCTTTACTACAATAATTTTGTTTAATCCCGTCATGTGTAGGATTCACAAGCGTGGTGGAATCCAATGGGTATATGGAACCGCGAGAAGGTCTATATACTAGTGTGACGATTCCACTATTTTCTAGAAACCCCAAAAAGGACTACGTCCTTCCGAGTTATAAAAAAAGAGTCTTTTTTCCTTATGTGGTTGAGTCTTTTTCTTGTTTGTGGGTTGAATAATTTTACCCAAAAGATGTTTGTAGGGATATCCTAAGATCAATCGTGTTCTTCAATAGGTCCAATGGCTTACAATGACAACAACAACGATAGCAATCTTTCCCGGTCCAACGAAGAAATAGTCAACATGATCAAAGCACTGAAAGGACAAATTGATACACTCGCCGAGAATGCCCGGCGCAAGGATGATTTGTGGCAATCCCGTCTCAAGCATGAGAGAATGGCCCATAAGAAAGAACTTGCTAAGCTCGAGGACCAATTGAAGGAGCTCACAAATGAAGGAAAAATGGTCCAAAGCATCGATAACGGTTCGGTCAATACTCTCATGGCATACATTGTCCAACATTTTGGTGGGCTAAATTTGAACAAAGGTCCAAGCTCCGATCTCCATCATGCTTCTCTTCTCATGAATACTATGGTGGCCATTCCCGAGAAATTCAAGATGCCTGACATTAGCAAGTTCAAGGGAAACTATTGTCCCGATGCTCACATCGACTCCTACATTTGGGTCATGCTACCGAAGAAAGTGTCTCCTCAAATAATGACACAATGCTTCTCACTTACTCTTGATGGGGTCATAAAATATTGGTATATGGGTCTCCCGGTTTCCACCCGCCTCAATTGGGATGATGCCATGCTTGCCTTTAAGTCACAATATGAAATACGATGCAACACATAAAATGCACACATAATGTCAAATTAAGAAAGCTCAAGTGGCATTACACAGAAGCTAGCTGCGAGATATGTGTTGATTGGGAACCAAGTCTACAAAAGACATCATGAAGGGATCAATCTTTTGTGTGTAAATGAGACCAAAGCTCAAGAAATAATGCAGGAAGTTCACGAAGGTGAATGTGGACCCCACATGAATGGGATCATGTTAACCAAGAAGATACTCTGTATTGGCTATTATTGGACCACTATGGAAAGAGACTGCATCGAGAAAGTCAAGAGGTACGCCAAGTGCCAGTTTCATGCTAATTTGCAACATGCTCCACCTTCACAATTGTACAACATGACCACACCATGGCCATTATCTTGTTGGAGCATAGATATCATCGGCAAAGTTCATCCTACGGGAAGTAACAGACAGTCATTTATTCTAGTGGCCGTAGATTATTTCACAAAGTGGGTCGAAGCACAAGCTTACCGAGTTCTCAATGCCAAGAAAGTGGCTGAGTTCGTGAAGAACAACATCATGTGCCGATACGGTATTCCTCATGAAATCATCTCCGATAATGGTTCATACTTTGAGAAGGAAATGGACGCACTTTTGGTTGACTACAAAATTACCAAACACAAGTCATCCCCATACTACCGCCCTCAAGCTAATGGAGTGGTCGAAGCAGCAAACAAGACAATTGAGATCATAATACGTAAAATGGCCTCAACAGGAAGGGATTGGCCCGAGAAGTTACCAATAGCATTGTGGGGCTATCGCACATCGATCCGGTCAGCAATGGGAGAGACCCCGTACACTTTGGTTTATGGTTCCGAAGCTGTACTCCCATTCGAACTTAAAGTTCCCTCTCTACGAGTCTTGCTCGAAAATCAAGTCAACGAGGTTGATTGGATGCAAAGTCGGTATGAACAATTAGCCCTACTCGACGAAAAAAGACTAAGAGCATTTGAACGCACAAGAGCTTATCAACAGAGAATGGCAAGGGCTTTCAACAAAAAGGTGAAGCCCCAAAATATCAAGGTGGGAGATTTGGTCCTAAGACAGCATCCTCCCAATGCCATGAATCCCCTCGGGAAATGGGGACCTCGATGGATCGGTCCGTACGTGGTCAAGAAGATATCGACAGTGGTGTAGTCCGACTCGTAGGCTTGGGAGGAGGTCAACCTCGACAAGCTCAAGAAATTCTATGCCTAACAAATGAAGACCATAAAAAAAAAAAAACGCTCGCTAGGTTGAAAACCCGCAAGGGCGGCCTAGGCAAAAATTAGAGCAAGTGAAAAAAAGAAGCCCGGTAGATTGAAAACCTGAAAGGGAGGTCTAGGCAAAAAACAGGGTGCACACACAAAAAATAAAATAAAATGTCTTCATTCATTTGAACTACGGAGACCTGAGTCTCTCTACGAGAGGAACGTAGGCAACCTTCGGGTGCGGTCGAAAACAATAATTTTTACCCAATCATGTCATAAACAAGATGCAATTCTTTATTCAAATCTTAAATCATTTTGATCATTACAACGGATAATGTTGAGCTTAAAAGACAACAAAACATTAAAATCCTAAACAAGTGGTCTATTTAATTGCAATCTTGGGGTACTAGGAAAAATCTAATTTCTTCTTAGCTTTCGAAGGCCACCCGAACGGCTCTCAATCCTGTTCCTCTTTAGCGGTCTAGGAACACTAAGATGGACCACGACCTTCTGCGCAACAAGGCGCCTCCGAGCATAAAAATTATCCAAATGATTGCCGAAAGGGTCAGCCAGAATGTTGTTCGAATCAGCAGCAGCTTCCTTGTACCTCATCGAACTGCTAGGCTCAAAGTCCTTTCCTAGCAACTCAGCGCAAAGCACGTCAACCCAAGTGATACCTCGGTAAAGGGTGCCGAACAAATAATCCAAGTAACTCTCAGGGAGAAAGATGCTACCCCGATGAATAGGGGCGGAAGCCCACCGATGGCGGTCATCTCCCCAAGCTGACTGAAGCTCCCTTGAGAAGTCCGGACCCATGTATGAGACTGGACGAAGAACCCCGCCCCTCGGGAAAGGAATAATCTGCTGGCGACCGAACTGCCTCAGAACTCGCTCCGGCTGATAGAATGAAGAATCCCTAAGCCCGGGGAGGACCACATACCTAAAACCTAAAGTCCATTCCACAAAAGGATGAATCCCCAAGAGGGAGGGCACCACTCAATGTCAGCCAATGCTCGAGATGCGAAGAATTTCTTCCAACCATCCTCAGATAAATCCCGAATCAGCAGCTTTCTCCTTTGAACAGCAAAAGGAGACAGATCTGTTGGAGTTTATGCCCTAGGCCCTTGAGAAAGGCCTTGCATTGCATCATGTTCTTATTTGTTATGGAGATAACAACCCTGGACTATTATATGTTTTACATGTTTATTATAATAATCCCCGTCCCAAGTACTTATAAAGGACTAGTATAAGTTTAATTGATGATCATATGATGATCATGTGTATGTGATACAAATTAAGCTTATGGGTACTTGTTGGAGAACAAGTACTGGACTTGACCCGCCTATGAGATTTATGTAATGGTCAAATGTCATAATTAAATCTCATAATAGTCATATCATTTGATATCCTTAGACCTGAGATTATCATGGTCTTCCACATGATGAACATTATGTTTGACGTACTCAAATGCTACCCCTAACCGGGTGGTTATAAAGGCTACGATTGGCATAATCAGATTCTTGTAGGGAATAATGATAAGTCAAGATGGAATTTGTCCCTCCTCAAGAGAGATATCTGCTTAGGCCACTCGTAGAGTGAGATTGATGAAATGCGTGGCCGCGCTCAAATGAATTGATGTGATCAATGTCGTTTGCTCATAATCAATCTACTCAAGATCGAGAAAGCATTGAACAATATAAGTTGACGTGGACCATAATTTATGTTTAATATGATATCGTGTGACAAAAGGATTATGATATGTTCTATAAGGATAACGAACTTCGTTTAAGTTATATTAATTGGGTAGTCATGATGGCTTGCTAGAGTCCGCTCATGACTTATGGGTTTAACCTTGGTTTGACTCATGGCCAACTTAATATAATCCTATGGGGTCACACACAAAAGAACGAATTTACAAAAGGGCTAAAATTGGATTACGTAAAAGAGCGTAAAAATCGGAATCAAGAAAAACGGAAAAATCAGTTTTCTGGGGAGATCTGGTCGGACCTATCATAGGACCCGGCCGGACCCATGTATTGACCCAGTCGGTCTCTTCTCAAGACCCGGTCAGGCAAACTGGTTTTCGGGCTTGTTTTTCCTGGTTCGATTTTTTGACGGGATTTAGACTAAATTTCCTAAATAGTTTAGGACTTTTGAGTTTAAATACACCTCTCTTTACAAGGTATTAACCTAATCAGAATTTATCATTATTGGAAGCCTCCATGTATTTGAGAAACATATTCTTGAATTTAGATTATGAATCAAAAGCTCAAGAACACCAATAATTTCATATAGCCTTTGAATATTAGAAAAGCGTGTTTTCTAATGGGTCTAGCAATCAAGATCTAGAATCGTTCTAGATATTCGTTTGCGTGTGGATACACATAGAGGATGTTTTCTTTAGCATCTTAAGTTCGTGTTCCTGTGATCCTGATTCATAGAACGCGAATAACGAGGAGATCAAATCTTAAAGCTTGAAGACTTGAAGATCCGAAAAATTTTAAACGCACAACATGGTTAGTATTCTAAATTCATCTTGCTATTAATTTAATCATCATGAATGGATCTTGTGGCTTAGGGTTTTGTTGATTTCATATTGCTTTCTTCCGCTGCGCATGTTGCCTCAAAACCCAACAGTGGTATCAGAGCCCCGTTCATGTATGATTATTTTAATAATATCATGTTGATTATATAATTGGATTATATGTGTTAACATGCTATATGAATTTAGATTCATGGTGTTTATGTAGTTTATACGTTTTATGTGGTTTATTGTTTTTAACTTTAATCGCACTATTAATCGCAATAAAAATTATGGTGGATTTAAAATTGTTTGAGTTATCAATTTTTGATTGGATCAAAGTTTTGATAATCTAGAGATTCAAGAATAAATGGTTTATTCAAGGTTTTGATAATCATGGTGATTGGATCATCAAGAACATCAAATCCTAATTGAATCGGGAAAAAACAATTTTGAGACAAAATTTGAATTTTAAAATTTTTGATTTTACGCAGAAGGTCCGACCGGACCTAGACTGTGACCCGGCCGGACCCTCAGTTCTGGTGCGGGCACAGGGCTAGGGTTTGGGGTGGATTTTGTAGTTTGAAAATTCTATTTGTTTTAGTCTTGTGAGTTCTAAGATTGGATCAAGGTTTGGATGGATAGCCTACGTTCTCGAGACTGTGTTACCCAAACTTGATCGCATTCAAAGATTCAACGATAAAACGAAGTTAGAATTATGAAGGGTTCATAATTGCTAAAATTGAGAAAAAAAATTCTTGATTCGATGTTTGGAGATCCATGTGTAATTGTGAATGCAATTGGCATACGTTCATCGAGACCATCTATTGCTTAGTTTCGGCCACATGGACTACTTCTCTTGGTTTTTTGAATTAGTGTGGAATTGTGGTTGCCTATGGCTTAGTTCGGCCGCACTTCTTGTTGCCTTGATTTGGAGATGATAACCAAAGTTAAAAGAGTCTCATCCTCATAATTATAGAGAAACTAATGACACATAAATATCATGCTTAAATTAATGGAGATTAATTTAATGTCTAATCTTGATGCTTTACATGTTATGTGCTCATAAACGTGTTTTATGCTATATGAGATGAACATTCTTGAAAATTTAAGTCATGTGCCAATCCACTATTAAAATATTTGTGAGTACACCGGGTAGTTTTATGCAGGCTACGCCCTAGCGAGGTGCATTGATTCTATCAGTGTATAAGCAAGATGAATGAATCATAGTTTCCTATACGTTTAACGTGGTTTGACTTAATTAGGCTATCAAAACAGTTTTAGGCCTAAGGCACAAGATGAGATTAAAACATGTTTGACATTGGATATCTAAAACAATCTCATAAAAGATCTAAGAGTCATATATGATATGATTGACAAGAGTTGTCTACCTAAATAACTTGGTTTTGAGCAGTCGTGCCCTAGCCGACTCAAAATTGGGTGAAATATGGATCTTAGCCCACATAAATTATATTATACATTGGATGTATATGAAGGTTGTATAATTTAGTGGGAGTATTTATGAAATACAATTATATTTATCTCTTAAATGATTGGTATGAAATATAAGTGTATATTTATTTGCATATTCGTGTAGAATGTTATATTAAACTTTGATTATGTTTCATGCTGCGATCTGTTCTTAAAAGGACAAAGTTAAAAGAGAATGAGGTTAATTTCTTTGATTGGATCATGAGCTTAAGAATTGTTCTAAAGCAAGAACGGAAATTATATATTCTTAATAATCCTAAGTAACCTAAATTGCAATATTAATTTGATTAATATGTTCCGTAGGATCATCAAAATTTAATTTGATTAACTTGTTGATGATCTTAGATTCATGAATAAATTGTTTATTCTTGGTTTTGATGATCATGATGATTGGATCACCATGAACACCAAATCCTAATTGAATCATGGAAAGCAATTCTAGGATAAATTTTGGAAATTCAAAAGCTACCGCTTTTATGATAAACATTTTGAGTTGAATTTAATTGTCAGATGACTGGTTTTAGAAACCGTGTTTCCTAAAAATTAAATGTCAGTTTCAAAATTTATCTGGGATTGAATCTAGTTTCAGATAGCTGGTTTTCGAAACCATGCTTCCTGAAAAATGATGTCAATTCAGAACTCAGAAAAACTGATCAGAATTTTGAATTGTTCTTGATTGCTGAAATTAGTTAAACTGATGAGACATGTTTGTGCTCTTAATACCTAAACTATCATGCGGAAAGATAATGATCTAAGTCAAAAAATTTATTTTTGACTTTGTGAATTTCTAAAAGAAAGGATTAAAAGATGAAGGTAAGACAAACGTTGTCAAGCCTAAAGGAAATAATTGTGGCCAAAATTATAACTCTTAATGATGCAATTTGGTAACGTGGCAATTGGATTAACCATTTAAAATTGTAATCGAAATACTGGATGATCAAAGAAAGCGAATGGTAGTGAGACTACCACTTGGGATATTTATGTTATAAAATTAATCTTTCTACCTCTAATTACTAGGTATTGGATACCGGATGTAGATCCCACATTTGTAAAATGTGCAAGAATTAGTAAATTGAAAGAATACTTAAGATAAAGTTAATCTACGAATGGTAATGATGCAAGAGTTACAACATTGTTCATAGAACACTTATGAAGTGGCTTTACTCATTAAGTAGAAAGTATTATTTTGTTATAAGATAATGAAGGATATTTATTTCTTATTGAGAATAAGAAAAGTGCTTTATTTATGATTTACTTTATCGTATTGCTAAATCATATAAATAAAACTAATATCCTAAATCTTGAAGAACGAAATAATAAATAAGGCTATAAAATAAATAATTAAATTCTTAAGGCATTATTATTTTGATCAAATAAATGAGAGACGCATATCTAAAATTCCATGGGACGGAGTTTTAAAGTCATATGATTTTAAAACATGTGATATATGCAAATATTATTTATTTGGACCAAGACATCTTTTACTAGGAGTAGTAAAAGGCTAATATTTTATTGGACCTAATACATGTTGATGTATGTGGTGTATTAAGTGGCAATGCTAAAAGAGGATTTTGGTACTACTTGGTAAAACTATTCAAAGATCCCGATTCGATCGTGATGATGAATAATTGAACCAAGAATTTGATAATCATCTTTAAGATTGTGAAATTGTTTCACAATTAACTCCACCAAGAACAACATTTTGAATGATGTGTCTAAATGGAGAAATTGAACCTTATTGGGTATGGTTCATTAGATGATAAAAGTCAAATTGATCTTCCATTATTTATTTTGTGGTTATGCATTGGAAATCGCTATAATTACACTAATTTGAGTTCCATCAAAATAGGTTCAAAGATACCATATGTGATATGGAATGAAAGAAAACTTAGTTTGTCTTTCATAAAGATTTAAGAAAGTGAGACTTATGCGAAAAGACTTGTTTGGAACAAGCTCACACTTAAATCTAATAAATGTATTTTCATGGGATATCCTAAGGAAACTTGAGGATATTAATTTTACCCATAAGAAACAAATTGTTTGTTGCTTATGATGGTACTTTCCTAGATAAATTGTTTATCTCTAAAAGAACCAGTGGGAGTAAAATATATCTCGAATGGTTCGAGACCTAGAAAAATTACATTGAACCTTTGATGGAAGTTGAACAAAAATTCACAAGGAGTTGTGAAAATTCGTTCAAGTTACACAAGTGACTCGCATATACGATAGGATACAATCTATAACAAGAAATACTGGATTTCTCGTAATAGAAAGTATTGAGGTAAAGTTCATTGAGAATGATATATTTACCACCCATCAAAATGCAATGTCTGCTCTATGTTTAGATTAAGGAGGCTGAGGCTTATGAGAGGAGGATGAGTAAGAGTGTGGCTAACGGAGGCGGAGAAGAAGTGGGGGCGTCAAAGAAGAGCAAGGGCGAAGAGGCTCCTAATGGCAAGGCTAAAGGTATTAGCGAGTTCGAAAGAAGATTTTGTGAGAATCCTAGCAAGAAGAAAGTTCGCCGTGGGCAAAGCAAGAAGAAAGAGACCGAGGGCACAAATGGCACTAAGGAGTAATCCTGAGCGTCTCTCCATAGTCGTGCAGACACATTAGTTTAATTTAGTTTACTTTTGTTTTAGTTTCAATTTCAGAATAGGTTATTTATTCAAAAAGTATGTCAAGCTTAGACTCATCAAGTAAGTGTTAACATGCGATGACTATGGAAATAAAAGTTTTTGCTTTCAGAAAAATACAACTTCTATCTTTATTGCTTTGACAAGATTTGGATGTTTATTTGTTTTTTAGACCGCACCTTTTGAAAGGCTGCCTACGTTCCCCTTTTACAAATAGGACTAAGGGGCTCAGGTCACCGTAGTTCACTCCAGTCGGACTAGAATGATTTTAGAGCAAGGGAAGATAGAAGAGGGAATGCTCTAACTTTTGCCTAGACCGCCCTTGCGGGTTTTCAGTCTAGCGAGCTTTGTACGCACCCTTATTTTGCATAGACCGCCCTTTACGGGTTTTCAGTCTATCGGGCTTCTTTTTGCGTAGTAAATATTTTTTTTTTTTTTTTAAGAGGGGGAGTCTAGTCATAGTAGCGTCTGAGCTTGCTGAGGTTGACTGGTTCCTTGAACGGGTTGCCATCCAAATCTGCCATTCTGACCGCTCCTCAGGAGAGGATCTTCTGTACTACAAACGGCCCTACCCAAGTGGGGGCCCATTTCCCGAGGGGGTTGAATTTTTTGGGTAAGCGTGCTTTGAGCACCAAGTCTCCTTCCTTTATGTCAACAGGCTTGACCTTTCTATTGAAGGATTTTATCGTTCTCCTTTGATAGGCCCGGATGTGTTCCATGGCCTTCAATCTGCGTTCGTCGAGCGTTGCCAACTGATCATAGCGACTACGAAGCCATTCTACCTCATTCACTTGGTTCTCGAGCAAGATCCTCAAAGATGGCACCTCCAACTCAATAGGGAGCACTGCCTCCATGCCGTATGTCAAAGCGTAAGGGGTCTCTCAAGTAGCGGTGCGGACTGACGTTCTGTACCCCCAAAGTGCTAATGGTAACTTCTCGGGCCAATCCCGCCCTTGCGAAGCCATCTTGCGAATTATCTGCTCTATCGTCTTGTTGGCCGCCTCAACCGCGCCGTTAGTCTGTGGATAGTATGGGGAAGATTTCTTTTGTTCGATCTTGAATTCTACAAGCAAGCGAGCACACTCGGCTTTGAAATGATTGCCATTATCTGATATAATGAGGTTAGGAACCCCATACCGACACATAATGTTCTCTTTGATAAACTGCGCTACCTTCTTGGAATTCAGCACCTTGTAAGACTGAGCTTCGACCCACTTTGTGAAGTAGTCGACCGCGACGAGGACGAATTCATGACCATTACTACCGGCCAGCGAGATCTTCCCAATAATGTCTATACCCCACGTGGCGAATGGCCAAGGCGTGGTGGAACTATACAATTCGTGTGGGGGGATGTGGTTGAGGTTGGAGCATACTTGGCACTTGTGACACCGTCGAACCCATTGAATACAGTCTGTCTCCATGGTAATCCAATAATAGCCCAGCCGAGTGATCTTCTGTCTAAGCATCCTTGCATTCATGTGGGGTCCGCACAACCCGTTGTGTACTTCTTCCATTATTGCTTCAGCTTTCTTGTTGTCGACACATAAGAGCAACAGACCGTCGTAATGCCTCTTGTACAAAGTATCGTCTAACAGCACAAATTGCCCCGCCAATCTTTTGAGTGCTTGCAGACCTTGGCCTTCACATCTCCGTCAAAGGACATCTCTCCGTGCTTAAGGAACATATAGATTTGGGCGTACCATTGATCTCCGTTTATCTCTGCATTGGTCTGGATTTCACAGCAATAGGCGGGGTTCTCCCTTCGTCCACCCCTGAATGGTTTCACGGACCTTCCTTCTGGAATTTCAACTAAGTAGGCCAATGTCGCTAGAGCATCCGCGAACCTATTTCTGTCTCGCGGCAGGAAATGGAAGGTAACTTCTTTGAACTGTGCTATCAACTCATCCATGTAACCTTGGTACCGTTGCAGGCAAGGATCAATAGTTTTCCATTTCTTCGCCGTTTGGTTAATAATCAAAGCAGAGTCTCCATACACTTCTAACTCTTTCACGTTGCGTTCTAGGGCGGCCTCCAATCCGGCTATACACGCTTCATACTCGGCGGCGTTGTTGGTTGCTGAAAAGTTTAGCTTGATGGCTATGGGAGTGTGCTCATCTTTGGGATCAATAAGTAGGAGTCCGACTCCATTCCCTCGTTTGTTTGCAGCTCCGTCAAAGAATAATTGCCACCTTTCTGCGACCTCAATTGTGAAAATGTCATCATCCGGGAACTCGGGGTCGGGTCCTCTTGTCTCAGTGCTCGGAGTGTCTGCGAGCTGATCGGCCATTGCCCTCCCCTTGATTGCCTTCCTCGGTACATAAGTAATGTCGAACTCTCCCAAGAATACTGACCATTTAGCGAGTCTCATAGAAATGGATGGTTTATCGAATAGGTACTTGATAGGATCCATTTTCGAGACTAGTAAGATCGGATGGGATACCATGTAGTGCTTGAGCTTCGTCACCACCCATACTAGGCCTACGCAGGTCTTCTCGAGCGCGGAGTAATTGAGCTCGCTACCTTGTAACTTTCGACTGACAAAGTACACTGCATTCTCAATCCGGGAATCTTTGGCTTCTTGCGCTAACATGGCTCCGACGGCGGAATCTGTCATAGTTAAGTATAGTAGCAACGGCTTCTCCTTATGCGGCGGGCGCAGGATTGGGGTATTCACCAAATATTGTTTGATCCTTTCGAAGGCTATCTGGCAGTCATGATCCCACTCCACACTGGCTGTTTTCTTCATTAACTTGAAAATTGGTTCGCAGATGGTGGTCAGCTGATTGATAAACCGACTGATATATTGCAGGCGTCCCATGAATCCTTTTATCTCCGTCTCGGTACGGGGTGGCTTCATCTCCAGGATGGCTTGAATCTTCCTTGGGTCGGCTTCGATCCCATTCTCGGTGACCATGTAACCTAATACTTTCCCTCTACGAACTCCAAAGGTGAATTTCGCCGGGTTCAAACGCATGGCGTGCTCTCTCAACCTGTTGAAGAATTTTCTGAGATCTATCAAGTGTTGGCCCCCAGACCCTTTTGAATGTATAATCATGTCATCCACGTACACCTCAATCTCCTTGTGGATCATATCATGGAATAAAGTCGTAACTGCCCGTTGGTAGGTAGCCCCAGCGTTCCTCAGCCCAAATGGCATGACAGTATAGCAAAAAGTCCCCTATGGGGTGGTGAAAGCTGTTTTTTCTTGGTCCTCCTCGGCCATCTTGATTTGGTTATAGCCGGCAAACCCATCCACAAACGACTTGACCTCATAGTGGGCGGTCGCATCTACCAACATGTCGATATTTGGCAAGGGGAAGTCATCCTTTGGCGTAGCTTTGTTGAGATCCCGAAAATCCACACATACTCTGACTTTACCGTTGGATTTCTTGACAGTCACCAGATTGGATAACCAAGTTGGATACTCGATCACCCTGATGAAACCCACACGGAGTAGCTTCTCAATCTCTTCCTTCACTTGCAAGGACCATTCCGGCTTAATGCGGCGCAGCTTCTGCTTGACTGGCTTAGCTTCTGGTGCTGTCGGGATTCTGTGCTCTATGATCGAGTTGTCGAGCCTCGGCATGTCCTTATAAGACCATGCAAACACATCCACATATTCTTTGAGTAGCTCAATCAGTGCTTCCCTTTCGGCTCCGCTGAAGAAACTCCCAATCTGCGTTTCCTTAGGCTCGGCTTCAGTTCCCAAATTCACGCATGTTAACACCTCATCGGCAGCTTGGGCTCGAGATTCTTTTTGATTAATAACCTGTTCTGAGATTTCTTTAATGTATTCATCATTTAATGTGTCTGTGTCTGCCTCTTCTAATGAATCATTATTAACTAAGTGTATATCATTAGTTTGATTATTAGCCAATTTATCAGTTAAAAGAGTGACTATGGAGGGATACTCGGAAAGGTCGAGGGTTTCATTCATGGCAAAAGGGAAAATAGCGTTTGCAACAAAATCATAGTCAGGTCGTCAGACTTAGAGGAAGACTCAAATTCAAAATGTAAAACACTAGACTCTGGGGACGGGGATTTTGGGTGAGTGACAGGAGATGCTGCAGGAGTGGCGACAGGAGAAGGAATAAGCCCCAGTGTTCCCATCATAAATTCCGGAGTAGCTATAGGTCCCCCAATGATGCACCAATTCTTGAGCTTGTCCCCCATGGGTACCATCAATGTCCTTGGGTCCACCTTATCTTCAGAATCGTCCCCGATGACCGCAACCATGTCTTCGTGCAGCCCCAGATTACCCAGATGTTGAAGCAGATATTGGCCGTCCCACGTCTCAGTCAAACTTGGAGTTTCTGCGGCTTCTATTGCTGGCTTGTCAAGGGTTGCGGCTTCAAGTTGATCTGCCAAGTCATCTGCAACCTTGGTGGAGTACTCATGCCTGATGGTTCTAACTCTGCCCATGGCTTTGTCATGTTCCATATAAGTCAGCTTCATGTTGGACCGATCGAATTCCACATCTCTGAAAATCTCGAACCCTTTCTGCAATTTCCCGGTGTGGTCAATCCATGGCTCGGCGAACTCAAAACACGAGAACTCCTCGCCTTCCCTGACAAAGTAGCTATTCAGGGACAGGCGATATGGCTGCATTTCAGGCTTTTTGTTGGGAAGCTTCATCTTTTTAAGCAATTCTATCCTTTTTTGCTCCATCTTGTCTTCAAGAGTAAGGGTGTACCCTAGACCGAACAACCCTCGATGATCAACCTCTTCAACCAATTCTGTGGGGCCTTGTAAGTTCTTACCTAGCCCCAGCCCCGGTATGAAGCCCATATTACGCAGTATCTTGACAACAGGTGCCACTTTATCCGTTGTTTTGGTGAGGTCGATGGTGCAGATCTGTGCTTGAGCGACTATTTTGAAGCCGTTGAAGAGTCGGCTCTCTTCCCCATGCTGAATCTATAAGACAGGAACGCCCTTGGTGTCCGTCCCTTGGGCAGTTACGAGATCACTGTAGATGATGGTCACTTCATTACCAGATTGAAACTTCACACACTGGTGTAGGGAAGATGGGACAGCGCCCGACTGATGTAACCATGGCCGGCCGAGGAGGAGTGAGAAGGTTGCGGGGATGTCTATGACGTGGAAGTCGGTTGGCAGGATCTTTGTTCCGATGGTAATGGGCAAGGTGACTTCGCCTATCACGGCGCGGCATGTAGAGTCATAAGCTTTGATGGTTTGCTTGGATGGGCGTAAATCAACACCATGAACACCAACCACATCCATCATCCTTGAAGGCAGGATATTAATTGCAGAACCATTATCAATGAATACACGGGGGATTTTCTTGCCATTTACCTCGACAGTGATGTATAAAGGCTCATTATGATCAACTCCGAACGCTGGCTTGTCTAGCTCCAAGAAAGTAATGATGTTTCCGTAGTGGATATTACTAATCATGTGGGTGACGTCCTCCGGGGTAGTAGTGGATGGTACCATGGTGGCGGCGAGGTTTTGCTCGAGCATGAGGCGATGGGCTAGGGAGGAGGTGAGTAGGGACCATAGTGAAATATGGGCTTGGGTTTGTTTGAGTTGAGTGAGGATAGGGTCTTCTTTGTCTAGGTCGGCTTGCTCGGGTTCCTTCCCAAAGATTTTCTTTGTGCCCTTCGGGTCGGATTGGTACACTTGACCGGATCTTGTAAGGAGACAAACTTCTGCACGTAGCTCCTCCAAAGACAATGGCGAGTCATGACAAGGGGGCGAAACTTCGGTCTTTTCGGCCTCCTCGAAGATTTCGGCCCAAGAAAGAGGTTGAGAGGGTTTGGGACTCTCTTCCTCTAGATATTCGACTTCACTCACTAGTTCTTCTAAAGACAACAAGTAGCAAGAAGATTCTTTATTATTAGTCATTGGAATACAACCCATCTTATCACAGTCCGCCACAACAGACTTGGCCGTATCAGTGATCTCACTAAGTTCTACCATGAGTACATTGCTAGCTACATAATCTTTAGGGTCTTCGACTATTCCCTTGTGGATGAGCTCTTGCACGGCTTTCTTGAGTTCAAAACATTCTTCGGTAGTGTGACCGGTGCACTTGTGGTAGTGGCAAAATTTTGACAAATCGCAACCAAGACGGGGGAGATGTCCTTCTAATGGTCCGAGTATTTCTAACGTCACTAATGCCATGAAGATATCCACCATCGTGAGCCCTATCTTGTTGAAGGCATCCATGAGCTCGAGGATACTAATCTCGCATGTTTGTACCATATTCACCCCACCCCCATTGTTAGGAAGAGGGTTATTCACCACATTAGGACCCTTCGGCTTCTCAATCTTCTTGTCATTGATCAACCCTTGTACTACGCGCTTCAATTGAATACAACCATCCGTTGTGTGCCCGATGTGCTTGTGATACTTGCAGAACTTGGAGGCGTCCAAATCAGTTCTTGGGTAGGCGGGCTGGTAATTCTCCAAAGGCTTGATAAGACCTCTCTTGACTAACACGTCAAAGACTTTCCCCATAGGCATTCCAAAATCATCAAAGTGTTCCCTCTCTCTTTGCGGTGGAGCCCCGTTCCTTGTTACGGCTTGGACATCTAGCGGGACCTCTTTTTGGACCATATTCACTTGGCCGACGGCCTCCTTTCCACCCCTAGGAGGCGCAGGCGCAGTAGGAGCCTTGTAGCGGAAGGAGTTGTTGTTGTTGGTCTTTGGACTTTCCTTTGGCGGCACAATCCCAGTGAACCCTGCTTCGTACCTTACTCCGGCGTCAACCATTTCCCGCAAATCAGGGAAGTAACCATTACCTATAGCTGCTTTCATCTCCGGTAGCAAGCACTTGTAGAAAATCTGTTTCTGTTCCTTTGCTTTTGGTGGGTATTGGACCTCGCACAACCGATGATTCCACCTCTTGTAAAAATCATAAATAGCCTCGCCGGGCTTTTTCATAGTGTTCTCAAGGTCGGTTCGATTCACATGCCAATCCAAGTTAGCTTGATACTTCTCACAGAAAATGGCACTGATTTGATCCCACGTTTGCCTCTCGCTTGGCTCTAGCCCCAAGAACCAACGCAGAGCTATACCATCCAAAGTGCTATGAAATACGCGAGCCATTTGTTCGTTGGTGCAGTCACGAGCCCTCATGGCCAACACATAACTATCCAAATGAATTTTAGGACACGAGTCACCATGAAACATTGCCACCTTAGGCATCTTGAAATCCTTGGGGAGAGCCCCCACTTGGCTAGGGTTGATTGTCTTGGTAGTCGGTGCACTTTGCTTATCCACGGTCTCGATCAACTTTCGCATTTGCTCTTGCATGGCCATAACCACAGGGTGATTGGAGATGTCGGGGATAGTTTCTGACAGAATGACGGGAGGAGTAGTGGAAGCAGTAGCAGCGGCCATCCCAATACTCAGAGGCAACGAGGGTGCGGGTAGTTTGCTAGCGGAGAGGTAGCCACCAAGCAATTCAGGGGAAGGTTCATAGACAGCCTTGTTCTTGCTCATGGTAGTGAAACCTTGTTGGGTGTAGAGAGAAGGACGTGGAACATTGCGGTAGCTTGGGAATGGGAAGGCAGTAGCATTGGTGTTGGGGGGACAGTTGGTATTGACCTCTTCATCCTCAACATAAATGAAATTCTCCCCATCGGGCACCAGTTTAGTCCCCTTTTGTTGAATGTGACCCTTCAACTGTTGGTTCTGGTATTCCAACATCTTGTTGCTTTCCTCGAGATTCTTGATCTTGGCTTCGAGACTGGCGAGGAAGTTCTGGAGGCTTGGGGGAATACCATTGAGAGTAGCCTCAGTGTTGAGCTCGGCGGCACTAGCAGGAGGAGCAGAGGCTGAAGCTGGAGCGGGAGTTGACATTGCTGATGACGAGACTGAGAACGTGGACGGAGTAGAAGCTTCATGTTGTAGTCGACCACCCGAGCGGATCCAAACTTGCTTTGCTGAAAGGTTGAAGGGTAATGAAGCTTTTAGGAGAGGGGGAAGGCTCATGCAAAGTATATTTTAATTTACAAAAACATACATTATTTACATCCTAATTGGTTGGAAGGGGTACCCCTTTTTCGCAACTAGTTAGAAGACTACGATCAGTGGAGGCCATCACTACGTCTATAGACCCCTCGTTTTTCACCTGCATTGCACACCCCCAAACGGACAATTTGGGCGAGGGTCCTATAGGGCAAGCGGCTTCCACCAACCATCGGATCCTACGACTAACCCTCCCTTAAAGGCATTTAACGTGATGTCTATGTTGCATCCTACGCAAGTTAATGATGAGCGGAGATCTTGACAATAAACACTCATCTCACCATGGCACGTCCCTTGTAGGGAAATCACTTTTTTGTGCACTTTCTCTCAAAGATCTCGATTCATTATTGACTTGGGGATGACTCGACATAGACAGCACGTTAATTGACAATTAAGAAAAAGCTAGCCAAACCAACCGGTCAAAACCTAGGTGTGATACCTATACTAGTGTGGGTTGACACGGGTTAGGTAAAAGGTTCCCACCGTATACGGTGAGTGGAATAGACGAGTGACTCGAAAAGAGTGCGGCAGTAGCACACAAATTCCTGCACATCGAATACTCCGGGTAATGGGGACCTGTGCAGTGCTGACACGGACTAGTGGTAGTGTGTGGCAAGAAACTAATTCTTTTTAAGGAGAAAAGAGAGAAGCTTTTGATGTTAGGATGATGCAATGCAATGCATGAGAGAGGGAGAGAGAGCCATGTACAAGGGAGCATAGCAGAGTTTTGTTTGGCCCTAATACTAAAGCGAAGATAACAGGGGTACAAGGATACAAGGTATATACAAAGTACAAGTATCAACAAAGTACAAGTATTAACATTGCGGGGTGCGCGGGTGCATGTGTGAACATGGCAAGTATGTGAGGTGCATGTATAAACATGGCAAGTGTGTGCATGTGTGAACATGGCAAGTATGTGAGGTGCATGTATAAACATGGCAGGTGTGTGCATGTGTAAACATGGAAGGTGTGTGCATGTGTAAACATGGCGAAGTGTGAGGTGCATGTGAGAACATGGCAAAGTGTAAGGTGCATGTGAGAACATGGCAAAGTGTAGGGTGCATGTGAGAACATGGCAGACATCATGATGTGAATGAAAGTTAGACCCACTAAGTTTGAAAAAGTTTCAAAGCAATCCCCAACAGAGTCGCCACTGTGAATACCCCTTTCCGATGAAGCGACGCATGGGAAGTATCTTGTGATTATTTTTATTTACAAAAGGAATATTCTTAACGACAATAAAATTATGAGAGTCGCCACGCCGTTTTAATTAAAGCCAAAACATTGAAAAAAGCATTTTTAGTGGGTTCGGGGGTCAAATTACAACAAGAGAAGAATATTGAACGTTATCACTCCTATTGCCCGAATTGATCGGTCTTTCTATCATGATGAATGTGTTAGTAGTGTGTTAGTGTTTGAGACCGGATCCGAAGATTGCCTACGTTCCTCTCAATGTGAGAAGCTCAGGTCAGCGTAGTTCGCAGAGAATTAGAATAGGCAGAAGACTCAAGATCATGCATAATGAGGGGGGAATTACCTAAAGATTAGGGTTTAGAAGTAGTTCCTAGATCATCCTCGGGTTGATGAACCCTCGATCATCATCGGCTATGAAATGACATGTAATTATGAAGATCGCAACCCTAAATATAGCATAAATAAGGTTTTAATCTATGAACACGAAGAACATGCGAAGAACATATTATGAACATATGAATGAGCATGCAAAGCATATGAAGAAACTATGAATAAACATGTACGAACATGAATATAAAAGATCTACATTAAAAATAATGCAAGAACACGAAGAAAAAGTTAGAAAACTTACCTATGTTGGCAAGAAATAAACCTTTATCTCCTTGAGTGTTTGAATGCTTAATTAGGGAGAAAAATAGTGTTTAAGAACTCCAAAATTCGTACTTAGAGCTCTCAAAATCGGACCCTTAAACCAATAGCATGGGATTGGTTTATATAGTAAACTGATGGGAAGATCTGACGGTCAGGATCATCCACCGCAAGGTTGGCCGCCTGGCCATGGTTGAAGCCGGTGACAATAGTGGCCGCGTGGCCAAGATTAACACGGAGCAAGGTTGGCCGCGTGGCCAAGGATGCCGGCTGACTTGATTCTTAAGCTAGGGTTTCTACATGGTTTTAAGGAAACCATTTGTTACCTATTTTGATAGATTTTGTCATAAATGAGATATTTTGGGAATCCGGGACAAGTCTTTGCAAGGTTTCTAATTCCTATAAAGTCCTTGTATTTTTGGGAATGTCCTAATAAACTCATTTTCAGGTCGGGTACTAACACACCCATACGTTCCATTTTAGTTGGGGAGAGGTGACTGTTACTCTGACCGACTTTGCTGCTATTACGGGGCTTATGTTCACGGACGTGGAGCTACCTTTTGATGAGTCCTTGTCTGCGGACCCACACCGTCAGGTAGAGCTGATTGGGATGCCGTTGGGCAAAGGTGTGAAGGGAAACGGCTTTGAGGCGGGTCATCTGAGGACCTTGGTGGAGGAGGCTATCTAGGGCTTTATTGAGGGCATCCATGATACTGACTGTCTGGTGCGGGCCATCTTGTGCTACAGTTTGTTGCAGACCCTGTTCCCGAGTGCGGGGAATTTCTGTCGGTTTTCTTTGTTGGGTGCTCTAGCTAATTTGGAGCAGGCGAGCCAGGTTTCTTGGGGAAGATCCGGGCTGGTGGAGATGTACCGGGCCTTGGATGTCTGCTCGAGGTCCAGTACCTCATCTTTAGACTGCTTCCAGTTCGCCTTCGAGGTATGTCTCTAACTCTTTTATTATTTCATGTCAGCCTTTTGTCAGAACAGTTTTAAACTGAAATACTGATTTTATCCACAAGTGTGGACTACGAGATGTTCCATATTTCTCCCTTTGCTGTGCAGGGGGTGAAGGAAGTCCTGGTTATGAGGTTCTGGGAAAAGAGAAACCGGTTGGAGGGCCGCGGCAAGGCCAGGAAGACTCCCGATCTGGGGATTTTTACTGCAAAGTTGAGTGGTCCGCTGCATGAGGGCTTTCAGCTGTTTCCCTGGTCGGATAGGTATTGGCGGGGGTTGGTCAGGCTCAGGAGTTTACTACTTCCCGCTGCTTCTTGACGGGGTTGACTGGGGATGCCATGTACCTTGGCGAGAGAGTCTGCAGGCAGCATAGCAGACATCCTATGTTATGGGCCCCGAGTGAGCCTCCGAGGGATATGCTGTATCCTGCTAGGCTGAGGAGGAGCAGTGACTACCGGGTCAGGACTCGGTCCATTTGTATCAGAGTGGTGCTGACTATGCGTGGTTTGTGGAGCATGTACTGCTGAGTCCGCATGTTTTGGCGAGGAGGAAGGCTGGTGCCTATCCGACTAGCTCGACTAGAGGAGCTAGATATGGTATGGACATGCCGCAGTTTTTTGACAGTATCCGGATGCAGCGGGGCGGTGTCGAGGTGGATATTGATCTGACTCCGACTGAGGCTGATGAGGTTACTGGGGCTCAGCTTCCTCCGCTTGGAGCTACGGTACAATACCCTTTGCTTTTCATTTCTGTCTTGCACACACACGCTTTAGACTTGTATCTGAACTGTGCTTACCTGTCCCAGGTGACTCGGGAGGCCTATATCCGCTCTGTTCGTCGGGGCAATATTTTTGAGAGGCTATTCCGGAGCTTGGCCGCTGCTTGCACATGCCGTCGGGATGATGTGGTGCTGCCTCACCGTAGAGAGAGGTCCCCCACGGAGGCTGAGAGTTCGAGGTCTGTCCGGATTAGGAGCTCGGGAGCTGGTGGGTCCCGCTGTATGGAGCAGGGTGGAGAGGATGATGATGTGGACATCGAGGATTCTGACTCGGACTAGATGTAGTCCTTTTACTTCCTGCATTTTGTTAGAGAGAGAGGAGAGGAACCGACAAACATATTTATGTACAATATTTCATTTGCTTTTGGATGTAATTAATTAGTATTTTAGTTACATTTTTTTTTTACATTTAGCACAATGCTTCAGCCCTAGGGGTAAGATGGGGATTACACACTGTCGGGCAGTTCCACCCTCTTTATCGGACCTCTTTTGTGCCTTGTGACCTTCGAAATGTCTGAGATGGGTCCATTCCGGCGTTTGTTGGGGACGGACTTGCAATCTATCTGGACCGGCTTATGTGCCCACATGGCCAACCATGGGGAAGGACTGGCCGCGCGGCTAATCCCTGGTCTGACACGATTTTCGTCAGATTTTTCCTTGTACGATCAGGACTTGAGATCCCTACTCTATTTAATCAGCAGTCTCGCAGAGAGACGAGGCAGACAGCAGTTTTTCTTTTTTTTTTTCTCTAGATTTCGATCCTTCCACGCCTTTCTGATGGATAGACACCCTAGAATTTCTGAGGAGATACAACGCTACTTCATCAAGAGTTTAAAGATCTGGGTTGGGAAGCTTTCGAGGAAAACTCGTGCAAACTTTGATAGGAGATTCGGAATTAAGTGTCTTTGGTCCTTGTATAGGGTTAAGTCTGATGAAAACCTGATCCGTGCTGCTGTCAAGTTCTGGGACAATGAGAATCCTGTCTTCAACTTTTCTTACAATGAAATCACCCCCACGTATGAAGACTTTGTGTCTCTCTGTGGTGCGAGTGCGATGGATAGGGTAGCCATGCCACAGTATCAAGTGCCTGCAGAACTTCGGGTTTCCCAACTGTTGGTCCCAGAGGGCAACAAGAGTATAGAACCGCTAGAGGGGGGGTGAATAGCGGTCCAAAACTTTTTCAAAATACCCTTAAAATCAACCTAGTACTTATCAGTTTGGCCAACTGCGGTTCAAAGCACAAGAACCAAACTGATAAAATGCACAGCGGAGTTTGAGGTTTGGCCAAAAAGGTTAGTTAAAGAGTTGGGCGGTTTGACTCAGGTTGAGAAAACACTATGATGCAACTGAATAGTTAAACTTAATGTTCAAAGGAAAACACAATTCATCTTTCAAGTCATTTGTATATGGAGACAAGTTAAAGACCACAAACAAGAAAGATAAATATCAAGACAGAAAATAAAGATCAAACACACAAATTGAAGAGGTTCGTTTTTAAATGAACTACGTCCTCTACCTAGATGGTTAGTCTAGGATTTTCTAATAGCTACTAGACTTGTATTAATTTAGAGGAGGTTTTACAAGATGAATCTAAACTCTAAACAATAAGTCTAACCTAAGCTATAATAACAACCGGTGTTTTCGAAGTATATAATCTATGTGATCATATAAATCGGGTGTGTGTGTGAAAAGAAATCAAATGCTCTGAGTATCTAAATGATGGTTGAGCAAATGGAAGTCTTTTGGTGTAAAGGCTAAGTATGAAAGGTTGTTAGGCTTGAAGCTTTGATGAAGAAAACTGGGTTTGCTATGGAGATGGTTTGAAGATATGAATATCTGGGTTTGAATCTTCAAAGCAAACTTGAACACTTGGGAATGAATCTCTTGAAGCTCAGCAACCTTCATTGTTGAATAATGGAGGCTATTTATAGGCAGAGCACCCTTGTGACCGTTGGGTAAAGATTTGAATCAAATCTGAAGGGTACAGTGCTGTCGAAATCCCATTGGTTGAGCTGTCATTTTTGTCCTTGGTTTTGTCTTGTAGTCCTAGGTAGTTGTTGCACCACTACCTGACATTTGTCCTTTGTTGCAGAAAGGACTAACGGTAAAAAATTCAAACTGATAGACAAACCGACATTCCTTGCAGAAACTCCAAGTTAACTTAGAGTTATTTTGACATGACATAACAACATCCTTTTACGGTTAAAAAGGGAATGTTTGTCTAAGGAATAAATGACATATCTTTAATTCTTCAATAACTGCTCTGCGGTTTCACCAAGCATAGGGGCGGTTTGAAGAATGATCTTGATGGGCGGTTTCATCAAACATGCAAACTGCAGTTTGATGAAAACTGAAGGGCTCCATGCTGGCGGTCTCAAGATGACGGCTTGAAGCACTAAACCGCTAATGATACAACCGAACTATACTCAGCCTAGACAATCAAAAATCTAGAAATGGACTTATCTAAAAATTGAAGTAGAACTTCATTACATGCGCTCCTAAAGTCCATAAAAAGACACGTGGCATGGATCAATCAAATTAAGGTGGGTGTATAAACAATGAATCCTAACAATCTCCCCCTATTTGATTGATGCATTACCACACTATGATAATAGCAAAACATTGTACTTGGTAAGAACATGTCCGAAATAAATTTCATGAAATTGCATGTCCCAAGTCAATGCACACACTATGCTAGATCATAGATTTCTAATCTATCAAAAACAAAGGAAATGAAGAAAAGATAGAAAAGAAATACATTCAGATGCATATAGAATGATATGATTTTAAGAATCAGAAATGCATGTTTAAACTGAATGTTTAAAACACAATGCACTTAAAAGTATTTTCATGATGAATGTAGTGCATGAGGTTTTAAGAAATGCAAGCATTGTTTCACAAACAAGCAGTTTGAATAAACAAAGTTTTGGAAACAGAATGCTATGCAGTCATTCTCATTATAATTCAATCATAAAGGTTTGAAACTTACAAAGTACATGAATTATAAGAGAAAACACAAAAGACTTAGAAATTACAATCTAGTCTATCTCATCATCGGCAGCAGGAGCTATAACTTCTTCAGCATTTTCAGCAATATTGGCCTGCGCGGCTTGATCATCAACTGCAGCTTGATCTGGGGTGGCCTGATCAACATTGGCATTGTCGGTTGGAACAGCGTTTCCTGAACCGGAGGCATGAACGGTTTCAACAATCAAATCTGCTGCACGAAGCCGAACCACAGTAGGTTCATTGATTCTAGTTTCAATAGCAGCAGTTTGTCTGACTAATCTGCCGGTTCTAAGCATTAAGTGCTCAGTGTTGTCAAAAGAATGTTGAGCCAGAATGTCAAGCTTTCCTTCTATAGAATCCATCCTGGTATCAACTGCCTGCTGCTTTAAGGAATAAATCTCATGGTTGGTTCTGACCATGTCTTGAAGGGCAAGTTGATTTTCCAAAACTCCTTTTAGCATATTTTTGATCTCAAAGATATCATTCACTCTCTCCCCCTTAATGGCATCAAGATCAGACTGAATAGTGAGGAGATGAGTGTCAAACCGAGAAGTGGCGGCTTGCTGATGAAACTGAATGTTTCTAACCGCATCTATCAAATCGGCGGTCGAGGCACGAAGTGGTAAAACCAGATAGGAAGAAAATGAAGGAGGAGGTTCATCAGAAGGAGTGTAGTCTGGCACAGACTCATCATTGGAAGAAAGAGAGATGGTATCATCGGTTTGATGGGAAGGAGAAGAATGTAGTTTAGATTTGCCTTTCAGGAGAGTATGTGCATCTTCTAAGGTTTCACCCATAGACACCCTAATGGCGGTTTCAAATTCTATGGGGTCAAAAGGAAGGGAAAAATAGTAAGGAATAACTTCGGTTTGAGGAGGGGGAGGAACATCATATCTCATATAGTCATCATAGAGAAAGATGGAAGGAGAAGGCACAATGAATAATCTATAAAGATTGGGAATGCAAAGACAATTAAAGAACAGAAAGAATTTGGAGGCAAGAGTGGGATAATTCATAACCTGATAGGCCATTTCAGCCAAGAGCTGTTCTGCATCGGCTAGAATGATTTGGTCCACAACAGCTTCCATATCATCTTTGGGAAAAATTGCATAAGGTTTAGGGCGGCCTGACTTGAGAAACCTTTCTTCGGCTTTAGCAGCGGCACGAGCACGAGCCCCAGCCCTTCTATCCCTTGAAGTCTCTGATTTGAACCGCTTCAAGTAGGAAGCTAGTTCAGCAACACTCTTCCTTTTCCTTGTTTTCGGTTTGATAATTAAAACCGTTGTCTGAGCCGACGGAGAAACAGTAGATAGAACTGACAGTTGAACTTCAGTTAAAGCTAGCGGTTGAACCGACAAAGATGGTTGAGCCGAAAATGTAGAAACCGAAGGTTGAGCAGTTGAGAGAACTGGTGATGGTTGAACCGCTGCAGCATATGGTAAGTCTGGAGATGAAGATGGAGTATGTTCTGGTGAATCAAAGTTCAGTTTTCTCTTAAGTGCTGGAGGTGAGTCCTCAATCATCATAGGATCGATGCCTGCCTTCCTCATTTCAGCCCTTTTTCTTAGCTCCTTAGCAAATGAGCCTTCATGAGGTGAATGATCTCTTTTGTAGTCAGCCTTACTGAAGTCTAGTGCTCCTGGTGGCCTTGACTGCCAATGTTCCACAAAATCACTTTTCTTTACTAACCCTCCTCTTTTCTTCGGCGGTTGAACCTCAAGGATTTCAATGTCTTGCTCAGGTTCATCAAGTGCCTAAGACGCATCAGTCTGTTCAGGCAAAATTTTTAGTCTCAAACATCTTGGTTTGATCAATCTGAACTGCAGCCTCAGACACTTCAGTCTGTTCAGGCCGAACCGCAGCCTCAGACTCTTCGGTCTGCTCAGGCTCAGTTTGAGTAGAAGGTTTAAGGTTGGGAAAGGCTTTATAGATCTCAGCCAACTGTTCTTCAAAGAACTAAACAGAGGGCGGTTTAGATGTTGAAGGTTTAGGAGGAGAGGAGATAGGAAGGAAAAGATGAGGTGAAGGAATGAGTTCTGGAATGGATTTGGCTTTGGCAGCTTTGAGAGAGGAGGCATCCATAGCAAAGTTAAGGGATTTCTCCAAATTCTGATGTAATGGGGAGAGAGGTTTAATTTGAGGTTTTGGGATGGAGGGTTTAGAAGTGATAGGTTAAGAGAGAGTAGGTGATAGTCTGATAGGGGGAAAAGAGGTTGAAGAAGATGAAGGTTTTGATGACGGTTTGGATGAGGGTTTAGGGGGCGGTTTGGATAAGTCGGCTTTTGTAATAATTGAAGGGATTTGAGTGGTTCCCTTTCTCTTCCTTATAGCAGCGGTTTCCTTGGGACGAGCCGCAGGTTTAGACCGAAGTGCAGGCTCCCCCTCAACCGCAGGCTCCCCCTCAGCCTATACCGCGGTTTGAGCTAACTGACTCAACCCCAATCTGTTCAAAGTGGCAGTCTGACCTTCATTCCTTAACATCGTAGCATGGGCCTGATCAGCAATGGCACTAGCATACGGTTTGTTTGACTTGTTGAGCCAAGCTTCAGGGAAAGGTCCACGTTTGGCTTCAGGCAAGGGATCCTCATTCCATACTGCCTGTGCAAACCGCCATCCAAATGCGGTTCTGAATGCATCAAACTTTGACGATCCAAAAATAGACTTTTCAATTGGATCCAACCAATAGTCCTTGTTTTCTGTAGAAAACTTGAAGATGTCAGTGTCTTGGTGCAAAAACTTAGTCAGAAGCCTGCAGTGGGTCCTGATCTTAGACTTCCCAGCGGCTTTAGCGGTATGGAGGCGGTTTAGGGCATTGATGATCTCCTTCATTACAAACTTGGGCTAGTGCAGTTTCTTCCCTTTAAGAATTGCCACACAGTAAGCATACTGCTCACTGGTAAAGTTGTTATGGTTTCCATTTTTGTACATAACCCCAGTATCTACCAAATCACATAGCAGTGACATAACCTCTCCAAAATCCTTCTTGGAGGAATTCTTGGTGGAGAAAGAATTAACTCCAATTAGCTCCATTGTAGTACTGCTCAGAAGTTCTGGTTTGATCCCCATAACTCCAGAGTTCTCAAGACCAGCTAGAACTGCGATCTTGGAAGCGGTTAGGACCACAGGCTTGCCACAAACCGTGGACTTGATAGCATCTTCAAATTTCACTTCTCCGGTTTCCAGATCCCTTATCGGTTCTCCTCTTACATCCAGCAAGGCAGCATTTGTGGAGATCCCATTCTCAAAAAATTCAGCACAGATAATTGTTACAAATTGGGGTTCATCCATTAGGAACAAGGGCAGAAGCTTAGCATCTCCAAGCAGTTTGAGTAGCTTCCTCGCAACTGCATCTTGCTTGAATTCCTCCTTTAGAATTCTAGAACCGGGGACAAAGTTTGAAGGATCCTGAAAGATATTCTAAGTTAGAAGTAATTTGAAGAATGGCAGTTTGAAACCTTAAGCAAACCGCGATTTGAGTAAGATTTACAAACTGTAACGAGGAATCCTAACAATGAAAATATGCGGTTCAAGAAAAGTAATGGTAAAAGAGTAAAAACATAATAGTAAATGAACAGTAAGAATAAAATGGATCAAAGAGGGAAAATTTTGAAAAAGAGTTTGAATGCACGAAGAACACAAAGAACAGAGTATGAGCATGCAAAACAAAATCTTAACCAAAATATGAAAAAATTATACCAAAACGATCACAAAGGGAAGATTCTAACAAAGTTCTAAATAAGCTAAGGCAAATAACAACACTAGAACCCAGAATCTGCAAATATGCGTAAGAACACCAAATAACCCAAAAATTGATTTTGCTCAAAATTGAACACAAATCATGAAATAAAGTAATCAATCAGAATATATAGGACAATGCGAGTTCAGGCAAACCAAAAATTCGAAAAAAGCATAAAATGATCAAAGGAAGATGAACAAGCTTTTAAGCTTCAACAATGGCGGACAAATGAAATAAACTGAGTTAGGGTTCAGAAATTCATACCATATCGGGCTTAGATGGTTTGGACGATGTAGAAGTAGAAGCCAGATCAATGGTTTTCTTTGGTGCCATTTCGAAAATTGTTTAAGTATGAATTTTTAGAGTGAGAACAAAGAGAGTGCAGAGAGAGTGCAGAGGAGAAAGAGAGAGATTTTGCTGAAAAGAGTAAGAAGGTAAAAAGTTAATTTAAAATTTAGTTTGTCTTTTATACTCAATTAACCACCTCGGGTAGTGGAGCGGCCATGACGGCTGAAAGAAACTCAACCGTCAGTGTACCTGTCAATTTGCATTTAATGCGGCAGAGATAATTGCATAAAGATCCTTAAGGAATGAAGTGACATAAAGTAGGGACTAAAATCCAATATCATACCTGAGCGGTTTGAGTAAACCGACTTACCTTTTCTCATTCTCGGTTTTTATGAAACCGATATCTCTCAGATGTGCTTCGGTTTCACTAGATTAAACCGATAGTTTGCTTTCTCCTTATGGTTTGGTTCAAACTGACATTATTCTTCTTGAATCTTCGGTTTGACCGGAATCTTTAACCGAACTTATATAGCGGTTTCCAATTTTGATAGAACCGAACACTATTTCCTTTTTCTTAATAGAGCCAAAATACTTAACAAATATTATTAGACTAAGAAATAAATTGGCATGAAATATATTAAGTTAGTTCCAGCATACCCATTTCTCCTCGTAAATGAAAGAACCTTGAATTTTCAAGCGGTTTGGTGAGGATATCAGCAATTTGATCATCGGTTCCCACCTTTGCTAGAAAAATATTCTTCTTTTCAACATGATCTTTGAGGAAATGATATCTTATGTCAATGTGCTTGGTTTTTGAGTGTTGAACTAGATTGTTGGAGATAGAAATTGCAGCAGTACTATCACAGTAGATAGGGAAATTCTTTTCAAATACTTCATAGTCTTCCAACTGCTGTTTCATCCAGAGAATTTGAGAGCAACAGCTTCCAGCTGCTATGTATTCAGCTTCAGCGGTTGAGACTGAAACCGATGCTTGTTTCTTGCTGGACCATGATACAAGCCGAGATCCAAGGAACTGATATGTACCACTAGTGCTCTTTCTATCAATCTTACATGTTGCAAAGTCAGCATCTGAATAACCTAACAAATCAAATGAAGATTCTTTGGAGTACCAAAGCCCAAGGTTAACAGAGCCACATAAATATCTAATAATACGTTTAACAGCTATAAGATGAGATTCTCTAGGGTCAGCTTGAAATCTAGCACAAACACACACACTGAACATTATATCTGGCCTACTTGCAGTTAAGTAAAGAAGAGAGCCAATCATACCTTGGTAGAGTGTCTGATTTACTTTCTTACCTTGTTCATCTCGATCCAAACTGCAGGCCTTTTGCATTGGGGTATCAACTGGCTTAGCGGTTTCAAGCCCAAATTTCTTGATCAAGTCTTTGGTATATTTGGCTTGGTTGATAAAGATTCCATCATGACATTGCTTGATTTGGAGTCCAAGAAAGAATGTCAACTCTCCCATCATACTCATCTCAAATTTACCTTTCATAAGCTTCTCAAACTTAACACACATAGTTTCATTAGTAGAACCGAAAATAATATCATCAACATATATTTGAACTAATAATGAATGACCTTTGTGTTTAGCAATAAATAGGGTTGTATCAATTTTACCTCTAGAGAAGCCTTGTTCAATAAGAAATTTAGATAGAGTGTCATACCATGCTCTTGGAGCTTGTTTGAGTCCATACAAGGCCTTCTTGAGCTTGAAGACATGATTAGGATATTTGTTGTCTTCAAATCCTGGCGGTTGAGCTACATAAACTTCTTCTTGTAGTTCACCATTCAGAAATGCACTCTTCACATCCATTTGATATAACTTGAATTTCTTGAAGGAGGCATAAGCCAGGAACAATCTAATGGCTTCAAGTCTGGCTACAGGGCAAAGGTTTCATCATAGTCAATTCATTCTTCTTGCCTATAACCTTGAGCAACCAACCTTGCTTTGTTTCTTGTTATAGTACCATTTTCATCCATCTTATTTCTGTATACCCATTTTGTTCCAATTACAGTGTGATCTCTGGGCCTTGGAACTAGAGTCCAAACTCTGCATCTTTCAAACTGATTGAGCCTTCTTGCATTGCAGCTACCCAACTTGGATCACTTAGAGCTTCATCTACCTTCTTCGGTTCCATCTGAGATAACAATGCGCTTGAGAACAAACTGTGGTTATCTCTATGAGTTAAGCTTCCTCTTGTTTGAACACCAGAACTGATAGGACCTATAACATTGGTTGTTGGATAGTCTCTATGCTCATTGATTTCTGGAGGGAGGTCTTCATGAACCACTATTTCTTGAAGATTTTCTAGAGGAGGCTCTTCTTGATAATCATTGAAATCTTCATTGAAGGTGATGTTTGGAACTGGATCAACGGTTTGAATGGGATCAGAAGAGTGAGTTTCTACAACAACACCTTCGGTTTGGTTTGGAGCGGCTGGAGAACCTGATGGAGCGGTTTGAGTAGGTTGGTCATTTGTGGTTGCATGATTAGGGTAAGATGTACCTGTCTCAAAACCACTAAAATCATCAGCAACATTTGGAGCCATATGTGGCTCAAAAAGATCATGTTCATTAATGTAACATGGACTAACTCTACAATTTTTAATGAAGTTTTATTGAAACAACGAAAAGCTTTAGAGTTTTTTGAATAACCAACAAAAATACCTTCATCGGCCTTAGCATCAAATTTACCTCGATGCTCTCTGCCATTGTATAAGATGTAGCATTTGCATCCAAATATTTTAAAGAAGGCAATGTTGGGTGATCTGCCTCTCCACAATTCATAAGGAGTCTTGTTGTGAACTTTGATGATTAGGGAGCGGTTTTGGGTGAAACATACGGTATTGACAGCTTCGGCCCAGAAGTATTTGGGAAGCTTTGCTTCTGCAATCATGGTATTCCCGGCTTCAATCAAAGTCCTGTTCTTTCTTTCTACAACTCCATTCTGTTGTGGAACCCCAGCGGCAGAGAAGTTATGATCAATTCCATGATCATCATAATATTGGGCAACACCATTGTTTGTTAATTCGGTTCCATTATCTGAACGCACAGCAACAATGTCATCCAATTTCTGAGTTTGGAGCTGTCTAAATAGAGCGGTTATGATGCCATAAGTATCATCTTTTGAGGCCATCATTTCCACCCATGTATATCTTGAAAAGTCATCAACAACCACCAAGGTATAGCAGTTTCCTCCTATACTGGTGGTTGGGACAGGTCCAAATAAATCCATGTGAAGCAGTTGTAAGCAGCGGTTCGTTGAAGATGCGGTTTTGCTTGGAAATGACTGTTTGGGCTGCTTACCAAGCTGGCATGCTTTACATTTCTTATCATGATGGTCAGCCACTTTGGGTAGTCCTTTGACAAGACCATCCCTTTGCAGTTTTGCTAAATACTTGAAGTTCAAGTGGCTGAGCCGCTTATGCCATAACCAGCTGCTTTCACTAACATTTTTGGCTACAAAACAGAGGTCAGCAATAGAAACAACATTACTCAAATCTATCATATACACATTGTCACGACCCGAAAACTAGGCTCTATTTTATTAGTAATAAATAATTGTTATTTATTTATTTTCTTATTTATTTGTTTAAATTATTATTTATTTAAAATAATTATGTGTGCAATTTATGTGTTATAATAATTTATGCCTAGCATTTTATTTGGGCTATTTGTGCTAGTGTAGAAGAGTTGAGTCTTAATTGTAAGTGGAGAGTTTAATTGTAAAGGTAGTATCGGGGAGGGGCCTAAGTATAAATGTTCAAATAATCTTTCTCCTACTCCCTCCCTACTCCCTCTTTTCTCCCTCACCTCACTTCTCATCTCCCTCTCCCAGCAACTCTCTCTCTCTCTCTCTCTCTCCATTTGGGTAAGTTTTCTCCTCTCACTTCTCTCTTCAATCTAACCATCTTCCTCTTGTTATTTCTCATTTCTTAAATCATGAAACTTGTTTAGATCGTCGTTAGGATCGTAGAGGGCTAAAAATATTCGAGTTCCGGCAACTTTGAGAAAATTCATGTAAGTTGCTTTCCCCCCCATTTCTATGCTAAAGTGTTCATTTCATGATTTTATTATGCTTTAGTTGATATATTTGATGATTGGTTGAGTTTGAGATTTATTGGAATTTATTTGGGTTTTTGATAAAAATGGTAATTTTGATGAATGTTGGGTTTGATTCTTGGTTTGGGGTCATTTATGGTGTTATTTAGGTCCCCTTTTTGTTAAATGTTGTTTGGGTACTTTGGGGTTCAAGTTGGGAGGGTTGATTGTGAGAAAATTGGTTTTGGGTTCGAAAATGGTGGAAACCCAGCTCTATTTCCCGGCATGAAGACAGACCAGGCGCCCACCCGGGTTGGACCAGGCGCCCGCCTACCCTACCTTTTCCAGCGGCCAGACCTTCTGGTCAAATGAGCGCCCGCCCGCCCCATGCCAGGCGCCCGCCCGCCCCCTGTTCCAGAATTCTGCCTTTTTGCTTGGTTTAAGAATAATGGCTTACCTAGTTTAGGTTTTATTCTTCTAATTAATCTAAGTTAACATCGTGGAACACTTTATCAATTGGGATTGATTCTTTCGTGAATAAAAATGTTATGAAATTTATTTAAGTACCGTTTTGGGAATGTGGATCAACTTTGATGTGTTGTTTGGATTGGTTTGCCTTTGTGGTAATTTATTTGGATTGATTCCCTACTTTGGAATCAATGGTTGTTTATCTTGCTAGTATTTTATTACTTAGCTTTTACTTGAAAGTCCAGCTAGTATTTGTGGTTGTATCGGGCGATGTGAGATATTGTGATGGCACCGGCCAAGTCCATTATGGTGTCGACCATTGTTTTGCCCTTGGCTCCCGCCCTTTGTGGCACATTACTTTGTTATTGGTTCCGGTACCGGGGATTTCTCTTCAGCTTTCATGCTATTATGAAGATGATGATTTGTTGATTATTGAAGCTGCGCAGCGACCTTTATTTGGTTTATCGGTTTGGAAAACCTTGGCTAATATCCTTTGTTATGTGTTCATTTCCGCTACTATCTGATATATGATAATTGCTATGTGTTATGTGATTTATTATTGATTATCGCATCATAGCATGTCATGTAGTTGCATTAGTAACTTATTGAGATTTATCTCACCCACTTTCTTTTTATCTTTGTTTTTCCTTAACCCCCCCCCCCAGGACCAAGAAATTAGACTCGCTGATCACGAGGACGTCGCGAGGGTTGAGCTTTTGGGGCAAGTGTATATTGGTGGGTTTACATTATATAAATGTGTAACTCTTTTGGGGATAGTTGTACCACACTTTGACGTCACTAAGATTTGTATATTTTATTATTTTGTAGTGTGAGCTTATGGGGCTTACACTCGTACATTGTTGTTGTTAAGTTGTTTTCCAAAACCTTGTGTTATCATCTTTTGATATGAAATGATATTTTTATCTCCGATATTTTGGTATTTTGATTAGTAAGTCGACGTCCAGCTCGCGATCTCGGGCCGCGGGGTTCGGGGTCGTGACAGTTGGTATCAGAGCTATGGTTTAGCTCTAAGTATAGGTATAGGTGGATTAGTATGACCTAGGAGGGTAGTTGTGTTCGGAGTGAGTAACGGTTGATGTTTTATGCAGGTAATTGTTCTCAATGGCTAGAAGAAGAACGGGTGAAGGTACTAGTGGGACTCAAAATCAGAATGATCTTCGAGAAGAGAACCGTGCTATGTTCCAAGGCATGTTTGAGGCGGCCATGAAGGCAATTCATGACCAAGGACCGAGAGTAGAGCAAGCACCACCACTCCGATATGGTTTGGAGCAATTCTTGAAACTGAAACCGGCAGAGTTCGATGGTGAGCCCGATGTGAAGAAGGCCGAACTATGGGTTGAGTCTATGGAGAAAATCTATGATGTGTTTGGGTGGACGGACGAGGATAGGGTCCGGTTTGCGGCTTATAAACTTGTGGGTGCCGCCGAGCATTGGTGGAAAGGGGTTAAAGCTAGTTGGGATGACACTCACACAGTGTATGCATGGGAGTTGTTTGTACGGAAGTTCAAAGAGCATTTTATCCCGGTAGTGGACCAGAACCAAAAGGAGATCGAGCTACTCAACTTGGAGCAAGGTTTGTTGTCTATAGCTCAATACTCGGCTAAGTTCACAGAATTAGCCCGGTATTGTGACTATCTTGTGAGGACCGAAGAACAGAAAGCTATGAGATTCATCCGGGGTTTGAAGACTTCTATTCGGACTCAACTTATAGCCCAGAGGATTGTGACATTCCAGGATGCGGTAGACCGTGCATACTTGATCGAGCAAGATATAGAGGAGCATAAGAAGAAGGTTGAGGTGACTAACACTAGCAAGCAGAGCAAGCCACAATCCCGTTCAAATAACCGAGGTAACTTTGGGGGACAATCTCAGTTCCGAGGGCAACCAATCCCAAGGAACCCGGGTACTACTTCCGGGAACCAAGGAAACCAAAATAGGAGACTTTGTTCCTATTGCCAAAAGGAAGGTCATTCATAGGACCGTTGTTGGAAGAAACAGGGCAAGTGCACCAATTGTGGTCAAATGGGCCATTATGTGAGGGATTGTTCGAGGAATAGAATTCAACCTACTGGGGTAGGAGCTGGGGCTCCACAGGGTCAGAAAAGGGATGCTACGGGAAAGCCCAAGATCCAAGGGAAAGTGTTTGCAATGAATCAACAACAAGCCACAGATGATCCCACAGTTATTGGAGGTATTATTTCTATATCTAGTGTGAGCGCACGAGCGTTAGTAGATCCAGGATCATCTCATTCTTACATATCTGTGCAATTTGCTTCCTTGCTAAATGCTGCATTCGAGTCTTTGCCTTATGTGCTAGAGGTGTCGACCCCTATAGGAGAATGTTTGGTGACCGATAAAGTCTTTCGTGCTTGTGATGTTATTATTTGTGGTCGTGTCTTATGTGTGGACTTGGTAGTCCTTCCCATTCAAGACTTTGATGTTATTTTGGGTATGGATTGGTTGAGCAAGTTTCATGCTTCTGTTGATTGTCGTAGGAAAGTTGTTACTTTTTCTATTCCCAATGTGCCTAAATTTGTTTTTGAGGCTATTCCTTTGGGTAGGAATGTTCGTGTCATTTCTTACGTGAGAGCAAGAAAATTATTGCACCGTGGTTGTGAGGGGTACTTGGCTAGTGTGCTTGATACTAGGAAAGAATCCCCTAGTTTGGAGAGTGTTCGAGTAGTTAGGGAATTTCCCGATGTTTTCTCTTCTGAATATGATATGCCTCCAGATCGTGAGATAGAATTTTGTATAGATCTTTTGCCGGGTACGGCTCCGATTTCAAAGGCACCGTATAGATTGGCTCCCGCAGAGTTGAAGGAACTAAAGGTTCAGTTGCAAGAGTTGCTTGATAGAGGGTTTATCCGCCCTAGTGTTTCCCCGTGGGGAGCACCGGTTTTATTTTTGCGGAAGAAAGACGGTTCCTTGAGATTGTGTATCGATTACCGGAAGTTGAATCAGGTTACGGTGAAGAACAAGTATCCTCTACCTCACATTGATGATTTATTTGATCAGCTTCAAGGCTCAGTGGTGTTTTCGAAACTTGATTTGAGGAGTGGGTACCATCAGTTGAAGATTCGATCGGAGGATATTCCGAAGACTGCTTTTCGCACTCGGTATGGTCATTACGAGTTCTTGGTTATGCCGTTTAGGTTTACTAACGCGCCTGCCGTGTTTATGGATTTGATGTTTTCCATCCTTATCTTGATTCGTTCGTGGTGGTTTTCATCGACGACATTCTTGTCTACTCTAAATCTCGAGAGGAGCACGAACAACACTTGAGGACAGTTTTATCCGTTCTTGCGAGGGAGAAATTATTTGCGAAGTTTAGTAAATGCGAATTTTGGCTCGAGAAAGTTTCTTTTCTAGGTCATGTTATTTCGAAAGATGGGATTTCGGTGGATCCTTCAAAGATAGAAGCCATAGTGGATTGGAAGAGACCCGAGTCAGTGACTGAGATCAGAAGTTTTCTGGGTTTAGCCGGTTATTACGGGAGGTTTATAGAAGGGTTTTCAAGGATTGCTACTCCGATGACTCAGTTGACCCGGAAGGATGTACCGTTTGTGTGGAGTGAAAAATGTCAAAACAGTTTTGAGGAATTGAAGAAGAGGTTGACTACTGCACCGATTCTTGCATTACCGAATGGGAACGACGACTTAGTTATTTATAGTGATGCTTCGAAAGAGGGTTTGGGTTGCGTTTTGATGCAGAATGGGAAAGTGATTGCATATGCTTCGAGGAAGTTGACCCCTAGTGAACAGAATTACCCGACTCATGACATGGAGTTAGCGGCTATTGTATTTGCGTTGCATAAGTGGAAGCATTACATATATGGAGCGAAGTTTGAGATTTTTACCGATCACAAGAGTTTGAAATACCTCTTCTCTCAAAAGGAATTGAATAACCGACAGCATCAATGGATGGAACTTTTGAAGGATTATGATTGTACGATTTCCTATCACCCGGGAAAGGCGAATGTGGTCGCCGATGCGATTAGTAGGAAGTCTTATGTGGCTTCGATGATGGTCCGTGAGTGGAAAATGCTTGAAGATGTTCGAGATTGGTCTCCTCGTGAATCGAGACATGGGGCTATTTTTGCGAATATTAGGGTATCTCCGACCCTAATTCAGAGGATGAAGGAAGCTCAGAAAGAAGATCCCGAGTTGGTGAAGATAATGGGTAAATTGAAGGAAAAGAACTTTGAGGATTTTTCTTTGAGTTCGAGTGGAGTTTTGACTTTCCGTGATCATTTGTGTGTACCCGATGTTGGTGGGATAAAGAGACAAGTTTTAGATGAAGGTCACAAATCGAGATATACTATTCATCCGGGTAGTACGAAGATGTACCAGCATCTGAAGCAACATTTTTGGTGGAATAATATGAAAAGGGAAATAGCAGAGTATGTTTCGAAGTGTCTAACTTGTCAGCAGGTCAAAGCCGAGCATCAGAGACCCGCGGGACTACTTCAGCCGTTAGAGATTCCTGAGTGGAAATGGGAGCATGTGACCATGGATTTCGTTACGGGACTACCTCGTACCCGTAGGAAGTATGACAGTGTTTGGGTAATAGTGGATAGATTGACCAAGAGTGCCCATTTCTTGCCTATTGACATTAGGTACTCGATGGAAAAACTTGCGACCCTTTACATTGATGAGATTGTGAGATTGCATGGGGTTCCGGTTAGCATTGTGTCAGATCGAGACCCGAGGTTTACTTCTAGATTCTGGAAGGCATTTCAAGAAGCTTTGGGTACAGATTTGTGATTCAGTACAGCTTTTCACCCTCAGACCGATGGTTAATCCGAGAGGACCATTCAGATTTTGGGAGATATGTTGCGAGCTTGTGCGATAGACTTCTCTGATTCTTGGGATTCGCACCTACCGTTAGTGGAATTTTCTTACAACAACAGTTATCAGGCTAGTATCGAGATGGCACCTTATGAGGCCTTATATGGGAGAAAGTGTAGGTCGCCTATCTGTTGGGATGAGGTCGGTGAAGCGAATATCGTGGGTATTGATTTGCTTCAGGATTCAGTTGAGAAAGTTAGAGTTATCCGGGATCGATTGAAAACAGCCCAGAGTCGACATAAGAGCTATGCAGATAACCGAAGGCGAGATCTTAGTTTTCAGACCGGTGATTTTGTGTTCTTGAAGGTATCTCCGAAGGTAGGTATCCGAAGGTTCGGGAAGAAGGGTAAATTGGCTCCGAGGTTTGTTGGACCGTTTGAGATTTTGGGAAAAGTGGGACTTCTAGCATATCGCCTTGCGTTGCTGTCATCCTTAGACCGGTTGCACAACGTCTTTCACGTTTCTATGCTTCGGAAGTACGTTCATGATCCTTCTCACGTGTTGCCGAGGATACCGGAGGATATTGAGCCCGATATGACTTACGAGGAACGACCGGTTCGGATTTTAGATTCCAAAGTCCAAGAGTTGAGGAACAAAAGCATTGCGTTGGTTAGAGTGCTTTGGAAGAATCATAATATCGAGGAGTCGACGTGGGAGCTCCGAGATGAGATCGAGAGGAAATATCCGTGTCTTTTTAATTCGGGTAAGTCTCGTAAAAATTCGGGTCGAATTTTCTTTAAGGGGGAGTGAATGTCACGACCCGAAAACTAGGCTCTATTTTATTAGTAATAAATAATTGTTATTTATTTATTTGCTTATTTATTTGTTTAAATTATTATTTATTTAAAATAATTATGTGTGCAATTTATGTGTTATAATAATTTATGCCTAGCATTTTATTTAGGCCATTTGTGCTAGTGTAGAAGAGTTGAGTCTTAATTGTTAGTGGGGAGTTTAATTGATGATTGGTTGAGTTTGAGAAAATTCATGTAAGTTGCTTTCCCCCCCCCCAATTCTATGCTAAAGTGTTCATTTCATGATTTTATTATGCTTTAGTTGATATATTTGATGATTGGTTGAGTTTGAGATTTATTGGGAATTTATTTGGGTTTTTGATAAAAATGGTGATTTTGATGAATGTTGGGTTTGATTCTTGGTTTGGGTCATTTATGGTGTTATTTAGGTCCCCTTTTTGTTAAATGTTGTTTGGGTACTTTGGGGTTCAAGTTGGGAGGGTTGATTGTGAGAAAATTGGTTTTGGGTTCGAAAATGGTGGAAACCCAGCTCTATTTCCCGGCATGAAGACAGACCAGGCGCCCGCCCGGGTTGGACCAGGCGCCCGCCTACCCTACCTTTTCCAGCGGCCAGACCTTCTGGTCAAATGAGCGCCCGCCCGCCCCCTGTTCCAGAATTCTGCCTTTTTGCTTGGTTTAAGAATAATGGCGTACCTAGTTTAGCTTTTATTCTTCTAATTAATCTAAGTTAACATCGTGGAACACTTTATCAATTGGGATTGATTCTTTCGTGAATAAAAATGTTATGAAATTTATTTAAGTACCGTTTTGGGAATGTGGATCAACTTTGATGTGTTGTTTGGATTGGTTTGCCTTTGTGGTAATTTATTTGGATTGATTCCCTACTTTGGAATCAATGGTTGTTTATCTTGCTAGTATTTTATTACTTAGCTTTTACTTGAAAGTCCAGCTGGTATTTGTGGTTGTGTCGGGCGATGTGAGATATTGTGATGGCACCGGCCAAGTCCATTATGGTGTCGACCATTGTTTTGCCCATATTTTCCTCTTCCAAATCGGCCTTGGTTGAGACGTTTGGAGCATGACTTTGTGGCATGGCTCCCGCCCTTTGTGGCACATTACTTTGTTATTGGTTCCGGTACCGGGGATTTCTCTTCAGCTTTCATGCTATTATGAAGATGATGATTTGTTGATTATTGAAGCTGCGCAGCGACCTTTATTTGGTTTATCGGTTTGGAAAACCTTGGCTAATATCCTTTGTTATGTGTTCATTTCCGCTGCTATCTGATATATGATAATTGCTATGTGTTATGTGATTTATTATTGATTATCGCATCATAGCATGTCATGTAGTTGCATTAGTAACTTATTGAGATTTATCTCACCCCCTTTCTTTTTATCTTTGTTTTTCCTTAACCCCCCCCCCCCAGGACCAAGAAATTAGACTCGCTGATCACGAGGACGTCGCGAGGGTTGAGCTTTTGGGGCAAGTGTATATTGGTGGGTTTACATTATATAAATGTGTAACTCTTTTGGGGATAGTTGTACCACACTTTGACGTCACTAAGATTTGTATATTTTATTATTTTATAGTGTGAGCTTATGGGGTTTACACTAGTACATTGTTGTTGTTAAATTGTTTTCCAAAACCTTGTGTTATCATCTTTTGATATGAAATGAAATTTTTATCTCCGATATTTTGGTATTTTGATTAGTAAGTCGACGTCCAGCTCGCGATCTCGGGCCGCGGGGTTCGGGGTCGTGACATACATCACCTGTTCTGTTGCCAGTCAGTAGAGTAACTCCGGAAGTTTCATCTTTGATGAAACAATTAGTTGAAGTAAAGTTGCAGTTCATTCCTTTGTCACAAAACTGAGATATGGAGAGAAGGTTGTGCTTGAGTCCTTCTACTAGTGACACATTTTCAATGGTCACCTTTCCACGTTTGATTTCCCCATATCCTATTGTTTCTCCTTTCTTGTTATTTCCAAACACTACTGGGGGGCCTCTCATACTGATGAAATCACAAAGAAGTTCATTATCTCCGGTCATGTGTCGTGAGCAACCACTATCCAAGTACCAAAGATCCTTATTCTTCTTTGCGGTTCCAGCCATAAAGCATAAGATCTGAAAAATAAACATTAAAGATTTTGGTCCCCCTTATTCTTTTGGGTCCTAGGGTTAGCAGCTTTTTGGGACCCACACCTGTTTAACCTGAGGATTTTTACGTCCCTTGGCATTGGGTGTGAACCTTATAAGACAATGACCAGCACCATGACCATAATCAGCACAAATAGCACAATGAATAAATCCAGGTTTTGGTTGCGGTTTTACAAACCCTTTACTGACCTTCGGTTTCTCATGTTTTACTGGGTCAGCGGTTTTGGCTTTAACAAAGATTACCTTCTTGAGCTCAACCTTCCTCTTAGGTGCGGCTTTAGGGAAAATGATAGGAATTTCCTTAAACCGACTAGGAGCGGTTTCATCACTCAATACTTCCTTGGTTGCCTCAGCCGCTATGGATTTCTCTTTCTACTTTGAATCTCTCCCAGTCTGGTTTTTAGGATACTCAAAGAAATAATTTTGCCTTTTAATTTCTTGTTTTGAGCCCTTTTTACCGGCATGATTAACCTTAGGAATTTCTTTGGTTTGTTCAGTAGGTTTCACACCACCTTCGGCACAGAGACAAGGACACTTACACCCATCATCGGTTTTAAACCCCAATCCACTTTTATCCGAAGTAGGAATTTGTGAATTTAGGATTTGTTCCACGGTGACACCAGACTTAGTCTATACATCGGTCACTTTTTGAAGGTCATCCCTTTGTATGGTAAGCTCATGGATTTGGGTGAGAAGTACCTCGGTTCTGTCCTTCAGATAACGGTTTTCATCCACAATAGTAGATATCCCAGCAATTTGGAGCTTGAGGTTTTCAATTTCCTCCTTGTGGGATTTACATACACGTTGGGATTCTTCAAGTTCCGCAGCCATTAGTTTATATGCTTTTTTAAGCACAGTGTGTTGTTGACATATAATATTAGCATGTTCTAGTACCTGGTCATCATGAATTTGGTCTGCTTGAACCTCAGGAGTGTAGTTTGGTGTTGTAGGAGCTTTGCTTAATCTAGCCTCAGGAGTCTTAGGTGAAACTGACTTCATTTGTTGATTTGGCAGTAGAAGGCTTTCGTCAATTTCAATTCTTTTTTCAAATCCCATGAGGCAGAGATTTGCAGTTTCTTCATCATCACTTTCATCTGAGTCTGAACCCATCCATGTCAGCGGTTGATCTCCTTGGTCAGCTACCATTCCTCTTCTTTTCACGAACTTCTTGTTGAATGGTTTCTTTGCTGGCGCGGCTTCATAACGCGGTTTGGGACAACTTGAAGCAAAATGACCTGGCTGTCTGCAGTTATAACAGACCAAGTTATCCCTTGTCTTGGGATCTTCAGTTTTGTTGAATCTGGTTGGAGGGAAAAACTTTGCTGGGCTTTTGGATGGAAATTGAGATCTATTGTTTTTCCTGAACTTGGTATATTTCTTCACATACAAAGCAAATTCTTCATCATCCATTTCATCAAAATCAACTTGAGTAGAACTTGAGGATTGTGATCTTACACTCTGAGCATAAGAACTTTGAGGAGGAGTGTAAGGTTGATGAGACTGCTGATAAGATTGATAAGGTTGAGGATATGGTTGATGTGATTGAGGATAGGATTGGTGAGACTGCTGGTAATACTCAGGAGGTGCGGTTTGAGGATTAAATCTAGGAGCATTTTGGTCAGGAGGAGCGGTTTGCAAGTGGAGGTGAGGAGCGGTTTGATGATGGTCTGGATTGTAGATGGGAGATGAGGTATTATTGAATGCAGCTAGAGAGAGTGTCTTAAATCTACTTTCAGTTTCATAGACCTCTTCAAGCTTGAATTCAAAAACCTTCAGCATGGCATACAAGTGTCGAAGATCAAGAGCTTCCAAGTCCTTGTTGTCTTCAATGTTAGTAGTTTTGATCAGCCATTTACTACCAAATGCTTGCATGAATCTCATGTTCAAATCTGTATTAGAATAGACATGTCCAAGAGAAAAACACACATTAACAATATCAATAAACCTCTCATAGCATTGTCTAAGAGATTCCTTAGGATCTTTAACAAAATAGTCTAAGAGTCTTCTCTGTTGATAGAGGCGGTTCTTCTTGGTATCTGAATCTCCTTCAAAAAGTAAACTATAGCATCCCAGGTAGCCTTTGCGGTTTTGCAATGAAGCACCTTAGAATGAGTCCTCAAGTCAATAGCTGACACTAGCATGGACATAGCTCTTCCATCAAAATCCACATTGATGCGGTCTGCATCAGTCCATTCACTTTCTAACTTCTTAACTTCAGCTTCTTCTCATGCGGTTCCTGCACGTGGATTAGCTTTCATAAGAACATATGGTCCATCAGTAACCGCGGTCCACAGTCTACGATCACATGAAATCATGTGTTTCATCATCCTATCTTTCCAAAAGATAAAACTATCTTCATCCAGAATCGGTAAGTGATTCGAATTGGATGTTTGCATCATATGGGTGTTTGTGTTTGCCATTGGATCAGCACCCAAGCGGTTAAGCTTGTAAAAACAAGTTTGGTGAGTATGCTCTGATACCACTTGTTGGTCCCAGAGGGCAACAAGGGTATAGAACCGCTAGAGGGGGGGGGGTGAATAGCGGTCCAAAACTTTTTCGAAAATACCCTTAAAATCAACCTAGTACTTATCAGTTTGGCCAACTGCGGTTCAAAGCACAAGAACCGAACTGATAAAATGCACAGCGGAGTTTGAGGTTTGGCCAAAAAGGTTAGTTAAAGAGTTGGGCGGTTTGACTCAGGTTGAGAAAACACTATGATGCAACTGAATAGTTAAACTTAAAGTTCAAAGGAAAACACAATTCATCTTTCAAGTCATTTCGTATATGGAGACAAGTTAAAGACCACAAACAAGAAAGATAAATATCAAGACAGAAAATAAAGATCAAACACACAAATTGAAGAGGTTCGTTCTTAAATGAACTACGTCCTCTACCTAGATGGTTAGTCTAGGATTTTCTAATAGCTACTAGAATTGTATTAATTTAGAGGAGGTTTTACAAGATGAATCTAAACTCTAAACAATAAGTCTAACCTAAGCTATAATAACAACCGGTGTTTTCGAAGTATATAATCTATGTGATCATATAAATCGGGTGTGTGTGTGAAAAGAAATCAAATGCTCTAAGTATCTAAATGATGTCACGACCCGAAAACCCGCCTCTATTTTCTAATAATAAATATCTAATTATTTATTTATTTCTTATTTAATTGTTTAAATTATTATTTAATTAATAATTTATGTATGCATTTTATTTGTTATAATAATTTATACCTAGCATTTTATTTGGGCCATTTGTGCTAGTGTAGTATTATTTGGTCTTAGTTGTTAGTTGGAAGTATTAGAGTTGTGTAGTTAGTGGGGAGGGGGTCTAAGTGTAAGTTTGGAAATAATCATCTCCCTACTCCCTCTCTTCTACCTCACCTCTCCCTCACCCCAACTCCATTCCCAGCAACTCTCTCTCTCTCTCCAAGAAAGGTAAGATTTCTCTCTCCCTTCTCTCTTCATTTTCATCCTCTTCCTCTCATCTTTTCTTAGTGCTCATTTTTTGAAATGTGCTTGGATCGTCGATAGGATCGTAGGGAGCTAAGAATATTCGAATTCCGTCAACTTTGAAAATCCGGGTAAGTTGCTTTTCCCCATTTTTATGCTAAAGTGTTCATCTTTAACTCCATTAATGCTCTAGTTGATATATATAGCTTCTTTGTTTGATTTGGAATTTATTTGCATTTTATCCATTTTTGTGAAATTTTGGATGATTGAATCAATTCTTTACTTGGGTTTCTAGGTGTTGTTATATGGGTTCCTTTTGGACCTATAAGTTGTTCTAGTACCTGATTATGCTAGTTAAGAGGGTTGGATTTTGGTTTGGTTTTGATTTTGGTTGGAATTTTTTAAGAACCCAGGAATTTGGCCGGAATTTGCCCCTCCGGGCAAGGGGGCGCGCGCACCCTCTCGGGGGAGGCGTGCGCACCTTTATGCCCTTTGTAAACTAAACTTTCTGATCATCTAGGGCGCGCGCACCATTTTCTGGGGGGGCGTGCGCTCCCTCATTGTTTCATCAACTCAAAACCTTCTGATGCTAGGGGCGTGCGCACCCTTTTATCGCGAGCGCGCGCACACCCCTCTGGCCTTTTTGGCATGAACCTTCTGATCCTATAGGGCGCGCGCACCCTTTCCGTAAGGGCGTGCGCCCCCTCCGCTGTACAAGTCCTGAGGTTCATCCTCTTGTACCTTTCGTAGACAATCTTCAATAGTTCATAACTCCCTCATCCGGACTCCGTTTTAGGTGTATAAGTTATCGTTTTAAAGCTCTCCTTGAGCTCTTCGAGATGAGTGAGTAGTTTTGGTTGTGTTCTTGAGTTAAATGGATCCTTTTTGATTGAATGTGATATGGGAATTGTGTTATCATTGTTGAGATTATTGGAACACTTTAATTATGTGTTGTTGGTTCATTTCACTTTCTTGGTGACTTCGTGATAAAGATTCCCTACTTTGGAATCAGTGGTTGTTTATTTAAGCTAGTGTTTATTACTTAGCTTTCATTTGAAAGTCCAGCTGGTTATTTGGTATCGAGTCAGGCAATGGATAATACTAAAATGGCACAAGCCAAGTCCAGTATAGCATCGCCCATTGGTCCTTATTTCCCCATCCAGATTGGCCTTGGATGGGATGAGCTAGCTCCTTTTGTGAGTATTCTAGCTACACGTTTTGGAGCATGACTTTGTGGCATGGATCCCGCCCTTTGTGGCACGTTACTTTGTTATTGTTTCCGGTACCGGGGGTTTTCTCTTCTAGCTTTCATGCTACTATGAAGATGTTGATTGTTGATTATCAAAGCTGCGCAGCGACCTTTATTTGGTTCTTTCAGTTGGGAAACCTTGGCTAATATCCTTTGTTACTTGTTTATTTCCGCTGCTATCTGTTAACTGATAAATGCTACGTGCTAGGTGATATTTATTATTGTTTATTGCTTATTGCATCATAGCATGTCATGTAGTTGCATTAGTAACTTATTGAGATTTATCTCACCCACCTTTCTTTTATCTTTGTTTTTCCTTAACCCCCCCCCCCAGGAGGAAAGGATTAGACTCGCTGATCACGAGGAGGACGTCGCGAGGGTTGATCTTTTGGGCAAGTTGTTATTGGTGGGTTTACATTATATAAATGTGTAACCTTTTGGGGAATAGTTGTACCAAACTTGACGTCATTAGAATTTGTATATTTTATTACTTTGGGGTGTAAGCTTATGGAGCTCACACTAGTTTATATTTTGTTGTTCAAGTTGGATTTCAAAACTTTATGTTATCATCTTTTGGTATAAAAGGAAAATTTTATCTTCAGTATTTTAGAGTTTACGATTGAAAGTCGACGTCCAGCTCGCGTACTCCGGGCCCGCGGGGTCGGGGTCGCGACAGTTGGTATCAGAGCCTGGTTTAGCTCTAAGTATAAGTCTAGGTGGACTAGTATGACCTAGGAGGGTAGTTGTGTTCGGAGTGAGTAACGGTTGATGTTTTATGCAGGGAATTATTCATAATGGCTAGAAGAAGAACGGGTGAAGGTTCTAGTGGGGCTCAGAATCAGAATGATCTTCGGGAAGAGAACCGTGCTATGTTCCAAGGCATGTTTGAGGCGGCCATGAAGGCAATTCATGACCAAGGGCCAAGGAGCATGTGCCACCTCCACGATACGGGTTGGAACAATTTCTGAAATTAAAACCAAGGGAGTTCGATGGTGAGCCCGATGTGAAGAAGGCCGAACTATGGTTGAGTCTATGGAGAAAATTTATGATGTGTTTGGGTGCACGGACGAGGATAGGGTCCGGTTTGCGGCTTATAAATTGGTTGGGACCGCCGAGCATTGGGTGCACGGAAGTTCAAAGAGCATTTCATTCCGGTAGCAGATCAAAACCGAAAGGATATCGAGCTTCTCAACTTGGAGCAAGGTTTGTTGTATATAGCTCAGTACTCGGCTAAGTTCACAGAATTAGCCCAGTATTGTGACTATCTTGTGAGGACCGAAGAACAGAAAGCTATGAGATTCATCCGGGGTTTGAAGACTTCTATCCGGACTCAGCTTATAGCCCAGCGGATTCAAACTTATCAGGATGCGATGGACTGAGCCTATTTGATTGAGCAAGATATAGGGGAGCATAAGAAGAAGGTCGAGGTAACTAACACTAGCAAGCAAGGAGGGCAGAGCAAGCCACAATCCCGTTCAGATAACCGAGGTAATTTTGGGGGACAATCTCAGTCCCGAGGGCAACCGATCCCAAGGAACCCGGTACTACTGCCGGGAACCAAGGGAACCAAAATAGGAGACTCTGTTCATATTGCCAAAGGGGAGGACACTCGGAGGACTAGTGTTGGAAGAAACAGGGGAAATGTATTAACTGTGGGCAGTTGGGGCATTTTGTGAAGGATTGCCCGAGATTCAGAGGTCAACCGACTGGGGTAGGAGCTGGGGCTCCACAGGGTCAAAAAAGGGATGCTACGGGGAAGCCCAAAGTCCAAGGAAAAGTAAGCGCGCGCATACGTTAGTAGATCCAGGATCATCTCATTCTTACATTTCTGTGCAATTTGCTTCTTTACTAAATGCTGCATCTGAGTCTTTGCCCTATGTGTTAGAGGTGTCAACTCCTATGGGAGAGTGTTTGGTGACTAATAAAGTCTTTCGTGCTTGTGATGTGCTTATATGTGGTCGTGTCTTGTGTGCGGACTTAGTAGTCCTTCCGATTCAAGACTTTGATGTTATTTTGGGTATGGATTGGTTGAGCAAGTTTCATGCTTCTATCGATTGTCGTAGAAAGGTCGTTAATTTTTCCATCCCTGATGTGCCTAAGTTTACTTTTGAGGCTATGCCTTTGGGTAGGAATATTCGTATCATTTCTTATGTGAAAGCTAGGAGATTGTTGCATCGTGGTTGTGAGGGGTACTTAGCTAGTGTGCTTGATACTAGGAAAGAATCCCCTAGTTTGGAGAGTGTTCGGGTAGTTAGAGAATTTCCCGATGTTTTCTCTTCTGAATATGATATGCCTCCCGATCGTGAGATAGAGTTTTGTATCGACCTTTTGCCGGGTACAACTCCGATTTCGAAGGCACCGTATAGGTTGGCTCCCACAGAGTTGAAGGAACTAAAGGTCAGTTGCAAGAGTTGCTTGATCGAGGTTTATCCGCCTAGTTTTCCCCGTGGGGAGCACCGGTTTTGTTTGTGCGGAAGAAAGACGGTTCTTTGAGATTGTGTATCGATTACCGAAAGTTGAATCAGGTTACAGTGAAGAACAAGTATCCTCTACCTCACATTGATGATTTATTGATCAGCTTCAAGGGTCCGTGGTGTTTTCTAAACTTGATTTGAGGAGTGGGTACAATCAGTTGAAGATTCGATCTGAGGATATTCCGAAGACTGCCTTTCGCACTCGGTATGGTCATTACGAGTTCTTGGTTATGCCCGTTTTGGTTGACTAACGCGCCTGCCGTGTTTATGGATTTAATGAACCGGTTTTCCATCCTTATCTTGATTCGTTTGTGGTGGTCTTCATCGACGACATTCTTGTCTACTCTAAATATCGAGAGGAGCACGAGCAACACTTGAGGACAGTTTTATCCATTCTTGCGAGGAGCAGTTGTTTTGCAAAGTTTAGTAAATGCGAATTTTGGATCGAGAAGGTTTCATTTCTGGGTCATGATATTTCTAAAGATGGGATTTCTGTGATCCTTCAAAGAAGAAGCTATAGTGGACTGGAAGAGACCCGAGTCAGTGACCGAGATCAGAAGTTTTCTGGGTTTAGCTGGGTATTACAGAAGGTTTATAGAAGGGTTTTCGAGGATTGCTACTCCGATGACTCAGTTGACCCGGAAGGAGGATGTACCGTTTTGTGTGACTGAAAAATGTCAAAGTAGCTTTGATGAATTAAAGAAGAGATTTAACTACGGCTCCGATTCTTGCGTTACCAAATGGAAATGACGATTTAGTAATTTACGTGATGCTTCGAAAGAGGGTTTGGGTTGTGTTTTGATACAGAATGGGAAAGTAATTGCTTATGCTTCGGGGAAGTTGACCCCTAGTGAACAAATCTACCCTACTCATGATATGGAGTTGGCTGCGATAGTCTTTGCGTTGCAGAAGTGGAAGCATTACCTATATGGAGCGAAGTTTGAGATTTAACGATCACAAGAGTTTGAAATACCTCTTCTCTCAAAAGAATTGAATAACCGTCAGCGTAGGTGGATGGAGCTTTTAAAAGATTATGATTGCACCATTTCGTACCATCCGGCAAAGCAAATGTGGTAGCTGATGCGATCAGTCGGAAGTCTTATGTGGCATCAATGATGATTCGTGAATGGAAATTGCTAGAGGATGTTCGAGATTGGCGTCCCCAAGAGTCAAACGTGGAGCTATTTTTTGCGAACCTTAATGTATTTCGCACAATTAATTCAACAAATAAAGGATACTCAGAAGGAAGATGTCACGACTAGTCGTAATAAATAATTATTATTGATTTATTTGCTTAATTATTTATTTAAATTATTATTTATTTAAATATTTATGTGTGCAATTTATGTGTTATAATAATTTATGCCTAGCATTTTAATTGAGTCATTTGGGTTAGTGTGGTATTGTTGGGTCTTAATTGTTAGTAGGGAGTGTAGCATTTGTGTTAGTAGAAAGGGAGGGGCCTAGATGTAACATTTTGAATAATTTCCCCTACTCCCTCCCTACTCCTTTCCTCACCTCCTCATCCTCACACTCCACCTCCCTCTCTCTCTCTCCCAAAAGAAAAGGGGTAAGTTTTTTTCCTCCTTCTCTCTTCATATTCTTCCCTTCCTCTCATCTTCTCTCATTTCTTTCTATACGAAATGTGTTTAGATCGTCGATAGGATCGCGTAGAAACCAAAAAGAACTGAATTCCGTCATCTTTGAGAATTTTCAGGTAAGTTGCTTTCCCCCATTTTTATGCTAAAATGTTCATATCATGTTTATATGATGCTTGATGTGTTATATTTGATGTTTGGTTGAGTTTAGAATTTATTTGGAATTTATTAGAGTTTTGGTCAAGAAAATGGTGATTCTATAAATGTTGGATTTGATCTTGATATGTTGTTAAATGTTGATATATGAGTCGTTTTAGACTTATAAGTTGTTTTGGTACATTAGATACTAGTTAGAAGGTTGGATTTTGGCTGAAATTTGTTTTGGTATGAAAATGGAAGAACCCAGTTTGTTCTTCCCGATTTCCGGCAGACCAGAGGGTTGGGCGACCGCCCAAAACTGGTAGGGCGACCGCGCATCTACCTGAAAGGTTTTGTTCTTGTTTGTTGGCTTTTTGAGCGACCGCACAAGCTAGAGTGGGCGGCCGCACAGAACCTCTGAAAGTTTTCATTTGTTATTTTGTGGGGTTGAAGAATGCGTTTTGGTCTAAGTCTTGGGTGTCCTTCTAGTAGACCTTAGTGAACATTGCAGTACACTCTATGATAGAATTGGGTCCTTTGTGATGAAGTTTGTGTTGGAAATTAATTAAGTGTTAATTGAGATTATTGGAAACATTAATTGTGCGTTGTTGGTATATTTCACTTTCTTGGTGACTTCTTGGTATGGTTTACCTTTGTGGTAATTTATTTGGATTGGTTCCCTACTTTGGAACCTTAAGTTGTTTATTTAAGCTAGTATTTATTACTTAGCATTTATTTGGAAGCCCAGCTGGCATATTTGTTGCATCGGGCGATGGGAAAGATTATAATGGCAAAGCCAAGTCCATTATAATGTTGACCATTGTTTTGCCCCCTTTCTATACCCTTTTCCAGATTGGCCTTGGAAAAGATAAGTTAGCTTCCTTTGTGAATGTATCTAGCTACCGAGCATGACTTTGTGGCATGGCTCTTGTCCTTTGTGACACTCTTATGGTTATTGTTCCGGTACCGGGGATTTCTCTTCAGCTTTCATGCTATTATGAAGATGTGATTGGTTGACTATTGAAGCTGCGCAGCGATCCTTTAATTGGATGTACCGGGTTGGAAAACCTTGGCTATATCCTTTGTTATGTGTTTATTTCCGCTGCTATCTGTTATGTGATAACTGCTATGTGCTATCTATGATTTATTATTGTATATTGCATCATAGCATGTCATGTAGTTGCATTAGTAACTTATTGAGATTTATCTCACCCCCTTTCTTTTATCTTTGTTTTTCCTTAACCCCCCCCCCAGGTGCTAAGGATTAGTCTCGCTGATCACGAGAAAGAGGACGTCGAGTGTGGATACATTCTTTTGGGGAAGGTTGTTATAGGTTGGTTTACATTATATCAATGTGTAACCTTTGGGATAGTTGTACCAAACAATGACGTCATTAAGAATTGTATATTTGTATTTTGTTGGGCATAAACTTATGGAAGTTTATGATAGTTGTATTTGGTTTTTATCAAACTTGGATTTGTAAAACTTTGGATCATCACCTTTTGGTATCAAATGGAATTTTTAACTTCGGTATTTAGCAGTTTTGGTTTTAAGTCGACGTCCAGCTCGCGGTCTCGGGCCCGCGGGGTTCGGGGTCGCGACAGTTGGTATCAGAGCTATGGCATTAGCTCTATGTATAAGTATAGGTGGAATAGTTTGACCTAGGAGGGTAGTAGTGTGCGGAGTGATTAACGGTTGATGTTTTATGCAGGTAATTGTTCTCAATGGCTAGAAGAAGAACGGGTAAAGGTACTAGTGGGGCACAGAATCAGAATGATACAAGGGAAGAAGCCCGTGCTATGTTTCAAGGCATGTTCGAGGCGGCCATGAAGGCCATACATGATCAAGGTCCGAGGGTAGAACAAGCACCACCCCGCTATGGATTGGAGCAATTTCTCAAACTGAAACCGGTTGAATTCAATAGGGAACCCGATGTTCGGAAAGCTGAGTTGTGGATTGAGTCGATGGAGAAGATATATGATGTGTTTGGGTGCACGGATGAGGACAAGGTCCGGTTCGCGGCTTACAAACTTGTGGGAGCCGCCGAGCATTGGTGGAAGGGTGTTAAAGCTAGTTGGGATGATACTCACACGGTGTATGCGTGGGAGTTGTTTGTGCGCAAATTCAAGGAACATTTTATTCCGGTTGTTGATCAAAACTGAAAGGAGATCGAGCTGCTCAACCTGGAGCAAGGTTTGTTGTCTATAGCTCAATACTCGGCTAAGTTCATAGAATTAGCCCGGTATTGTGAGTATTTGGTGAGGACCGAGGAACAAAAAGCTATGAGATTCATTCGGGGATTGAAGACCTCCATCCGTACTCAACTTATTGCCCAACGGATTATGACCTTCCAAGATGCGGTAGACCGAGCCTACTTGATAGAGCAAGATATTAGGGAGCACAAAAGGAAAACCGAGGTTGTGGGTACGGGTAAACCGGGAAGCCATGCTAAATCTCAACCTCAACACCGTTTCGACAACCAAGGTAACCCAGGAGCGTCATCTCAGTTTAAGGGGAAAACCACACCGAGGAATCCGGGTACTACTCCGGGGATTCAGAATAGGAAGCCTTGTACCTTTTGTCAGAAGGTAGGCCATTCGGAGGATAGGTGTTGGAAAAAGCAAGGCAAGTGTACCAATTGTGGTGAAATGGGGCACTTTGCGAGAGAGTGCACGAGGTACAGAGGTCAGTCATCCGGGTCAGGAGTTGGTACAAATCAGGGTCAGAAAAGGGATGCCGCTGGGAAGCCCAAAGTTCAAGGAAAGATATATGCCATGAATCAACAACAGGCGACCGATGATCCTTCGGTTATTGGAGGTATTGTTTCTGTGTCTAATGTGAGCGCACGAGCGTTAGTAGATCCAGGATCATCTCATTCATACATTTCTGTGCAATTTGCTTCCATGTTAAATGCTGCATTCGAGTCTTTACCGTACGTGCTAGAGGTGTCGACCCCTATAGGAGAATGCTTGATTTTTGATCGAGTCTTTCGTGCTTGTGATGTGGGTATTTGTGGTCGAGTCCTTTGTGCGGATTTGGTAGTTCTTCCTATCCAAGACTTTGATGTCATTTTGGGTATGGATTGGTTGAGCAAGTTTCATGCTTCCGTTGATTGCCGTAAGAAAACTGTTACTTTTTCTATTCCCGATGTGCCTAAATTTGTGTTTGAGGCTAGTCCTCTGAGTAGAAAGGTTCGCTTAATTTCTTATATGAAAGCGAGAAAATTATTGCATAGTGGTTGTGAGGGGTATTTGGCTAGTGTTCTTGATACTAGGAAAGAATCCCCTAGTTTTGATAGTGTTCGGGTAGTTCGGGAATTTCCCGATGTTTTCTCTACCGAGTATGATATACCGCCCGATCGTGAGATTGAGTTTTGTATAGACCTTTTGCCGGGTACGGCTCCAATTTCGAAAGCACCTTATAGGTTAGCTCCCGCAGAGTTGAAGGAATTAAAGGTTCAGTTGCAAGAGTTGCTGGATCGAGGGTTTATACGCCCTAGTGTTTCCTCGTGGGGAGCACCGGTTTTATTTGTGCGGAAGAAATACGGTTCCTTGAGATTGTGCATCGATTACAGAAAGTTGAATCAGGGTACGGTGAAGAACAAGTATCCTCTACCCCATATTGATGATTTATTTTATCAGCTTCAAGGGTCCGTTGTGTTTTCCAAGCTTGATTTGAGGAGTGGGTACCATCAGTTGAAGGTTCGATCGGAGGATATTCCGAAGACTGCCTTTCGCACTCGTTATGGTCATTATGAGTTCTTGGTTATGCCGTTTGGGTTGACTAACGCGCCAGCAGTGTTTATGGATTTGATGAACCGAGTTTTCCATCTGTATCTTGATTCGTTCGTGGTGGTCTTTGTTGATGATATACTCGTCTACTCCAAATCCAGAGAGGAGCACGAGCAGCACTTGAGGACAGTTTTATCCGTTCTTGCGAGGGAGAAATTGTTTGCGAAGTTTAGTAAATGCGAATTCTGGCTCGAGAAGGTGTCATTTCTGGGTCATGTTATTTCAAAAGATGGGATTTCTGTGGACCCGTCAAAGATTGAAGCCATAGTGGATTGGAAGAGACCCGAATCAGTGACAGAGATTAGAAGCTTTCTGGGTTTAGCCGGGTATTACAGAAGATTTTTTGAGGGGTTTTCGAGGATCGCTACTCCGATGACTCAGTTGACCCGGAAGAATGTCCCGTTTGTGTGGACCGAGAAATGTGACAAGAGTTTCGAGGAATTGAAGGAGAGGTTGACTACCGCACCGATCTTGACTTTGCCTAATGGGAGCGATGGCCTAGTGATTTACAGTGATGCTTCGAAAGAGGGTTTGGGTTGTGTGTTGATGCAGAACAGAAAAGTGATTGCGTATGCTTCGAGGAAGTTGACCCCGAGTGAACAGAATTACCCCACTCATGATATGGAGTTAGCGGCTATTGTCTTTGCGTTGCACAAATGGAAGCACTACCTTTATGGAGCGAAGTTCGAGATTTTCACGGATCACAAGAGTTTGAAATACCTTTTCTCCCAGAAAGAGTTGAATAACAGGCAACGCCGATGGATGGAATTGTTGAAGGATTATGATTGTACGATTTCTTATCATCCGGGGAAGGCGAATGTGGTAGCCGATGCGAGCTTCGATGATGGTCCGTGAGTGGAAAATGCTTGAGGATGTTCGAGATTGGTCTCCTCGTGAATCGAGACATGGGGCTATTTTTGCGAATATTAGGGTGTCTCCGACCCTATATCAAAGAATAAAAGAGGCTCAGAAAGAAGATCCCGAGTTAGTAAAGGTAATGGGTAAATTGAAGGAAAAGAACTTCGAGGATTTTTCTGTTGGCTCGAGTGGAGTTTTGACTTTCCGTGGTCGTTTGTGCGTACCCGATGTTGGCGGAATAAAGAGGCAAGTTTTAGATGAAGGTCACAAATCGAGGTATACTATTCATCCGGGTAGTACGAAGATGTATCAGAATTTGAAGCAACATTTTTGGTGGAATAATATGAAAAGAGAAATAGCGGAGTATGTTTCAAAGTGTTTAACGTGTCAGCAGGTCAAAGCCGAGCATCAGAGACCCGCGGGACTACTTCAGCCGTTAGAGATTCCCGAGTGGAAATGGGAGCATGTGACTATGGATTTCGTTACGGGACTACCTCGTACCCGTAGGAAGTATGACAGTGTTTGGGTAATAGTGGATAGATTGACCAAGAGTGCCCATTTCTTGCCTATTGACATCAGATATTCGATGGAGAAGCTTGCGACCCTTTATATCGATGAGATCGTTAGATTGCATGGGGTTCCAGTGAGCATTGTGTCAGATCGAGACCCGAGGTTTACTTCTAGATTCTGGAAGGCGTTTCAGGAAGCTTTGGGTACAGATTTACGATTCAGTACGGCTTTTCATCCTCAGACCGACAGTCAGTCCGAGAGGACTATTCATATTCTTGAGGATATGTTGCGAGCGTGTTCGATAGACTTTTCTGATTCTTGGGATTCGCACCTACCGTTAGTGGAATTCTCTTACAACAACAGTTATCAGGCTAGTATCGAGATGGCACCGTATGAGGCTTTGTATGGGAGAAAATGTAGATCGCCTATTTGTTGGGATGAGGTCGGTAAAGCGAAAGTTTTGGGTATTGATTTGCTTCGGGATTCGGTTGAGAAAGTCAAAGTTATCCGGGATAGATTGAAAACAGCCCAGAGTCGACATAAGAGCTATGCAGATAACCGAAGGCGAGATCTTAGTTTTCAGACCGGTGATTTGGTGTTCTTGAAAGTGTCTCCGAAGGTGGGTATTCGTAGGTTTGGGAAGAAAGGCAAACTGGCTCCGAGGTTTATTGGCCCGTTTGAGATTTTGGGGAAAGTGGGACTTGTTGCGTATCAACTTGCGTTACCGCCATCTTTGGACCGGTTGCATAATGTTTTTCACGTTTCTATGCTTCAGAAGTATGTTCATGACCCATCTCACGTGTTACCGAGAGTACCGGAGGATATTGAGCCCGATATGACTTATGAGGAACGACCAGTTCGGATCTTAGATTCTAAAGTCCAAGAGTTGAGGAGCAAAAGCATTGCGTTGGTTCGAGTTCTTTGGAAGAATCATAATATCGAGGAGTCGACGTGGGAGCTCCGAGATGAGATCGAGAGGAAATTTCCGTGGCTTTTTGTTTAAGGTGAGTCTCGTTAAAATTCGGGTCGAATTTTCTTTAAGGGGGAGTGAATGTCACGACCCGAAAACTAGGCTCTATTTTAGTCGTAATAAATAATTATTATTGATTTATTTGCTTAATTATTTATTTAAATTATTATTTATTTAAATATTTATGTGTGCAATTTATGTGTTATAATAATTTATGCCTAGCATTTTAATTGAGTCATTTGGGTTAGTGTGGTATTGTTGGGTCTTAATTGTTAGTAGGGAGTGTAGCATTTGTGTTAGTAGAAAGGGAGGGGCCTAGATGTAACATTTTGAATAATTTCCCCTACTCCCTCCCTACTCCTTCCCTCACCTCCCTCATCCTCACACTCCACCTCCATCTCTCTCTCTCCCAAAAGAAAAGGGTAAGTTTCTTTCCTCCTTCTCTCTTCATCTTCTTCCTCTTCCTCTCATCTTCTCTCATTTCTTTCTATACGAAATGTGTTTAGATCGTCGATAGGATCGCGTAGAACCAAAAAGAACTGAATTCCGTCATCTTTGAGAATTTTCAGGTAAGTTGCTTTTCCCCCATTTTTATGCTAAAATGTTCATATCATGTTTATATGATGCTTGATGTGTTATATTTGAAGTTTGGTTGAGTTTAGAATTTATTTGGAATTTATTAGAGTTTTGGTCAAGAAAATGGTGATTCTATAAATGTTGGATTTGATCTTGATATTGGTTGTTAAATGTTGTTATATGAATCTTTTTAGACTTATAAGTTGTTTTGGTACATTAGTATACTAGTTAGAAGGTTGGATTTTGGCTGAAATGTGTTTTGGTATGAAAATGGAAGAACCCAGTTTGTTCTTCCCGATTTCCGGCAGACCAGAGGGTTGGGCGACCGCCCAAAACTGGTAGGGCGACCGCGCATCTAGCTGAAAGGTTTTGTTCTAGTTTGTTGGCTTTTTGGGCGACCGCACAAGCTAGAGTGGGCGGCCGGACAGAACCTCTGAAAGTTTTCATTTGTTATTTTGTGGGGTTGAAGAATGCGTTTTGGTCTAAGTCTTGGGTGTCCTTCTAGTAGACCTTAGTGAACATTGCAGTACACTCTAGTGATAGTATTGGGTCCTTTGTGATGAAGTTTGTGTTGGAAATTAATTAAGTGTTAATTGAGATTATTGGAACACTTTAATTGTGCGTTGTTGGTATATTTCACTTTCTTGGTGACTTCTTGGTATGGTTTACCTTTGTGGTAATTAATTTAGATTGGTTCCCTACTTTGGAACTTTAAGTTGTTTATTTAAGCTAGTATTTATTACTTAGCATTTATTTGGAAGCCCAACTGGCATATTTGTTGCATCGGGCGATGGGAAAGATTATAATGGCAAAGCCAAGTCCATTATAATGTTGACCATTGTTTTTCCCCCTTTCTATACCCTTTTCCAGATTGGCCTTGGAAAAGATAAGTTAGCTTCCTTTGTGAATATATCTAGCTACCGAGCATGACTTTGTGGCATGGCTCTTGTCCTTTGTGACACTCTTATGGTTATTGTTCCGGTACCGGGGATTTCTCTTCAGCTTTCATGCTATTATGAAGATGTGATTGGTTGACTATTGAAGCTGCGCAGCGATCCTTTAATTGGATGTACCGGTTTGGAAAACCTTGGCTATATCCTTTGTTATGTGTTTATTTCCGCTGCTATCTGTTATGTGATAACTGCTATGTGCTATCTATGATTTATTATTGTATATTGCATCATAGCATGTCATGTAGTTGCATTAGTAACTTATTGAGATTTATCTCACCCCCTTTCTTTTATCTTTGTTTTTCCTTAACCCCCCCCAGGTGCTAAGGATTAGTCTCGCTGATCACGAGAAAGAGGACGTCGAGTGTGGATACATTCTTTTGGGGAAGGTTGTTATAGGTTGGTTTACATTATATCAATGTGTAACCTTTTGGGATAGTTGTACCAAACAATGACGTCATTAAGAATTGTATATTTGTATTTTGTTGGGCATAAACTTGTGGAAGTTTATGATAGTTGTATTTGGTTTTTATCAAACTTGGATTTGTAAAACTTTTGATCATCACCTTTTGGTATCAAATGGAATTTTTAACTTCGGTATTTAGCAGTTTTGGTTTTAAGTCGACGTCCAGCTCGCGGTCTCGGGCCCGTGGGGTTTGGGGTCGCGACAGAAGACCCAGAGTTGAAGAAGATTATGGATAATGCTCGGGATAGACAATATGTGGACTTCCAGCTTGACTCCGAGGGAGTGTTGACTTACCGTAGCAGATTGTGTGTGCCGGATATCGGTGGGATTAAACAGCGAGTACTTGATGAGGGTCACAAATCCTGGTATACCATTCATCCCGGGAGTACGAAGATGTATCAGGATTTAAAACAACAATTTTGGTGGATTAACATGAAGAGGGAAATTGCAGAGTATGTGTCGAAATGTTTGACCTGTCAACAAGTTAAATCAGAACATCAGAGACCCGCAGGTCTACTTCAGCCTCTTGAGATACCCGAGTGGAAGTGGGAACACATTACGATGGATTTTATAACCGGACTACCCAGGACTCGAAGGAGGTTCAATGCAGTTTGGGTGATCGTGGACAGATTGACTAAATCTTCTCATTTCTTACCCATTGACATTTCCTATTCGATGGAGAAACTTGCGAATTTGTATACTCATGAGATTGTCAGATTACATGGTGTTCCAGTTAGTATTGTGACAGACAGAGATCCCAGGTTTACATCCCGATTTTGGCAAGCATTACAGAAGGCTTTGGGTACCGATTTGATGTTTAGCACCGCGTTTCATCCTCAGACTGACGGTCAGTCTGAAAGAACCATTCAGATTCTCGAGGATAAGTTACGGGCTTGCACAGTTGACTTTCCAGATTCGTGGGATACACACCTACCGCTTGCAGAGTTTGCCTACAATAATAGTTATCAGTCGAGTATACAGATGGCACCGTATGAGGCTTTGTATGGGAGGAAATGTCGGTCACCTATTTGTTGGGACGAGGTTGGGGAATCAAAACTGTGGGGTGTTGACCTGGTTCAGGACTCGGTGGAAAAGGTTAAAATTATTCGAGACCGACTAAAAACAGCCCAGAGTCGACAGAAGAGCTATGCTGATCATCGAACACGAGATCTTAGTTTTCAGACCGGAGACTTCGTGTTCTTAAAGGTATCTCTGAAAGTGGGCATTCGAAGGTTTGGGAAGAAGGGTAAATTGGCTCCGAGGTTTGTTGGACCGTTTGAGATTTTGGGGAAAGTGGGACTTCTAGCATATCGGCTTCCGTTACCATCTTCTTTGGACCGGTTACATAATGTTTTTCACGTTTCCATGCTTCGGAAGTATGTTCATGATCCATCTCACGTGTTACCGAGGGTACTGGAGGATATAGAGCCCGACATTACTTACGAGGAACGACCGGTTCGGATTTTAGATACCAAAGTCCAAGAGTTGAGGAACAAAAGCATTCCGTTGGTTAGAGTTCTTTGGAGGAATCACAATGTTGAGGAATCTACTTGGGAGCTTCGAGAGGAGATGGAGCGTAAATATCCGTGGCTTTTTAATTCGGGTAAGTCTCGTTAAAATTCGGGTCGAATTTTCTTTAAGGGGGAGTGAATGTCACGACCCGAAAACCCGCCTCTATTTTCTAATAATAAATATCTAATTATTTATTTATTTCTTATTTAATTTTTTAAATTATTATTTAATTAATAATTTATGTGTGCATTTTATGGTTATAATAATTTATGCCTAGCATTTTATTTGGGCCATTTGTGCTAGTGTAGTATTATTTGGTCTTAGTTGTTAGTAAGAAGTATTAGAGTTGTGTAGTTATTGGGGAGGGGGTCTAAGTGTAAGTTTGGAAATAATCATCTCCCTACTCCCTCTCTTCTCCCTCACCTTTCCTTCACCCCAACTCCATTCCCAGCAACTCTCTCTCTCTCTCTCCAAGAAAGGTAAGATTTCTCTCTCCCTTCTCTCTTCATTTTCATCCTCTTCCTCTCATCTTTTCTTAGTGCTCATATTTTGAAATGTGCTTGGATCGTCGATAAGATCGTAGGGAGCTAAGAATATTCGAATTCCGTCAACTTTGAGAAATCCGGGTAAGTTGCTTTTCCCCCATTTTTATGCTAAAGTGTTCATCTTTAACTCCATTAATGCTCTAGTTGATATATATAGCTTCTTTGTTTGATTTGAAATTTATTTGCATTGTATCCATTTTTGTGAAATTTTGGATGATTGAATCAATTCTTTACTTGGGTTGCTAGGTGTTGTTATATGGGTTCCTTTTGGACCTATAAGTTGTTCTAGTACCTGATTATGCTAGTTAAGAGGGTTGGATTTTGGTTTGGTTTTGATTTTGGTTGGAATTTTTGAAGAACCCAGGAATTTGGCCGGAATTTGCCCCTCCGGGCAAGGGGGCGCGCGCACCCTCTCGGGGGAGGCGTGCGCACCCTTATGCCCTTTGTAAACTAAACTTTTTGATCATCTAGGGCGGGCGTACCATTTTCTGGGGGGCGTGCGCTCCCTCATTGTTTCATCAACTCAAAACCTTCTGATGCTAGGGGCGTGCACACCCTTTTCTCGCGAGCGCGCGCACCCCCCTCTGGCCTTTTTGGCATGAACCTTCTGATCCTATAGGGCGCGCGCACCCTTTCCGTAAGGGCGTGCGCCCCCTCCACTGTACAAGTCCTGAGCTTCATCCTCTTGTACCTTTCGTAGACTATCTTCAATAGTTCATAACTCCCTCATCCGGACTCCGTTTTAGGTGTATAAGTTATCATTTTAAAGCTCTCCTTGAGCTCTTCGAGATGAGTGAGTAGTTTTGGTTGTGTTCTTGAGTTAACTGGATCCTTTGTGATTGAATGTGATATGGGAATTGTGTTATCATTGTTGAGATTATTGGAACACTTTAATTATGTGTTGTTGGTTCATTTCACTTTCTTGGTGACTTCGTGATAAAGATTCCCTACTTTGGAATCAGTGGTTGTTTATTTAATCTAGTGTTTATTACTTAGCTTTCATTTGAAAGTCCAGCTGGTTATTTGTGTATCGAGTCAGGCAATGGATAATACTATAATGGCATAAGCCAAGTCCAGTATAGCATCGCCCATTGGTCCTTCTTTCCCCATCCAGATTAGCCTTGGATGGGATGAGCTAGCTCCTTTTGTGAGTATTCTAGTTACACGTTTTGGAGCATGACTTTGTGGCATGGCTCCCGCCCTTTGTGGCACGTTACTTTGTTATTGGTTCCGATACCGGGGGTTTTCTCTTCAAGCTTCCATGCTACTATGAAGATGTTGATTGTTGATTATCAAAGCTGCGCAGCGACCTTTATTTGGTTCTTTCAGTTGGGAAACCTTGGCTAATATCCTTTGTTACTTGTTTATTTCCGCTGCTATCTGTTAACTGATAAATGCTACGTGCTAGGTGATATTTATTATTGTTTATTGCTTATTGCATCATAGCATGTCATGTAGTTGCATTAGTAACTTATTGAGATTTATCTCACCCCCCTTTCTTTTATCTTTGTTTTTCCTTAACCCCCCCCCAGGAGGAAAGGATTAGCATCGCTGATCACTAGGAGGACGTCGCGAGGGTTGAGCTTTTGGGCAAGTTGTTATTGGTGGGTTTACATTATATAAATTTGTAACCTTTTGGGGAATAGTTGTACCAAACTTGACGTCATTAGAATTTGTATATTTTATTACTTTGGGGTGTAAGCTTATGGAGCTCACACTAGTTTATATTTTGTTGTTCAAGTTGGATTTCAAAACTTTATGTTATCATCTTTTGGTATAAAAGGAAAATTTTATCTTCAGTATTTTAGAGTTTACGGTTGTAAGTCGACGTCCAGCTCGCGTACTCCGGGCCCGCGGGGTCGCGGTCGCGACAAATGATTGTTGAGCAAATGGAAGTCTTTTGGTGTAAAGGCTAAGTATGAAAGGTTGTTAGGCTTGAAGCTTTGATGAAGAAAACTGGGTTTGCTATGGAGATGGTTTGAAGATATGAATATCTGGGTTTGAATCTTCAAAGCAAACTTGAACACTTGGGAATGAATCTCTTGAAGCTCAGCAGCCTTCATTGTTGAATAATGGAGGCTATTTATAGGCAGAGCACCTTGTGACCGTTGGGTAAAGATTTGAATCAAATCTGAAGGGTACAGTGCTGTCGAAATCCCATTGGTTGAGCTGTTATTTTTGTCCTTGGTTTTGTCTTGTAGTCCTAGGTAGTTGTTGCACCACTACCTGACATTTGTCCTTTGTTGCAGAAAGGATTAACGGTAAACAATTCAAACTGATAGACAAACCGACATTCCTTGCAGAAACTCCAAGTTAACTTAGAGTTATTTTGACATGACATAACAACATCCTTTTACGGTTAAAAAGGGAATGTTTGTCTAAGGAATAAATGACATATCTTTAATTCTTCAATAACTGCTCTGCGGTTTCACCAAGCATAGGGGCGGTTTGAAGAATGATCTTGATGGGCGGTTTCATCAATCATGTAAACTGCAGTTTGATGAAAACTGAAGGGCTCCATGCTGGCGGTCTCAAGATGACGGCTTTAAGCACTAAACCGCTAATGATACAACCGAACTATACTCAGCCTAGACAATCAAAAATCTAGAAATGGACTTATCTAAAAATTGAAGTATAACTTGATTACATGCGGTCCTAAAGTCCATAAAAAGACACGTGGCATGGATCAATCAAATTAAGGTGGGTGTACAAACAATGAATCCTAACACCAACTGTTAAGGATTTCTGTTGAAGAGGCTAGGGGTTTATTGTTGGTTGGTGATGTTAATCTTTGTGGACTTCCCATCAGGTTCATTAATAGCACGGTTGAGTCTGACACGGCCTGGATGTTGGATTTTGATGCATTATGTGCAGCGTAATTAAACATATTAAATCAAACACCCAAGAGCCCGGATCCGTGCATGTTGATTAAATTAAATACAAGATGAAAGAATACATACCCTTGAAGATCGAATCCATGAACACGGACTTTGAGGTGTTAAAGGAAACACCCTCCATCGGTATCCACACGTCGAATGGATATCAAGAACACCTTCTTGATCTAGATTGCTAGACCCAAGGCTTGATGAAGAAACGATTTCTTCGTCGAAATTATTTTGCTCTTTGATTATTGTATATTGAGGATCAAGAATCATCAAATAAATAATCCTATCTCTCTATATTTGATTCATTCTAAAACAATGGTTTGTGATTTCTAAAATCACCATTATACTAAGTTGGCAACGAGTCCGAATGAGTCAGAACGCGTAAGTCATAAGCGGACTCTAGCAAGCCATTATGACTACCCAATTAGTATAACTTTGAAAGCCCAAAGTAACCTTATAGAACATATCACAATCCCTTTGTCACGCGATATCATATTGGACATAAGTCATGGTCCACGTCAACTTATGTTGTCCAATGCTTTATCGATCCCGAGTAGATTGATATGAGCAAATGACATTGAACACATCAATTCATTTGGGTACGACCGTACACTATTATCAATCTCACTCATCGAGAGGCCAAGCAGATATCTCTCTTGAGAGAGGGACAAATCCCATCTTGACTTATCATACTTCCCTATAGGAATCCGATTATGCCAATCGTAGCCTTTAAAACCACCCGGTTAAAGGTGGCGTTTGAGTACGTCAAACATAATGTTCATCATATGGAAGACTATGATAATCTCAGGTCTAAGGATTCAAATGGTATGACTATTATGAGATTTAATTATGACATTTGACCATGACATAAATCTCACAACGGGTCTATCCAGTACCTTGTTCTCCAACAAGTACCCACAAGTTTAATCCGCATCCTATGCACCATATTCATCATATGATTATCCATTAAACTCATGCTAGCTCTTCATAAGTGCTAGAGACAATGATTATTATAATAAACATGCAAAAGATATAATAATCGGGTTTGTTATCTCTATAACTATGAAGTTATGATATAACGCATAGGCCTTTCTCAATGGCCTAGGGCATAATATCCAACAATCTCCCACTTGCACTAGGCCCAATCAATGTGTATCCAATACCCATTGAGCTTAGTTATGATCTCCATCATAATTGCAAACGAGCTTATGTAGGATGATTATCCTTGCTATTATCATAAGGTATTTTGCATATTTTGACATTTCCCATCTTTGACAATTTCTCGAGTAAGATAGAAATGTCTGAGTATATGTTTAGATAAGATATTAGTCCCTTGACTTGTGTAATAATTATTATTGACACAATGGAGGTACATTAAATTAGTGACACTAGAAACAATTTCTAGTTTACTAATTTGAATCTTAATCGTAACATTTTCTAGTTGTATCTCATGTCACTTGACACTCAACCTTTTGTATAATAGTAATGGTCCATTTAGAACTCTTCTAACACCATTATTAGACGAAAACATGTATTTATACTGCAATATTTATCTTTGTTGGTTTGTAAGAATGCATCTATGTAACTATTACAAGATCATCTTTCATTCCATTAAAGATCAAGAACGCATCATTTAGTTCCTTTTAGAGAACATAAGAGTGTTTCTTAACTAGTGACTTTCACTAGGATCCGATTGGTATTATCTCATCATACTCCAAGTATATGAGACATCCGGTCTTAGTACATTTACATGGCTTACACGATAGATCCAATTGCCGAAGCATATGGAATCCTAATCATGTACTCTTGATCATTGTCTTCCAGTAAGACTAAATCTTGCAAAGATTAATGCCATTAGACTTTTGCAAGTAACTTCTCCAAGAGTCTTGCATAGTGAACTTTTCACTATATTATCTTTATTAGTACTTTGACTTTAACCAAACAACGTTTTAGATTTATCTACATAAATCTAAATTCCAAAGATATAGATGGCTTTATCCAAGTCTTTCATTTAGAAACTCTTTCAGAATGAATTATATGTCAACCACATATATATGACTAGGAATAATATTACGCTCTCACTAAATTTATTGTAACCACAAGTCTCATCTTTGATGAATTCAAACTCTTTGAATACTACATCAAAATGAAATTTTACTCCAAGTAGTTTGCTTCAATCCATCTCATGAATTTCTGCAACTTGCATATTTTATTGGAATTTTATGGATCAATCAAAATTTTAGGTTGTATCAAACACATCCTAAAGTAAGTTCCTGTTAAGGAATATATTTTTGACATCCATCTGTCATATTACATATTCAAAATATAAATTCATGATAGTTAGAATTCTAATAACATTAAGCATGACTACGGGTGATAAAGTTTCATCATGATCAACATTATGAATTAACTTTACTCAATTAGTCGTGCTTTATCAATATGCACCTTGCGATCCATGTCCGTTTTCTCCAAGAAAACTCATTTTCTATCCTATGGTTTTTAAGCCTTAAGGTAGAACAATCAAGTTCGAAACTTGATTATGATACATGGATTGCACTTTTAGACTTTATGACTCCAAGTCATTGATCTAAATCCGGAGCGGACTTTGCATCTTGATAGGTAATAGGTCAATCATTCGCAATGATATCTTCCCAATTACTTTCTATTACGAGAAATCAATATTTCTTGTTATAGATAGTATCCTATCATACATGCAAATATCTTGTGAATTCATGAACGAATTTCAACAAATCCTTGTGAAACTTTGTTCAACTTGCATCTTAGGTTCTATGTCATTTTTTGGGTCTTGAACTCTTCGAGATACATTTTACTCCCACTAGTTTTTTAGAGATAAACGATTTATCTAGAAAGTGCTACTTAGAGTAACAAACGATTTGTACTCTTACGGTTGTAAAATTAATATCATTAAGATATCCCATGAAAATATATTTATTAGATTTAGGTGTGATTTTATCCAAGACAACACTTTTCTCAAAAGCATCACATCACAAATCATTATGAAAGAGAAACCAAGTTTTCTCTCTTCCATGTCTCATATAGTATAACGAACCTCCTTAGACGAATCTCAATTCGGTGTAAGCGCAGCTGTTTCCAGCACATAATCCAGAGGGATAATTAAAGATCAGTTTGACTTATCATGAGGTGAAAAACAGCAGTTTGCAGACAATCTGCAGGTTTCTGTAAACAGGGGCCCTACGGCTCAGTACTAGGCGTATGCCTAAATAGCAGTCGTATGGTTGTTGCCTTCAGATTCTGTTTTCCTTATTCTGCAGACTTTCTGCAGAATTCTCATCATATCCATAGTTCAAATATTCATTAGTTTGATCAGATCAGAGTACTTAATACTTTTTCCATGAGATACCGAAATCCTTTCCAAGCATTGTTACTTTTATGAACTACATACATCAATATGTATTAATCCAAAAGAGTTCTTCCTTTCACTACTATTAGTAAAAGGCGTCTTAATCAATTTACAAGATTCACGTATTTTAAATGATTCGAAATCATGCGAATTTAAAACTCCGTCCCATGGAATTTTAGATATGTGTTTCTTATCATTTGATATAGACATTAATGATTTTAAGAATGTAACGCTTACATCCTTAAATTTAGATTTTCATTATTTATGTTATACTTATTATTTTGTTCTTCCAAGATAAGGATATAAAATCCCATTATATGATTAACAGTACGATAAAGCAAATCATATTTGATGGAACACTTTCTTATTCGAAATAAGAAATATCCATAATCTTCTAATGAAGAAACCAAAATAATATTTCTACTTAAAATAAGAACATAGCACCATTTGTTGAAAACAAATATGAACTTATTAGGTAAAGGCACTTCGCAAGTTCCTATGATTAATGTTACAACCATTGCATCATTATTACCACATAGGTTAATATTTACCTTTCCTTGAGTAGTCTTTCTATTTCTCAAGTCTTACACATTTATACAAATGTGGGATCCAAATCTGGTATCCAATACCCAAGAACTTAGATGTAGAAAGATAAACATAAATACTTGAAGTGGTAGTCCTACTTCCCTTCCTTTTGATCTTTTAATTCAAATTGTAATTTCTCCAACGGTCAATCTTATTGCCAAGGTATAAATTACATCCTTAAGATTTTAGGTTTAGCCACAAATATTTCCTTTAGTCTTGACAACTCTTGTCTTACCTTTATCTTAAATCCTTTACCTTTATTAACCTTTAGCATTTGAGAAGTTTTTTCATTTGATATTAAGACATAGCATTTTAAACATCAAATATCGCTCATGAATTAATATCAAATCCATTTGTTAGTTCCAAACTAACTTGATTACCAAGCCAACTAAGGTAATTAATATGTCTCTCCATGTTCTAAACATGAGAACTTATTATCATACCTTTCATTCATCAAATGAATGTTAGACTCTAATCAATCTCAAACTTTTCTTGCCTTTCTTGCTTGTAGGAACGCTTCCTACATAATTGCTTATCGCATAAGCATTCATATGTTTTAGATACTTCTAAAGTTCCAAACACATGAGAGTTTTAAGGCATTAGGTTTCTTAGGAATAGGATTTATTAAGAATTCATAACTTCCGTTCTTGCTTTAGAACAATTCTTAAGCTCATGACTAGGTCAAGAAAGTTAATCTCATTCTTCTTTGAGTGGGATCAATTGCAGTGATTATACATGATTATAGTTTAAGACATTCTACAAATATGCAAATAAATATACACATATATTTCATAACATTATCATTTAGAGATAGTTAAAGTATTTCATAAATACTCCCACTAAATTATACACCTTCAAATACAACAATTATATAATATAATCTAAGTGGGCTAAGATCCAACTTTAATTTAATTTTAAGTCCGCTTTGGCGATACTGCTCAAAATTAAATTAATTAGGTAGACAACTCTTTGTCAATCATATCATATATGACTCTTAGATCCTTTATGAGATTTGTTAGACATCTTATGTCAAACATGTTTTAATCTCATATTGTGCCTTAGGCCTAAAACTTTGTCTTTTGATAGCCTAATTAAGTCAAACCACGTTAAACGTATAGGAATCACTCTTTCCTCATCTTGATCATACACTGATAGAATTAATGCAGCTCGCTTTGGCAGAGCCCACATAAAACTACCCGGTGTACTCACAAGTGTTTTAATAATGGATTGGCACATGACTTAAATTTTCAAGAAGGTTTCTTTACATAGAGATATGCATCATATATTTAATTATGTCAAACATAATATAATATAGTCTTTTCATAATTAATGTTAACTAATCCAATTAATTAACAGAAGCAAAATCTTGTGATTTAATTATGAAGCAACATAATGGGGACAGAATGTAACGACCTGAAAACCCGTATCTATTTTCTTAGTAAAAATATTTGTTTATTTATTTAATTAATTATTTATGTGTGCATTTTAGTGTTTCATAATATTTTATGCCTAGCATTTTAATTGATCATTTGTGCTAGTGTAGAGTTATTGGGTCTTAGTTGTTAGTGGGGAGTATGGGTTTATGTGTTCTAGTTGGGTCTAGAGGGGGCCTAGGTGAAACATTTTATTTCTTCATCCTACTCCTTCCTCCTCCCTCCTCCCTCACCTCACATTTTCATTTCCCTCTCTCTCTCCTCCATTGTTGGGTAAAGAAAAGGTAAGAATTCTCCCTCCTTCTCTCTTCATTTTGACCATCTTCCTCCTATTATTTTTTAATGCTCATTTTATGAAAAATGCTTAGATCGTCGCTAGGATCGTAAAGAGCTAAGAAAAGTCGAATTCCATCATCCTTCGTATTTTTCAAGTAAGTTACTTTTCCCCCATTTTTATGCTAAAATGTTCATCACTTGTTTGAATGATGCTTTAGTGATATATATGATGTTTTGGTTGAGTTTAGAATTTATTTGTATTTTTGGTTAATTTTGTGTTAATATGAATGTTAGGATTTAAATCTTGATTTGGGTTGATAGATGTTGTTATTTAGGTCCCTTATAAGTTTATAAGTTGTTTGGGTTCATGGTTAGGCTTGTTGGAAGGATTGATTTTGAGAAATTTTGTGAATTGGTAAGAAAATGTGAAGAACCCAGTTGCTGTTTGCCCAGATCGCCGACCGGGCGCCCGCCCGGGTTTAGTTAGGCGCCCGCCCACCTAACCATTTTCCTTCGGCCAACCTCCTGGCTAAATGAGCTCCCACCCGCCTCCTTTTAGGTGCCCGCCCGCCCACTGTTTTCAGGAATCATCTCTTGTTTGGTTTAGGTTTGGATTGTATTCTTGGTGTAGACCTTGGGTGCCACTCTAGTTATGTTAAGTAGACATTGTGGGTTACTCTAGTGTTTGAAATGGTTCCGTTGTGAACAATTGTGTTATGGAATTAGTCTAAGCATTGTTGGAGAATGCTTGGGCATCTTGCGACGTGTTCATGGTTATTCCAATCGAATTGATTTTAGGATAAAACTTGGTTTAGGTTTTAGGTGATATCTTATAGTACCTAGAAGGTTGTTAGGGAATACCAAAGGGTTGGGTTGGGTCCGGTTGTGATCATGTATTAATAGGTGTAACCTTTTGGGTTTGTTTGGAGTGTTAAGAATTGGTTCGTTTATGAACGGATGTAAAGAGTGATACGGTGATTGGGTACCTGCGGTTTTGATTTGCCTTAGGTGTATTTGTTCGGATTTCCTATTTGGAATTCTAGGTGAAAAGGGATGGTTGAGTTCTAGGTCATATTACTCTTTATGAGTAAACGTTTAGGGAAATTTTAGTAATAGTCATTGTACCATTTGTGAGCGACCATTTGGGTTGTTCTCTTTATGTGTAACTTGTGAGTATCATCTTTAGGATACGTTTGGTATGGTCCCTTATCATGGAATCATCATGTTTTTATGGCCAATGTTGTTGGGCTCTCTATGAGCAATCTCGTTTATCGTTGTTGGACTCTTTTATGAGAAACTTCTTGTACTCGTTATTGTTGATCTCTTCATGAGTAACCGTTTGCATCTTTTGTGATGAGCTTGGCTTGGTTCCCTACTTTGGAATCATTGCCCCGTTGTTGTTTCAAGCGAGTATTTATTACTATGTGCTTGTCTAAAGTCCAGCTGGTACTTGTGTTCGAGTCAGGCAATGGATAATGTTATAATGGCACGAGCCAAGTCCAGTATAGCATCGCCCATTGGTCCTTCTTTCCTCTTCCAGATTGGCCTTGGTTGGGATGAGCTAGCTTCCTTCAGAAGTAGTCTAGCTAACTTTTTGGGTTTTGACTTTGTGTCATCTCCCCTATCCTTTGTGACATGTTACATTGTTATGGTTCCGGTACCGGGGTTGTGATCTTCAGCTGTTTATGCTACTACGAAGATTGGTTGATTGATTGACTAGTTGGTTCTGTCCGAGGTTCTCTTCAGCTGTTATGCTGCTATGGTTGATGGATTGATTGGTTGGTTCTGACCGGGTTCTATCTTCAGCCGTTTGTGCTACTACGAAGATTGATTGATTGGTTGATGGGTTGGTTCTGCACAGAGGCTTCCTTGTTATATCCGTTTGGTGAAACCTTGGCTCAGTATCCTTTGTAACGTGTTTATTTCAGTCTTATGTGTTGCATGATGAGTTAGTCGTTATTTCCAACTGGTATGGGACAGTTGGCGATAGGGAGCTTTCTCATTTGTTGTTATGCGATTTACTTGTTCAGTTATATCGTTGATTTGCATGATATTATGCCATGTAGCTGCATTAGTAACTTACTGAGATTTTATCTCACCCCGTTTCTTTTATCCTTGTTTTTCCTTAACCCCCCTTAGGGAATCAAGTGGTAGCGTTATGAGGTCCGTTGTAGCGGGAAATCTTCTGAACAGGTTGACCTTCTTTGGGGTAGTTGATCTTCGGAGTTCTTATGTATCATTGTAGTGGGATTTGTGGTCGTTTAGTGTTATGTAACCACTATTATCTTTTGGGTATTATATTATTATAAGTGTTCTTGCTTCCGCGTTGTATTAGTCTCCGAGTTATAATCTCGTTGAGGTGTTGTGTGATGGTTTTGGTTTTGGTTTTATAGCTGAATTCACGCGCCCGGTTCGGTATTTTGCATTTTGAAGATGTATATTATGTAAATTTTATGTTTATGGATTTTAGTTTTTTTCCGGGGCGTGACAGTTTGTCGCGACCCCGAACCCCGCGGGCCCGAGATCGCGAGCTGGACGTCGACTTAAGACCAAAACTCTAAAATATAGAAGTTAAAAAAATTCCATTTGATTCCAAAAGGTGATGATCCAAAGTTTTACAAATCCAAGTTTAAATCAACAAAGTACATCTAACATAAGCTCCACAGCTTATCCCCAAAAGAATAAAATATACAATTCTTAATGACGTCAATAATGGTAAGACTATCCCCAAAAGGTTATACATTTAAATAATGAAATCCGATCCATAACAACCTGCCCCAAAATCTCAAACCTCTCGACGTCCTCCTCGAACCGCGAATCCTAATCCTTTTCCTCCTGGGGGGGTTAAGGAAAAACAAAGATGGAAATAAACGTGGTGAGATAAAATCTCAGTAAGTTACTAATGCAACTACATGACATGCTATTATGCAATGACCAATAGCAATTAACATAACACAGATAGCAGCGGAATAATAAGTGACATGCTGTCGAACAGTAACATCCAATAGTCAATCATATAAATAAACATATAACAACAAATGAGAGGCTCCCTATCGCCAACCGTCCCATACCGGTTGGAAATAACGACCAGCTCATCATGCAACACTTAAAGCTGAAATAAACACTCATAAGTGGATACATAGCCAAGGTTTCACCCAACTGAAGAACCAAATAAAGGTCGCTGCGCAGCTTCAATAATCCACAAATCGTCATCTTCATAATTGCATGAAAGCTGAAGAGAAATCCCCGGTACCGGAACAATAACCAAATGAAGTGTCACAAGGGACGGGAGACATGCCATAAAGTCATGCTCCAAGTAAAGCTAAAATGCACACAAAGGAGCTAGCTCTTCTCACATCCAAGGCCAATCTGGAGGAGGGTAATAATGGGGCAAAAAACAATGGTCAACATCACAATGGAATTGGCTGTGCCATCATAATGTTTCGCATCGCCCAAACACACACAAAATACCAGCTGGACTTTCAAGTAAAGGCTAAGTAATAAAATACTAGCACAAGAAACAACCATTGATTCCAAAGTAGGAATCATACCAATTAATCACCATAAAAGATGCAAACAATTACTCAAGAAGAGTTCAACAACAATAGCACAAGGAGTTTCTCATAAAAGAGTCCAACAACATTGACCATTAAAACATAATGATTCCCAGATAAGGCACGTACCAAATACATCATAAATATGATACCCACAAGTTAATCATAAAGAGCACAACCCAAACGGTGTCACGACCCGAAATCTAGGCTCTATTTTATTGGTAATAAATAATTATTATTTATTTATTTGCTTATTTATTTATTTAAATTATTATTTATTTAAATATTTATGTGTGCATTTCATGTTTCATAATAATTATGCCTAGTATTTTATTCGAGTTATTGGGCTAGTGTGGAAGTGTTGAGTCTTAATTGTTAGTAGGGAGTGTAAGTTTTGTGTGTAGTGATGAGGAGGGGGCCTAAGTGTAAGTTTTTCATAATAATTCCCCCTACTCCCTCTCTTCCCCCTCACCTTCCCCTCACCCAATTCCCATTCCCAGAAATCTCTCTCTCTCTCTCCATTGGTTTGGGTAAGTTCTCTCTCCCTTCTCTCTTCATTTCCTTCCTCTTCCTCTCATTATTTCTCATTTCTTAAAACATGAATCTTGTTTAGATCGTCGATAGGATCGTAGGAAGCCAAGAAATTTCGAGTTCCGATAACTTTGAGAAAATCCGGGTAAGTTACTTTTCCCCCATTTTGATGTTAAGATGTTCATATCATGTTCCTATAATGCTTTTGTTGTTATATTGGAAGTTTGGATGAGTTTGCAATTTATTTGGAATTTATTTGGGTTTTTGGTCAAAAATGGTGATTTATGAATGTTGGGGTTTGATTCTTGATTTTGGTTGTTAAATGTTGTTGTATGAGTCTTTTTAGACTTATGAGTTGTTTTGGTATATTAGTATGCTAGTTGGAGGGTTGGATTTTGGTTGGAATGTGTTTTGGTATGAAAATGGAAGAACCCATGTTGTTCTTCCCGATTTTCAGTAGTTCAGAACATTGGGCGACCGCACAAAAATTCCTGGGCGACCGCACAACTATCTGAAAGCTTTTGGTCGTGTTTGAGGGTCTTATTGGGCGACCGCACAGTCCCTGGTGGGCGGCCGCACAGTCCCCTGAAAGTTTTCATTTTGTTTGTTTGTGTGATTGAAGAATGCGTTTTGGTCTAAGTCTTGGGTGTCCTTCTAGTTGACCTTAGTGATCATTGTAGTACACTCTAGTGATAGAATTGGGTCCTTTGTGATCAAGTTTGTGTTTGAAATTAATTAAGTGTTTATTGGGATTTGGAACATCTTATTGAGGAATTGTTGGTTTGACTTATCTTTGTGATGATCTTTTGGTATATGTTTGGGCATCTTATGATGTGTTCGTGATTGTTCCAATCGAATTGATTTTCAAGAGAGTCTTGGTCTAGGTTTTAGGCGATGTCCTATAGTACCTAGAGGGTTGTTACTGAACACCAAAGTGTAGGGTTTAGTACAGTCGTGATCATGTTCTAATAAGCGTAACCTTTTGGATTCGTTTGGGGTGTTTAGAATGGTTTCGTTATGAACGGAGATAAAGCGTGAAATGGCAATTGGGTACCTATGGTTTGATTAACCTTAAGATGTATTCATTTGGATTTCTTATTTGGAATTCCAGGTGTGATGAGACGGTTGAGTTCATAGTCCTAGTTTATCTTTTGAGTAAATGTTTATGATCATTTTGGTAATAGTCATTGTGCCATTGGTGAGCGACCGTTTGGGTTGTGCTCTTTATGATTTACTTGTGGGTATCATATTTAGGATGTATTTGGTACGTGCCTTGTCTTGGAATCATCTTGTTTTAATGATCAATGTTCTTGTGCTCTTTATGAGAAATTTCGTTTATCATTGTTGTGCTCTTTATGAGAAATTTCGTTTATCATTGTTGTGCTCTTTTATGAGATACTTCTTGTGTTCGTTGTTGTTGAACTCTTCATGAGTAATTGTTTGCATCTTTATGGTGATGAATTGGTGTGGTTCCCTACTTTGGAACCTTAAGTTGTTTATTCATGCTAAAATATTATTACTTAGCATTTACTTAGAAGCCCAGCTGGCATATTTGTTGCATCGGGCGATGGGAAAGATTATAATGGCAAAGCCAAGTCCATTATAATGTTGACCATTGTTTTGCCCCCTTCTATACCCCTTCTCCAGATTGGCCTTGGAAAGGATAAGTCAGCGTTCCTTTGTGAATGTATCTAGCTAACGGGCATGACTTTGTGTCATGGTCCTTGTCCTTTGTGACACTCTTATGGTTATTGGTTCCGGTACCGGGGATTTCTCTTCAGCTTTCATGCTATTATGAAGATGATGATTGGTGGATTATTGAAGCTGCGCAGCGACCTTTATTTGGTTCTTTCAGTTAGGTGAAACCTTGGCTATGTATCCACCTATGAGTGTTTATTTCAGCTTTATGTGTTGGATGATGAGATGGTCGTTATTTCCAACCGGTATGGGATGGTTGGCGATAGGGAGCCTCTCATTTGTTGTTATATGTTTATTTATATGATTGATTATTGGATATTACTGTTTGACAGCATGTCACTTATTATTCCGCTGCTATCTGTCTTATGTTAATTGCTATTGGTCATTGCATATTAGCATGTCATGTAGTTGCATTAGTAACTTACTGAGATTTATTCTCACCCCGTTTCTTGTTTCAAATTGTTTTCCTTAACCCCCCCCCCCAGGAGGAAAAGGATTAGGATTCGCGGATCGAGGAGGACGTCAAGAGGATTGAGATTTTGGGAGGTTGTTTGATCGGTTTGCATTATTTAAATGTATAACCTTTTGGGGATAGTTTTACCAACAATGACGTCATTAAGATTTGTACTCTTTTGTATTTTTGGGGTGAGCTTGCGAAGCTTATTCTAGTAGTTTGTTGTTGTTGTTAAGCTTGGATTTCTAAAACTTTGTTTTAAACATTTTGGGTATAAAAAAAAATGGAATTTTTATCTTCCTTATTTTGGTGTATTGTTGTAAGTCGACGTCCAGCTCGCGAGTTCCGGGCCCGCGGGGTCGCGACAGTTGGTATCAGAGCTATGGTTTAGCTCTATGTATAAGTATAGGTGGACTAGAATGACCTAGGAGGGTAGATGGGTTCGGAGTGAGTAACGATGAGTATTTTATGCAGGTATTTGTTTGTGATGGCTAGAAGAAGAACGGGTGAAAGTTCTAGTGGGGCTCAGAATCAGAATGGTATACGGGAAGAAAACCGTGTAGTGTTTCAAGGCAGGTTTGAAGCGTCCGTGAAAGCAATTCAAGACCAAGGGCCGAGAGAGGAACATGTAGCACCTCCGCGATATGGGTTGGAGCAGTTCTTGAAGTTGAAACCAAGTGAGTACGACGGTGAGCCTGATGTGAAGAAGGCCGAGCTATGGATAGAATCGATGGAGAAAATCTACGAGGTCTTTGGTTGCACTGATGAGGATAGGTTCTGTTTGCAGCTTATAAGCTCGTGGGGGCTGCGGAACATTGGTGGAAGGCACTGAAGACCAGTTGGGATGCGACTCTTGTACCATATCATTGGGAGTGGTTCGTGAGGAAATTCAAGGATCATTTTATCTCTCTAGTAAATCAAAACCGGAAAGAGATCGAGTTCCTCAGCTTGGAGCAAGGCATGATGTCAGTAGCACAGTACTCGACTAAGTTCACAGAATTAGTCAGGTGTTGTGAATACCTTGTGCGGACCGAGGAGCAGAAAGCGATGAGATTAATCAGGGGTTTGAAGACATCCATCCGGACTCAGTTTATAGCACAGCGGATTCAGACTTATCAGGATGCGGTGGATCGAGCCTACTTGATTGAACAGGATATTGGGGAACACAAAAGGAAGACTGAAATGGTTAACCCGGGTAAGCAAGGAGGGCAGAGTAAGTCACAACAGCAACATTCGGATAACAGAGGTAATTCTGGAGTGCAAACTCGATTCAGAGGGCAACTTCAAGGGCAACCAGCAGTAGGAAATCAAGGTTCTAATAAGGGGACACTAAATGGGAAAGTCTGTAGTTACTGTCAGAGGAAAGGACACTCAGAAGATAAGTGTTGGAAGAAGCAAGGAAAATGTATCAATTGTGGTCAACTAGGTCACTTCATAAAAGACTGTCCGAGGTTTAAGGTTCAATCATCAGGAACGGGAACCAGTACTTCACCGGGTCAGAAGAGAGATGCTTCGGGAAGCCCAAGGTTTCGAGTAGAGTATTTGCAATCAATCAGCACTCACCAGGTAACGGATAATTTCAGGAGGTATTATTTTACGTCGTGAGAGCGAGCGTGTGCATTTTAGGATCATCGCATTTATGTGTTTCTGTGCATTTAGTTGCATTTACTTCTTCTGAGTCTTTGACTTATGTGTTGTAGGTGTCTACTCCTATGGAGGAGTTTAGGGTATCTGATGAAGTCTTATGTGCATATGATGTGCTTAAGTATGGTTATGTCTCACCTGCTAAATTAGCCATGTTGCTATTACAAGATTTTGATGTTACTATTGCTTTAATCTATTGTTGTAGGGGATTGTTATATTCTCCATTCCTAATTTCTTAAAACTGTTTGAGACCATTCCTTTGGGTAGAGTTATACTTATCTTTTCTTAATTGAAATCCGAGTATTTAGTTTCGGTCAGTTTGTTGGGTGTATTTATCATTCGTAAGATTTTCATTTTCTTCCGAATAGTACTTAGTGTTCGAGGAGAAGCTTGGGGTTAAATTGCATTGTTGTGGTACAAGGTTGTAGTACTGATAATTAGATCAATATCTATATTGTAACGGTTGAGTTGTAAAAGTTGAGGATTCAAATTGAGGATTTCTGGATAGGAGATTTTTGTTTACTTTTAGTACATCCCCGTGAATGCATCGGAATGGATTAGTATGGAAAGGTGTACGATTTGTTATGGATGGTGAGTTTGTTGTAGGAGTTATGATCATTAATGGTGGTAAGCATGTTAAGTTAGAAAGGACTAAGTACATTTTGGGAGAAGTAATAATTTCTCGATTTATGTTAAAGGCATTTTGAAATTTTGGTTAAATAGTGTTCTATGGTTCTAAATCTTGTCTTGGTGGCATTTCTTGTTTGGATTACAACTATGTGAAGAAAGTTGAGTATAAATACTTGGGCATATTAAAGAATATCATGAATTGGTCTTGGGTTAGTTGGGACGTTACTAGCTAATTGGGTTATTACGATGGTAGTACTATTGAGCCTAAGTATCCTTAGGTTAATAAATGTATGCGTGAAAGATTAACGTGGCTTAGCTATTGAGGATTTGAGATTTGGTGACTTTCTTGGATATATGAGCACAGATTAATAACTAAAAAGGGAGTTAGAGGAAATACCGTGAAGATAAAATTTAGATCATTTTCGGACCACTGGATATTCGTAATTATTTTAAGCTTTCAAGGATTGGAGTGTTATGACGATGACATTATGGCGTAAATTTAAGTGAACATTTTGTATTAAAATTTTGGGTTTACATTACACCTTTAGTTTAAAGTGCTACCTAGAGATATAGCCTTTGATGAATATTGTGGGAATAGAAATTTCTTTAGCCTTTTTATATTTTAAAAGCTAATTTATCTCGAGATGGTAATGTTTTGAATTTCAGGGGAATAATACTAAGTATGCGATTTACAAATAGTTAAGGTTATGAATAAGGCGAGCTTGAGGTACCTCGAGAATTATGTGTGGAATTAATTTGGATTCTTCGATTTTAGTACGGATTTTGATTAGTAATGAAGTTAATGATGTAATGATTCGGTTCGAGAGGTGGTGTTATCGTAAGCATTATTTAAGGTTACCTTGTAGTGGGGTAGATTGGACAATTGAGGAATTTGAGAAATGGCGGAACTATCGTATCCGTAGTTATTTGGTCTTTCCGGTAAGTCTCATTAAAATTCGGGTCGAATTTTCTTTAAGGGGGAGTGAATGTCACGACCCGAAATCTAGGCTCTATTTTATTGGTAATAAATAATTATTATTTATTTATTAGCATATTTATTTATTTAAATTATTATTTATTTAAATATTTATGTGTGCATTTCATGTTTCATAATAATTATGCCTAGTATTTTATTCGAGTTATTGGGCTAGTGTGGAAGTGTTGAGTCTTAATTATTAGTAGGGAGTGTAAGTTTTGTGTGTGGTGATGAGGAGGGGGCCTAAGTGTAAGTTTTTCATAATAATTCCCCCTACTCCCTCTCTTCCCCCTCACCTTCCCCTCACCCAATTCCCATTCCCAGAAATCTCTCTCTCTCTCTCCATTGGTTTGGGTAAGTTCTCTCTCCCTTCTCTCTTCATTTCCTTCCTCTTCCTCTCATTATTTATCATTTCTTAAAACATGAATCTTGTTTAGATCGTCGATAGGATCGTAGGAAGCCAAGAAATTTCGAGTTCCGGTAACTTTGAGAAAATCCGGGTAAGTTACTTTTCCCCCATTTTGATGTTAAGATGTTCATATCATGTTCTTATAATGCTTTTGTTGTTATATTGGAAGTTTGGATGAGTTTGCAATTTATTTGGAATTTATTTGGGTTTTTGGTCAAAAATGGTGATTTATGAATGTTGGGGTTTGATTCTTGATTTTGGTTGTTAAATGTTGTTGTATGAGTCTTTTTAGACTTATGAGTTGTTTTGGTACATTAGTATGCTAGTTGGAGGGTTGGATTTTGGTTGGAATGTGTTTTGGTATGAAAATGGAAGAACCCATGTTGTTCTTCCCGAATTCCAGTAGTTCAGAACATTGGGCGGCCGCACAAAAATTCCTGGGCGACCGCACAACTATCTGAAAGCTTTTGGTCGTGTTTGAGGGTCTTATTGGGCGACCGCACAGTCCCTGGTGGGCGGCCGCACAGTCCCCTGAAAGTTTCCATTTTGTTTGTTTGTGTGATTGAAGAATGCGTTTTGGTCTAAGTCTTGTGTGTCCTTCTAGTTGACCTTAGTGATCATTGTAGTACACTCTAGTGATAGAATTGGGTCCTTTGTGATCAAGTTTGTGTTTGAAATTAATTAAGTGCTAATTGGGATTTGGAACATCTTATTGAGGAATTGTTGGTTTGACTTATCTTTGTGATGATCTTTTGGTATATGTTTGGGCATCTTATGATGTGTTCGTGATTGTTCCAATCGAATTGATTTTCAAGAGAGTCTTGGTCTAGGTTTTAGGCGATGTCCTATAGTACCTAGAGGGTGGTTACTGAACACCAAAGTGTAGGGTTTAGTACAGTCGTGATCATGTTCTAATAAGCGTAACCTTTTGGATTCGTTTGGGGTGTTTAGAATGGGTTCGTTATGAACGGAGATAAAGCGTGAAATGGCAATTGGGTAACTACGGTTTGATTAACCTTAAGATGTATTCATTCGGATTTCTTATTTGGAATTCCAGGTGTGATGAGACGGTTGAGTTCATAGTCCTAGTTTATCTTTTGAGTAAATGTTTATGATCATTTTGGTAATAGTCATTGTGCCATTGGTGAGCGACCGTTTGGGTTGTGCTCTTTATGATTTACTTGTTGGTATCATATTTAGGATGTATTTGGTACGTGCCTTGTCTTGGAATCATCTTGTTTTATGATCAATGTTGTTGTGCTCTTTATGAGAAATTCCGTTTATCATTGTTGTGCTCTTTTATGAGATACTTCTTGTGTTCGTTGTTGTTGAACTCTTCATGAGTAATCGTTTGCATCTTTATGGTGATTAATTGGTGTGGTTCCCTACTTTGGAACCTTAAGTTGTTTATTCATGCTAAAATATTATTACTTAGCATTTAATTAGAAGCCCAGCTGGCATATTTGTTGCATCGGGCGATGGGAAAGATTATAATGGCAAAGCCAAGTCCATTATAATGTTGACCATTGTTTTGCCCCTTCTATACCCCTTCTCCAGATTGGCCTTGGAAAGGATAAGTTAGCGTTCCTTTGTGAATGTATCTAGCTAACGGGCATGACTTTGTGTCATGGTCCTTGTCCTTTGTGACACTCTTATGGTTATTGGTTCCGGTACCGGGGATTTCTCTTCAGCTTTCATGCTATTATGAAGATGATGATTGGTGGATTATTGAAGCTGCGCAGCGACCTTTATTTGGTTCTTTCAGTTGGGTGAAACCTTGGCTATGTATCCACCTATGAGTGTTTATTTTAGCTTTATGTGTTGCATGATGAGATGGTCGTTATTTCCAACCGGTATGGGACGGTTGGCGATAGGGAGCCTCTCATTTGTTGTTATATGTTTATTTATATGATTGATTATTGGATATTACTGTTTGACAGCATGTCACTTATTATTCCGCTGCTATCTGTCTTATGTTAATTGCTATTGGTCATTGCATATAAGCATGTCATGTAGTTGCATTAGTAACTTACTGAGATTTATTCTCACCCCGTTTCTTGTTTCAAATTGTTTTCCTTAACCCCCCCCCTCCAGGAGGAAAAGGATTAGGATTCGCGGATCGAGGAGGACGTCGAGAGGATTGAGACTTTGGGCAGGTTGTTTGATCGGTTTGCATTATTTAAATGTATAACCTTTTGGGGATAGTTTTACCAACAATGACGTCATTAAGATTTGTACACTTTTGTATTTTTGGGGTGAGCTTGCGAAGCTTATTCTAGTAGTTTGTTGTTGTTGTTAAGCTTGGATTTCTAAAACTTTGTTTTAAACATTTTGGGTATAAAAAAAATGGAATTTTTATCTTCCTTATTTTGGTGTATTGTTGTAAGTCAACGTCCAGCTCGCGAGTTCCGGGCCCACGGGGTCGGGGTCGCGACAAACGGACACTCGCAAATGGCACAATGACTATTACCAAAATGACCCTAAACATTTACTCATAAAGATATACTAGGACTATGAACTCAACCATCTCATCATACCTGGAATTCCAAAGTAGGAAATCAGAATGAATACACCTTAAGGTTAATCAAACCGTAAGTACCCAAACGAATCCAAAAGGTTACCCTTATTAGAACATGATCACGACTGGACTAAACCCTACACTTTAGTGTTCCAAAACAACCATCTAGGTACTATAGGATATCACCTAAAAACTAGACCCAGTCTTATTCTAAAATCAATCCGATCAGTAAAATAACTTTCAATTAAAGGGTCTCAAAGTATGAAGTCCTCACTTATATCCCAAAATGATCATAACAACTCAATAAAGTCACTCAATTGGATTTACAAAACTTGTTCACAATGGATCGATACAACTCCTCTTAACCTCAAACACCCAATAAAATCCCGAAGTATAAAACTTATAACTTAACTGAAAAACCTATACCATCTTGTAGTACTCGAAGAGAGCTTCGAAACGATAGTTTACACGCCTAAAACGGAGTCCGGATGAGAAAGTTATGACCTCCGGAAGATCGAACGAAAACGGACAAACTGGAAAAAGAGGGGTGCGCGCGCCTCCATAAAAAGGGATGCGCGCGCCTCCATAGATCAGAAGGCTGCATTTTCGAAGCACAAAAGGGTGCGCACGCCTCCCAAAACATGGTGCGCGCGCCTCCTTGCCCGGAGGGACGAAATCCGGCCAAAAACTGGGTTTCTACCATTTTTCTTACCCATTTCACATAACAATCAAAATCAAACATAATCAACCTTCCTCCAAGCATAAAGATGAACCCAAAACAACTTATAACTAGAACGGGGACTCAAATAATACCATTCATCAACCAAGATCAAGATTCAAACCCAACATTCCTAAAAATCACCATTTTTGACCAAAACTCAAAATAAATTCCAAATAAACTCCAAACTCAACCAAACTTCAAATATAACACATCAAGCATAATATAAACATGATATGAACATTTTAGCATAAAAATGGGGAAAAAGCAACTTACCCGGATTTTCTCAAAGGTGACGGAACTCGAAATTTCTTGGCTTCCTACGATCCTATCGACGATCTAAACATGATTCATGTTTTAAGAAATGAGAAATAAAGAGAGGAAGATGATGGAAATGTAGAGAGAAGTGATAGAGAAACTTACCCAATTCTATTGAAGGAGAGAGAGAGAGATGTGCTGGAAAGAGAAATGAGGAGTGAGGGTGAAAGAGTAGGGAGGTGAGGGAGAAGAGAGGGAGTAGGGGGAATTATTTCAAAACTTACACTCCCTACTAACAAATAAGACCCAACAATACTACACTAACCCAAATGATCCAAATAACATGCTAGACATAAATTATTATAACACATAAAATGCACACATAATCCATTAATTAAATAATAATTTAAATAAATAAATGAGCAAATAAATAAATGATAATTATTTATTACTAATAAAATAGAGCCTAGTTTTCGGGTCGTGACATTCACTCCCCCTTAAAAAAATTCGACCCAAATTTTAACGAGACTTACCCGAATGATCAAGTAGCCATTAATGCGATAGTTCCGTCATTTCCCAAATTCCTCAATCATCCATTCTAAACCACCACGTAGTATCCTTAAATAATGTTCACGATACCACAACCTCTCGCACATAACTTCCTTCAATCATAACCTTCACTACTAATTAGAATCCACAATCAAAATTGGAGAATCTCAATTGCTCCCAAACATAACTCTCGAGATATCCCAAGCTCACCTTAATTCATAACCTTAATTACACTGCAAAGGTGTTTCCTTTTGTAAATCGCATACTTAGTAGTATTCCCCAGAAATTCAAAACATCACCATCCCGAGCCTAATTAGCTTTTAAATATAAAAGGCTAAAGAAATTTATATTTCCACAATATTCATCGAAATGGCTATATCTCTATGGATTACCATTATAGTGTCTTCACTTGAGTTAACACCTTAAATTAATAGTACCATACAAACCCCAAAATTTCTCGTACAAAGTGTCCACTTAATCTATGTTATACTCTCATCCCTTCATTAATCCGATCTTGAAGCCCAAACAATTCAATATACTCAATAGTCCGCAAAACGATCCTAATTTCATCTTCAAAAGATTTTCTCCAACTCCCATTTAAATTATAATCCGTGCTCATATACCCAATGAATTTTAACAATTCTAAATCTTCGATAACTAACCCGAGTTAGTCTTTCATGCATACATTTATTAACCTAATGATACTTAGGTTCAATAGTACTACCGTCATAATAAACCAATTACCTAGCAACGTTCCAACTGACCCAATACCAATTCATGATATTCTTAATTATGCCCAAGTATTGATAATCAACTTCCTTCACATACCCTTGATCCAATTCGGGAAACGCCACCAAGAAGGGATTTAGAACCATAGAACCACTATCTAACCAAAATTTCAAAATGCCTTTAACATAGATTGACAAATTATTACTCTCCCAAAATGTACTTAGTCCTTTCTAACTTAACACGCTTACCACCATTAATGATCGGAACTCTTACAACAAACTCATCATCCATAACAAATCGTACACCTCACCATACTAATCCATTCCGATGCATTCACGGAGATGTACTAAAAGTGACCAAAATTTTCCTCAAGAGATCCTCATTGAATCCTCAACTCCTATAACCCAACCGATACAATATGGATATTGATCTAAATATTAGCATTACAACCTTGTACCACAACAATGCAATTTAACCCCAAGCTTCTCCTCAACACTAGGTACTATTCGGAAGAAAACGAAAATCTTACGAATGATAAATACACCCAACAAATCGACCGAAACTAAATACTCGGATTTCAATTAAGAAAAGATAGGTATAACTCTACCCAAAGGAACGGTCCCCCTACAACAAGCGACTAAAGCATAACATTTCCTTTCTCAAAATACATCAAACCCTTGAAATAGCAATATGAAAAATTTAGCAGGTAAGACATAACCATACTTAAGCACATCATAAGCACATAAGACTTCATCAGATACCCTAAACTCCTCCATAGGAGTAGACACCTACAACATATAAGTCAAAGACTCAGAAGAAATAAATGCAACTAAATGCACAGAAACATATAAATGCGATGATCCTACAATGCACGCGCTCGCTCTCACGACGCTTAAAATAATACCTCCTGAAATTGTTCAATTACCTGATGAGTGCTGATTGATCACAAATACCCTACCCTGAACCTTTAGGTCTTCCCGAAGCATCTCTCTTCTGACCCTGTGGTATTCCAGTTCCTGTCCCCGATGACTGAACTCTAAACCTCGGACAATCTTTAACGAAGTGTCCCAACTGTCCACACTTCACCCATTTTCCTTGCTTCTTCCAACACTTGTCTTCTGAGTGTCCTTTCCTCTGACAGTAACTGCAGACTTTCCCATTTCGTGTCCCCTTATTAGAACCTTGATTTCCTACTGCTGGTTGCCCTTGAAGTTGCTTTCTGAATCGAGTTTGCACTCCAGAATTACCTCTGTTATCCGAATGTTGCTGTTGTGACTTACTCTGCCCTCCTTGCTTACCCGGGTTAACCATCTCAGTCTTCCTTTTGTGTTCCCCAATATCCTGCTCAATCAAGTAGGCTCGATCCACTGCATCCTGAAAAGGTCGAGTTCGCTGTGCTATAAGCTGAGTCCGGATGGATGTCTTCAAACCCCCGATCAATCTCATCGCTTTCTGCTCCTCGGTCCGCACAAGGTATGTCGCGACCCCGAACCCCGCGGGCCCGAGACTGCGATCTGGACGTCGACTTAAACAATAAACTCTAAAATACCGAAGTTAAAAATTCCATTTGATACCAAAAGGTGATGATCCAAAGTTTTACAAAACCAAGTTTGATAAAAACCAATTACAACTATCATAAACTTCCACAAGTTTATGCCCGACAAAATACAAATATACAATTCTTAATGACGTCATTGTTTGGTACAACTATCCCAAAAAGGTTACACATTTACATAATGTAAACCAACCTATAACAACCTTCCCCAAAAGAATGGATCCACACTCGACGTCCTCTTTCTCGTGATCAGCGAGACTAATCCTTAGCACCTGGGGGGGGGGGTTAAGGAAAAACAAAGATAAAAGGAAAGGGGGTGAGATAAATCTCAATAAGTTACTAATGCAACTACATGACATGCCATGATGCAAGAAGCCATAAGCAATAATAAATATCACATAGCACATAGCATTTATCACATAACAGATAGCAGCGGAAATAAACACATAACAAAGGATATAGCCAAGGTTTTCCAAACCGGAACATCCAAATAAAGGATCGCTGCGCAGCTTCAATAATCAACAAATCATCATCTTCATAATAGCATGAAAGCCGAAGAGAAAACCCCGGTACCGGAACCAATAACCATAAAAGTGTCACAAAGGACAAGAGCCATGACACAAAGTCATGCCCGGTAGCTAGATACATTCACAAAGGAAGCTAACTTATCCTTTCTAAGGCCAATCTGGAAAAGGGGTATAGAAGGGGGCAAAACAATGGTCAACATTATAATGGACTTGGCTTTGCCATTATAATCTTTCCCATCGCCCTATGCAACAAATATGCCAGCTGGGCTTCCAAATAAATGCTAAGTAATAATAATTTAGCATGAATAAACAACTTAAGGTTCCAAAGTAGGGAACCAATCCAATTAAATCACCACAAAGGTAAACCAATACAAACCGCACATCAAAGATGAACCACATTCCTAAAATGATACTTAATCAAATTCCATATCATTTTTATTCACAAAAGAATCAAATCCAATCAATAAAGTGTTCCACGGTGTTATCTTAAGTTAATTAGAAGAGATAAACCTAAACTAGTTAAGCCTTAAGTCTTAAACCAAGCAAAAGGGCAAAAACCCAAACAGGCGGGCGGGCGCCTGGGCATAGGCAGGCGGGCGCTTGTTTGGCCAGAAGGTTTGGGTCGCTGGAAAAGGGGGTGCAGGCGGGCGCTCGGGTCAAGGCGGGCGGGCGCCTGGTCTGGGTTCAAGGTCGGGAAACAGAGCTGGACATTACCAAATTTCGACCCAAAACACCAAATACTCAAAATCAAACACCATCAATCTTCCACCAAGCATAAATATGAACCACAACAACTTATAACTAGGATGAGAATCCAAATACAACATTTATCAACCCAAAACCAAGAATCAAATCCAACATTCATCAATTCACCATTTTCAACCAAAAACTCAATAAATTCCAAACAAATTCAAAACCCAACCAAACTTCAAATATAACACATCAAGCATTATCTAAACATGATATGAACATTTTAGCATCAAAATGGGGGAAAAGTAACTTACTTGATAAATCTCAAAGTTGACGGAATTCAATTCATTTTGGTTCTACGCGATCCTATCGACGATCTAAACACATTTCACGTTTTAAGAAATAAGAGATTATGAGAGGAAGAAGAAGAAAATGAAGAGAGAAGGAAGAGAAACTTACCTACACCAATGGGGGAGAGAGAGAGAGTTGTGCTGGGAAAGAGAGGGGAGAGTGAGGGAGAAGGTGAGGGAGGAGAGGGGAGTAGGGAAATTATTTTAAAAAGTTACAACTAGACCCCCTCCCCATCTACTAACACAATTACTCCCCACTAACAAATAAGACTCAACAATTCTACACTAGCACAAATGACCCAAATAAAATGCTAAGCATAAATATTATGACACATAAAATGCACACATAGTTATTTAAATAAACAATGATTTAAATAAATAAATAAGCAAATAATTAAATAATAATTACTTATTACTAATAAAATAGAGCCTATATTTCGGGTCGTGACAAGGTATTCACAACACCTGGCTAATTCTGTGAACTTAGCTGAGTACTGTGCTACTGACATCATGTCTTGCTCCAAGCTGAGGAACTCGATCTCTTTCCGGTTTTGATTCACTAGAGAGATAAAATGATCCTTGAATTTCCTCACGAACCACTCCCAAGGATATGGTACAAGAGTCGCATCCCAACTGGTCTTCAGTGCCTTCCACCAATGTTCCGCAGCCCCCACGAGCTTATAAACTGCAAACAGAACCCTATCCTCATCAGTGCAACCAAAGACCTCATAGATTTTCTCCATCGATTCCATCCATAGCTCGGCCTTCTTCATCAGGCTCACCGTCGTACTCACTTGGTTTCAACTTTAAGAACTGCTCCAACCCATATCGCGGAGGTGCTACATGTTCCTCTCTCGGCCCTTGGTCATGAATTGCTTTCACGGCCGCTTCAAACCTGTCCTGAAACATTGCACGGTTTTCTTCCCGTAGACCATTCTGATTCTGAGTCCCACTAGAACTTTCACCCGATCTTCTTCTAGCCATCACAAACAAATACCTGCATAAAATACTCATCATTACTCACTTCGAACCCATCCACCCTCCTAGGTCATTCTAGTCCACTTATACTTATACATAGAGCTAAACCATAGCTCTGATACCAACTGTCGCGACCCCGAACCCCGCGGGCCCGAGATCGCGAGCTGGATGTCGACTTAAGACCAAAACTCTAAAATATAGAAGTTAAAAATTCCATTTGATTCCAAAAGGTGATGATCCAAAGTTTTACAAATCCAAGTTTAAATCAACAAAGTACATCTAACATAAGCTCCACAGCTTATGCCCAAAAGAATAAAATATACAATTCTTAATGACGTCAATAATGGTAAGACTATCCCCAAAAGGTTATACATTTAAATAATGAAAACCGATCCATAACAACCTACCCCAAAATCTCAAACCTCTCGACGTCCTCCTCGAACCGCGAATCCTAATCCTTTTCCTCCTGGGGGGGGTTAAGGAAAAACAAAGATGGAAATAAACGGGGTGAGATAAAATCTCAGTAAGTTACTAATGCAACTACATGACATGCTATTATGCAATGACCAATAGCAATTAACATAAGACAGATAGCAGCGGAATAATAAGTGACATGCTGTCGAACAGTAACATCCAATAGTCAATCATATAAATAAACATATAACAACAAATGAGAGGCTCCCTATCGCCAACCATCCCATACCGGTTGGAAATAACGACCAGCTCATCATGCAACACTTAAAGCTGAAATAAACACTCATAAGTGGATACATAGCCAAGGTTTCACCCAACTGAAGAACCAAATAAAGGTCGCTGCGCAGCTTCAATAATCCACAAATCGTCATCTTCATAATAGCATGAAAGCTGAAGAGAAATCCCCGGTACCGGAACAATAACCAAATGAAGTGTCACAAGGGACGGGAGACATGCCACAAAGTCATGCTCCAAGTAAAGCTAAAATGCACACAAAGGAGCTAGCTCTTCTCACATCCAAGGCCAATCTGGAGGAGGGTAATAATGGGGCAAAACAATGGTCAACATCACAATGGACTTGGCTGTGCCATCATAATGTTTCGCATCGCCCAAACACACACAAAATACCAGCTGGACTTTCAAGTAAAGGCTAAGTAATAAAATACTAGCACAATAAACAACCATTGATTCCAAAGTAGGGAATCATACCAATTAATCACCATAAAAGATGCAAACGATTACTCAAGAAGAGTTCAACAACAATAGCACAAGGAGTTTCTCATAAAAGAGTCCAACAACATTGACCATTAAAACATAATGATTCCCAGATAAGGCACGTACCAAATACATCATAAATATGATACCCACAAGTTAATCATACAGAGCACAACCAAAATGGTCACTCGCAAATGGCACAATGATTATTACCAAAATGACCCTAAACATTTACTCATAAAGATATACTAGGACTATGAACTCAACCATCTCATCATACCTGGAATTCCAAAGTAGGAAATCAGAATGAATACACCTTAAGGTTAATCAAACCGTAAGTACCCAAACGAATCCAAAAGGTTACCCTTATTAGAACATGATCACGACTGGACTAAACCCTACACTTTAGTGTTCCAAAACAACCCTCTAGGTACTATAGGGTATCACCTAAAACCTAGACCCAGTCTTATTCTAAAATCAATCCGATCAGTAAAATAACTTTCAATTAAAGGGTCTCAAAGTATGAAGTCCTCACTTATATCCCAAAATGATCATAACAACTCAATAAAGTCACTCAATTGGATTTACAAAACATGTTCACAATGGATTGATACAACTCCTCTTAACCTCAAACACCCAATAAAATCCCGAAGTATAAAACTTATAACTTAACTGAACAACCTATACCATCTTTAGTACTCGAAGAGAGCTTCGAAACGATAGTTTACACGCCTAAAACGGAGTCCGGATGAGAAAGTTATGGCCTCCGGAAGATCGAACGAAAACGGACAAACTGGAAAAAGAGGGGTGCGCGCGCCTCCATAAAAAGGGATGCGCGCGCCTCCCTAGATCAGAAGGCTGCGTTTTCGAAGCACAAAAGGGTGCGCATGCCTCCCAAAACATGGTGCGCGCGCCTCCTTCCCGGAGGGATGAAATCCGGCCAAAAACTAGGTTTCTACCATTTTTCTTACCCATTTCACATAACAATCAAAATCAAACATAATCAACCTTCCTCCAAGCATAAAGATGAACCCAAAACAACTTATAACTAGAACGGGGACTCAAATAATACCATTCATCAACCAAGATCAAGATTCAAACCCAACATTCCTAAAAATCACCATTTTTGACCAAAACTCAAAATAAATTCCAAATAAACTCCAAACTCAACCAAACTTCAAATATAACACATCAAGCATAATATAAACATGATATGAACATTTTAGCATAAAAATGGGGAAAAAGCAACTTACCCGAATTTTCTCAAAGGTGACGGAACTCGAAATTTCTTGGCTTCCTACGATCCTATCGACGATCTAAACATGATTCATGTTTTAAGAAATGAGAAATAAAGAGAGAAAGATGATGGAAATGTAGAGAGAAGTGAGAGAGAAACTTACCCAATTCTATGGAAGGAGAGAGAGAGAGATGTGCTGGAGAGAGAAATGAGGAGTGAGGGTGAAAGAGTAGGGAGGTGAGGGAGAAGAGAGGGAGTAGGGGGAATTATTTCAAAACTTACACTCCCTACTAACAAATAGACCCAACAATACTACACTCACCCAAATGATCCAAATAACATGCTAGACATAAATTATTATAACACATAAAATGCACACATAATCCATTAATTAAATAATAATTTAAATAAATAAATGAGCAAATAAATAAATGATAATTATTTATTACTAATAAAATAGAGCCTAGTTTTCGGGTCGTGACACAGTTGGTATCAGAGCAATGGTTTTAGATCTTGAAGGAGAATAAGAACTCTGATATTGAATAGGTTTCAATACTTGGGTGTTACGATTTTGAGTGGTTTAGAAACTAAGTTTTCTTGAAAGTATGAGGTTAAGGTAGAAGTGGTTGAGTTCTGAGTCGTGATATGAACGTCGAGTGTTTATCCTCTTGTAGTATATCGAATATAGGATTAGTGTTAATAGTATTGATGCCATTGGGGTTAGTTGGTTTGGGGAATCGAGAGCGTGAGTTTTTGAAGGCTTGGACGTACCTATTTTGTAAAGTGGAAATGTCTTGTGCTATATTCGTATGTTTGTTCTCATTAAGTGATTTATGTTGAGGTGTATTCTCGAGTATGAAATTTCGTGATTGCTACTGGTATATGTAAGGCGATTTAGTTATGTCACCTATTCAGGGTATCGACGAGTTGAATGGTATGGTTTAACTTTCTATGTGTCTCGAATTTCCTGGGTGCCATATGTCGCTTGACCGATAGGGAACTTGGGTTATTTGATGAGTTAAGATGGGCTATAATATTGATAGGTGAATCAGTGAACATATAGTATTGGTTGGGTTAAAAGAGTTAAAGATTCAATTTGAAAATTCCTTGATAGGAGATTTTTCTATACTTTTAGTACATCTACGTGAGTGCATCGGAATTGTTTAGTATGAGGAAATTTATAGTTTATTAGGAGTGATATTAAGAAGTTGAGTTATGATACTTTTTGGAATCATTTTAGTACATGACTGGAGTTGAGTTAAAGAAATATGAGTTATGAGTATATTGTGGGAGTTATAATCATTAATGATGGTAAGCGCGTTAAGTTAAAGGACTAAACATATTTTGAGAAGGTGAGAATTCCTCGAACAATATTAAAGGCATTTTTGGGTTTTAGTGAACAGTTGTCACTCAGTTCTGAATCTTTTCTTTGTGGTGTTCTCGTTTGGATTAAGGATTTGTAAAAGAAGTTGGGAATAGATACTTGGACATATTAAAGGACATTATGATTTTGTGATGGGTCAGTGGAAATGTGGCTAGCTAATTGGATTATTATGTTGGTAATACTGTTGAGCTTAAGTAACATTAGGTTAATAAATGCATACGTGAGAGACTAATTTGGGCTAACCATTGATCGAGGTTCAAGATCAAAGAATTGGGACGGAACAGTTTATTTAATATTTCGGATTATTAGTGATCTTTTGTAATATCTTTTAGAGTTGTAAGTTGTGATATATTGATATTTATGAAGATAAAGATTGCGAAAATTTTAGATCGTTCCAGTTACTGCTATAATGGTAATCCTTGGAGACATAGTCACTTAGGTGAACATTTGGAGGATGGAAATTTCTTTAGCTCTTTATAGTTTAAGAAGTTGAGTAAGCTCGAGATGGTTTAATGTTTTGAGTTTCTTGGAAGTAATATTAAGTATGCGATTATCTAATGGAAGTATCTTTACAGTATAGTTGGGGTTGTGAATAAGACAAGTTTGTAGTATCTCGAGGATTATGTTTAAGAGAAAATTGAATTCTTCAATTTTGGCCTTGAGTATGGATTTTAGTTAGGAGTGAAGATAGTGATTGAATAAGGTTCGGTACGAGAGATTACTATGTTGTAAGCATTATTTAAGTTTACTATATGATGGGTTAAAGTGGGTAATTGGAAAATTCGGAAAGAGACGGAACTAAAGTAACCTTGGCTATTGGATCATTCGGGTAAGTATTCTAAAATTTTGGTTAATAAATAGAGCTATCTATGACTAGGGATGGATTGTGGTTTTATTGATATCGCCTTAACAAGATATAGTTGTTTTTATGGGACCAAATTTAGAGATGATGTTAATAGGTTATCAATGTTGGATAATCATATGTTCTTCGACAAGATAAATGTGAGTTAATACAAGTGGGTTGAGAAATACAAAGATTATGACTGTATTATGTTTTATCTCATGAGGAAGTGAGTGTGGTAGTGGAATCTCATTTAATCGGATAGTTGATGACGGTAAATTTTTGAGTATATCATTGAGTCATTGGGTGACAATAATAGTTAGCCCTATTCCTTCTCTTAGTTGTTCGGGTAGTAGTGTGATTACTTGGGATGAAGTTTAGATCGTCAATGCGTGCGTGTGAACCGGAAAAGTAAGACTTATGGATGTTGTTGATTTAAGGGTTGATGGTGAGCGTAATGCTAATTAGGATCAAATCAGCTATGTCTCAGAATGGGTGAACGAGTGATAGTCTAGAGAATTTAAAATTCCGGATGAAAGAGGAAGTTAATTCTAGGATGTTTAATCAGAAGATACGTGTGAGAAGTATGTGTTCATTGTGTGTTGGCTTATTTGAGTCATGGAATCGATGTCTGAAATATTTATCAGGTACTTGATTTGGGGTTATGAGTGCTATATGAGAATCGATATTTCGTAGTCTCGTTGTAATTGCGCGTGATGATTTTTGATAAGTGAATTCGCGGGCGAATTCTTTTTAAGGAGGGTAGATTGTAACGACCCGAAAACCCGTATCTATTTTCTTAGTAAAAATATTTGTTTATTTATTTAATTAATTATTTATGTGTGCATTTTAGTGTTTCATAATATTTTATGCCTAGCATTTTAATTGATCATTTGTGCTAGTGTAGAGTTATTGGGTCTTATTTGTTAGTGGGGAGTATGGGTTTATGTGTTCTAGTTGGGTCTAGAGGGGGCCTAGGTGAAACATTTTATTTCTTCATCCTACTCCTTCCTCCTCCCCCCTCCCTCACCTCACATTTTCATTTCCCTCTCTCTCTCCTCCATTGTTGGGTAAAGAAAAGGTAAGAATTCTCCTTCCTCCTCTCTTCATTTTGACCATCTTCCTCCCATTATTTCTTAATGCTCATTTTATAAAAAAATGCTTAGATCGTCGCTAGGATCGTAAAGAGCTAAGAAAAGTCGAATTCCGTCATCCTTCGTATTTTTCAAGTAAGTTACTTTTCCCCCATTTTTATGCTAAAATGTTCATCACTTGTTTGAATGATGCTTTAGTGATATATATGATGTTTTGGTTGAGTTTAGAATTTATTTGTATTTTTGGTTACTTTTGTGTTAATATGAATGTTGGGATTTAAATCTTGATTTGGGTTGATAGATGTTGTTATTTAGGTCCCTTATAAGTTTATAAGTTGTTTGGGTTCATGGTTAGGCTTGTTAGAAGGATTGATTTTGAGAAATTTCTGAATTGGTAAGAAAATGTGAAGAACCCAGTTGCTGTTTGCCCAGATCGCCGACCGGGCGCCCGCCCGGGTTTAGTTAGGCGCCCGCCCACCTGACCATTTTCTTTCGGCCAACCTCCTGGCTAAATGAGCGCCCGCCCGCCTCCTTTTAGGCGCCCGCCCGCCCACTGTTTTCAGGGAATCATCTCTTGTTTGGTTTAGGTTTGGATTGTATTCTTGGTGTAGACCTTGGGTGCCACTATAGTTATGTTAAGTAGACATTGTGGGTTACTCTAGTGTTTGAAATGGTTCCGTTGTGAACAATTGTGTTATGGAATTGGTCTAAGCATTGTTGGAGAATGCTTGGGCATCTTGCGACATGTTCATGGTTATTCCAATCGAATTGATTTTAGGATAAAACTTGGTTTAGGTTTTAGGTGATATCTTATAGTACCTAGAGGGTTGTTAGGGAATACCAAAGGGTAGGGTTGGGTCCGGTTGTGATCATGTATGAATAGGTGTAACCTTTTGGGTTCGTTTGGAGTGTTAAGAATTGGTTTGTTTATGAACGGATGTAAAGAGTGATACGGTGATTGGGTACCTGCGGTTTTGATTTGCCTTAAGGTGTATTTGTTCAGATTTCCTATTTGGAATTCCAGGTGAAAAGGGATGGTTGAGTTCTTGGTCATATTACTCTTTATGAGTAAACGTTTAGGGAAATTTTAGTAATAGTCATTGTACCATTTGTGAGCGACCATTTGGGTTGTGCTCTTTATGTGTAACTTGTGAGTATCATCTTTAGGATACGTTTGGTATGGTCCCTTATCATGGAATCATCATGTTTTTATGGCCAATGTTGTTGGGCTCTCTATGAGCAATCTCGTTTATCGTTGTTGGACTCTTTTATGAGAAACTTCTTGTACTCGTTATTGTTGATCTCTTCATGAGTAACCGTTTGCATCTTTTGTGATGAGCTTGGCTTGGTTCCCTACTTTGGAATCATTGCCCCGTTGTTGTTTCAAGCGAGTATTTATTACTATGTGCTTGTCTAAAGTCCAGCTGGTACTTGTGTTCGAGTCAGGCAATGGATAATGTTATAATGGCACGAGCCAAGTCCAGTATAGCATCGCCCATTGGTCCTTCTTTCCTCTTCCAGATTGGCCTTGGTTGGGATGAGCTAGCTTCCTTCGGAAGTAGTCTAGCTAACTTTTTGGGTTTTGACTTTGTGTCATCTCCCCTGTCCTTTGTGACATGTTACATTGTTATGGTTCCGGTACCGGGGTTGTGATCTTCAGCTGTTTATGTTACTACGAAGATTGGTTGATTGATTGACTAGTCGGTTCTGTCCGAGGTTCTCTTCAGCTGTTATGCTGCTATGGTTGATGGATTGATTGGTTGGTTCTGACCGGGTTCTATCTTCAGACGTTTGTGCTACTACGAAGATTGATTGATTGGTTGATGGGTTGGTTCTGCACAGAGGCTTCCTTGTTATATTCGTTTGGTGAAACCTTGGCTCAGTATCCTTTGTAACGTGTTTATTTCAGTCTTATGTGCTGCATGATGAGTTAGTCGTTATTTCCAACTGGTATGGGACAGTTGGCGATAGGGAGCTTTCTCATTTGTTGTTATGCGATTTACTTGTTCAGTTATATCGTTGATTTGCATGATATTATGCCATGTAGCTGCATTAGTAACTTACTGAGATTTTATCTCACCCCGTTTCTTTTATCCTTGTTTTTCCTTAACCCCCCCCCCAGGGAATCAAGTGGTAGCGTTATGAGGTCCGTTGTAGCGGAAAATCTTCTGAACAGGTTGACCTTCTTTGGGGTAGTTGATCTTCGGAGTTCTTATGTATCATTGTAGTGGGATTTGTGGTCGTTTAGTGTTATGTAACCACTATTATCTTTTGGGTATTATATTATTATAAGTGTTCTTGCTTCCGCGTTGTATTAGTCTCCGATTTATAGTCTCGTTGAGGTGTTGTGTGATGGTTTTGGTTTTGGTTTTATAGATGAATTCACGCGCCCGGTTCGGTATTTTGCATTTTGGAGATGTATATTATGTAAATTTTATGTTTATGGATTTTACTTTTTTTCCGGGGCGTGACACAGAATCTAAATTATCTGTAAACAATTTACAGACTGGATATTTTATTCGCATTCCCAGAAACAAGGCTTAAGCCTGCCATTGGTCCATGCAATGAATTAGTCCAAATTTAGTTTCCTTCTCTTGCAAACAATTTGCACTTTGCTCATAGGGATAATTCTGAAACTTTTGAATCCGCAGAACATCTATACATTAAGAGCACAAAACACACGGTCGAAACTAAGCCAAAAGGCATCCACAATCCCGTGCTAAAATCAAGAAACCAAGTGATTTTGTATACGGCCGATACTAAGCCAAAAGACATCCACAATTCCGTAAAGAAAATAACTTGTTCCAAGATCATTCATTGTCTCATCAATGTCATAGACTACAACAATTCTGAACTCTTCAGAACTCTGATTTCTGCAATTTTCTGGATTAAGTCATATTTCAGGAAACACGTTTCGAAAATCAGCCGTCTGAAACCAGATTCGATTTCTGATTCGAATTCTGCAAACGATTTACAGAACAATCAGAAAATCCAGAAAACAAAACAAAATTGTCTAGAAAAACTAAACCAGCCGTACGAATCCTACGGAGGCGTACGCCTAGTAGGGCTCCGTACGGTTCCCATGATCAGATTCCCAGATTTCCAGAATTTCTTAAATTCGATCAATCCCATTATCGTGTTCATACATAATCAGATTATAACGACACAAAATTCCAGATTACGAATTTAAACCCATCTAATTCATATAATTAATAACCAATTTATTCCTCATACAAATTAGATCAAGATCATCAATAAAAATAATCTAATTAAAACATGATAATCTAAGCATGCGATTATACATATGAATCCAATTAATATTACAATCACATAATCCCCATATAACCATGCTCATAAATTTTATATCTCATATAAGACTCAAATCACATATTCATCTTTATCATCATGCAAAATTCATATAATCGAATTAAATAATTTAAACATGATGTATTAAAATAATCAACGATGAACGGGGCTCTGATACCACTGTTGGATTTTGATGCATCATGCGCAGCGGAATTAAACATATTAAATCAAACACCCAAATTAAATACAAGATGAAAGAATACATACCCTTGAAGATCGAATCCATGAACACGGACTTTGAGGAGTTAAAGGAGACACCCTCCATCGGTATCCACACGTCGAACGGATATCAAGAAACCTTCTTGATCTGGATTGCTAGACCCAAGGCTTGATGAAGAAAAATTTCTTCGTCGGAATTATTTTGTTCTTTGATTATTGTATATTGATGATCAAGAATCATCAAATAAATAATCCTACCTCTCTATATTTGATTTTTTCTAAAACAATGGTTTGTGATTTCTAAAATCACCATTAGAGGCTGTCAAACCCGGCTGCATATCTTATATGAGGGTTTGACCTAATTCCTTATGGGCTCGGGATTCCTTTTCTGTCAAGAAACTGAATAAACTGGACTGGTACGGGCGGGGCGGCCGTACGGCTTTCCAGGAGCCGTACGCCACTCCAAGAGCCGTACGGTGGCCAGTTTATTTTCCCAGAATTTTAGCTTTTTTCAATCCGTTCTATTGTGTGTGACCCAATAGGATTATACTAAGTTGGCAACGAGTCCGAATGAGTCAAAACCCGCAAGTCATAAGCGGACTCTAGCAAGCCATTATGACTACCCAATTAGTATAACTTTGAACGCCCAAAGTAACCTTATAAAACATATCAAAATCCCTTTGTCACGCGATATCATATTGGAGATAAGTCATGGTCCACGTCAACTTATGTTGTCTAATGCTTTCTTGATCCTGGGTAGATTGATATGAGCAAATGACATTGAACACATCAAATCATTTGGATACGGCCGTACACTATTATCAATCTCACTCATCGAGAGGCCAAGCAGATATCTCTCTTGAGAGAGGGACAAATCCCATCTTGACTTATCATTCTTCCCTACAGGAATCCGATTATGCCAATCGTAGCCTTTATAACCACCCGGTTAAAGGTGGTGTTTGAGTACGTCAAACATAATGTTCATCATGTGGAAGACTATGATAATCTCAGGTATAAGGATTCAAATGGTATGACTATTATGAGATTTAATTATGACATTTGACCATGACATAAATCTCACAACGGGTCTATCCAGTACCTTGTTCTCCAACAAGTACCCGCAAGTTTAATCCACATCCTATGGACCATAATCATCATATGATTATCCATTAAACTCATGCTAGCTATTCATAAGTGCTAGGGATAATGATTATTATAATAAACATGCAAAAGATATAATAATCGAGATTGTTATCTCTATAACTATGAAGCTATGATATAACGCATAGGCCTTTCTCAAGGGCCTAGGGCATAATATCCAACACTGGACTATTTGGCCCTTTGTCTATTTGCCTCGGTACTATTTCCACCTTAAATAGGAGTCGCTACCATGGGTTGCTTGACATGGTGGACCAGGCTCGAGCCAATCGCAGTATTGTCCCTTGCTTGCTTGGGGAGACTTTGCATGGTATTGGAGAGTTGGCCTCAGGAGCTCGAAAGATGACCAGAGGAAGTACCCGACTGTTAACCTTGTGGTTGAAGGAGAGACTACGAGTCTTGGAAAAACCTGTTGGACCAGTATCACCTTGGGTTTGCCAGAGTAGGTGCATAAAGCAGCGATTTGCAGGGATGGTTCGTTCTGCATGGGTGACATATATGGCACAGATGAGTACGGCTCAGATCAAATGGATGGTACCTCATTGGGGGGTTATCAGAGCACGGTGGACTCAGAGCGGTCTCTGCGTGATTCGGGTCCCTGCCTTTGATGAGAATACTTATTACTATGCAGTACGAGTGTGCCATCAGTACGGGGTGCCTCATATTATACCTTCTTCATGGGACGAGACTTGTAGTAGGGTCATTACAAGGATAATCTCCATGACTGCTGGGGTCGCAGTGCTCTTGGAGCAGTATTGGTCTTATGCTCTTATGCCCAGCACTCTCTGTATACAACGACCACATGACATACTTCTGTCTCGAGAATACTTGGACTGCTACCAGACGACCCTAGGGAATATGGGACAGACTCTGAGAAGGCTGAGACGTAGGGTAGTGGTCCCTTATGTCTCGAGCAGATGCTTGAGGGAGGACGAGAATGTGCAATGGGAGGTAGAAATTGAGTTGGCTCAGCTAGCACCTACTGAGAGGAAAAGAAAGGGAGAAGGCTCAACGGGGGTGACTCAGTTGAGGAAGGACTTGTTTGATGATCCTACTAGATGGGCTAGGCACGGACGAAGAAACAAGAAACCGAAGAAGGATGAGGAGGAGGAAGAGGAGGAGGAAGAGGAGGAGTGACTCCGAGTATCCAACCACAGTCATTGCAGACACATAGTTTAGATTTTAGTTTGTTTTAGTTTGTTTAAATTTCAAAGCAGGTTATTTAGTCGCAGGTTCTTTCGAGCTTAGACTCATCAACTAAATGTTAACGTGTAGTGACTTGTGGAAAATAGAGATTTTGCTTTTGTAATAAACAGATTCTTTGCTTTATTTGGATTTTTGCTCAAACCAGATTTGGATTTTTATTTATTTTTGAGACCGCACCATTGAAGGATGGCTACGTTCCCCTTTTACTGTCACGACCCGAAATCTAGGCTCTATTTTATTAGTAATAAATAATTATTATTTATTTATTTGCTTATTTATTTATTTAAATTATTATTTATTTAAATAATTATGTGTGCATTTCATGTGTTATAATAATTATGCCTAGCATTCTATTTGGATTAAGTGTGGTATTGTTGGTACTAGAGGAGGGGCCTATGTGAAAGTTTTCAAATAATTCTCCTACTCCCTCCCTACTCCCCTCTCCCTACACCTCCTTCTCCCTCACCCTACTCCCTCCCATTCCCAGCCCATTCCTCTATCTCTCTACATAGAAAGGTAAGCATTTTCTTCTCTTCTTTCTCTCTTCATTTCCTTCTTCTTCCTCTCATAATCTCTCATTTCTTAAAACGTGAAATGTGTTTAGATCGTCGATAGGATCGCGTAGAACCAAAATGAATTGAATTCCGTCAACTTTGAGATTTATCAAGTAAGTTGATTTTCCGCCATTTTTTATGCTAAAATGTTCATATCATGTCCATATAATGCCCTTATGTTATATTTGAAGTTTGGGATGAGGTTGCAATTTATTTGGAATTTATTTGGATTTTTGGTTAAAAATGGTGATCATATGAAGGTTGGGATTTAAACCTTGATTTGGGTTTCTAGATGTGTTATTTTTGTCCTATTCAAGTTTATAAGTTGTTTGGTTCATAGTTATGCTTATTGGAAGTCTTGATTTTGAGTATTTGAGAAATGGTAAGAATTTTGGGTTGTTTGGGTGCCATTTTCGGGTATATTTGAACCCAGGAAGAATCTGGGCATTGTTCTTCTGGCACGGTCGTGCCCCTTTATTTGGCACGGTCGTGCCAACCTTCACTTTCCTCTCGTAATGTTTGGCACGGTCGTACCACTTCCTTAGGCACGGTCGCGCCAACCTTCACTTTCCTCTCGTCATATTTGGCACGGTCGTGCCACTTTCATAGGCACGGTCGTGCCAAGCTGGGACTCTGATATATTCTTCCCTTTTCTTCTAAAACTGTTTCCTCCATAACTTTCTCATCCGAACTCCGTTTTGGACGAATAAACTATCATTTTAAAGCTCTCCTTGAGCTCTTCGAGATGAGTGAATAGTTTTGGTTGTGTGCTTGAGTTAACTGGATCCTTTATGATCAAATGTGATAAGGGAGTGGTGTTATCATTGTGGAAATTATTAAAGCACCTTAATTGGTTATTGTTGGTTCATTTCACTTTCTTGGTGACTACTTGGTATGGTTCTCTACTTTGGAATCAATGGTTATTTATCGTGCTAATATTTTATCACTTAGCTTTTACTTGAAAGCCCAGCTGGTATTTGTGGTTGTGTCGGGCGATGTGAGATATTGTGATGGCACCGGCCAAGTCCATTATGGTGTCGACCATTATTTTGCCCTTATTTTCCTCTTCCAGATCGGCCTTAGTTGAGACGTTTAGAGCATGACTTTGTGGCATGGATCCCGCCCTTTGTGGCACATTGCTTTGTTATTGGTTCCGGTACCGGGGTTTTCTCTTCGGCTTTCATGCTATTATGAAGATGATGATTTGTTGATTATTGAAGCTGCGCAGCGATCCTTTATTTGGATGTTCCAGTTTGGAAAACCTTGGCTATATCCTTTGTTATGTGTTTATTTCCGTTGCTATCTGATATATGATAATTGCTATGTGTTATGTGATTTATTATTGATTATTGCATCATAGCATGTCATGTAGTTGCATTAGTAACTTATTGAGATTTATCTCACACCCTTTTCTTTTATCTTTGTTTTTCCTTACCCCCCCAGGTGCTAAGGATTAGTCTCGCTGATCACGAGAAAGAGGACGTCGAGGGTGGATACATTCTTTTGGGGAAAGTTGTATAGGTTGGTTTACATTATATAAATGTGTAACCTTTTGGGATAATTGTACCAACCACTGACGTCACTAGGAATTGTGTATTTTGGTAACTTTGGTGTATAATCTCATGGAGTTTATACTAGTTTTACCTTGTTGTTCAAGTTGATTTTCAAAACCTTGTGTTATCACCTTTTGGTTAAATGGAATTTTTAACTTCAGTATTTTATAGTTTTGGCTCTAAGTCGACGTCCAGCTCGCGGTCTCGGGCCCGCGGGGTGCGGGGTCGCGACAGTTGGTATCAGAGCTATGGCATTTGCTCTATGTATAAGTATAGGTGGATTAGTATGACCTAGGTGGGTAGTAGTGTGCGGAGTGATTAACGGTTGATGTTTTATATAGGTACTTGATTACAATGGTTCGTAGAAGGAGTGGTGAAGGTAGTACCGGTAATGCAAACCAGAATGATACAAGGGAAGAAGCACGTTCCATGTTTCAAGGCATGTTTGAGGCGGCCATGAAGGCCATACATGATCAAGGTCCGAGGGTAGAACAAGCACCACCCCGCTATGGATTGGAGCAATTTCTGAAGTTGAAACCGGTTGAATTCAATAGGGAACCCGATGTTCGGAAAGCTGAGTTGTGGATTGAGTCTATGGAGAAGATTTATAAGGTATTTGGTTGCTCGGATGAGGATAAGGTCCGGTTCGCGGCTTACAAACTTGTGGGAGCCGCCGAGGATTGGTGGAAGGGTGTTAAAGCTAGTTGGGATGATACTCACACGGTGTACGCGTGGGAGTTGTTTGTGCGCAAATTCAAGGAGCATTTCATTCCGGTTGTTGATCAAAACCGAAAGGAGATCGAGCTACTCAACCTAGAGCAAGGTGTGTTGTCTATAGCACAATACTCGGCTAAGTTCATAGAATTAGCCCGGTATTGCGACTATTTGGTGAGGACCGAGGAACAAAAAGCTATGAGATTCATTCGGGGATTGAAGACCTCCATCCGTACTCAACTTATTGCCCAACGGATTGTGACTTTCCAAGATGCGGTGGATCGAGCCTACTTAATAGAGCAAGATATCGGGGAGCACAAAAGGAAAACTGAGGTTGTGGGTACGGGTAAACTGGGAAGCCATGCTAAATCTCAACCTCAACACCGTTCCGATAACCGAGGAAACTTTGGGGGACAATCTCAGTTCCGAGGGAAACCGATCCCAAGGAACCTGGGTACCACTTCCGGGAACCAAGGGAACCAAATTAGGAGGCTTTGTTCGTATTGTCAAAAGGAAGGTCATTCTGAGGACCGGTGTTGGAAGAAGCAGGGAAGGTGCACCAATTGTGGTCAAATGGGTCATTTTGCAAGGGATTGTCGAGGAATAGAATTCAACCAACGGGGGTAGGAGCTGGGGCTCCTCAGGGTCAGAAAAGGGACGCTACTGGAAAGCCCAAGGTCCAAGGGAAAGTGTTTGCAATGAATCAACAACAAGCCACAGATGATCCTACAGTTATTGGAGGTATTATTTCAATATCTAGTGTGAGCGCACGAGCGTTAGTAGATTCAGGATCATCTCATTCATATATTTCTGTGCAATTTGCTTCCATGTTAAATGCTGCATTCGAGTCTTTACCGTACGTGCTAGAGGTGTCGACCCCTATAGGAGAATGCTTGATTTCTGATCGAGTCTTTCGTGCTTGTGATGTGGTTATTTGTGGTCGAGTCCTTTGTGCGGATTTGGTAGTTCTTCCTATCCAAGACTTTGATGTCATTTTGGGTATGGATTGGTTGAGCAAGTTTCATGCTTCCGTTGATTGCCGTAAGAAAACTGTTACTTTTTCTATTCCCGATGTGCCTAAATTTGTGTTTGAGGCTAGTCCTCTGAGTAGAAGGTTCACTTAATTTCTTTTATGAAAGCGAGAAAATTATTGTATAGTGGTTGTGAGGGGTATTTGGCTAGTGTTCTTGATACTAGGAAGGAATCCCTAGTTTGGATAGTGTTCGGGTAGTTCGGGAATTTCCCGATGTTTTCTCTACCGAGTATGATATGCCTCCCGATTGTGAGATAGAATTTTGTATAGATCTTTTGCCGGCACGGCTCCAATTTCGAAAGCACCTTATAGGTTAGCTCCCGCAGAATTGAAGGAATTAAAGGTTCAGTTGCAAGAGTTACTTGATCGAGGATTTATACGCCCTAGTGTTTCCCCGTGGGGAGCACCGGTTTTATTCGTGCGGAAGAAAGATGGTTCGTTGAGATTGTGCATCGATTATCGGAAGTTGAATCAGGTTACGGTGAAGAATAAGTATCCTCTACCCCATATTGACGATTTGTTTGATCAGCTTCAAGGGTCCGTGGTTTTCTCTAAACTTGATTTGAGGAGTGGGTACCATCAGTTGAAGGTTCGATCGGAGGATATTCCGAAGACTGCTTTTCGCACTCGTTACGGTCATTATGAGTTCTTGGTTATTCCGTTTGGGTTGACTAACGCGCCGGCCGTGTTTATGGACTTGATGAACCGAGTTTTCCACCCCTATCTTGATTCGTTCGTGGTAGTCTTCATCGACGACATTCTTGTTTATTCAAAATCTCGAGAGGAGCATGAACAACATTTGAGGACAGTTTTATCCGTTCTTGCGAAGGAGAAATTATTTGCGAAGTTCAGTAAATGCGAATTTTGGCTCGAGAAGGTGTCATTTCTGGGTCATGTGATTTCTAAGGATGGGATTTCTGTGGATCCGTCAAAGATTGAAGCCATAGTGGATTGGAAGAGACCCGAGTCAGTGACCGAGATTCGTAGTTTTCTGGGTTTAGCCGGTTATTACAGAAGATTTATTGAGGGGTTTTCGAGGATTGGTACTCCGATGACTCAGTTGACCAAGAAGAATGTTCCGTTTGTGTGGACCGAGAAATGTGACAAGAGTTTCGAGGAATTGAAGAAGAGGTTGACTACCGCACCGATCTTGACTTTGCCTAATGGGAGCGATGGCCTAGTGATTTATAGTGATGCTTCGAAAGAGGGTTTGGGTTGTGTGTTGATGCAGAATGGGAAAGTAATTGCTTATGCTTCGAGGAAGTTGACCCCTAGTGAGCAGAATTACCCGACTCATGATATGGAGTTGGCGGCGATAGTCTTTGCGTTGCACAAATGGAAGCACTACCTTTATGGGGCGAAGTTTGAGATTTTTACGGATCACAAAAGTTTGAAGTACCTATTCTCTCAGAAGGAATTGAACAACCGACAGCGCCGATGGATGGAATATTAAAGGACTATGATTGTACGATTTCTTATCATCCGGGGAAGGCGAATGTGGTAGCCGATGCGATTAGTAGAAAATCTTATGTGGCTTCGATGATGGTCCGGGAGTGGAAAATGCTTGAGAATGTTCGGGATTGGTCTCCTCGTGAATCGAGACATGGGGCTATTTTTGCGAATATTAGGGTATCTCCGACCCTAATTCAGAGGATAAAGGAAGCTCAGAAAGAAGATCCCGAGTTGGTGAAGATAATGGGTAAATTGAAGGAGAAGAACCTCGAGGATTTTTCTATTAGCTCGAGTGGAGTGTTGACTTTCCGTGGAAGATTGTGTGTTCCGGATGTTGATGGAATTAAACAGAGAGTTTTAGATGAGGGCCACAAATCGAGGTATACTATTCATCCGGGTAGTACGAAGATGTACCAGGATTTGAAGCAACAATTTTGGTGGATTAATATGAAGAGGGAAATAGCCGAGTACGTTTCGAAGTGTTTAACTTGTCAGCATGTCAAAGCCGAGCATCAGAGACCCGCGGGACTACTTCAGCCGTTAGAGACTCCCGAGTGGAAATGGGAGCATGTAACTATGGATTTCGTCACGGGACTACCTCGTACCCGTAGGAAGTATGACATCGTTTGGGTAATAGTGGATAGATTGACCAAGAGTGCCCATTTCTTGCCTATTGACATCAAATATTCGATGGAGAAGCTTGCGACCCTTTATATTGATGAGATTGTTAGATTGCATGGGGTTCCGGTTAGCATTGTGTCAGATCGAGACCCGAGGTTTACTTCTAGATTCTGGAAGGCGTTTCAGGAAGCTTTGGGTACAGATTTGCGATTCAGTACAGCTTTTCATCCTCAGACCGACGGTCAATCCGAGAGGACCATTCAGATTTTGGAGTATATGTTGCGAGCGTGTTCGATAGACTTTTCCGATTCTTGGGATTCGCACCTACCGTTAGTGGAATTCTCTTACAACAACAGTTATCGGGCTAGTATCGAGATGGCACCATTTGAGGCCTTGTATGGAAGGAAGTGTAGATCGCCTATTTGTTGGGATGAGGTTGGTGAAGCGAAGATCGTGGGTATTGATTTGCTTCGGGATTCGGTTGAGAAAGTTAAAGTTATCCGGGATAGATTGAAGACAGCCCAGAGTCGACATAAGAGCTATGCAGATAACCGAAGGCGAGATTTTAGCTTTCAGACCGGTGATTTGGTGTTCTTGAAAGTGTCTCCAAAGGTGGGTATTCGTAGGTTTGGGAAGAAAGGCAAATTGGCTCCAAGGTTTATTGGCCCGTTTGAGATTTTGGGAAAGGTTGGACTGCTTTTGTATCGACTCGCGTTACCGTCATCCTTAGACCAGTTGCACAGCGTCTTTCACGTTTCTATGCTTCGGAAGTATGTTCATGACCCATCTCACGTGTTACCGAGGATACCGGAGGATATTGAGCCCGATATGACTTATGAGGAACGACCGGTTCGGATTCTTGATTCTAAAGTCCAAGAGTTGAGGAACAAAAGTATTTCATTGGTTAGAGTTCTTTGGAGGAATCATAATATCGAGGAGTCGACGTGGGAGCTCCGAGATGAGATCGAGAGGAAATTTCCGTGGCTTTTTGTTTAAGGTGAGTCTCGTTAAAATTCGGGTCGAATTTTCTTTAAGGGGGAGTGAATGTCACGACCCGAAATCTAGGCTCTATTTTATTAGTAATAAATAATATTATTTATTTATTTGCTTATTTATTTATTTAAATTATTATTTATTTAAATAATTATGTGTGCATTTCATGTGTTATAATAATTATGCCTAGCATTGTATTTGGATTAAGTGTGGTATTGTTGGGTCTTAATTGTTAGTAGGGAGAGTAAGCATTTGTGTTAGTACTAGAGGAGGGGCCTATGTGAAAGTTTTCAAATAATTCTCCTACTCCCTCCCTACTCCCCTCCCTACACCTCCTTCTCCTCACCCTACTCCCTCCCATTCCCAGCCCATTCCTCTCTCTCTCTACATAGAAAGGTAAGCATTTTCTTCTCTTCCTTCTCTCTTCATTTCTTCTTCTTCCTCTCATAATCTCTCATTTCTTAAAATGTGAAATGTGTTTAGATCGTCGATAGGATCGCGTATAACCAAAAAGAATTGAATTCCGTCAACTTTGAGATTTATCAAGTAAGTTGCTTTTCCCCATTTTTTATGCTAAAATGTTCATATCATGTCCATATAATGCCCTTATTGTTATATTTGAAGTTTGGGATGAGGTTGCAATTTATTTGGAATTTATTTGGATTTTTGGTTAAAAATGGTGATCATATGAAGGTTGGGATTTAAACCTTGATTTGGGTTTCTAGATGTGTTATTTTGGTCCTATTCAAGTTTATAAGTTGTTTGGTTCATAGTTATGCTTATTGGAAGTCTTGATTTTGAGTATTTGAGAAATGGTAAGAATTTTGGGTTGTTTGGGTGCCATTTTCGGGTATGTTTGAACCCAGGAAGAATCTGGGCATTGTTCTTCTGGCACGGTCGTGCCCCTTTATTTGGCACGGTCGTGCCAACCTTCACTTTCCTCTCGTAATGTTTGGCACGGTCGTGCCACTTCCTTAGGCACGGTCGCGCCAACCTTCACTTTCCTCTCGTCATATTTGGCACGGTCGTGCCACTTTCATAGGCACGGTCGTGCCAAGCTGGGACTCTGATATATTCTTCCATTTTCTTCTAAAACTGTTTCCTCCATAACTTTCTCATCCGAACTCCGTTTTGGACGAATAAACTATCATTTTAAAGCTCTCCTTGAGCTCTTCGAGATGAGTGAATAGTTTTGGTTGTGTGCTTGAGTTAACTGGATCCTTTATGATCAAATGTGATAAGGGAGTGGTGTTATCATTGTGGAAATTATTAAAGCACCTTAATTGGTTATTGTTGGTTCATTTCACTTTTTGGTGACTACTTGGTATGGTTCCCTACTTTGGAATCAATGGTTGTTTATCGTGCTAATATTTTATCACTTAGATTTTACTTGAAAGCCCAGCTGGTATTTGTGGTTGTGTCGGGCGATGTGAGATATTGTGATGGCACCGGCCAAGTCCATTATGGTGTCGACCATTGTTTTGCCCTTATTTTCCTCTTCCAGATCGGCCTTGGTTGAGACGTTTAGTGCATGACTTTGTGGCATGGCTCCCGCCCTTTGTGGCACATTGCTTTGTTATTGGTTCCGGTACTGGGGTTTTCTCTTCGGCTTTCATGCTATTATGAATATGATGATTTGTTGATTATTGAAGCTGCGCAGCGATCCTTTATTTGGATGTTCCGGTTTGGAAAACCTTGGCTATATCCTTTGTTATGTGTTTATTTCCGCTGCTATCTGATATATGATAATTGCTATGTGTTATGTGATTTATTATTGATTATTGCATCATAGTATGTCATGTAGTTGCATTAGTAACTTATTGAGATTTATCTCACCCCCTTTTCTTTTACCTTTGTTTTTCCTTAACCCCCCCAAGGTGCTAAGGATTAGTCTCGCTGATCACGAGAAAGAGGACGTCGAGGGTGGATACATTCTTTTGGGGAAAGTTGTATAGGTTGGTTTACATTATATTAATGTGTAACCTTTTGGGATAATTGTACCAAACACTGACGTCACTAGGAATTGTGTATTTTGGTAACTTTGGTGTATAATCTCATGGAGTTTATACTAGTTTTACCTTGTTGTTCAAGTTGATTTTCAAAACCTTGTGTTATCACCTTTTGGTTAAATGGAATTTTTAACTTCAGTATTTCATAGTTTTGGCTCTAAGTCGACGTCCAGCTCGCGGTCTCGGGCCCGCGGGGTCCGTGGTCGCGACATTTACAAGTAGGGATAAGGGGCGCAGGTCATCGTAGTTCATTTCTGATTGTAGAAAGGGAAGATAGAAGGGGGGAAGTAAAGAGAGTAATAATATTTTTTTTACAAGGGGGACGGCCGTTGTAGAAGACCGTTGATAGAGAGTACTGCTGATGAAGAGTCGGACCATAGTGGTTAGTTGTAGTAGCGGCGGAGTTTGCTGATGTTGACTGGTTCTTTGAATTGATTTCCGTCTAAATCTGCCATTTTGACTGCACCTCCGGAGAAGATTTTTTGTACGACATAAGGACTAGTCTATGTGGGAGCCCACTTACCCAAGGGGTTGAATTTGTTCGGGAGGCGTACTTTGAGCACCGAATCTCCTTCTTTAATGTCTACTGGTTTCACCTTCTTGTTAAAACTATCTGTGGTCCTTCTCTGATAGGTTTTGATGTGTTCCATAGCTTTGAGCCTCCTTTCATCCAGGGTAGCTAATTGGTCGTAGCGACTGCGGAGCCATTCTACTTCATTTACTTGATTCTCGAGCAACACCCTTAAGGATGGTATATCCAACTCGATAGGTAGGACTGCTTCCATACCATAAGTAAGAGCGTAAGGAGTTTCCCCGGTGGCGGTGCGTACTGACGTTCTGTAGCCCCAGAGTGCCAAGGGTAATTTGTCGGGCCAATCCTTTCTTTTTGTGGCCATTTTTCTGATGATCTGCTCGATGGTCTTGTTAATTGCTTCAAATGCTCCATTGGTCTGTGGATAGTATGGGGAGGATTTCTTCCTTTCTATTTTGAATTCGGCGAGTAAACGGGCCGTCTCTGCTTCGAAGAGACTACCATTATCTGATATGATCAAATTTGGGGCACCATAACGACACATGAAGTTTTCTTTGATAAACTGTGCTACCTTCTTGGAATTCAGTACCTTGTAAGATTGTGCTTTGACCCATTTAGTAAAATAGTCTACTGCTACCAATACAAATTCATGACCGTTGCTTCCCGCGGGATGTATCTTACCGATGATATCGATGCCCCATGTTGCAAAGGGCCAAGGAGTAGTCATACTGTAGAGTTCATGCGGAGGGATGTGGTTCAAGTTGGATCATACTTGACATTTGTGGCATTTTCTGACCTATTGGATGTAGTCTGTTTCCATTGTGATCCAATAATAACCCAGGTGAGTGATCTTTTGTCGGAGCATTCTTGCATTCATAGGCGGACCGCACAACCCGTTATGTACTTCCTCCATAATGTTCTCGGCTTTCTTGCTTCCCACACATAACAGTAGAATTCCGTCATAATGCCTCTTGTATAAGGTATTATCTAGTAGTATGAACTGTCCCGCCAACCTTTTTTGTCGCGACCCCGGACCCCGTGGGCCCCGGGACCGCGATCTGGACGTCGACTCTAAAACCAAAACTCAGAAATACTGAAGTTAAAAATTCCATTTGATACAAAAAAGGGTGATCCAAAGTTTTACAAATCAAAGTTTGATAAAAGCCAAATACTACTATCATAAACTTCCACAAGTTTATGCCCAACAAATAAAAATATGCAAATGTACAAAATCCTAATGACGTCAATGTTTGGTACAAATATCCCCAAAAGGTTACACATTGATATAATGTAAACCAACCTATACAACTTTCCCCAAAAGAACGGATCCACACTCGACGTCCTCTTTCTCGTGATCAGCGAGACTAATCCTTAGCACCTGGGGGGGGGGGGGTTAAGGAAAAACAAAGACAAAGAAAAGGGGGTGAGATAAATCTCAATAAGTTACTAATGCAACTACATGACATGCTATGATGAAATAAGCAATAAACAATAATAATTATCACGTAGCACATAGCAAATATCATATATCAGGTGGCAGCGGAAATAAACACATAACAAAGGATATAGCCAAGGTTTTCCAAACCGGAACATCCAAATAAAGGATCGCTGCGCAGCTTCAATAATCAACAAATCATCATCTTCATAATGGCATGAAAGCCGAAGAGAAAACCCCGGTACCGGAACCAATAACAAAACAATGTGCCACAAAGGGCGGGACCATGCCACAAAGTCATGCTCCAAACGTCTCAACCAAGGCCGATCTGGAAGAGGAAAATAAGGGCAAAACAATGGTCGACACCATAATGGACTTGGCCGGTGCCATCACAATATCTCACATCGCCCGACACAACCACAAATACCAGCTGGACTTTCAAATAACCGCTAAGTAATAAATACTAGCTTAATTAGACAACTTAGGGTTCCAAAGTAGGGAACCAATCAAATTAAGTTACCACAAAGGTCAACCAATGCAAACAGCACATCAAAGATGAACTACATTACCAAAACGGTACTTAAATACATTGCACATCATAATTATTCACAAAAGAATCAAATCCAAACAATAGAGTGTTCCAAGGTGTTATCTTAAGTTAATTAGAAGGATTAAATCTAAACTAGTTAAGCCTTAAGTCTTAAACCAAGCAAAAAGGTCAAATTCCTGAGACAGGAGGCAGGCGGGCGCCTGGAATGGGGCAGGCGGGCGCTTGAATTTCCAGAAAGTCAGGTTTACCGAAAATGATATGTAGGCGGGCGCCTGGGGGGGGGGGGGGTCAGGCGGGCGCCTGGTCTACGGATTGGAGGGATTTCAGCTGGGTTTCTCCAAGATCATACCAAAACAACCCCAAAATTCTTACCATTCCAAAATCAACCAAAATCAAGACTTCCAACACACATACTAAGGTACCCAAACCACATTTAACTAAAAAGGGGATCTTAACAACATCCTTTATCAATCAAAGCCAAGAATCAAACTCAACATTTATCTCAATCACCATTTTCACCCAAAACTCAAATAAATTCTATACTCAACCAAACTTCAAATACAACAACAAAAGCATTATATGAACATAATATGAACATTTTAGCATCAAAATGGGGGAAAAGTAACTTACTTGAAAATAATGAAAGTTGACGGAATTCAATTCTTTTTGGCTTCCTACGATCCTATCGACGATCTAAACAATGTTCAAGTTTTAAGAAATGAGAGAAGATGAGAGGAAGAAGGAGAAAATGAAGAGAGAAGAAGAAGAAGAAAAAAAATGCTTACCTTGGAGAGAGAGAGAGAAGTGTGCTGGAGAAGAATGGTGAGGGTGAGGGAGGAGGTGAGGGAAATAGGGAGTAGGGGGAAATTATTTTGAAAAGTTACAATTAGGGCCCCTCCCTTACACTACCCAATTCAATACTCCCAATAACAACTAAGACCCAACACTTCTATACTAGCACAAATGACCCAATACAAAGCTAGGCATAAATATTATAACACATAAATTGCACACACAATTATTTAAATAAATAATAATTTAAATAAATAATTAAGCAAATAATTAAATAAAAATTATTTAATTACTAATAAAATAGAGCCTATATTTCGGGTCGTGACATTCACTCCTCCTTAAAGAAAATTCGACCCGAATTTTAACGAGACTTACCTTAAACAAAAAGCCACGGAAATTTCCTCTCGATCTCATCACGAAGCTCCCACGTCGACTCCTCGATGTTATGATTCTTCCAAAGGACTCGAACCAACGCAATGCTTTTGCTCCTCAACTCTTGGACTTTAGAATCTAAGATCCGAACCGGTCGTTCCTCATAAGTCATATCGGGCTCAATATCCTCCGGTATCCTCGGTAACACGTGAGACGGATCATGAACATACTTCCGAAGCATAGAAACGTGAAAGACATTATGCAACCGGTCTAAGGATGACGGTAACGCGAGACGATACGCTAGAAGTCCAACCTTTCCCAAAATCTCAAACGGACCTATAAACCTCGGAGCCAACTTGCCTTTCTTCCCAAATCTACGAATACCCACCTTTGGAGATACCTTCAAGAATACCAAATCACCGGTCTGAAAACTAAGATCTCGCCTTCGGTTATCTGCGTAGCTCTTATGTCGACTCTGGGCTGTTTTCAATCTATCCCGGATAACTTTAACTTTCTCAACTGAACCCCGAAGCAAATCAATACCCAAAACTTTCGCTTCACCAACCTCATCCCAACAAATAGGCGATCTACACTTTCTTCCATACAAAGCCTCAAACGGTGCCATCTCGATACTAGCCTGATAACTGTTGTTGTAAGAGAATTCCACTAACGGTAGGTGCAAATCCCAAGAATCAGAAAAGTCTATCGAACACGCTCGCAACATATCCTCAAGAATCTGAATAGTTCTCTCGGACTGACCGTCGGTCTGAGGATGAAAAGCTGTGCTGAATCGCAAATCTGTACCCAAAGCTTCCTGAAACGCCTTCCAGAATCTAGAAGTAAACCTCGGGTCTCGATCTGACACAATACTAACCGGAACTCCATGCAATCTAACAATCTCATCAATATAAAGGGTCGCAAGGTTCTCCATCGAATATCTGATATCAATAGGCAAGAAATGGGCGCTCTTGGTCAATCTATCCACTATTACCCAAACACTGTCACACTTCCTACGGGTACGAGGCAGTCCCGTAACGAGATCCATAGTCACATGCTCCCATTTCCACTCGGGAATCTCTAACGGCTGAAGTAATCCCGCGGGTCTCTGATGCTCGGCTTTGACCTGCTGACACGTTAAACACCTCGATACATACTCGGCTATTTCCTTCTTCATATTAATCCACCAAAATTGTTGCTTCAAGTCCTGATACATCTTCGTACTACCTGGATGAATAGTATACCTCAATTTGTGACCCTCATCAAGAACTCTCTGTTTAATTCCATCAACATCCGGAACACACAAACGACCACGGAAAGTCAAAACTCCACTCGAACTCATAGAAAAATCCTCGAAGTTCTTCTCTTTCAGTTTACCCATTACCTTCACTAACTCGGGATCTTCTTTCTGAGTCTCTTTTATTCTCTGAACTAGGGTCGGAGATACCCTAATATTCGCAAAAATAGCCCCATGTCTCGATTCACGAGGAGACCAATCTCGAACATCCTCAAGCATTTTCCACTCCCGGACCATCATCGAAGCCACATAAGATTTTCTACTAATCGCATCGGCTACCACATTCGCCTTCCCCGGATGATAAGAAATCGTACAATCATAGTCCTTCAATAATTCCATCCATCGGCGCTGTCGGTTGTTCAACTCTTTCTGGGAGAAAAGGTACTTCAAACTCTTGTGATCGGTAAAAATCTCAAACTTTGCTCCATAAAGATAGTGCTTCCATTTGTGCAACGCAAATACAATAGCCACTAACTCCATATCATGAGTCGGGTAATTCTGTTCACTAGGGGTCAACTTCCTCGAAGCATAAGCAATTACTTTCCCATTCTGCATCAACACACAACCCAAACCCTCTTTCGAAGCATCACTGTAAATCACTAGACCATCGCTCCCATTAGGCAAAGTCAAGATCGGTGCTGTAGTCAACCTCTTCTTCAATTCCTCGAAACTCTTGTCACATTTCTCGGTCCACACAAACGGGACATTCTTCCGGGTCAACTGAGTCATCGGAGTAGCAATCCTCGAAAACCCTTCGATAAACCTTCGGTAATACCCGGCTAAACCCAGAAAACTACGAATCTCGGTCACTGACTCGGGTCTCTTCCAATCCACTATAGCTTCAATCTTCGAAGGATCCACCGAAATCCCATCTTTCGAAATAACATGCCCCAGAAATGACACCTTCTCGAGCCAAAATTCGCATTTACTAAACTTCGCAAACAATTTCTCCCTCGCAAGAACGGATAAAACTGTCCTCAAATGTTGTTCGTGCTCCTCTCTAGATTTAGAGTAAACAAGAATGTCGTCGATGAAAACCACCACAAACGAATCAAGATAAGGATGGAAAATCCGGTTCATCAAATCCATAAATACGGCCGGCGCGTTAGTTAACCCAAACGGCATAACCAAGAACTCGTAATGACCATAACGAGTGCGAAAAGCAGTCTTCGGAATATCCTCCGATCGAACCTTCAACTGATGGTACCCACTCCTCAAATCAAGCTTGGAAAACACAACGGACCCTTGAAGCTGATCAAACAATCATCGATATGCGGTAGAGGGTATTTATTCTTCACCGTAACCTGATTCAACTTCCGGTAATCTATACACAATCTCAACGAACCATCTTTCTTCCGCACAAACAAAACCGGTGCTCCCCACGGGGAAACACTAGGGCGGATAAACCCTCGATCAAGCAACTCTTGCAACTGAACCTTCAATTCTTTCAATTCTGCGGGAGCTAACCTATAAGGCGCTTTCGAAATCGGAGCCGTACCCGGCAAAAGATCTATACAAAACTCAATCTCACGATCGGGAGGCATGTCATACTCGGTAGAGAAAACATCGGGAAACTCCCGGACTACCCGAACACTATCAAAACTAGGGGATTCCTTCCTAGTATCAAGAACACTAGCCAAATACCCCTCACAACCACTATGCAATAATTTTCTCGCTTTCATAAAAGAAATTAAGCGAACCTTTCTACTCAGAGGACTAGCCTCAAAAATAAACTTTGGCACATCGGGAATAGAAAAAGTAACAGTTTTCTTACGGCAATCAACGGAAGCATGAAACTTGCTCAACCAATCCATACCCAAAATGACATCAAAGTCTTGGATAGGAAGAACCACCAAATCCGCACAAAGGACTCGACCACAAATAACCACATCACAAGCACGAAAGACTCGATCAGAAATCAAGCATTCTCCTATAGGGGTCGACACCTCTAGCACGTACGGTAAAGACTCGAATGCAGCATTTAACATAGAAGCAAACTGCACAGAAATGTATGAATGAGATGATCCTGGATCTACTAACGCTCGTGCGCTCACATTAGATATAGAAATAATACCTCCAATAACTGTAGGATCATCTGTGGCTTGTTGTTGATTCATTGCAAACACTTTTCCTTGGACCTTGGGCTTTCCCGTAGCGTCCCTTTTCTGACCCTGAGGAGCCCCGGCTCCTACCCCCGATGGTTGAATTCTATTCCTCGGACAATCCCTTGCAAAATGACCCATTTGGCCACAATTGGTGCACCTTACTTGCTTCTTCCAACAACGGTCTTCAGAATGACCTTCCTTTTGACAATACGAATAAAGCCTCCTAATTTGACTCCCTTGGTTCCCGGAAGTGGTACCCGGGTTCCTTGGGATCGGTTGCCCTCGGGACTGAGATTGTCCCCCAAAGTTACCTCGGTTATCGGAACGGTGTTGTGGCTTGCCTTGAGCTCCTTGCTTACTCGGATTAGCTACCTCAGTCTTCCTTTTATGCTCCCCAATATCTTGCTCTATTAAGTAGGCTCGGTCCACCGCATCTTGAAATGTCACAATCCGTTGAGCAATTAGTTGAGTACGGATGGAGGTCTTCAATCCCCGGATAAATCTCATAGCCTTTTGTTCCTCGGTCCTCACCAAATAGTCACAATATCGGGCTAATTCTATGAACTTAGCCGAGTATTGTGCTATAGACAACGCACCTTGCTCCAAGTTGAGTAGCTCGATCTCCTTTCGGTTCTGATCAACGATCGGAATGAAATGCTCCTTAAATTTGCGCACGAACAACTCCCACGCATACACCGTGTGAGTATCATCCCAAGTAGCTTTAATACCTTTCCACCAATGCTCGGCGGCTCCCACAAGCTTGTAAGCCGCGAACCGGACCTTGTCCTCATCCGAACACCCAAACACATCGTAAATCTTCTCCATCGATTCAATCCATAACTCAGCTTTCCTTACATCGGGTTCCCCATTGAATTCAACCGGCTTCAGCTTCAGAAATTGCTCCAAACCATAACGGGGTGGTGCTTGCTCTACCCTCGGACCTTGATCATGTATGGCCTTCATGGCCGCCTCAAACATGACTTGAAACATGGCACGGGCTTCATCCCTTGTATCATTCTGATTTGCATTACCGGAACTACTTTCACCACTCCTTCTACGAACCATTGTAACAAGTACCTGCATAAAACATCAACCGTTAATCACTCCGCACACTACTACCCACCTAGGTCATACTAATCCACCTAGACTTATACTTAGAGCTAATGCCATAGCTCTGATACCAACTATCGCGACCCCGGACCCCGTGGGCCCCGGGACCGCGATCTGGACGTCGACTCTAAAACCAAAACTCAGAAATACTGAAGTTAAAAATTCCATTTGATACAAAAAAGGGTGATCCAAAGTTTTACAAATCAAAGTTTGATAAAAGCCAAATACTACTATCATAAACTTCCACAAGTTTATGCCCAACAAATAAAAATATGCAAATGTACAAAATCCTAATGACGTCAATGTTTGGTACAAATATCCCCAAAAGGTTACACATTGATATAATGTAAACCAACCTATACAACTTTCCCCAAAAGAACGGATCCACACTCGACGTCCTCTTTCTCGTGATCAGCGAGACTAATCCTTAGCACCTGGGGGGGGGTTAAGGAAAAACAAAGACAAAAGAAAAGGGGGTGAGATAAATCTCAATAAGTTACTAATGCAACTACATGACATGCTATGATGCAATAAGAAATAAACAATTATAATTATCACGTAGCACATAGCAAATATCATATATCAGGTGGCAGCGGAAATAAACACATAACAAAGGATATAGCCAAGGTTTTCCAAACCGGAACATCCAAAAAAAGGATCGCTGCGCAGCTTCAATAATCAACAAATCATCATCTTCATAATGGCATGAAAGCCGAAGAGAAAACCCCGGTACCGGAACCAATAACAAAACAATGTGCCACAAAGGGCGGGAGCCATGCCACAAAGTCATGCTCCAAACGTCTCAACCAAGGCCGATCTGGAAGAGGAAAATAAGGGCAAAACAATGGTCGACACCATAATGGACTTGGCCGGTGCCATCACAATATCTCACATCGCCCGACACAACCACAAATACCAGCTGGACTTTCAAATAACCGCTAAGTAATAAATACTAGCTTAATTAGACAACTTAGGGTTCCAAAGTAGGGAACCAATCAAATTAAGTTACCACAAAGGTCAACCAATGCAAACAGCACATCAAAGATGAACTACATTACCAAAACGGTACTTAAATACATTGCACATCATAATTATTCACAAAATAATCAAATCCAAACAATAGAGTGTTCCAAGGTGTTATCTTAAGTTAATTAGAAGGATTAAATCTAAACTAGTTAAGCCTTAAGTCTTAAACCAAGCAAAAAGGTCAAATTCCTGAGACAGGAGGCAGGCGGGCGCCTGGAATGGGGCAGGCGGGCGCCTGGAATGGGGCAGGCGGGCGCTTGAATTTCCAGAAAGTCAGGTTTACCGAAAATGATATGTAGGCGGGCGCCTGGGGGGGGGTCAGGCGGGCGCCTGGTCTACGGATTGGAGGGATTTCAGCTGGGTTTCTCCAAGATCATACCAAAACAACCCCAAAATTCTTACCATTCCAAAATCAACCAAAATCAAGACTTCCAACACACATACTAAGGTACCCAAACCACATTTAACTAAAAAGGGGATCTTAACAACATCCTTTATCAATCAAAGCCAAGAATCAAACTCAACATTTATCTCAATCACCATTTTCACCCAAAACTCAAATAAATTCAAAATAAATTCTATACTCAACCAAACTTCAAATACAACAACAAAAGCATTATATGAACATAATATGAACATTTTAGCATCAAAATGGGGGAAAAGTAACTTACTTGAAAATAATGAAAGTTGACGGAATTCAATTTTTTTGGCTTCCTACGATCCTATCGACGATCTAAACAATGTTCAAGTTTTAAGAAATGAGAGAAGATGAGAGGAAGAAGGAGAAAATGAAGAGAGAAGAAGAAGAAGAAGAAAAAAAATGCTTACCTTGGAGAGAGAGAGAGAAGTGTGCTGGGAGAAGAATGGTGAGGGTGAGGGAGGAGGTGAGGGAAATAGGGAGTAGGGGAAATTATTTTGAAAAGTTACAATTAGGGCCCCTCCCTTACACTACCCAATTCAATACTCCCAATAACAACTAAGACCCAACACTTCTATACTAGCACAAATGACCCAATACAAAGCTAGGCATAAATATTATAACACATAAATTGCACACACCATTATTTAAATAAATAATAATTTAAATAAATAATTAAGCAAATAATTAAATAAAAATTATTTAATTACTAATAAAATAGAGCCTATATTTCGGGTCGTGACATTTTTAGTACTTGTAGGCTTTTGGCCTTCACTTCTCCTTCGAAAGAAGCTTCCCCATCCTTATGGAATTTGTGAATCTGTGCGTACCATTGATCTTTGACTGTTTCTGACTGGGTCTGGATCTCACAATAATATGCTGGGTTCTCTCTTCAGCCAACTCTGAAAGGCTTGACTGACCTCCCTTCAGGAATTTCTACTATAGATGCCAGGGTGGCGAGCGCATCGGAGAATCTGTTTCTGTCTCATGGGAGATAATGGAACGTGACTTCTCGAAATTGTCCGATTAGTTTGTCCATATAGGCTTGGTATAACTGAAGGTAGGGATCCACAGTTTTCCACTTCTTTGCTGTTTGGTTTATGATTAGAGCCGAATCGCCGTATACTTCTAACTCCTTTACATTTCTCTCTAAGGCAGCTTCCAGGCCGGCTATGCATGCCTCATATTCTGCAGCGTTGTTGGTGGTTGTAAAGTTCAATTTTATTGCTATTGGAGTATGTTCGTCCTTAGGATCGACTAGAAGAATCCCCACTCCATTGCCTCTTTTGTTTGCGGCTCCATCTGTCGCGACCCCGAACCCCTCGGGCCCGAGATCGCGAGCTGGACGTCGACTTAAACCATAAACTCTAAAATAATGGAGATAAAAATTTCCTTTCATACCAAAAGAGGGTAACACAAAGTTTTGAGATCCACTTGAACAACAAAGTAAAACTAGTATAAACTCCATAAGCTTATACGCCAAAGTTATAAAATATACAAATCCTAATGACGTCAATGTTTGGTATAAATATTCCAAAAAGGTTACACATTTATATAATGTAAACCCACCAATAACAACTTGCCCCAAAAGCTCAACCCTCGCGACGTCCTGTCTCGTGATCAGCGAGTCTAATCCTTTCCACCTGGGGGGGGGGGTTAAGGAAAAACAAAGACAAAAGAAAAGGGGGTGAGATAAATCTCAATAAGTTACTAATGCAACTACATGACATGCTATGATGCAATAATCAACAATAAATCACATAACACATAGCAATTATCATATAATCAGATAGCAGCGGAAATAAACACATAACAAAGGATATAGCCAAGGTTTTTCAAACTGATATAACCAAATAAAAGTCGTTGCGCAGCTTCAATAATCAACAAATCATCATCTTCATAATAGCATGAAAGCTGAAGAGAAATCCCCGGTACCGGTACCAATAACAAAGTAATGTGCCACAAAGGGCGGAAGCCATGCCACAAAGTCATGCTCCAAACGTCTCAACCAAGGCCAATCTGGAAGAGGAAAAATAAGGGCAAAACAATGGTCGACACCATAATGGACTTGGCCGGTGCCATCATAATATCTCACATCGCCCGACACAACCACAAATACCAGCTGGACTTTCAAATAAATGCTAAGTAATAAATACTAGCTTAATTAAACAACTTAAGGTTCCAAAGTAGGGAACCATTCCAATTAAATCACCACAAAGGTAAACCAATACAAACAGCACATCAAAGATGGACCACATTCCCAAAATGATACTTAATCAAATTCTGTAACATATTTATTCACAAAAGAATCAAATCCAATTAATAAAGTGTTCCACGATGTTAACTTAAGTTAGTTAGAAGAATAAAACCTAAGCTAGTTAAGCCCTTAGTCCTAAACCAAGCAAAAAGGGCAAAATTCCAAGTAGGCGGGCGGGTGGGCGCCTGGGGGGGGGGGTCGGGCGCGCGCTTATTTCAACAGAAGGTCTGGCCGCTGGAAAAAAGGGGTGGGCGGGCGCCTGGTCCAACCCGGGCGGGCGGTTGGTCTGTCTTCATGGCCGGGAAAACAGAGCTGGGTTCATCAATTTCTTACCCATTTCACACAACACTCAAATCAAACACAACCAACAAGTTGCTAAGGTACCCAAACAACATTTAACTAAAAGGGAACCTAAATAACACCATAATGGCCCCAACTCAAGAATCAAACCCAACATTTATCAATCACCATTTTAACCAAAAAATCCAAATAAATTCCAAACAATTGCCAAACTCAATCAAACTTCCAATATAACAACTCAAGCATTATATAAGCATGATATGAACATTTTAGTATGAAAATGGGGGAAAAGCAACTTACTTGAGATTTCCCAAAGATGATGGATTTCAAATATATTTGGCTTCCTACGATCCTATCGGCGATCTAAACAAGTTTCACGATTTAAGAAATGAGAAATAACAAGAGGAAGATGATGGAAATGTAGAGAGAAGTAAGAGAGAGAAACTTACCCTTTTTCTTTTGGAGAGAGAGAGAAATGAGCTGGGAGAGATGGTGAGGTGAGGGTGAAAGAGTAGGGAGGTGAGGGAGAAGAGAGGGAGTAGGGAGGGAGTAGGAGAATTATTTCAAAATGTTACAATTAGACCCCTTCCCCATCTACTAACACAAATACTTACACTCCCTGCTAACAATTAAGACCCAACAATACTACACTAACCCAAATAAAATGCTAGGCATAATTTATTATAACACATAAAATGCACACATAAATATTAATTAAATAATAATTTAAATAAATAAATAAGCAAATAAATAAATAATAACTATTTATTACTAATAAAATAGAGCCTAGATTTCGGGTCGTGACATTCACTCCCCCTTAAAGAAAATTCGACCCGAATTTTAACGAGACTTACCCGAATTAAAAAGCCACGTATATTTCCTCTCGACCTCATCCCGAAGCTCCCACGTCGACTCCTCAACATTGTGATTCCTCCAAAGAACTCTAACCAACGGAATACTATTGTTCCTCAACTCTTGAACTTTAGAATCTAAGATCCGAACCGGTCGTTCCTCATAAGTCATATCGGGCTCAATATCCTCCGGTACCCTCGGTAACACGTGAGATGGATGATGCACATACTTCCGAAGCATAGAAACGTGAAATACATCATGTAGCCGGTCTAACAATGGCGGTAACGCAAGACGATACGCTAGAAGTCCAACCTTTCCTAAAATCTCAAACGGGCCAATAAACCTCGGGGCCAATTTACCTTTCTTCCCGAACCTTCGAATACCCACCTTCGGAGATACTTTCAAGAACACAAAATCACCGGTCTGAAAACTAAGATCTCGCCTTCGGTTATCTGCATAGCTCTTATGTCGACTCTGGGCTGTTTTCAATCGATCCCGGATAACTCTAACTTTCTCAACTGAATCCTGAAGCAAATCAATACCCACGATCTTCGCTTCACCGACCTCATCCCAGCAGATAGGCGATCTACATTTTCTTCCATACAAGGCCTCATACGGTGCCATCTCGATACTAGCCTGATAACTGTTGTTGTAAGAAAATTCCACTAACGGTAAATGTCTATCCCAAGAATAGGAAAAGTCTATCGAACAAGCTCGCAACATATCCTCCAAAATCAGAATAGTCCTCTCGGATTGACCGTCGGTCTGAGGGTGAAAAGCTGTACTAAAACGCAAATCTGTACCCAAAGCTTCCTGAAACGCCTTCCAGAATCTAGAAGTAAATCTCGGGTCTCGATCTGACACAATGCTAACCAGAAACCCATGCAATCTAACGATCTCATCGATATAAAGGGTCGCAAGCTTCTCCATCGAATATCTGATGTCAATAGGCAAGAAATGGGCACTCTTGGTCAATCTATCCACTATTACCCAAACACTGTCATACTTCCTACGGGTACGAGGTAGTCCCGTAACGAAATCCATAGTCACATGCTCCCATTTCCACTCCGGAATATCTAACGGCTGAAGTAGTCCCGCGGGTCTCTGATGCTCGGCTTTGACCTGCTGACAAGTTAAACATTTCGACACATACTCAGCTATTTCCCTCTTCATGTTGTTCCACCAAAAGTGTTGTTTCAAATTTTGATACATCTTCGTACTACCAGGATGAATAGCATATCTCGATTTGTGACCCTCATCTAAAACTTGCCTCTTTATTCCACCAACATCGGGTACGCACAAACGACCACGGAAAGTCAACACCCCATCCGAACTCATAGAAAAATCCTCGAAATTCCTTTCCTTCATTTTACCCATTACCTTCACTAACTCAGGATCTTCTTTCTGAGCCTCCTTTATCCTCTGAATTAGGGTCGGAGATACCCTAATTATTTGCAAAAATAGCCCCATGTATCGATTCACGAGGACACCAATCTGGAACATCCTCAAGCATTTTCCATTCCCGAACCATCATCGAAGCCACATAAGACTTTCTACTAATCGCATCGGCGACCACATTCGCCTTTCCCGGATGATAAGAAATCGTACAATCATAATCCTTCAACAATTCCATCCATCGGCGTTGCCTATTATTCAACTCTTTTTGGGAGAAAAGGTATTTCAAACTCTTGTGATCGGTGAAAATCTCAAACTTCGCTCCATAAAGGTAGTGCTTCCATTTTTACAACGCAAAGACTATCGCCGCCAACTCCATATCATGAGTAGGGTAATTTTGTTCACTAGGGGTCAACTTCCTCGAAGCATAGGCAATCACCTTCCTGTTCTGCATCAAAACACAACCCAAATCCTCTTTCGAAGCATCACTATAAATTACTAAATCATCATTCCCATTAGGCAAGGTCAAGATCGGTGCGGTAGTCAACCTCTTCTTCAATTCCTCGAAGCTACTTTGGCATTTTTCACTCCACACAAGCGGTACATTCTTCCGCGTTAACTGAGTCATTGGAGTAGCAATCCTCGAAAACCCCTCAATAAATCTTCTATAATACCCGGCCAAACCCAGAAAGCTACGAATCTCGGTCACTGACTCGGGTCTCTTCCAATCCACTATGGCTTCTATCTTTGAAGGATCCACCGAAATCCCATCTTTAGAAATAACATGACCCAGAAATGAAACCTTCTCGAGCCAAAATTCGCATTTACTAAACTTCGCAAACAATTGCTCCCTCGCAAGAACGGATAACACTGTCCTCAAGTGATGCTCGTGCTCCTCTCGAGATTTAGAATAGACAAGGATGTCATCGATGAAGACCACCAAGAACGAGTCAAGATACGGATGGAAAACCCGGTTCATCAAATACATAAACACAGCCGGCGCGTTCGTCAACCCAAACGGCATAACCAAGAACTCGTAATGACCATACCGCGTGTGAAAGGAAGTCTTCGGAATATCTTCCGATCGAATCTTCAACTGATGGTACCCACTCCTCAAATCAAGCTTGGAAAACACAACGGACCCCTGAAGCTGATCAAATAAATCATCAATGTGAGGTAGAGGATACTTGTTCTTCACTGTAACCTGATTCAACTTCGGTAATCAATACACAATCTCAAAGAACCATCTTTCTTCCGCACAAACAAAACCGGTGCTCCCCCGGGGAAACACTAGGGCGGATAAACCCTCGATCAAGCAACTCTTGCAATTGAACCTTTAGTTCCTTCAACTCTGCGGGAGCCAATCTATATGGTGCCTTTGAAATCGGAGCTGTACCCGGCAAAAGATCTATACAAAACTCTATCTCACGTTCGGGAGGCATATTATATTCAGAAGAGAAAACATCGGGAAATTCCCTAACTACCCGAACACTCTCCAAACTAGGGGATTCTTTCCTAGTATCAAGAACACTAGCCAAATACCCCTCACAACCACGGTGCAATAATTTTCTCGCTTTCACATAAGAAATGATACGAAAATTTCTACCAAAAGGCATAGCCTCAAAAGTAAACTTAGGCACGTCAGGAATTGAAAAATTAACGACCTTTCTACGAAAGTCAACAGAAGCATGAAACTTGCTCAACCAATCCATATCCAAAATAACATCAAAGTCCTGAATAGGAAGGACTACCAAGTCCGCACACAAGACATGACCACATATAAGCACGTCACAAGCACAGAAGACTCTATCGGCCACCAAACATTCTCCCATAGGAGTAGACACCTCTAACACATAAGGTAATGACTCAGATGCAGCATTTAAAAAAGAAGCAAATTGCACAGAAATGTAAGAATGAGATGATCCTGGATCCACTAACGCTCGGGCGCTCACACTAGATATAGAAATAATGCCTCCAATAACTGTGGGATCATCTGTGGCTTGTTGTTGATTCATTGCAAACACTTTCCCTTGGACCTTAGGCTTTCCCGTAGCGTCCCTTTTCTGACCCTGTGGAGCACCAGCTCCTACCCCAGACGGTTGACCTCTATTCCTCGGACAATCCCTCACATAATGCCCCATTTGGCCACAATTGGTACACCTTCCCTGCTTCTTCCAACAATGGTCCTCTGAATGGCCTTCCTTTTGGCAATAGGAACAAAGTCTCCTATTTTGGTTTCCTTGGTTCCCGGAAGTGGTACCCGGGTTCCTTGGGATCGGTTGCCCTCGGGACTGAGATTGTCCCCCAAAGTTACCTCGGTTATCAACCCTTGGTTGTGACTTTCTCTGCTTGCTAGTGTTAGTCACCTCTACCTTCTTCTTATGCTCCTCTATGTCTTGCTCAATTAAGTATGCACGGTCTACCGCATCCTGGAATGTCACAATCCTCTGAGCTATAAGTTGAGTACGGATAGAAGTCTTCAAACCCCGGATGAATCTCATAGCCTTCTGTTCTTCGGTCCTCACAAGATAGTCACAATACCGGGCTAATTCTGTGAACTTAGCCGAGTATTGAGCTATAGACAACAAACCTTGCTCCAAGTTGAGAAGCTCGATCTCCTTTCGGTTCTGATCCACTACCGGAATGAAATTCTCTTTGAACTTTCGCACAAACAATTCCCAAGCATACACTGTATGAGTGTCATCCCAACTTGCTTTAACCCCTTTCCACCAATGCTCGGCGGCACCCACAAGCTTATAAGCCGCAAACCGGACCCTATCCTCGTCTGTGCATCCAAACACATCATAGATTTTATCCATAGACTCAACCCATAGTTCGGCCTTCTTCACATCGGGCTCACCATCGAACTCTGCCGGTTTCAGTTTCAAGAATTGCTCCAAACCATATCGGGGTGGTGGTGCTTGCTCTACTCTCGGTCCTTGGTCATGAATAGCCTTCATGGACGCCTCAAACATGCCTTGGAACATGGCACGGTTCTCTTCCCGAAGATCACTTTGATTCTGAGTCCCGCTAGAACCTTCACCTGTCCTTCTTCTAGCCACTGAGAACAATTACCTGCATAAAACATCAACCGTTACTCACTCCGAATCACAACTACCCTCCTAGGTTATACTAGTCCACCTAGACTTATACTTAGAGCCAAACCATAGCTCTGATACCAACTGTCGCGACCCCGAACCCCGCGGGCCCGAGATCGCGAGCTGGACGTCGACTTAAACCATAAACTCTAAAATAATGGAGATAAAAATTTCCTTTCATACCAAAAGAGGGTAACACAAAGTTTTGAAATCCACTTGAACAACAAAGTAAAACTAGTATAAACTCCATAAGCTTATACGCCAAAGTTTAAAAATATACAAATCCTAATGACGTCAATGTTTGGTACAAATATCCCAAAAAGGTTACACATTTATATAATGTAAACCCACCAATAACAACTTGCCCCAAAAGCTCAACCCTCGCGATGTCCTGTCTCGTGATCAGCGAGTCTAATCCTTTCCACCTGGGGGGGGGGGGTTAAGGAAAAACAAAGACAAAAGAAAAGGGGGTGAGATAAATCCCCGGTACCGGTACCAATAACAAAGTAATGTGCCAGAAAGGGCGTAAGCCATGCCACAAAGTCATTCTCCAAACGTCTCAACCAAGGCCAATCTGGAAGAGGAAAAATAAGGGCAAAACAATGGTCGACACCATAATGGACTTGGCCGGTGCCATCATAATATCTCACATCGCCCGACACAACCACAAATACCAGCTGGACTTTCAAATAAATGCTAAGTAATAAATACTAGCTTAATTAAACAACTTAAGGTTCCAAAGTAGGGAACCATTCCAATTAAATCACCACAAAGGTAAACCAATACAAACAGCACATCAAAGATGGACCACATTCCCAAAATAATACTCAATCAAATTCCGTAACATATTTATTCACAAAAGAATCAAATCCAATTATAAAGTGTTCCACGATGTTAACTTATGTTAGTTAGAAGAATAAAACCTAAGCTAGTTAAGCCCTTAGTCCTAAACCAAGCAAAAAGGGCAAAATTCCAAGCAGGCAGGCGCCTGGGGGGGGGTCGGGCGCGCGCTTATTTCAACATAAGGTCTGGCCACTGGAAAAACGGGGGCGGGCGGGCGCCTGGTCCAACCCGGGCGGGCGCCTGGTCTGTCTTCATGGTCGGGAAAACAGAGCTGGGTTCATCAATTTCTTACCCATTTCACACAACACTCAAATCAAACACAACCAACAAGTTGCTAAGGTACCCAAACAACATTTAACTAAAAGGGAACCTAAATAACACCATAATGGCCCCAACTCAAGAATCAAACCCAACATTTATCAATCACCATTTTAACCAAAAATCCAAATAAATTCCAAACAATTTCCAAACTCAATCAAACTTCCAATATAACAACTCAAGCATTATATAAGCATGATATGAACATTTTAGTATGAAAATGGGGGAAAAGCAACTTACTTGAGATTTCCCAAAGATGATGGATTTCAAATATTTTTGGCTTCCTACGATCCTATCGACGATCTAAACAAGTTTCACGATTTAAGAAATGAGAAATAACAAGAGGAAGATGATGGAAATGTAGAGAGAAGTAAGAGAGAGAAACTTACCCTTTTTCTTTTGGAGAGAGAGAGAAATGAGCTGGGAGAGATGGTGAGGTGAGGGTGAAAGAGTAGGGAGGTGAGGGAGAAGAGAGGGAGTAGGGAGGGAGTAGGAGAATTATTTCAAAATGTTACAATTAGACCCCTTCCCCATCTACTAACACAAATACTTACACTCCCTGCTAACAATTAAGACCCAACAATACTACACTAACCCAAATAAAATGCTAGGCATAATTTATTATAACACATAAAATGCACACATAAATATTAATTAAATAATAATTTAAATAAATAAATAAGCAAATAAATAAATAATAACTATTTATTACTAATAAAATAGAGCCTAGATTTCGGGTCATGACACCATCGAAGAATAACTGCCATTTGTCTATATCTTCCATGGTGAAAATACCATCGTTTGGAAATTCGGGGTCTGATCCTCGTTCTTCGGTGCTTGGAGAATTTGCTAACTGATTTGCCATAGCTCTCCCTTTAACTGCCTTTCTTGGAACGTACGTGATGTTGAACTCTCCCAGAAATACCAACCACTTGGCGAGTCTCATGGATATTGACGGTTTATCAAACAAGTACTTGATTGGCTCCATTTTTGATACTAGCCATATGGGGTGAGATACCATGTAATGCTTGAGTTTGGAAACTACCCATGTCAGTCCAGTGCATGTCTTTTCTAATGCTGAATAGTTGAGCTCACTGCCTTGTAGCTTCCGGCTGACGAAGTATATGGCGTTTTCTATTCGAGAATCCTTGGCTTCATGTGCCAGCATGGCTCCCATGGCAGTGTCTGTTACCATTAAGTATAGCAGTAGCGGCTTCTCCTTGTGTGGCGGACGTAGGATTGGGGTATTCACCAGGTACCTCTTAATCTGTTCAAAGGCTTCTTGGCAATCGTGATTCCATTTAACATTGGCAGTTTTCTTCATTAGCTTGAAGATTGGTTCACAGACTGTAGTCAACTGGTTGATGAAGCGACTAATGTATTGTAGTCTTCCCATGAATGCTTTGACCTCAGTTTCTGTACGGGGTGGCTTCATATCCATAATTGCTTGAATCTTTCTTGGGTCGGCTTCTATTCCACGCTCCGTGGCCATGTATCCCAGCACTTTTCCTCAAACAACCCTGAACGTACACTTAGCAGGGTTCAGACGCATGGAGTGTTCGGTGTTGACCGTCGGAACCTATGGAGTGTATAATCATGTCGTCTACGTAGACTTCGATCTCCATATGAATTATGTCTTAAAATAAGGCAGTCACAGCACGTTGGTAAGTAGCCCCAGCATTCCTAAGTCCAAACGGCATTACGGTGTAGCAATACGTACCCCACGGAGTAGTGAAAGAAGTCTTTTCTTGGTCTTCTTCAGCCATCTTGATCTGATTGTACCCATCAAAACCATCCACGAACGAATTGACCTCATAATTGGCCATTTCATGTACTAACATGTCGATATTGGGAAGCGGGAAATCATCTTTAGGACTTGCTTTGTTGAGATCACTGAAATCCACACAAACTCTGACTTTGCCATTAGCCTTCTTCACTGTAACAATGTTTGATAACCACGTTGGATATTCAATCACCCTTATGAAACCTAGCTTCTCGATTTCTTCTTTTACTTGCAGAGACCATTCTGGCTTGATGCGGCGAAGTTTCTGTTTTACCGGCTTGGCGTCTGGTGCTATCGGAATTTTGTGCTCTATGATGGAGTTGTCTAGCCCCGGCATATCTTTGTAAGACCACGCAAATACGTCGACATACTCCTTCAGTAACCCAATCAGTGCTTCTCGCTCTTCGCCTTGAAAGAAGCTTCCAATCTGCATTTCCTTAGGCTCATCGTCTGTCCCCAGATTCACACATGTTAACACCTCATCGGCAGCTTGGGCTCGGTTTTCCCTTTGATTGATAACCTGCTCTGAGATTTCTCGGATGTATTCGTTATTTAGTTTGTCTGTGTCTGCATCTTTTAATGAATTGTTATTAACTATTTGTATATCATTAGATTGATTAGTTAATTTATCATTTATAAGAACGGCTATGGTGGGATACTCAGAAAGGTCGAGGTTTTCGTTTAGCGTGAAGGGAAAGATAGCGTTGGCAACCATTTCATAGTCCTCTGACGTGAGGTCATTAGACTGAGAGGAAGACTCAAATTCAAAGGTAAAGACATCGGACCTAGACGACCTAAATGACTTTGGTGAGCTAACAGGAGACTCGATATGGGAGGTTATAGGGGGAGCAGTCAGTCCAAGCTCCTCGATCATGAAGTCTGTCGTTGCTGTGGGTCCTCTATATGTGCACCAATTCTTCAATTTGTCAACCATTGGTGAGACCAATGCCCTTAGATCGACGTTGTTTGTCTGATCTTCGATCATGGATACGAAGTTGTCGGAGGGTGATGGACATGCAGTATTTGGAGATAGATTATCCAATAACAGAGAGTAATAAGGAAAATCACTATCATTAATAATTTCTGAAGCATAATCCGAATCAACATCGGGTGCCTCGCCATCTGCCACAGCTATTTCGGTCAGATTGGTGAGGTCTGTCCCGTTTCTAATTCTAATGAGAGCCTCCCTAGGGTCCTCTACTTGACCATTATGTATGAGTTCTTGAATAAGAGTCTTTAGAGCGAAACAATCTTCAATGTCATGACCGGTGACTTGGTGGTAATCACAAAACCTTTCTTGAGTGCTATCCGGGAGGGGATAATATCCTTCTAACGGTTGAATCATCCTCATTGCTATTAAACTGTTGTACATAAGATCCAAGGTAATTTGTAGTTGTTTGAAGGCGTCCATCATTTCTAACAAACCTATTTTGTCGGCATCGACAAAGTTCACACCTTCATTGTTGGGTAGGGGGTTTGCTATGGTGTTCGGACCTTTAGGCTTTTCAATCTTTCCATCGGCTATGAGCTTTTGGATGACTCGCTTGAGTTGTATGCAGTCATCGGTCATGTGGTCAATGTGCTTGTGGTACTTGCAGAACTTGGTTGCATCAAGAATGGCTTTCTTGTTGAATGGTTCATAGTTCTCGATTGGCTTGATTAAACCTTTCTTCATCAAAACCTCAAACACTTGGCCGGTAGGCATGCCGAAATCATCAAAATGATCTTCTTTTCGGGGAAATCTGCTAGTAACTGCTTGGATATCGAAGGCGGAGTTGCCTTGGACCATACTCACTTGACCAACCACCTCTTTAGCTTTAGGAGCAGCGTTTGTCGGAGCTTTGTAGCGGAATGAGGTATTTCCACTTTTGGTAGTTTCTTTAACAACACCAGTAATACCGGCTTCGTGTCTGACCCCATCATCGACCATTTCTCGCAGATCGGGAAAGTAACCATTGCCAATTGCCACCCTAATCTCGGGTAACAAGCACTTGAAGAAGATTTTCTTTTGTTCCTTTGCCTTAGGAAGGTATTGAACTTCCGCTAGCTTGTGATTCCATCTCTTGTAGAAGTCATAAATAGGCTCGTCGAGTCTCTGCATTTTGTTCTCTAAATCAGTACGGTTGACGTGCCAGCTAGGTTCGACTGATACTTCTCGCAGAATGTAGTGGTGATTTGTTCCCACATCTCTCGTTCGGAGGGATCCAAACTCAAGAACCAACGGAGAGCGATTCCGTCCAGAGTGGTGTGGAAGACTCGGGCCATTCGCTCGTTGGTGCAGTCACGGGCTCTCATGGCTAGCACATAACTGTCGAGATGAGTCTTGGGACAAGTAATACCATGGAATGTAGAGACCTTCGGCATCTTGAAGTCTCTAGGTAGAGCACCCACGTTGCTTGGGTCAATGGTTTTGACTATCAGAGCGGATTGCTTGGAGAACGTGTCGGATAGCTTGCGGATATGTTCTTGTATGGCAACCACTAGAGGGAGATTGGAGAAATCTGTGCTACCATAGGCTTGAGCAGCGGGAGAAGTATTGGAGACTGTGGGCACGGTGGTACCGATACTCAACGGTAGTGAAGGGCGGTGGCAACTTGGTAGAAGATAAGTAACTACCTATGAATTCTGGTGACGGATCATATGGACCCTTGCTGGAGGTTTCCTTAGTACCCAAATCAGGAGGAGGGACCCTTTGGTAGTTGGGCACCTTGAGAGGGATAGCATCATTATTGGCGGGGTAGGTCACAGGCACCGTTTCGTCTTCGATCAAAATAGCTTCTCCATCGTGGAAACTAGTTGCTACACCTTTCTTCTTCATCTCAGTGTGAAGATGATCTTTGAGCTCTTGGTTGACCCTTTCTAGAGACTTCTTCGATCCTCAAGCTTAGAGATATGTAGCATGAGGTTGGTGAAGAAAGCATGGAGAGGTGGCAGAATGTGCGAGAGATTGATACAGGCGGCGATTTCTGGATCGGCAGAAGTGGATACTGGCGGAGTGGAGACATTAGGAGTAGTAGGCTCTGATGATGGAGACATTGTTGATGCAGAGACTGAAGACTGAGCTTGCGAAAGGCTTGACCGTTGAAGACGATCACCGGAACGGACCCAAACTTGCTTCTCTGTAGAGGTAGCGGACGAGAGGTTTAGGACGGGACAAGGCTCATGCAATGTACTTTGTTATTTACAAAAACAATGTATTATTAGTACTAATGGTTGGAAGGGGTACCCCTTTTTGGGTTACTATCTACAAAACCTGGATCAGTGGAGGTCATCACTACGTCTATAGACCCCTCGTTTTTCACCTGTATTGCACCTCCCAAACGGACAATTTGGGCGAGGGTCCTATAGGGCAAGCGACTTCCACTGACCTAACGGATCCTAGCGACTAACCCTTGTTTAAAGGCATTTAACGTAACGTTTATGTTACTTCCGTTAAGTTTTTAACGAGTTGAGATCCTTATACAAAGTATCACTCGGCTTACTATAAGCACACCCTTGTAGGGAATTTCATTTTTTGTGCTTTTTTCTCTCGAAGGATCTCGACTCATTAAAGACTTAACGGATGATGGCATGAACGACACGTTAATAGTCTATAAAGAAAAGCTAGTCAAACCAACCGGTCAACTTTGGAGTGTCCTAGACTCTGTGAGTGCATGGTTTCGAAATGAACAAGGGATTAACCTCGACTTCTTCACAAGTGAAAACAGTAAGTTAGATAGCCCGGGTGCCACAAAGATAGAGGCGACAGGATCACCAAAATCTGTGCACTTAGCGGAGTATCCAGTAGGGTGTGAAATGTGACACGGTCCTAGTGGTAGTGTGCGGACAAAAACTAGTTAATTTTTAGGGAGAAAACAGAGAGTTTTTTGTATTTACATGTATGCAATGCAAAACAGTTAAAAGAGGGTACAATAGGCAATAGTTAAGTTATTAACGCACTAAAGTACAAGGGAAGCAGATATGTACGAGAGATAAAGTACAAGGGGAAAAGAACAAGTAAGTACAATCATGATATTGACGAAAGTTTGACCCTCTATGTTTGAAGACGTTCAAAGCTAGTCCCCAGCAGAGTCGCCACTGTGAATACCCCTTTCCGTAAATGCGGGCGACGTACGGGAAGCCTTTCTTTTATTTATCTTTATTTATCTTTTCTATGGGATTAGGATATTCAAGTTGGCATTTAACTTTATTAAGAGTCGCCACATTGTTTTATCGAGCTAAAACATTAAGAAAAGCTAACAAAGAGGGTTCGGGGGTCAAGTTACGACAAGAGAAGAATATCAAGTTATCACTCCTATCGCCCGAGCAGTCGGACTTTCTATCATGATGAATGTGTTAGTAGTGTCTTGGTAATTGAGACCGGATCCGAAGATTGCCTACGTTCCTCTCAATTGAGAAGCTCAGGTCAGCGTAGTTCACACATAATCGGAATAGGGAGAAGAAGCGGGATCATGCATAATGAAGGGGGAGGAGAAAGAATCATACAAAATGATCACATCCTAGAATAATGATTATACCATTGATAAGATCAATGTGCATTCATCATATTCATCCTTGGAGAATTACTGATCATGGGAATCTTTACCTAAAGTTTAGGGTTTAGAAGTAGTTCCTAGATCTCGTTGATCATCATCGGCTATGCATTATAAGTAGGGATTAAAACATTAGATCTAGCATGTTCACTCTAACATAGTAATAAGAACATCATGAAACATGTATGAGATAACACATAAGCATGACCCTAGATATAGAGCATATTATGAATTCTAGTAAGAACATGAAGAACACGTTATGAATCATATGAATATAGATGTATAAACATAATGAAACTAGCATAAATCAGATCTAAACTAAGAAAACATGTAGAATTCTCACCAATCTTGACAAGAACGAAGTCGAATCTCTTGCACGGATTCGCCGGACCTTCGGGATTGCTAGAAAGGCTTAGAGAGAGAGTTCTGCCGTCAGTTTTGGCTGTGGAACTCGGGGAAGAGAATTGTGTGTTGAAATTATGAACTTAGGTCACCTATTTATAGGAAAAGTTGACCTGGAGGAAGTGGCCGCCCGGCCGGAAGAGTGGCCGCCCGGATGGTCCAACTGGATTGGCTCGATTCCCGAGGTTCTGATCAATCTGGACTCCTGAGAACTCCTAGATAACGTCTATCTTCTATCCCTCATCTGATCAGTCGACAACATCTTCTTATCTGGGCTTTTTAGGAAATTCTAGATAAGTCCTGCGCAGCTTGTAAATACCTGGGAGGTCCCTGTGAGTTCTAGAATGCCTAATAACTCATTTTCAGGTTGGGTACTAACACATAGTCAATCCATGAGTGCGGCTGACATAACATCTTTTTGAGGCTCATTCCGAGACACAGGTTGTCGCGACCCCGAACCCCGCGGGCCCGAGACCGCGATCTGGACGTCGACTTAAAACCAAAACTATGAATTACTGAAGTTAAAAATTTCATTTGATACCAAAAGGTGATGATCCCAAGTTTTACAAAGCATTTGAACAAAAAGGTGAAACTAGTATAAACTCCATAAGTTTATACACCAAAGTTACAAAATACACAAATCCTAATGACGTCAATGTTTGGTACAAATATCCCAAAAAGGTTACACATTTATATAGTGTAAACCAACCTATAACAACCTTCCCCAAAAGAATGTATCCACCCTCGACGTCCTCTTTCTCGTGATCAGCGAGACTAATCCTTAGCACCTGGGGGGGGTTAAGGAAAAACAAAGATAAAAGAAAAGGGGGTGAGATAAATCTCAATAAGTTACTAATGCAACTACATGACATGCTATGATGCAATAATCAATAATAAATCACATAACACATAGCAATTATCATATATCAGATAGCAGCGGAAATAAACACATAACAAAGGATATAGCCAAGGTTTTCCAAACCGGTACATCCAAATAAAGGATCGCTGCGCAGCTTCAATAATCAACAAATCATCATCTTCATAATAGCATGAAAGCCGAAGAGAAAACCCCGGTACTGGAACCAATAACCAAAAGAAGTGTCATAAGGGACGGGAGACATGCCACAAAGTCATGCTCCAAATAAAGCTAAAATGCACACAAAGGAGCTAGCTCTTCTCACATCCAAGGCCAATCTGGAGGAGGGTAATAATGGGGCAAAACAATGGTCAACATCGCAATGGACTTGGCCGTGCCATCATAATGTTTCGCATTGCCCAAACACACACAAAATACCAGCTGGACTTTCACGTAAAGGCTAAGTAATAAAATACTAGCACGGTAAACAATCATTGATTCCAAAGTAGGGAATCATACCAAGAAGTCACCAAGAAAGTGAAATGTACCCACAACGCACAATTAAAGTGTTCCAATAGCCTCAATTAACACTTAATTAATTTCAAACACAAACTTGATCACAAAGGACTCAATTCTATCACTAGAGTGTACTACAATGATCACTAAGGTCAACTAGAAGGACACCCAAGACTTAGACCAAAACGCGTTCTTCAATCACACAAATTAACAAAATGTAAACTTTTAGAGGTCTGTGCGGCCGCCCACAAATGACTGTGCGGTCGCCCAAACAAGCCCTCAAACAAGAACAAAAGCTTTCAGATAGATGTGCGGTCGCCCAGACATTTTTGGGCGGTCGCCCAATCTTCTGAATTGCCGGAAATCGGGAAGAGCAACAGGGTTCTTCCATTTTCAAACCAAAACACATTTCAACCAAAATCCAACCTTCTAACTAGCATACTAATGTACCAACACAACTAATAAGTCTAAAAAGACTCATACAACAACATTTAACAACCAAAATCAAGAATCAAACCCAACATTCATAAATCACCATTTTTGACCAAAACTCAAATAAATTCCAAATAATTTCTAAACTCATCCAAACTTCAAATATAACAACTCAAACATCATATGAGCATGATATGAACACTTTAGCATAAGAATGGGGGAAAAGCAACTTACTTGAAAATTCTCAAAGATGACGGAATTCAATTCTTTTTGGTTCTACGCGATCCTATCGACGATCTAAACACATTTCACGTTTTAAGAAATGAGAGATTATGAGAGGAAGAAGAAGAAAATGAAGAGAGAAGGAAGAGAAACTTACCTACACCAATGGGGGGGAGAGAGAGAGAGAGTTGTGCTGGGAAGGAGAGGGGAGAGTGAGGGAGAAGGTGAGGGAGGAGAGGGGAGTAGGGAAATTATTTTAAAAAGTTACAACTAGACCCCCTCCCCATCTACTAACACAACTACTCCCCACTAACAAATAAGACTCAACAATTCTACACTAGCACAAATGACCCAAATAAAATGCTAAGCATAAATATTATGACACATAAAATGCACACATAATTATTTAAATAAACAATAATTTAAATAAATAAATAAGCAAATAATTAAATAATAATTACTTATTACTAATAAAATAGAGCCTAGATTTCGGGTCGTGACATTCACTCTCCCTTAAAGAAAATTCGACCCGAATTTTAACGAGACTCACCTTAAACAAAAAGCCACGGAAATTTCCTCTCGATCTCATCTCGGAGCTCCCACGTCGACTCCTCGATGTTATGATTCCTCCAAAGAACTCTAACCAATGAAATACTTTTGCTCCTCAACTCTTGAACTTTAGAGTCTAAGATCCGAACCGGTCGTTCCTCATAAGTCATATCGGGCTCAATATCCTCCGGTACCCTCGGTAACACGTGAGATGAATCATGAACATACTTCCGAAGCATAGAAACGTGGAAAACACTATCTAACCGATCTAAATATGGCGGTAACGCAAGACGATACGCTAGAAGTCCAACCTTTCCCAAAATCTCAAACGGACCAATAAACCTCGGAGCCAATTTGCCTTTCTTCCCAAACCTACGAATACCCACCTTCAGAGACACTTTCAAGAATACCAAATCACCAATCTGAAAACTAAGATCTCGCCTTCGGTTGTCTGCGTAGCTCTTATGTCGACTCTGGGCTGTTTTCAATCGATCCCGGATAACTCTAACCTTTTCAACTGAATCCTGAAGCAAATCAATACCCACTATCTTCGCTTCACCAACCTCCTCCCAACAAATAGGCGATCTACATTTTCTTCCATACAAGGCCTCAAACGGTGCCATCTCGATACTAGCCTGATAACTGTTGTTGTAGGAGAACTCCACTAACGGTAAATGTGAATCCCAAGAATCAGAGAAGTCTATCGAACAAGTTCGCAACATATCCTCCAAAATCTGAATAGTCCTCTCAGATTGACCGTCTGTCTGAGGATGAAAAGCTGTACTGAATCGCAAATCTGTACCCAAAGCTTCCTGAAACGCCTTCCAGAATCTAGAAGTAAACCTCGGGTCTCGATCTGACACAATACTAACCGGAACCCCATGCAATCTAACGATCTCATCAATATAAAGGGTCGCAAGCTTCTCCATTGAATATCTGATGTCAATAGGCAAGAAATGGGCACTCTTGGTCAATCTATCCACTATTACCCAAACACTGTCATACTTCCTATGGGTACGAGGTAGTCCCGTAACGAAATCCATAGTCACATGCTCCCATTTCCACTCGGGAATCTCTAACGGCTGAAGCAATCCCACGGGTCTCTGATGCTCGGCTTTGACCTGCTGACACGATAGACACTTCGAAACATACTCGGCTATTTCCCTCTTCATATTAATCCACCAAAATTGTTGCTTCAAATCCTGATACATCTTCGTACTACCCGGATGAATAGTATACCTCGATTTGTGACCCTCATCTAAAACTTGTCTCTTTATTCCACCAACATCGGGCACGCACAAACGACCACGGAAAGTCAAAACTCCACTCGAGCTAATAGAAAAATCCTCAAAGTTCTTCTCTTTCAGTTTACCCATTATCTTCACCAACTCGGGATCTTCTTTCTGAGCTTCCTTTATCCTCTGAATTAGGGTCGGAGACACCCTAATATTCGCAAAAATAGCCCCATGTCTCGATTCACGAGGAGACCAATCTCGAACATCCTCAAGCATTTTCCATTCACGGACCATCATCGAAGCCACATAAGATTTTCTACTAATCGCATCGGCTACCACATTCGCCTTCCCCGGGTGATAAGAAATCGTACAATCATAATCCTTCAACAATTCCATCCATCGACGCTGCCTATTATTCAACTCTTTCTGGGAGAAAAGGTACCTCAAACTCTTGTGATCGGTAAAAATTTCAAACTTCGCCCCATAAAGGTAGTGCTTCCATTTGTGCAACGCAAAGACAATAGCCGCTAAATCCATATCATGAGTCGGGTAATTCTGTTCACTCGGGGTCAACTTCCTCGAAGCATAAGCAATTACTTTCCCATTCTGCATCAACACACAACCCAAACCCTCTTTCGAAGCATCGCTGTAAATCACTAGGCCATCGCTCCCATTAGGCAAAGTCAAGATCGGTGCGGTAGTCAACCTCTTCTTCAATTCCTCGAAACTCTTGTCACATTTCTCGGTCCACACAAACAGAACATTCTTCCGGGTCAACTGAGTCATCGGAGTAGCAATCCTCGAAAACCCTTCAATAAACCTTCTGTAATAACCGGCTAAACCCAGAAAGCTTCAAAAATGTCTGTGCGGTCGCCCAGACATTTTTGGGCGGTCGCCCAATCTTCTGAATTGCCGGAAATCGGGAAGAGCAACAGGGTTCTTCCATTTTCAAACCAAAACACATTTCAACCAAAATCCAACCTTCTAACTAGCATACTAATGTACCAACACAACTAATAAGTCTAAAAAAACTCATACAACAACATTTAACAACCAAAATCAAGAATCAAACCCAACATTCATAAATCACCATTTTTGACCAAAACTCAAATAAATTCCAAATAATTTCTAAACTCATCCAAACTTCAAATATAACAACTCAAACATCATATGAGCATGATATGAACACTTTATCATAAGAATGGGGGAAACGCAACTTACTTGAAAATTCTCAAAGATGACGGAATTCAATTCTTTTTGGTTCTACGCGATCCTATCGACGATCTAAACACATTTCACGTTTTAAAAAATGAGAGATTATGAGAGGAAGAAGAAGAAAATGAAGAGAGAAGGAAGAGAAACTTACCTACACCAATGGGGGAGAGAGAGAGAGAGAGAGAGTTGTGCTGGGAAGGAGAGGGGAGAGTGAGGGAGAAGGTAAGGGAGGAGAGGGGAGTAGGGAAATTATTTTAAAAAGTTACAACTAGACCCCCTCCCCATCTACAAACACAATTACTCCCCACTAACAAATAAGACTCATCAATTCTACACTAGCACAAATGACCCAAATAAAATGCTAAGCATAAATATTATGACACATAAAATGCACACATAATTATTTAAATAAACAATAATTTAAATAAATAAATAAGCAAATAATTAAATAATAATTACTTATTACTAATAAAATAGAGCCTAGATTTCGGGTCGTGACACAGGTGCCCATGAGACTGCCCCGGATCCTTTTGCTCATTTAACCTTGGAGTGCCCTGAGCCATCTTCTATTGATCGTCCGGGTACTTCCTCCCAGTTTTCTTGGCATTCCTTTAAGCTTTTTGCCGGTGAGGACATGAGTTTAGCGGAGTCCCTTTTCCATTTTGACCCCAATGCTTATCCAACTCGGGGGCCCGACATTTCTTATTCGCCTCCGCTTTACTCGGACCCGGATTCTGAGTAGATGTACCTGTGCGAACCAATCTATGTTTTGTTTTGTTTGAAAATAATGTGTGTAAAGAACTTGTAATTTTATTAATGTTCAAAACGTTCTTTATTTACAAACTCACTTAAATGCATAGCTCGGGCCTTAAGAGGGCTTTTTGATGTTGTGACTTGCTGGGGACTCCCCAAAGTGTGTACAACTGGGACATATTTTTGAAAGGTTTTGAACAAGTGAAAGTGAGTTTCACTTGTGGGTAGTTTGCTGGTATGGGCTGCTGATATGAATTTTTTAACAGGGGACAAAGTATCCGTACGGCTAGCGTAGAGGGTTGACCTTTTTGACTAAAATTTTCTAAGGGCCTCTGGGGAATTTCAAAAAGCTGGGGATTTTATTAGGAGATTGCGACTCTGGGTTCTGGCTTAGACTAGGCTTACTACCAAAGTATGACCTTTCCACTAATCCCTTCAATGTGCCGTTATGGCTTGACAGCCCCGGTTCATTTGGGAATCATTTCCTAGGCCTCGACCCTTCTTGGGAATGATCTTTCCTTTGATCAATTTAGACATGTCGCTACGACTTAGTAGCCCCAGTCTTTCTTTGCTCTGTCGACATACCTCGGCTTTTCTTACTTTCCGTTAGGGGACTGATTTTCTTGCTCATCCCGTTCTTTCCCGATCAACCTTACGGGCATCCCACCTTACGGGTATCCATTTTGTTCTTTCTTTTCTTGGAGTGGCCTAGTTAACTCAAGACACGGACGCGAGCAAATTATGCTTGTTTTGACCAAAATAGACATAGGCACTTATGGGAGTGAGTCCCTTTTGTGAGGTAGGAAGCCTATGGACAGCATTCAGTGTTTAGCTCTTCCCTAAGATGTAGAAAAAAAGACTTGTCGAGACATTTGAAATTTACCTTAGTTGAGATTATCAAAATGATTGCTTAAATGGATCATGTTTGTTATTAAGTCAAGATTATGGCAAGAAATTAGCCTTAACGTGCATAAATGTTGTGATCAATTGAGACTACAATTTGATATCGAGAGAGAGGGAGTGACTAAAGAGGGTACTGTTTGGGAAAATCGGTCATTGATGGGACCGAGGGAAGAGAACTTGGTTATTTCAAGAGGACCAATTGATGATTTGGTTTCTTGCTATGACCGGACCCGAAGGTTGCCTATGTTCCCCTCAGTTTGAGGAGCTCAGGTCGCCGTAGTTCGGCTGTGCACCGCCTTTTTGCCGGGGTTGGCATCTTATGGATGGATGTTGCTTCCTTTTTGGGCCTTTTCTGAGGTGGACTCTTTGGGGGATGAGTCTCGGAGGTGGATTTCTCTCGGGATGAATTCGTTTTCCTCCATATTCACTTCATTTCCCTCCTTTTCATTTCCTTTCTTTTCTCTTTTTTTTTTTGGAGGAACGGGGGAAGGTTTGCCTTCGATACCTTTGAGCAATGGCCTTTGGTAGGACATCCAATACATCTTTCTTTTCATTCTCTTTGAAGGATACTCGGGGTCACTTGCTTGCTTGCACATGCGTGATCACGGTTGGATCTTGGGTGATTGGGCAACAACATTCTTGCTTTTCCATGGCATTGGGACGTCCATGACGTTCATAGAAGGTTTACACAAGGAACATGTGTCGGGTTGTGTATCGGGGACGAGTATCGATGAGTATATTGAGAATGTGTATGAAGAGGAAAGATTTCCCATTAATGGTTTCCTTATGCCAATTGATCACAACATTTATTCATATTAAGATTAATTGTTTGCATTGAGCATTTTTTATTTGTGTTAGGTCCATTCATCCTTAATGATTCGTCATTGACTATTATGCTTAGAAGTCAACTCATCATTTTAGGGATGTAGCAATCAATTGATAATAATAAGTAAGGCAATTTCAAGAATTAAAGTATTTTGCAAGTAATGTCTCAAGTCTAGGGAGAATAGAAGGAAAGTGACTATTTCATTCCATAAGGGACTCGATTATTTACAGACTCGATGACTCGACCATTCATGGAATTGCTACAGACTCAATTGGGTACCACCTTGGTACCTTTCTTCCCAAGACTTTGCCTCGCAGGGCTTAGGAAAAATAAAAAGACAGTGTCCATGACGGACTTTTGAAATTCTAGATCCTACGAAGCTAGGCTACCCCTATTCATTTTCTCTTTCTCTCTCCTCTCTTGTCCGGGTTCAAACCCAATGGTTCCCTTTCTTGGTGATAATCCCCTCATCAATAAGCTCTTGGATTTTGTCTTTTAAAGCATCACAAGCCCCGGTGGGGTGCCCCACCTTGATGGTATCGGCAGAACTGGGTCTCATCGGACCGTTGGTGAGAGTGTTCAGCTAAGAGCACATTCGGATTGAGTAACTGGATCTTTCCCTCCTTGAGCAATTGATCAAGTAATTGAGTTCTCGGGGTCCCTAACTCATGGAAGAGACGATACGGGGCGGCTCTTTGATGGTGAGTTGGTTTGGGAAGTACGGGTCTGGGCCGGCTGGTTCTTTGTGGCACACTTCCACTTGGAGGTTGCAATTGGGGAGGTAGGCTTTCTTTATGACTCGAGGTCATTTGGGAGCTGACGGAAGTAACAGGGGACGGGTTGTTCGAGGCAGGCTTGACGGAAGGTTTTTTGAGGTGAGAGTGATTTCTAAGATAGGTTCTGATATCTAGAATTGCATCCACGACCGTGTTCATGCAAGTTTGGAAATTTTTCATGTCTTCTTCATGGATACGACGTTGCGAGTCCATTTCATCCCTCACGCTTTTCCTTTCTTGGTGCCAATCGTTCTCCCTATCTTTCAAAAGCTCACGAAGACAAGGGTGGACCATTCGAACCCATATCCTTTCGGCTTCCTTTTGAAGGTCAGGAGTTTGTCTCTCGTGCATTTTACTAACAATCCCAAGCAGACGGCCCTGATCATATTCCAATCTTCTCATCACTTGCTGCATGACATCCAGGGTTCTCTCAACGATTTCCAGGCGAGCTTCCATCTTTCCCTATCAAACGACGAACCAACAAGCCATAAGGACACTTTGGAAGGATTCTTGGAAAGGCCATGCTTTGAGCAAGGGGGAGACTCTGACACAAGGAGATCCGACTCAAAGGGGAAAACTGATTTGACTCTACGAGTGAGTAAATTTTGAGGGTATACCCAAGCTAAGCATTTTTGGTGAATTTATCAATTTTATTTTTAAAAGAATTTTTATTTTCTTTCTTTATTGGATGATCTTTTCACATGAAGAAACGTTAGCACACAATTGAAGGTCGCGCATTTATCAGTTCGAGTTCACTTAAAACAACCACTTTATTCCTAAATGGCTGGAAAAGATTTCTCTTCTCGCGACTATTCTAAATCCCGGATCAGTGGAGGCCATCACTACGTCTATAGGCCTCTCGTTTTTCACCTGTATAGCACGCTCCTAAGGATGGACTATCCTGGGTAAGGGTCCTATAGGGAACGCGGATTCCACCGACCAAAATAACCAAACCTAGGGTCTAGGGCGTCACAAAGTTCCAATGTGCGGGCCATTCTTATCATAGTTAAGCCCCGGTTGAGGTCATGATTGACTTAACGCTTCAAAGAAATTCTGGCATGACCTCATTTTAATGAGGGATCTCGGACCTTAACCTTGGGCTTAAGGATGATTAGGACGGGCCAAGCAATAGAACTTAGCAACACGGTGTCATCCTATCACTAATACATGACTTTGGTTAATTATAGTTGGAATTAACGCATAGGTTAAGGACCGGGTCAAAGATGACCTTGGTCACACTTGCTTTCACAAGGATTCATGAGCTTGGGCGTTAACTTGGCCATAATTAACGTTTAGACATGTAATAGGGACGTGATAACGTGAGCTAGACCAAAAACCAACCATGGTCACGGTATTTGTGTGTCACGGACAATGTGTGGTTGACTCGGCTTGGAAGGGGAGGTGGAATGGACCCGTGCACGCGAGAAGGGAACAAGAGCGCCAATCAAGCTGCATCGTGGCATCTATCCCGGCTTTTTAGGGTTTTTGAGACATGCACAAGGTCGAGTGCACGTTGTGTGAAGTCTTCTATGTTCCCTTTTGAGTTAAAATAGGAATTTTCAATGCGTTTTAATATCATGAGCAAGAGTATATACAAGACATGGACAAGTAATTTGAACAAGTAATTTGCACAAGTAATCAAACAAGAATATGAACAAGTAAGGATCTTGAAAATTGAATTTTGTACATGGAAAAGCTTCTGCACAATCGAAGGCTTTGAAAATCAAGAAATTTTTACAAGAGGAGCAAGGCCCTTTGAAAATAAATTTGTACAAATATTGGTCCAAAACAACAAAAATGATTTGGAAAACCAAACTTTTATAAACGAGGGTTATGCACAATGAGGTCTTGAAAAAGCCAAAAATTTATGTCCAAAATTTGTGCATAACCAAGGTTTAAAAATAAAGTTTTGGTCAAGAAAACAAAGGCATATGTGCACAAGTAAAGGATGTAAATTGGAACCTGGACAAGCAGAAGCAAGGGGACCATCAGAATGTTTCTGCCCTGCAAGAAATTGTTAACTTGAAACATTCTATGGGCCCGGGCAAACCAGCCGTGATGCTAGTGGAGGTGTCCCATTTTTTTTTTGCAATTTTCTTGGTTTTGATCCTTCAAGCCCCAGTTATTGTGTTCCAGAACAGTTTCATTTCCAGAAATCAAAACAGAAACACAAAACACACAAAAGATATGCATAAAGTCAACAAACGGGGACAGGAGTTTGACCCACACAAAAGTGCTCCCAAAGCTTCTATAAAGAAGTTTGAAAACATTTTATTCCCCAGCGGAGTCGCCACTGTAAGGTACCTGCGAGAAAATGGAAAACGAAAAGGTTTTCCCCTCGAGAAGCCAAACACGGCACTTTATGTTCAAGAAACGGAGTCGCCACGTTAATTTAATTTTAAACCCAAATTTAACGGAAAAGGTTAGAGAAGGTGAGTTTGGAGGTCAAGTTACGTCTTGGGAAGAACTTTTCATCGTTCACCAAATCCGCCTCGGAAAACCGAGTCTCCTTAGTTTTTCGACCAAAACGTGCAAGTGTGTGTGTGTGTGTGTGTTTTAAAAGGGGAGAAACTGACTTAACAGAAAACAGTTTAGGATTTAACGGAAAGTGGTTTATTTGCAAAGCTTTTTAACAGAATGGGGGGAAACTGGAAAAACAATTACCTGGGAAAACCATCCGTACGGCTGAGGATGGTTGTCATGGGAATTTTATAGATTTATCAGACAGTAGTCCAGTTCAGGCAGAAATAGGGCATCCTGCTGAAACTGGACAAAATATGATCTTTTCAGTTTATTTTTGTGGTACCAAAACATGCATAACAACATCCCTATGCCCTTGACCATTAATTAGACACCAAAACACAATATTTTGGCTATGATCAAGGCAATAATTGTGGAAGGATACACAAAGTTGATGAACATGACTTTGAGCCATAACAACCATTTGGATGGTTAAAGATTGAGACTTTAACCTCTAAAATGGTTGATTCATCCAATAGAAATCCATGAGGCATCAAAAATCAACATTTGGATGGATAAAGATTGAGTCTTTATCATCCAAAGGGACATTATTAAGGCTTAAATCAAATTTTGGATGGTAAAGATTGGGACTTTACCACCCAAACTTTGATCATCTCAACATTATACATGAACATCATAAATATACAAGGCCTCTCTCCAAGATGTGCAATGGATCACCAAGCCAAAAGTAAAGACATAGAATTAAATGAAATAAATGTAGATTGACATGAAAGTAAATGACATAAAGTAAATGACATTAAGTAAATGACATTAATCATAACAAGCCTTGATCATCTTTGGTTTTAACCCTTATTCATACACAAGGTACGAGGGCACCATGAATCATTTCAAAGGCTTGGTTCCAAGTAATAATATTACAAGAAGTATATAAACATTAAGCAGACAAGATCATAGACAAATAAATAAAGAAGAGTGAAGGGGAGATGGGGGAGAAGGAGGCCTCACAGATGTTTGATTCTAGCCAATCTTCCTCTCTTTCACTCAATTCTCACAGAGATGATGTTTCTGCTCGTATTTCAGCAGAGTTTATGCTCTCAAACTAATATTTCTCCCCCCCTGAAATGATCAGCAAGGGCTCAATTTATAAGGACTGAAGGCACCCAAACCAGTCGTATGGCTGGGCCCTTCTAGTACCCAAACCATCCATACGACTCAGCATGGCGAGCTTCTGGATTTTTCTAAGTTTAATTCCAGAACAGTCTTAAGGTTCTTGGTTTATCCTAGTGAGGTCCCAGCCTATCAGTTTATCCCTGAATGGTGCTAAGAATTTCTCTAAGTTGGCTTAAGTTCAGATTGGGGTACTTACACTAGGTTGACTCTTCAAAACAACCTAGGCAAAAGTTAGAGCACAAAAAAATAAAAATAAAAATAAAATAAAAAAATCCCCCTCATTCAAAGAAGTTCACAACAACATCATCATTCCAACGAAGGACGAAGCAACCTCAGCAACCACGACGAAAGGAGCATCCACAAGAACTACGGTGACCTGAGCCTCTACACTGGAGGAACATAGGCAATCTTCAGGTCCGGTCTCATGCAAGAAAGAAGATATGTTTAGCCCTAGTGCGTTATGGTTATTGGCCTTCCACTCGAACTTATCAAGACATCTTTATACGATTCATTTGCCAATGAAATAATCACCTCAAGATTGAATAACTTTCTTAGAATTGGAGTCGCTTTGCGTTCCTTATCGAGTCTAGGGGCTTCTCATCTTTCAGCGATACTCCCAGTTTCTCGCAATCAAATTGGGGCTTTCCTTCTCTTTTCTCTTAATGACTTACTTGCCTTCGTGAGTCATTCAAAAAATATATAAATACATGAAATCAATACTAGGGGCTACTTCGCTAGTTGAGTCAGTGTCACTCATCATTAGTGACAAAAGGTCTCCACCGCAAAATCACATGTCTCTCATCCTCAGCTAGAGTCAATACACACTTCCTCATTAATTGAGTTAAAAAAAATGAAGACGAAAAAGAGATGCCCGCTAGATTGAAAACCTGAAAGGGCGGTCTAGGAAAAAAACAGGGTGCGTCATAAAAAATGAGAGAGTAAGAGAGAGAAGGGAAATAGAAATGGAGATCCCCGGCCTCTAAAGAAGACAACTACACAAGTTCTACATTGAATCTCCTCAGCAAGTCAATCCCCACCAAGTCAACTTTGGAATTGCAAAAGGCTCGACAAGATATGGCACAATTGGAGGTTGTTTTGGGTTATTATCATAAGAGAGATTGTTCTTGCAATGTGCACTTTTTGGACTCATGTGAAAGAAGGCCCGTCCGAGAATGAGCTCATATGCCTTAAAAAGTTCAAAAAGGGGTGAGAGGTTGCACGAATGGTCTTGAATGCACCAATTGGTTTCGATCACAAATGGCAACAACGTGTGACTCAGTTTCTGAGCATCTTCAAGCATGTACCCCTAAAGTATGTCAAAAGGCTTCCTGAGAATGGCGTAGCTCTTGCCATGTCCTCTTATGTTTTTTCCCTCGCATGAGGACGAGTCTCTTGCTTTGCTCTACAAATGATGACGCCCTAGGGGCTATGTGACTCAAGAACGAGAGCTTCTTTTGCTTCATTTGACAGTTAATGATCCATAGGGGCTACGCTCAAGAAAGATGTGTGAGACTATCCTCAAAGTCTCTTAAAAGGAATGTCGAAAATCCTTGTTGTCATGTGTGCTCGTGCCTATTCCCCCAATCAAGGATAAGCCTTTCTTGCTCTACATACAATCAGTGATGGCACTCTAGGGGCTAGACTCGAGTTTGAAAGGCTCCCTCAGCAAAAATGCAATTCACTTCACCTCCCCCAACGATGCCCCTAGCAAAGTCATGTGCAACATTTGAAGCTTCCTCTATCAATTTGGCACCAAAAGTCTTTTTAAGGGGCTTTGACAATCTTTTGGGCAATGATACTTGAGCAATGCAGTGTGGGTAGTGGTCCAAGCTTAAAGGGTCTCTTAGTACTTCACGTCAAAGGTATTTTGGTTTGAAAGGAGGGCTCCGATGTTATAAATGGATTTGATGATTCTTGTTATGTTACGACGAGATTATGAAGGAATTCTTAGAGAAAAGGAAAAAGATTCAATATGCTAAACTCACTAAAACGGGTTATAGCGGGGACCAATCCCAATGTTTCTGCAATTCAGCACCCCCTTCTCTAAGATCAAAATCACAAGCTGCATCCGCACGAGTTGCATCCGAAGATCCGTTATTAGTTCAACCCAAGAAGACTCAAGCAAACATACCCATCTGGGACCTTATAACACCAAGACCTTATCATCCGCAACCTCGACGACACCACAATCTCTCCCAAGACATTTTCTGAAGACCTTACTAGTTGGACCTTCCGCCATTTGGATACCGACCATAATAAGGCCCTTCATCTCTGAGAAAGATTAAGAGGGACAACACTATCAAGAGTTCTACCAAATGGTTCATCCGCTCTCGATATAATACCAAGACGATTCCAAGACGTTTTTGGGGCTTTACGTCGAAAGGTCTTCACATTCGACCATCTTGAAGCTCGCAAACAACAAGTACATGATATTTGGGGCTTACCAATCTCTCGAAGCTTGGTATCAATAATATTCTCTTGGGGCTTGCCCACGTCAACAACAAAAGGCGATTTATTTGAATGGGCCAAGAGCTGATTTATCTTGGGGCTATACAAGTCACTCAAAGTTTGGCATCAAAGGCGTTCTAGGGGATTTACGATAAAAAACCCCTTGGTATCTCGGCATCGAAAGGCTTTTGAAGCCCCATAATCGACAAATCTCTTGGGGCTAGACATCAATCTTTGTTGGGCACATCAATGACTATAGAATTCAAGCAAGGAAATCCGGACTTCGACTGAACATGACTTGATCTTGGGTTGGCTTTACAAACACACGATGGCTAAAATGGTTCACCCACGAACTAAAAAAAAAATATTTTTCTCGCAAGTGTACATATTCTTTTCCTCTTAGTCTTAAAAAAAAAAAGACAAAAAGATTTTTATTTATTTTTTCTTTTCTGTCATAAAAGTATGTGTTTTATTTTGCTATACTCCTAGCTTCTTCCCCAGCATCCTCCATCATCCTTGAACTACGCTGGTCTAATTCCCTTCAAGGGATACATAGGCAGCCTTTGGCACGACCAACCCATCATCAAGAATGACTGTCCTCCTTCAAAAGCAACTCATCAACATCCAAAGCATGAACATTCTCCATCAAGGCATCCTCCGCGACATCAGAAATCCATCTCCAATCAAGCAGTAATGGTAAGTGAAGGTATGAACATCATTCATTGACGCTTTCTGCAAATCACATCACACACAAAAACAATTTATCCATTCTTGCAAAATCTCTCTCTCTTTCAAATCTGCTTTCCAAATCACAACACACCACAAGCACAATTTCACACTTCACACATTTTCTTGCACAAGCACGTATATCTGCAAAGCACACACATAACAGGTACATACAGCAAATACGGCTTCAAACAGCATAGCAAGTGTGGCTTCAAACAGCATACATCAAGTGTGGCCCCGAATAGCAAGCAAATGCGGCTTCAAACAGCATACAACAAGTGCGGCTTCAAACAGCAAGCAAATGCGGCTTCAAACAGCATACAGCAAGTGCGGCTCCGAATAGCAAGCAAATGCGGCTTCAAACTGTTGGGTTTCCTAGTAACATGTGCAGCGGAATTAAGCATTTCAATTTTCATGAAACCCAAAGCCCATAGATCCATTCATATGATTAAGTCAAATACATGCATAATGAATACTAGAACACTAACCCTTGATTCCTTTTATTTTTGCAGCCTTGAATCTTGGTGGAGACTTGAAACTTTAATCACGAACAACAGCAGGAACACGAACTATTGAGGCGATAAGTTTCACCCTCTATTGGTATCCACACCTTCGAACGAATATCAAGAAACACTTGATCTTGGTTGCTAGACCGAATTGTGAAACACGCTTTCACAATTATAAGAACTATATGGAATTATTATGTGTGTGTGTGTTCTTGTTCTTCACCCAAGAGATCTTAGAACAAGAAAATAATCCTCTCAAACCCTTGCAGGCAATCACAAAGCTATAGACTGATTAGGGCAATAAGAGGGGAGTTTTATACTTGTTACACATATTCCAAATAGGTAGCAAGTACACAAATCCGCAAGAAATCGGTTTAGGAAAGTCCCAGGCCGAATTCAGCAGATCCACCCGGGTCACAAGTGAGGTCCGGCTGGATCCTACATAGGTCCGCCTGGACCACTCCCTTTTCCCAGACTTTCTTACTTTCTTCTCTAAATTCCTAAAATCCCAGAAAGGTCCTTCGACCCAAATTCCAATTAAGTCCTTTACGATTCGTTCTATTTGTGTGTGACCCTATAGGATTACACTAAGTTGGCAATGGGCATAAACATAAACCCATAAGATATGATTAGGTTCTAGCAAACCGTCATACCTACCCAAATAGTGTAATTATATACAAGTTCGCATTCCTTTATAGAACATGTCACAATCCTTTTGTCCACGATGTCATTGAACACAAGTCATGGTCAACAAGTCAACTTGTATTGTTTAATACTTTCTCGATACCGAATATGTTGATAATCTAAATGACATTGATCCAATCAATTCACTTGAGTTTGGCCAAACATTTCATCAACATCATTCTACGAGGGGCCCAAGCTTGACATCTCTCCGAAGAGGGACAAATCCAACTTAGCTTATTATTCTTCCCTACGTGAATTCGATTATGCCAATCATACCCTTTATAACTTCCTGTTTAAGGTAGCGTTTGAATATGTCAAACATAATGTTCATCAAGTGGAAGACTATAATAAATTCATGTCTAAGGATTCAAATGACATAACTAACATGAGAGCTATATACGACATAGACCATGATATAAATCTCATACAGCGGGTCATGTCCAGTACCTTGTTCCAAACAAGTACCCATAAATCTGACATGATCATCCCATGATCATTTAGCCTTTATACTAGTGCTTCACAAGTACTAGGGATGGATATTATTATAAGTAAACATGAACAACAATAATAATCAAACATCTCTTTATTAATATGAATAAGGTGATTACAAACAACATTTAACAAACGTGCCTAGGGTACCAACACTAACAATCTCCCACTTGCCCTAGGCCCAATCTCGTAGGTATCTAAAACCCATGGACATAACATGACCATCATGTCCCTTTGTTAGCGGGTACTCTATGTTATCATCACTAGGTACTTTGCATATATCTACGTTTCCCCTATCAATGATTTCTCGAACAATATAAAAACGCCTAAGTATGTGTTTGGATTTAGGATTTGCCCTTGGTTCCATTGAATAAAAGTCTATTGGATTAGCAATACTAGGAACCACCTCAAGTTCACCAATGAACTTCTTATGTCACGACCCGAAAACCCGTCTCTATTTTCTAATAATAAATATTTGATTATTTATTTATTTCTTATTTCATTGTTTAAATTATTATTTAATTGGTAATTATGTGTGCAATTATGTTTCATAATAATTTATGTCTAGCATTATTTGGTTGATATTGTGTTAAATGGGTAGTAGGGAATTTGGTTTGGGTTGTTAGTTAGTAGAGTGAGGGGGCCTAAGTGTAAGTTTTTAAATAATCTTTCTCCTACTCCCTCCCTACTCCCCTCTTCTCCCTCACCCTCTCCCTCATTCCCAGCACACTCAATCTCTCTCTCTCCATAGTTGTGAAAAGGGTAAGTTTTCCTCTCCCTTCCCTCTTCATTTTCACCTTCTTCCTCTCATCTTTCCTTATTTCTCATTTTACGAAATGTGTTTAGATCGTCGATAGGATCGCGTAGAATCAAAAATATTTGAATTCCGTCGTCTTTGAGAAATTCCGGGTAAGTTCCTTTTCCCCCATTTTTATGCTAAAATGTTCATATCATGTTTAGATAATGCTTAAGTTGTTACATTTGATGTTTGATTGAGTTTGCAATTTATTTGGAATTTATTTTGGTTTTTGGTTAAAATTGGTGATTTTGATGAATGTTGGGATTTAATCTTGGTTGTGGTTGATAAATGGTATTATTTAGGTCCCCTTTTAGGTTAATTGTTGTTTGGGTACTTTGGGAATCATGTGGGAAGTATTGATTTTGGGTGTTGTGGAAATGGTGTGAGAATGGTAAGAAAAAGGAAGAACCCAGCTCTGTTTTCCGGCCAAGAACCAGACCGAGAGCCCGCCCGCCTTGCCTTTTCCAGCGGCCAGAACTTCTGGTCAAATAAGCGCGCGCCCGACCCCCCCCCTCAAGCGCCCGCCCGCCCTGTTTCAGGAAATTCTTCCTTTTTGCTTGTTTAAACTAGATTGCTTCCCTAGTGTTAATTTATCTACTCAAATTAACTTAAGTTAACATCGTGGAATACGTTAATGTTTGACTTTGATTCCTTTGTGAACAATTTAGTTGTGGAACTTACTTGATCCTTATTTGGAATGTTGGAACACCTTTTGATGGGATGTTGGTTTATGCACCTTTTTGGTGATTACGTGGAATGATTCCCTACTTTGGAATCAATGGTTGTTTATCGTGCTAGAATTTTATTACTTAGCCTTTACTTGAATGTCCAGCTGGTATTTGTGTGTGTTTCGGGTGATGCGAAGCATAATGATGGCACAAGCCAAGTCCATTATGATGTTGACCATTGTTTTGCCCCATTATTTCCCTCCTCCAGATTGGCCTTGGATGTGAGATGAGCTAGCCCCTTTGTGAGCATTTTAGCTATTGGTTTTGGGCTTTGACTGTGTGTCATTGTCCCCTTATTGTTATTGGTTCCGGTACCGGGGGTTTTCTCTTCAAGCTTTCATGCTACTATGAAGATGTTGATTGTTGATTATTGAAGCTGCACAGCGACCTTTATTTGGTTATATCAGTTGGGAAACCTTGGCTAATATCCTTTGTTACTTGTTTATTTCCGCTGCTATCTGTTAACTGATAAATGCTACGTGCTAAGTGATATTTATTATTGTTTATTGCTTATTGCATCATAGCATGTCATGTAGTTGCATTAGTAACTTATTGAGATTTATCTCACCCCCTTTTCTTTTGTCTTTGTTTTTTTCCTTAATCCCCCCCAGGTGGAAAGGATTAGACTCCCTGATCACAAGACAGGACGTCGCGAGGGTTGAGATTTTGGGGTAAGTTGTTATTGGTGGGTTTACATTACATAAATGTGTAACCTTTTTGGGAATAGTTGTACCAAACTTCACGTCATTAAGAATTGTATATTTTATTATTTTTGAGTGTAAGCTTATGGGGCTTACCTTAGTTTATATTTTGTTGTTCTAGTTGGATTTCAAGACATTGTGTTATCATCTTTTGGGTATAAAAGGAAATTTTTATCTTCATTAATTTAGAGTTTATTGTGTAAGTCGGCGTCCAGCTCGCGTACTCCGGGCCCGCGGGGTCGGGGTCGCGACAGTTGGTATCAGAGCTATGGTTTAGCTCTAAGTATAAGTCTTGGTGGACTAGTATGACCTAGGAGGGTAGTTGTGTTCGGAGTGAGTAACGGTTGATGTTTTATGCAGATAATTGTTTTCAATGGCTAGAAGAAGAACGGGTGAAGGTACTAGTGGGACTCAAAATCAGAATGATCTTCGGGAAGAGAACCGTGCTATGTTCCAAGGCATGTTTGAGGCAGCCATGAAGGCAATTCATGACCAAGGACCGAGAGTAGAGCAAGCACCACCACCCCGATATGGTTTGGAGCAATTCTTGAAACTGAAACCGGCAGAGTTCGATGGTGAGCCCGATGTGAAGAAGGCCGAACTATGGGTCGAGTCTATGGAGAAAATCTATGATGTGTTTGGGTGCACGGACGAGGATAGGGTCCGGTTCGCGGCTTATAAACTTGTGGGTGCCGCCGAGCATTGGTGGAAAGGGGTTAAAGCGAGTTGGAATAACACTCACACAGTGTATGCATGGGAATTGTTTGTGCGGAAGTTCAAAGAGCATTTCATTCCGGTAGTGGATCAGAACCGAAAGGAGATCGAGCTTCTCAACTTGGAGCAAAGTTTGTTGTCTATAGCTCAGTACTCGGCTAAGTTCACAGAATTAGCCCGGTATTGTGACTATCTTGTGAGGACCGAAGAACAGAAAGCTATGAGATTCATCCGGGGTTTGAAGACTTCTATCCGTACTCAGCTTATAGCCCAGAGGATTATGACATTCCAGGATGCGGTAGACCGTTCCTATCTTATAGAGCAAGATATTGGGGAACATAAGAGGAAGACCGAGGTAGCTAACCCGAGTAAGCAAGGAGCGCAGAGCAAGTCACAACCAAGGATTGATAACCGAGGTAACTTTGGGGGACAATCTCAGTTCCGAGGGCAACCAATTCCAAGGAACCCGGGTACTACTGCCGGGAACCAAGGGAACCAAAATAGGAGACTTTGTTCCTATTGCCAAAAGGAAGGCCATTCAGAAGACCGTTGTTGGAAGAAGCAGGGCAGGTGTACCAATTATGGTCAAATGGGGCATTTTGCAAGGGATTGTACTAGAGGCAGGGGTCAACCGACTGGGGTAGGAGCTGGGGCTCCACAGGGTCAGAAAAGGGATGCTACGGGAAAGGCCAAAGTCCAAGAAAAAGTGTTTTCAATGAATCAGCATCAGGCAGATGATCCCTCAGTGATTGGAGGTATTGTTTCTATATCTAATGTGAGCGCGCGTACGTTAGTAGATCCAGGATCATCTCATTCTTACATTTCTGTGCAATTTGCTTCTTTACTAAATGCTGCATCTGAGTCTTTGCCCTATGTGTTAGAGGTGTCAACTCCTATGGGAGAATGTTTGGTGACTGATAAAGTCTTTCGTGCTTGTGATGTACTTATCTGTGGTCATGTCTTGTGTGCGGACTTGGTAGTCCTTCCTATTCAAGATTTTGATGTTATTTTGGGTATGGATTGGTTGAGCAAGTTTCATGCCTCTGTCGATTGTCGTAGAAAGGTCGTTAATTTTTCCATCCCTGATGTGCCTAAGTTTACTTTTGAGGCTATGCCTTTGGGTAGAAATATTCATATGATTTCTTATGTGAAAGCTAGGAGATTGTTGCACTGTGGTTGTCAGGGGTACTTGGCTAGTGTGCTTGATACTAGGAAAGAATCCCCTAGTTTGGAGAGTGTTCGGGTAGTTAGAGAATTTCCCGATGTTTTCTCTTCTGAATATGATATGCCTCCCGATCGTGAAATAGAGTTTTGTATAGATCTTTTGCCGGGTACAGCTCCGATTTCAAAGGCACCGTATAGGTTGGCTCCCGCAGAGTTGAAGGAACTAAAGGTTCAGTTGCAAGAGTTGCTTGATCGAGGGTTTATCCGCCCTAGTGTTTCCCCGTGGGGAGCACCGGTTTTATTTGTGCGGAAGAAAGACGGTTCTTTGAGATTGTGTATCGATTACCGGAAGTTGAATCAGGTTACAGTGAAGAACAAGTATCCTCTACCTCACATTGATGATTTGTTTGATCAGCTTCAAAGCTCAGTTGTGTTTTCTAAGCTTGATTTGAGGAGTGGGTACCATCAGCTGAAGATTTGATCTGAGGATATTCCGAAGACTGCCTTTCGCACTCGCTATGGTCATTACGAGTTCTTGGTTATGCCATTTGGGTTGACTAACGCGCCTGCCGTGTTTATGGATTTGATGAACCGGGTTTTCCATCCTTATCTTGATTCGTTCGTGGTGGTTTTCATCGACGACATTCTTGTCTACTCTAAATCTCGAGAGGAGCACGAGCAATACTTGAGGACAGTTTTATCCATTCTTGCGAGGGAGCAGTTGTTTGCGAAGTTCAGTAAATGCGAATTTGGCTCGAGAAGGTTTCATTTCTGGGTCATGTTATTTCGAAAGATGGGATTTCGGTGGATCCTTCAAAGATAGAAGCCATAGTGGATTGGAAGAGACCCGAGTCAGTGACCGAGATCAGAAGTTTTCTGGGTTTAGCCGGTTATTACAGAAGGTTTATAGAAGGGTTTTCGAGGATTGCTACTCCGATGACTCAGTTGACCCGGAAGGATGTACCGTTTGTGTAGAGTGAAAAATGTTAAAGTAGCTTTGATGAATTAAAGAAGAGATTAACTACGGCTCCTATTCTTGCGTTACCAAATGGAAATGACGATTTAGTAATTTTCAGTGATGCTTCGAAAGAGAGTTTGGGTTGTGTTTTGATGCAGAATGGGAAAGTGATTGCGTATGCTTCGAGGAAATTGAGCCCGAGTGAACAGAATTACCCTACTCATGATATGGAGTTGGCTGCGATAGTCTTTGCGTTGCATAAGGGGAAGCATTACCTATATGGAGCGAAGTTTGAGATTTTTACCGATCACAAGAGTTTGAAATACCTATTCTCTCAAAAGGAATTGAATAACCGTCAGCGTCGATGGATGGAACTTTTAAAGGACTATGATTGTACGATTTCTTATCATCCGGGGAAGGCGAATGTGGTAGCCGATGCGATTAGTAGAAATTCTTATGTGGCCTCGATGATGGTTCGAGAGTGGAAAATGCTTGAGGATGTTCGAGATTGGTGTCCTCGTGAATCGAGTCATGGGGCTATTTTTGCGAATATTAGGGTATCTCCGACCCTAATTCAGAGGATAAAATAAGCTCAAAAAGAAGATCCCGAGTTAGTGAAAGTAATGGGTAAAATGAAGGAAAAGAACTTCGAGGATTTTTCTATGAGTTCGAATGGGGTATTGATTTTCCGTGGTCGTTTGTGCGTACCCGATGTTGGTGGAATAAAGAGGCAAATTTTAGATGAGGGTCACAAATCGAGATATACTATTCATCCGGGTAGTACGAAGATGTATCAAAATTTGAAACAACACTTTTGGTGGAACAATATGAAGAGGGAAATAACTGAGTATGTATCGAGGTGTTTAACTTGTCAGCAGGTCAAAGCCGAGCATCAGAGACCCGCGAGACTACTTCAGCCGTTAGAGATTCCTGAGTGGAAATGGGAGCATGTGACTATGGATTTTGTTACGGGACTACCTCATACCCGTAGGAAGTATGATAGTGTTTGGGTAATCGTGGATTGACTGACCAAGAGTGCACATTTCTTGCCTATTGACATTAGGTACTCGATGGAAAAGCTTGCGACCCTTTACATTGATGAGATTGTGAGATTGCATGGGGTTCCGGTTAGCATTGTGTCAGATCGAGACCCAAGGTTTACTTCTAGATTCTGGAAGGCGTTTCAGGAAGCTTTGGGTACAGATTTGCGATTCAGCACATCATTTCATCCTCAGACTGACGGTCAGTCTGAGAGAACCATTCAGATTCTCGAGGATATGTTACGGGCTTGCACAGTTGACTTTCCAGATTCGTGGGATACCCATCTACCGCTTGCAGAGTTTGCCTACAACAACAGTTATCAGGCTAGTATCGAGATGGCACCTTATGAGGCCTTATATGGGAGAAAATGTAGATCGCCTATCTGTTGGGATGAGGTCGGTGAAGCGAAGATCGTGGGTATTGATTTGCTTCAGGATTCAGTTGAGAAAGTTAGGGTTATCCGGGATCGATTGAAAACAGCCGAGAGTCGACATAAGAGCTATGCAGATAACCGAAGGCGAGATCTTAGTTTTCAGACCGGTGATTTTGTGTTCTTGAAAGTATCTCCGAAGGTGGGTATTCGAAGGTTCGGTAAGAAAGGCAAATTGGCTCCGAGGTTTATAGGTCCGTTTGAGATTTGGGAAAGGTGGGACTTCTTGCGTATCGACTTGTGTTACCACCATCTTTGGACCGGTTACATAATGTTTTTCACGTTTCTATGCTTCGGAAGTATGTTCATGATCCTTCTCACGTTTTACCGAGGGTACCGGAGGATATAGAGCCCGACATGACTTACGAGGAACGACCGGTTCGGATTTTAGATTCCAAAGTCCAAGAGTTGAGGAACAAAAGCATTCCGTTGGTTAGAGTTCTTTGGAGGAATCATAATGTTGAGGAATCGACTTGGGAGCTTCGAGAGGAGATGGAGCGTAGATATCCGTGGCTTTTTAATTCGGGTAAGTCTCGTTAAAATTCGGGTCGAATTTTCTTTAAGGGGGAGTGAATGTCACGACCCGAAAACCCGTCTCTATTTTCTAATAATAAATATTTGATTATTTATTTATTTCTTATTTCATTGTTTAAATTATTATTTAATTGGTAATTATGTGTGCAATTATGTTTCATAATAATTTATGTCTAGCATTATTTGGTTGATATTGTGTTAAATGGGTAGTAGGGAATTTGGTTTGGGTTGTTAGTTAGTAGAGTGAGGGGGCCTAAGTGTAAGTTTTTAAATAATCTTTCTCCTACTCCCTCCCTACTCCCTACTCCCTCTTCTCCCTCACCCTCTCCCTCAATTCCAGCACACTCAATCTCTCTCTCTCTCCATAGTTGTGAAAAGGGTAAGTTTTCCTCTCCCTTCTCTCTTCATTTTCACCTTCTTCCTCTCATCTTTCCTTATTTCTCATTTTACGAATTGTGTTTAGATCGTCGATAGGATCGCGTAGAATCAAAAATATTTGAATTCCGTCGTCTTTGAGAAATTCCAGGTAAGTTACTTTTCCCCCATTTTTATGCTAAAATGTTTATATCATGTTTAGATAATGCTTAAGTTGTTACATTTGATGTTTGATTGAGTTTGCAATTTATTTGGAATTTATTTTAGTTTTTGGTTAAAATTGGTGATTTTGATGAATGTTGGGATTTAATCTTGGTTGTGGTTGATAAATGGTATTATTTAGGTCCCCTTTTAGGTTAAATGCTGTTTGGGTACTTTGGGAATCATGTGGGAAGTATTGATTTTGGGTGTTGTGGAAATGGTGTGAGAATGGTAAGAAAAAGGAAGAACCCAACTCTGTTTTCCGGCCAAGAATCAGACCGAGCGCCCGCCCGGGTTGGACCAGGCCCCCGCCCGCCTTGCCTTTTCCAGCGGCCAGACCTTCTGGTCAAATAAGCGCGCGCCCGATCCCCCCCCCCGCCCGCCCTGTTTCAGGAAATTCTTCCTTTTTGCTTGTTTAAACTAGATTGCTTCCCTAGTTTTAATTTATCTACTCAAATTAACTTAAGTTAACATCGTGGAATACGTTAATGTTTGACTTTGATTCCTTTGTGAACAATTTAGTTGTGGAACTTACTTGATCCTTATTTGGGAATGTTGGAACACCTTTTGATGGGATGTTGGTTTATGCACCTTTTTGGTGATTACGTGGAATGATTCCCTACTTTGGAATCAATGGTTGTTTATCGTGCTAGTATTTTATTACTTAGCCTTTACTTGAAAGTCCAGCTGGTATTTGTGTGTGTTTCGGGCGATGCGAAGCATTATGATGGCACAAGCCAAGTCCATTATGATGTTGACCATTATTTTGCCCCATTAATTCCCTCCTCCAGATTGGCCTTGGATGTGAGATGAGCTAGCCCCTTTGTGAGCATTTTAGCTATTGGTTTTGGGCTTTGACTGTGTGTCACTGTCCCCTTATTGTTATTGGTTCCGGTACAGGGGGTTTTCTCTTCAAGCTTTCATGCTACTATGAAGATGTTGATTGTTGATTATTGAAGCTGCGCAGAGACCTTTATTTGGTTATATCAGTTGGGAAACCTTGGCTAATATCCTTTGTTACTTGTTTATTTCCACTGCTATCTGTTAACTGATAAATGCTACGTGCTAAGTGATATTTATTATTGTTTATTGCTTATTGCATCATAGCATGTCATGTAGTTGCATTAGTAACTTATTGAGATTTATCTCACCCCCTTTTCACTTATTGAGATTTATCTCACCCCCTTTTCTTTTGTCTTTGTTTTTTTCCTTAATCCCCCCCAGGTGGAAAAGATTAGACTCGCTGATCACGAGACAGGACGTCGCGAGGGTTGAGCTTTTGGGGAAAGTTGTTATTGGTGGGTTTACATTACATAAATGTGTAACCTTTTTGGGAATAGTTGTACCAAACTTGACGTCATTAAGAATTGTATATTTTATTATTTTTGAGTGTAAGCTTATGGGGCTTACCTTAGTTTATATTTTGTTGCTCTAGTTGGATTTTAAAACATTGTGTTATCATCTTTTGGGTATAAAAGGAAATTTTTATCTTCATTAATTTAGAGTTTATTGTGTAAGTCGACGTCCAGCTCGCGTACTCCGGGCCCCGTGGGGTCGGGGTCGCGACATCTTAATCCAAACAGCTTCCTTTGCAGCATCCAATGCAGCAATATACTTAGTTTCAGTTGTAGAATTAGTGACTGTACTCTGCTTGGAACTCTTCCAACTTACAGCTCTACCATTTAACATAAACACAAAACCCGATTGCGATCGACTATCATCTCTGTTAGTTTGGAAGCTTACATCTGTGTAACCATTTACAACGAGATCATCTTCCATTCCTCCATAGATCAAAAAATGAATCTTTAGTCCTTCTTAAGTACTTAAGAATCGCTTTAACAGCCATCCAGTGATACTCACCGGGGTCGGATTGATATCTACTCATCACGCACAAAGCATAAGATACATCCGGCCTAGAACATATCATGGCATACATGATGGATCCAATTGCCGAAGCATATGGAATCTCACTCATTTTCTCCCGCTCATCTTTTGTCTTAGGACATTTAGCACTGGCAACTGTCCTCTCTTAGAGTTTTCCATATGGAATCTTCTAATGACCTTGTCAATGTATGTACTTTGGCTTAAACCAATTATCTTCCTTGATCTTCTATAGATCTTAATGCCAAGGACATGTGCGGTTTCACCCATATCTTTCATTGCGAAACACTTTCCTAACCTAGTCTTACAGACTGAAGCGTAGGAATGTCATTTCCAATGAGCAATATGTTATCCACATATAAAATAAAATAGCACTATGCTCCCACTAATCTTATTGTATACACAAGGTTCATCTTCGTTCTTGATGAAGCCAAACTCTTTGGCTAATTCATCAAAATGGAGATTCCAACTTGCACCTTCCCATGCATGTCAGTCTTCTTTTTGAAGACCCATTTTCATCTTATGGTTTTTACACCTTCGGGTGCATCAATCAAGTTCCAAAATTGATTATCATGCATGGATTGTAATTCAGATTCCATGGCTCCAAGCCACTTATTCGAATCAGGAGATGACATCGCCTCGTGGTAGGTGGTCGGTTCATCATTCTCAATTATTTCTACCTCATTACTATCCGTTACGAGAAACCCATATCTCTCGGGCTCGGATCATAACCTACCAGATCTGTGAGTTACTTGTGTATCTTGAACAGGTTCCACAACTCCTTGTGGGACTTGTTCTTCTTCCACTATCGGTTCAATGTCATTTTCTGGGTCTCAAACCTCTTTGAGATTTACTTTACTCCCACTGATTTCTTTGGAGAGAAACTCTTTCCCTAGAAAGACACCAGTCCTGGCAAAAAACACTTTGTTGTCCATTCGGTTGTAAAAATAATATCCTTTAGTTTCCTTAGGATATTCCACGAAAATACATTTATCAGATTTGTGTGCAAGTTTTTCTAAGACAAGTCTTTTGACAAAAGCTTCACAACCCCAAATCTTTATGAAAGACAAACTAGGTTTCTTTCCGCTCCACATCTCATATGGAGTCTTTTGAACCGATTTACTTGGAACTTGATTTAGTGTGAAAGCAACGGTTTCTAGAGAATAACCCCAAAAGGATATCGGAAGATCAACTTGACTCATCATTGATCGAACCATGTCCAACAAAGTCCGATTCCTCCTCTCGGACGCACCATTCCATTGTGGTGTTCCGGGTGGAGTCAATTGTGAAACTATTCTAAAATTCTTTAGATGATCATCAAATTCTTAAGTATTCTCCCCCTCGATCCGAAAGAAGTGCCTTAATACTTTTGCCAAGTTGTTTTTCTACTTCATTTTGAAATATTCTAAACATCTCAAATGCTTCACTTTTATGTTTCATTAGGTAAACGTACCCAAATCTACTATAATCATCAGTGAAGGTTATGAAGTATTGAAATCTTCCCCTAGCATTGCTACTTAGTGGTCCGCATACATCGGAATATATCAACCCCAATAATTCGCTCGCCCTTTCACCCAACTTAGTAAAAGGTGTCTTAGTCATTTTTCCAAGAAGACACGACTCGCAAGTATCATATGACTCAAGGTCACATGAACCCAAAAGACCGTCCCCATGGAGTTTTGAGACACGCTTCTCATTAATATGACCAAGACGGCAATGCCACAGATAAGTATGATTTACATCATTAAGTTTAAATTTCTTATTTTTATGGTAGACGTTATCATTATTTTCATTCTTGACATCCAGGATATAAAAGCCATTAAATGAATTTGCAATACCATAAAGCACATCATTTAATATAGAAAATATCTTATTCTCAATGAGAAATTTAAAACCTTTATTATCCAAACAAGAAATTTAAATAATGTCTTTACTTAAATCTGATACATAATAGCAATTGTTCAAAACAAGTATTAAACCGGAAGGTAAAGTGACTTCATAAGTCCCTATGGCTAATGCAGCAACAATTGCTCCATTCCCCACATGTAGGTCTACTTCACCATTTTAAGTAGTCTCCTATTCTTTAATCCCTCCACATTTAGACAAATGTGAGAGCCACATCCGGTATCCAATACCTTGGAACTAGTGCTAGAAAGGAGAATATCTATCATATAGATACCTGAAGTCGACGCAGTCCAACTGCTCTTCTTCTTCTTTTGCTCTTCCTTAAAAGCCTTGCAATAACGTTTCCAATGACCAATTTCTTGACAATGGAAACAAATTACATCCTTTTGTGCATCGGGTTTTGCAACTATAGCCTTGGAAACCTTTGCCTTGCTAATCTTGGGTTTGGCAGCCATTGCCTTACCCCTTTTTTGGCACTTAGCCCCTTTCCATAATAAACCATGAGCACTGGAGAACCTTTCTCCACAATCTTTATCTCTGCAGTTTTTCAGCATGTTATGCAACTCGGAGAGATTCTTATCCATTCCAATCGTGTTATAGTTCATCACAAAGTGATTATAACATTTAGGCAATGAATTAAGAATGAGATCCGTGGCTAGCTCCAATCCAATTGGATAGCCAAGTTTCTCAAGATGCTCTACGTAGCCTTTCATCTTAAGCATGTGGGGTTCCACTTGTTTCCCTTCACTCATTTTGCAAGAAGTGAATGCAACAATGGTTTTATACCTCTCTTGCCTAGCTTGCTCTTTAAACATGTCTCTCAACTCCACGCCTATCTCATATGCTTCCAAATGTTCCAAACATTGTTGGAGTTTTGAGCACATAGTCGCGAGCATGAGACAACTCACATCCCTAGAATCATTCTCATGGTTCTTGTGATTGTCTCTTTCCGCCCTAGGGGCATTGGCTTCGGGTTCTTCAAGAATAGGCCCATCAAGAATGTACAACTTATCTTCTTGACTTAGAACAATTCTTAGGCTCAGGATCCAATCCATGAAGTTTGTACCATTCTCATGAAGCTTATCCTTCTCAAGGATTGATCACAACGAAATTGTTTGAGTGTTAGTTGTCATTATCTATAACTATGCAAAATTTCCAAAATTTTACAAGTACCAATTTCATTAAAGAAATAAACAATGTATTTTTCCAAAAAATACTCCCACTAAATTATATAACCTTCTCATATATCCAATGTATAATATAATTTAAATGGGCTAAGATCCAACTTTAATTTAATTTCAAGTCCGCTATAGCGGACCGCTCAAAATCAAATTAATTAAGTAGACAAACATGTCAATCATATCCCATATGACTCTTAGATCCTTTCTGAGATTCTTTAAGAAATCCAATTTCAAAAAGCATGTTTAATCTCATCTTTTCCTTAGGCCCAAAACTGTTTTGACGCCTAATTAAGTCCAACCATTTTAAACGCATAGGAAACTCTTATTAACTCATCTTGCTCATACATGAGTAAAATCAATGCACCTCGCTATGGCGAGCCCACATGAAATTAGCCTTGTACTTACAAGTGTTTTAATCATGGCATGGCAAAAGGACTTAAAACTTCAACGAAGGTTCATCACCATATAGCATGCAACACATTTATGAGCACATAAGATAAACATGTTAAGCATCAAGTTTAGTCACTAAATTAATCTCCATTAGTTTAAGCATAATATTTATGTGTCATTAGTTTCTCTATAATTATGAGGATGAGACTCTTTGAACTTTGGTTATCATCTCCAAATCAAGACAACAAGATGTGCAGCCGAACTAAGCCATAGGCAACCACAATTCCGCACTAATTCAAGAAACCAAGAACGTAGTCCATGTGGCCGAAACTAAGCAATAGATGGTCTCGATGAACGTAGGCCAATTGCATTCACAATTCCACATGGATCTCCAAACTTGAATCAAGAACTTTGTTTCTCAATTTTTAGCAATTATGAATTCTTCATAATTCTAACTTTGTTTTATCTTTGAATCTTTGATTGCGATCAATTTTGGGAAACACAGTCTCGAGAACGTAGGCTAGCCATCCAAAACTTGATCCAATCTTAGAACTCACAAGACTAAAAAAATAGGAATTCAAACCACAATATCCACCCCACGACCCTAGGCACAAGCCCGCACCAGAACCCTAGGTCCGACCGGGTTATGTCCTAGGTCCGGTCGGACCTTCTGCAAAAATTCAAAATTTTCAAAGTTCCAAAATTTGTCTCAAAATTGTTTTTCTACGATTCAATTAGGATTTGGTGTTCCTGGTGATCCAATCACCATGATCATCAAACCTTGAATAAACCATTTATTCATGAATCTCTAGATTATCAAACTTTGATCCAATCAAAAATTGATAACCCAACAATTTTAAATCCACCATAATTTTATTGCGATTGAATAGTGCGATTAAAGTTTATAAAACAATAAACCACATAAAACGCATAGAACACATAAACATCATAATCCCAATATTCAAATCATGCTAGGAACATAAACAATTTATATACACACAACATGATTATGTATTGAAATAATCAACATGAACATGGCTCTGATACCACTGTTGGGTTTCCTAGTAACGTGCGCAGCAGAATTAAGCATTTAAATTTTCATGAAACCCAAAGCCCATAGATCCATTCATATGATTAAGTCAAATACATGCATAATGAATACTAGAACACTAACCCTTGATACCTTTAATTTTTTCAACCTTGAATCTTGGTGGAGACTTGAAACTTTAATCACGAACAACAGCAGGAACACGAACTATTGAGGCGATAAGTTTCACCATCTATTAGTATCCACACCTTCGAACGAATATCAAGAAACACTTGATCTTGGTTGCTAGACCGAATTGTGAAACACGCTTTCACAATTATAAGAACTATATGGAATTATTATGTGTGTGTGTGTTCTTATTCTTCACCCAAAAGATCTTAGAACAAGAAAATAATCCTCTCACTCACAAAGCTATGGACTGATTAGGGAAACTAGAGGGGAGTTTTATACTTGTTACACCTATTCCAAATAGGTAACAAGTGCACAAACCCGCAAGAAATCGGTTTAAGAAAGTCCCAGGCCGAATTTAGCAGATCCGTCTGGGTCACAAGTGAGGTCCGGCCGGATCCAACATAGGTCCGCCCGGGTTCCTATGCAGGTCCGCCCGAACCACTCCCCTTTCCCTGACTTTCTTGCTTTCTCCTCTAAATTCCTAAAATCCCCGAAAGGTCCTTCGACCCAAATTCCAATTAAGTCCTTTACGATTCGTTCTATTTGTGTGTGACCCTATAGGATTACACTAAATTGGCAATGGGCTTAAACATAAACCCATAAGATATGATTAGGTTCTAGCAAACCGTCATACCTACCCAAATAGTGTAACTATATACAAGTTCGCATTCCTTTATAGAACATGTCACAATCCTTTTGTCCACGATGTCATCGAACACAAGTCATGGTCAACAAGTCAACTTGTATTGTTCAATACTTTCTCGATACCGAATATGTTGATAATCCAAATGACATTGATCCAATCAATTCACTTGATTTTGGCCAAACATTTCATTAACATCATTCTACGAGGGGCCCAAGCTTTACATTTCTCCGAGAGGGACAAATCCAACTTAGCTTATTATTCTTCCCTACGTGAATCCGATTATGTCAATCATACCCTTTATAACTTCCTGTTTAAAGGTAGCGTTTGAATATGTCAAACATAATGTTCATCAAATGAAAGACTATAATAACTTCATGTCTAAGGATTCGAATGACATAACTAACATGAGATCTATATACGATATAGACCATGTGTTAGGATTCATTGTTAGTACACCCACTTAATTTGATTGATCCATGCCACGTGTCTTTTTATGGACTTTTGGAGCGCATGTAATGAAGTTATACTTCAATTTTTAGATAAGTCCATTTCTAGATTTTTATTTGTCTAGGCTGAGTATTTAATTTGGTTAGCCTAGCGGTTTAGTTCTTAAAACCGCATTCGTGCTATCCTAGAACCACTAGCATGGAGTCGCTTATTTTTCATTAAACCGCAACATGTGGCTTTGATGAAACTGCTCTTCAAGTCTCTCTTGGAACCGCTGATGACAACTTGATGGAACCGCAATCATGTAACTGCGTGCTTCAGTTTCTTATGAAACCGCTCATCAAGTTCATCCTTAGAACCGCTCCTATGCCTGGTGGAACCGCCGATCAGTTAATGAATAATTCAAGAGAAGTCATTTATTCCTTAGACAAACATTCCCTTTTCAACCATAAAGGAATGTGTTATATCTTGTCAAAATAACTCTAAGTTAACTTGGAATTTCTGCAAGGAATGTCGGTTTGTCTACCAGTTCAAATTGTTTACCGTTAGTCCTTTCTCTGCAACAAAGGACAGTTGTCAGGAGGTGGTTCTACAACTACCTAGGACTACAAGACAAAACCAAAGACGAAAATGATAGGTCAACCAATGGGATTTCGACAGCACTGTACCCTTCAGATTTGATTCAAATCTTTGTCCAACGGTCACAAGGGTGTACTACCTATAAATAGCCTTCATTTCATAACAATGAAGGCTGCTGAGCTTCAAGATAAATATCCCAAGTATTCAAGTTTGCTTTGAAGATTGAAACCCAGATATTCATACCTTCAACCTGTTGGGTTTTGAGCAAACATGCACAGCGGAATAAACCCAAAAGCCTAGATCTGATCACGATGATTAAATTAATATGGAGATGCATTTTGGAACACTAACCGTGACGGAGCTTTAAAATTCTGAGATCTTCAATCTTTGTTCTTCGCGCTTCTTCGAATCACGAACGTAGGAACGACCGCAAAACTTGGATCACGAACTTTGAAGGAGTTGATGCCAACGCCCTCTATGTTTATCCACACGCGAACGAATTTCAAGAACGATTCTTGAACCGGATTGCTAGACCCAATAGAAACTCTTTCTACTTTGAAGGCTATATGGAAAATCAATGTTCTTGTTCTTGAGGAAGAAGAAGAACTTGTTTTTCTCTCTTTCGGAGGCTTTCTAATTGATATGGAATCAATACCCACTGATTAGGTCATTGTTAGAGGTTTATATACTTATTAGTCCTAAACCGTTTAGGAGAAATAGGTTAAAACCCATCACAACACGAAATCAGTTTTTGGGCCCGAACAGGGCCTGCTCGGCCGAGTCCTTTAAGGTGCTCGGCCGAGCACCTTTGCTCCAGAAAATCTGACCTTCTGATTTCCCATGCTCGGCCGAGTCATATGAGGTGCTCGGCCGAGCACCACCAAAATTCCGATTTTAGCCTTTTAAACAATTCGTCCTTTTGTGTGTGACCCCATAGGATTATATTAAGTTGGCAATGAGCCCAAACACATTTGTGCTCATAAATCATGAGCGGACTCTAGCAAGCCATCATGACTACCCAATTAATATAACTTGTATAAGTTCGTGAATCCTTTATAGAACATATTACAATCTCATTGTTTCACGATGTCTATTGAACGTAAGCCATGGTCAATGGTCAACTTACAATGTTCAATGCTTTCTCGATCCCGAATGTATTGATAGTACAAATCATATTTGAGCACGGCCATGCATTTCATCAATACCATTCATCGAGTGGCCAAAGCTTGACATCTCTCTTGACGAGGAACAAATCCCTTCTAGATTAATTACCTTTCCCTACATGAATCCGATTACGCCAATCACATTCTTTATAGCTACCCGATTAGGGGTAACGTTTGAATATGTCAAACGTAATGTTCATCAAGTGGAAGACTGTGATAATCTCAGGTCTAAAGATTCCAGTAATATAACTATATGAGACTTAATTATGACATTGTGACCATGACATAAATCTCATATGGGTCAGTCCAGTATTTGGTCTCCAACAAATACCCATAAGTTTAATTGTATCCCATACACCATAATCATCATATGATTATCCATTAAACTTATACTAACAATTAATCATAATTATCAGGGACGGGGATTATTATAATAAACATGCAAAGGATATAATAATCAAACATTCAATATCTTTAATATATAAATAACATTAATCGTTTTACAAAACGTGCCTAGAGCATACAACACCAACACAACCATCTCCTTAGCAAACCCAGATTTCTTCATCAAGCTTCAAGCCTAACAACCATTCCATACTCAACCTTTACACAGAAAGTTCTTCATTTTCTAAAACCATCAATTAGATACTTAGAGCATTTGATTTGTTTCCACACACACACCCGATGTATATGATCACATAGATTATATACTTCGAATACACCGGTTGTTATAATAGTTTTATAGGTTAGATTGTTTAGTTAGAGTTTAGATTCATCTTGTAAAACCTCCTCTAATTAATACAAGTCTAGTAGCTATTAAAAAATCCTAGACTAACCATCTAGGTAGAGGACGTAGTTCATTCAAGAACGAACCTCTTCAAATTGTGTGTTTGATCTTTTATTTCTGTCTTGTTATTTACTTTTCTGTTTGTGGTCTTTAACTCGCTACTAATACGAAATGACTTGAAAAGTGAATTGTGTTTTTGTTTGATCTTTAAGTTGAACTTATCGGTTGCATCATAGTGTTTTCAACCCGAGTCAAACCGCCAAACTCTTTAACTATCCTTTTGGCCAAACCGCAAAACTCCGCTGTGTATTTTACCAGTTCGGTTTAAGTGCTTTAAACCGCAGTTGACTAAACTGATAAGTACTCGGTTGATTTTCAAGGGTATTTTTCGAAGAAGTTTGGACCGCTATTCACCCCCCCTCTAGCGGTTCTATACCCTTGTTGCCCTCTGGGACCAACAAGTGGTATCAGAGCATATCCACCAAAACTTGTTTTTACAAGCTTAACTGCTTGGGTGCTGATCCAATGGAAAACACAAACAACCATATGATGCAAACATCCAATTCGAATCAGTTACCGATTTTGGATGAAGATAGTTTTATCTTTTGGAAAGATAGGATGATGAAACATATGATTTCATGTGATCGTAGACTGTGGACCGCGATTAAGGATGTACCATATGTTTCTATGAAAGCTAACCCATGTGCAGGAACCGTAGGAGAAGAAGCTGAAATCAGGAAGTTGGAAAGTGAGTGGACTGAAGCAGACCACAACAATATGGACTTTGATGGAAGAGCTATGTCCATGCTAGTTTCAGCTATTGACTTGAGGACTCATTCTAAGGTGCTTCACTGCACAACCGTAAAGGCTACCTAGGATGCCATAGTTGAATTTCTGGAAGGAGATTCAGATACCAAGAAGAACCGCCTCTATCAATAGAGAAGGCTCTTTGACTACTTTGTTAAAGACCCTAAGGAATCTAATAGACAATTCGATGAGAGGTTTAATGATATTGTTAATGTTTGTTTTTCTCTTGGACATGTCTATTCTAACACAGATTTGAACATGAGATTCATGCAAGTACTTGGTAGCAAATGGCTAATCAAAACTACTAACATTGAAGATAACAAGGACTTGGAAGCTCTTGATCTTTGACACTTGTATGCCATGCTGAAGGTTTTTGAATTCAAGCTTGAAGAGGTCCATGAAACTGAAAGCAGATTTAAGACCCTCTCTCTAGCCACATTCAACAATACCTTATCTCCAGTTTACAATCCAGACCATCATCAAACCGCTCCTCACCTCCACCTGAAAACTACTCCTCCTGATCAAAATGTTCCTAGATACAATCCTCAAACCGCACCTCCTGATTATTACCAACATGTCTCATCAATCCTATTCTCAATCACATCAACCATATCCTCAATCTCATCAATCTTATCAGCAGTCTCATCAATCCTACACTCCTCCTCAAAGTTCTTATTCTCAGAGTGTAGCATCTTAATCTTCATGCACTAGTCAAGTTGATTTTGATGACATGGATGATGAAGAATTTGCTTTGTATGTGAAGAAATACACCAAGTTCAGGAAGAACAATAGATCTCAATTTCTATCCCCCAAAGGACCTGCAAAGTTTGTCCCTCCAACCATATTCAACAAAACCACAGATCCTAAGAAAAGGGATGACCTGGTCTGTTATAACTGCAGACAGCCAGGTCACTTTGCTTCAAGTTGTCCCAAACCGCGATATGAAGCCTCACCAGCAATGAAACCATTCAACAAGAAGTTTGTCAAGAGAAGAGGAATGGTAGCTGACCAAGGGGATCAACCGCTGACATGGATGGGATTAGATTCAGATGATAGTGATGATGAAGATGAAATAAAAAATCTCTGCCTCATGGGATTTGAAGAAAAGATTGAAATTGACGAAATCCTTCCACTACCAAATCAACAAATGAAGTCAGTTTCACCAAGGACTCCCGAGGTAAGAGCAAGCAAAGCTCCTACACCACCAAACTGCTATCCTGAGGTTCAAGCACCCAAAGCCATGATGACCAGGTATTAGAACGTGCCAATATTATTTGTCAATAGCATACTGTGCTTAAAAAGGCATATAAACTAATGACTGCGGAACTTGAAGATTCCCAAAGAGAATGCAAGTCCCACAAGGAGGAAATTGAGAAACTCAAGTTCCAAATTGCTGGGATTTCATTAATTGAGGAAGAAAACCGCTATCTGAAGGATAGAGCCGAGGCACTTCTCACCCAAATCCATGATCTTACTGTACAAAGGGATGACCTTCAAAAAGTGACCTATGTATGGACTAAGTCTGGTGTCACCGTGGAACAAATCCTAAGTTCACAAATTTCTACCTCGGATAAAAGTGGATTGGGTTTTAAAACCAATGATGGGTGTAAGTGTCCTTATCTCTGTCCCGAAAGTGGTGTGATACCAAATGAACAAACCAAAGAAATTCCTAAGGGAAATCATGTTGGAAAAAGGGCTCAAAACAAGAAATTAAAAAGAAAAATTATTTCTTTGAGTACTCTAAAAACCAGACTGGGAGAGATTCAAAGTGGAAAGAGAAATCCACAGCGGCTGAGGCAACCAAGGAAGTATTGAGTGATGAAACCGCTCCTAGTCGGTTTAAGGAAATTCCTATCATTTTTCCTAAAGCCGCACACCTAAGAGGAAGGTCGAGCTCAAGAAGGTAATCTTTGTTAAAGCCAAAACCGCTGACCCAATAAAACATGAGAAACCGAAGGTTAGTAAAGGGTTTGGAAAACCGCAACCTAAACCGGGTTTAATTCATTGTGTCATTTGTGCTGATTATGGTCATAGTGCTGGTCATTATCTTTTAAGGTTCACACCTAATGCCAAGGGACGTAAAAATCCTAAGGTCAAACAGGTGTGGGTCCCAAAAAGCTGCTAACCCTAGGACCCAAGGAATAAGGGGGACCAAAATCTTTAAGGTTTATTTTTCAAATTTCATGTTTTATGGCTGGTAGTTCAAAGAAGAAGAAGGATCTTTGGTACTTGGACAGTGGTTGCTCATGACACATGACCCGAGATAATGAATTTCTTTGTGATACCATTTCAATGAAAGGCCCCCCAGTAGTGTTTGGTAACAACAAGAAAGGAGAAACAGTAGGATATGGAGCAATCAAATGAGGAAAGGTGACTATTGAAAATGTGTCACTGGTAGAAGGACTCATGCACAAACTTCTCTCCATATCTCAGATTTGTGACAAGGGAATGAACTGCAACTTCACCTCAACTAATTGTTTCATTAAAGATGCAACTTCCGAAGTCACTCTACTGACTGGCAACAGAACATGTGATGTATATATGATAGATTTGAGTAATATTGTTTCTATTGCTGACCTCTGTTTTGTAGCAAAAAATATAAGTGAAAGCAGTTGGTTATGGGAGAAGCGGCTCAGCCACTTGAACTTCAAATATCTAGGAAACTGCAAAGGGGCGGTCTTATCAAAGGACTACCCAAAGTGGCTGATCACCATGATAAGAAATGTAAAGCATACCAGCTTGGTAAGCAGCCCAAACAGTCATTTCCCAGCAAAACCGCTCCTTCAACGAACCGCTGCTTACAACTGCTTCACATGGATCTATTTGGACCTGTCCCAACCGCCAGTATAGGAGGAAACCGCTATTCCTTAATGGTTGTTGATGATTTTTCAAGTTATACATAGGTGGAAATGATGGCCTCTAAAGATGATACTTATGGCATCGTAACCGCTCTCTTTAGACAGCTCCAACCTCAGAAATTGGATGACATCGTTGCTGTGCGTTCAGATAATGGAACCAAGTTTACAAACAATGGTGTTGCCCAATATTGTGATGATCATGGAATTGATCGTAACTTCTCTGTCGCTGGGGTCCCATAACAGAATGGAGTTGTAGAAAGAAAGAATAGGACTTTGATTGAAGCTGGGAAGACCATGATTGCAGAAGCCAAGCTTCCCAAGTACTTCTGGGCCGAAGCAGTTAATACAGCTTGTTTCACCCAGAACCGCTCCCTTATCATCAAAGTCCACAACAAAACTCCTTATGAATTATGGAGAGGTAGATCAACCAACATTGCCTTCTTTAAGATATTTGGATGCAAATGCTACATCTTGTACAATGGCAGAGAGCATCGAAGTAAATTTGATGTTAAGGCCGATGAAGGTATTTTTGTTGGTTATTCAAAACACTCTAAAGCTTTTCGTTGTTTCAATAAGACTTCATTAAAAATTATAGAGTCTGTCCATATTACATTTGATGAACATGATCTTCTTGAGCCACATATGGCTCCAAATGTTGCTGATGATTTTAGTGGTTTTGAGACAGGTACATCTTATCCTAATCATACAGCAGCTGATGACCAACCTACACAAACCGCTCCATCAGGTTCTCGAGCCGCATCCGATCAAACCGCAAGTGGTGTTGATGTAGAACCGCTATCTTCTGATCCCATTCAAACCGTTGATCCAGTTCCAATCATCACCTTCAATTAAGACTTCAATGATTATCAAGAACAGCCTCCTTTAGAAAGTCTTCAAGAAATAGTGGTTCATGAAGACCTCCCTCCAGAAATCAATGAGCATAGAGACCATCCAACTACTAATGTTATTGGTCCTATCAGTTCTGGTGCTCAAACAATAGGAAGCTTAACTCATAGAGATAACCACAGTTTGTTTTCAACCGCACTGTTATCTCAAATGGAACCGAAGAAGGCTGATGAAGCTCTAAGTTGTAGCTGCAATACAAGAAGAGCTCAATTAGTTTGAAAGATGCAGAATTTCGACTCTAGTTCCAAGACCCAGAGGTCACACTGTAATTGGAACAAGATGGGTATACAAAAACAAGATGGATGAAAATGGTACTATAACAAGAAACAAAGCGAGGTTGGTTGCTCAAGGTTATAGGCAAGAAGAAGGGATTAATTATGATGAAACCTTTGCCCCTGTAGCCATACTTGAAGCCATTAGGTTGTTCCTGACATATGCCTCCTTCAAGAAATTCAAATTATATCAAATGGATGTGAAGAGTGCATTTCTGAATGGTGAACTACAAGAAGAAGTCTATATAGCCCAACCGCCAGGATTTGAAGACAACAACTACCCTCATCATGACTTCAAGCTCAAGAAGGCCTTGTATGGACTCAAACAACCACCAAGAGCATGGTATGACACTCTATCTAAGTTTCTTATTGAACAAGGCTTCTCTCGAGGTAAAATTGATACAACTTTATCTATTGCTAAACACAAAGGTCATTCATTATTAGTTCAAATATATTTTGATGATATTATTTTTGGTTCTACTAATGATACTATGTGTGTTAAGTTTGAGAAGCTAATGAAAGGTAAATTTGAGATGAGTATGATGGGAGAGTTGACATTCTTTCTTGGACTCCAAATAAAGCAATGTCATGATGGAATCTTTATCAACCAAGCTAAATACACCAAAGACTTGATCAAGAAATTTGGGCTTGAAACCGCTAAACCAGTAGATACCCCAATGCAAAAGGCCTGCAGTTTGTATCGAGATGAACAAGGTAAGAAAGTGAATCAGACACTCTACCGAGGTATGATTGGCTCTCTTCTTTACTTAACTGCAAGTAGGCCAGATATCATGTTTAGTGTGTGTGTTTGTGCTAGATTTCAAGCTAACCCTAGAGAATCTCATCTTATTGCTGTTAAACGTATTATTAGATATTTATGTGGCTCTGTTAACCTTGGAGTTTGGTACTCCAAAGAATCTTCATTTGATTTTTTAGGTTATTCAGATGCTGACTTTGCAGCATGTAAGATTGATAGAAAGAGAACTAGTGGTACATCTCAGTTCCTTGGATCTCAGCTTGTATCATGGTCCAGCAAGAAACAAGCGTCGGTTTCAGTCTCAACCGCTGAAGCTGAATACATTATGGCTGGAAGCTGTTGCTCTCAAATTCTCTGGACGAAACAGCAGTTGGAAGACTATGAAGTATTTGAAAAGAACTGCCCTATCTATTATGATAGTACTGCAGCAATTTCTATCTCCAACAATCCAGTTCAACACTCTAAGACCAAGCACATTGACATAAGATATTATTTCCTCAAAGATCATGTTGAAAAGAAGAACATTTTTCTAGCAAAGGTAGGAACCGATGATTAAATAGCTGACATCCTCACCAAACCGCTTGAAAATTCAAGGTTCTTCTATTTACAAGGAGAAATGGGTATGCTGGAACTAACTTAAATTATTTCATCTCTATTTATTTCTTGGTCTAACAAATTTTGTTAAGTATTTTGGCTCTATTGAGAAAATGCAAAAATAGCTTGCGGTTCTATCAACATTGGAGCCGCATCAATAAAGGTTCGATAGAAGATTCTAATCAAACCGCAGAGTCAAGAAGGATGATTTCGGTTTACTCCAAACCGTACCAAGAAAATAGTACATCGATTTGACCTAGTGAAACCAAAGATAGAACTGAGAGATATCGGTTTCATCAAAACCGATAGTGAGGAAAAGGTAAGTCGGTTTACTCAAACCGCTCAGGTATGTAAAATTGCTATTTAGTCCCTACTTTATGTCATTTCATTCTTTAAGGACCTTTGTGCAATTATTTCTGCCGCATTAATTGCGAAAGATAGGTACGCTGACGTTTGAGTTTTCCTCACCCGTCATGCCCGCTCCACTACCCGAGGTGGTTAATTTGAGTATAAAAGACAAATAATTTTTCAATTTAACTTTTTACCTTCTTACTCTATTTGGCAAAAACTCCTCTCTCTCTCTCTCCTCTGTTCACCGTACTCTCTCTCTCTCTCTCTCTCTGTCTATTCTCAAAATTTCTTACTTAAAAAATTTTCAAATGGCACCTAAGAAAAAAATTGATCTTGCTTCTACTTCTACATCATCTAAGCCAATGAAGCCTGATATGGTATGTTTTCTGAACCCTAACTCTGTATATTTTCCTGTCCACCATTGTTGTTGCTTGAAAAAGCTTGTTCATCTTCCTTGATCCTTTTATGCTTTTTCTTCAATATTTTGGTTGGGTTGAGTTCGCATTTGCCTTTATATACTGTTTGTTTACTTTGATTTGTGATTTGTGTTCGATTTTTGGGCAAAATTGATTTTTGGGCAAAATTGATTTTTGGGTTATTTGGTGTTCATACTTATTTTTGCAGATTCTGGGTTAATGTGATGTTATTTGTTCTTGTTTATTTATAACTTTGTTAGAATCTGCTCTTTGTGATCATTTTGGTATACTTCTTTCATATTTTGGTTAAGTTTTTGTTTTGCATGTTCTTACTATGTTCTTCGTGCATTCAAACTCTTTTTCAAAAACTTCTCTTTTGATCTGTTTTCATTTTACTGTTCACTTATGTTTTGTTTTTACTTTTTTACCCTTTTTACTTTACTTGAACCGCATGATGTCATTATTAGGATTCCTTTGTTAAGGTTTTGTGTGCTTCACTCAAACCGATCGGTTTGACTGATGCTTCAAACCTTGTTTTCTCAAAATTATTTCTAACTTTGATTATTTTTCAGGATCCATCAAACTTTGTTCCTGGCTCAAGGATTGTAGAAGAGGAATTTAAACAAGATGCAGTTGGGAGAAAGCTACTCAAATTGCTTAAAGATGCTAAGCTTCTACCTCTGTTTCTCATGGATGAACCCCAGTTCGTAACCTTCATCTGTGCCAAATTTTTAGAGAATGGGATTCCTACCAATGCGGCTCTGTTGGATGTAAGAGGTGAAGAAATCAGAGATCTGGAAACTGGAGAAGTGAAGTATGAGGATGCTATCATGTCCACAGTTTGTGGAAGACCCGTGACCCTAACCGCTTCAAAATTGTTGTGTTAGCTGGTCTTGAAAACTCTGCAGTCTTGGGGATAAAACTGGAGTTGTTGAATAGCACTACAATAGAACTGATTGGGATGCCCAACTTCCATACCAAAAATTCCTCCAAGAAGGATTTTGGAGAGGTGATGGAACTTCTATGTGACCTAGTGGATACTGCAGTCATGTGCAAGAATGGGAACCACAACAACTTCACCAGTAAACAGTATTCCTACTGTGTGGCTATTTACAAAGGGAAGAAACTGCACTGGCCCAAGGTTACGATGAAGGAGATAATCAATGCTTTAAACCGCTACTCTGCTGCTAGAGCCGCCGGGAAGTTAAAGATTAGAACCCACTGCAGGCTTTTGACCAAGTTCTTGCATCAAGATGTAGAAATTTATAAATTCTCTGCTGCTCACAAGGATTACTGGATGGATCCAGTTGAAAAGTCAGTTTTTGGGCTATCAAAATTTCATGCATTCAAAACCGCGTTTGGATGGCGGTATGCTCAGGCAGTTTGGACTGTGGATCCATTGCCTGAAAGTGAAAGGGGTCCTTATCCTGAAGCGCGGCTAAATAAATCAGGTAAACCATATACTGGAGCCTTGGCAGACATAGCCGCTGCCAGTTTAGCCAGAGATGACCTTCAAAGGAGAACTTTGGAAGAAATGGGGCTAAGTGGTACTGATTAAACCGCTGTACAGACTTAGGGGGAGTCTGCGGTTGAGGGGGAGCCTGTGGTTCAGCCTAAGAAAATTGCCGCTCCAAGGAAGAAGAAAGGAACTTTGGTTATTCCTACTTCAATAACAAAGGCAGACTTGACTTATCTTGCTCCAAAACCCTCTTCCAAACCGCCTTCTAAACCTCCAACCAAACCCTCAGTAAAACCTGTATCTAAACCTCCCTCTACTTCAACTTTGTTCCCTCCAATTAAACTTTCACCAACCCTTTCAAAACCGCCTTCTAAACCTTCCATTCCAAAACCTCAAATAAAACCTCTTTCCCCCATCAAAACCTATATGGAGAAATCCATTAAGTTTGCAATGGATGCCCACGCTCTCAAAGCAGCCAAAGCTAAATCCATTCAAACCAAACCTCTATCTCCACCTAAACCTTCACCTCAGAAAATTCTATCTGAATTCCTTCAAACTGAACCCTCATCCCCTCCTAAACCTTTATCGTCTAAACCGCCCTCTGTTCAGTTCACAAATGAACAGTTGGCTGAAATTTTCAAAGCTTTTCCTAACCTTAAACCTTTTACTCAAACCGTGCCTGATCAGACCGAAGTGTCTGAGGCTACGGTTTAGCCTGAGCAAACCGAAGTGTTTGAGGCTGCGGCTGTACCTGAGCAGACTGACATGTCTGAGGCAGTTCAAAATGAACCTGAGCAAGATGATGAAGTTCTTGAGGTTCAACCGCTGAAGAAGAAGAGGAAGTTGATTAAGAAATATGATTATATAGAGTATTGGCAGTTAAGGCCACCTGGTGCAGTGGACTTTAGTGAGGCACATGACAAGAAGGACCACTCTCCTCAGGAAGGGGCTTTTGCAAAGGAGCTAAGAGAAAGGGCTGAAATGAGAAAGGCTGGGATAGATCCAATGGTGATTGAAGACTCACCTCCAGCTCTTAGAAGAAAATTGGAGTTTGAATCCCTAGAGCATACTCCATCTCCGATTCAGTCACCTACAGTTTAATCAAGGTCCAGTCCCTCTTCATCTCCGGTTCTACCGTATGCCTCTTCGTCGGTTTTGCCATCTTCGGTTCAACCCCTGGTTCTGCATCCGGTTCAACCCCTCTTCCAACCTTTAGTTCAACTATCTCCTCAATCCTCGGTTTCATACATAAAACCAAAGACAAAGAAAAGGAAGAGTGCTGCTGAACTGGCCTCCTATCTGAAGCGGTTCAAGACTTCAAATTCTAGGGAACGAAGGGCTGGGGCCATCACTCGTGCCGCCGCCAGAGCCGAGGAAAGGTTCCTTAAGTCAGGCCGCCCTAATCTTTATGCTATTTTTCCTAAAGATGATATGGAAGCGGTTATAGAACAGATCATTCTAGCCGCTACAGACCAGATAATGGGTGAACATGCTTGTCAGGTTTTCAATGACCCTACTCTTTGTTGGGTTTTGAGCAAACATGCACAGCGGAATAAACCCAAAAGCCTAGATCCGATCACGATGATTAAATTAATATGGAGATGAATTTTGGAACACTAACCGTGACGGAGCTTTAAAATTCTGAGATCTTCAATCTTTGTTCTTCGCGCTTCTTCGAATCACGAACGTAGGAACGACCGCAAAACTTGGATCACGAACTTTGAAGGAGTTGATGCCAACGCCCTCTATGTTTATCCACACGCGAACGAATTTCAAGAACGATTCTTGAACCGGATTGATAGACCCAATAGAAACTCTTTCTACTTTGAAGGCTATATGGAAAATCAATGTTTTTGTTCTTGAGGAAGAAGAAGAACTTGTTTTTCTCTCTCTCGGAGGCTCTCTAATTGATATGGAATCAATACCCACTGATTAGGTCATTGTTAGAGGTTTATATACTTATTAGTCCTAAACCGTTTAGGAGAAATAGGTTAAAACCCGTCACAACACGAAATCAGTTTTTGGGCCCGAACAGGGCCTGCTCGGCCGAGTCCTTTAAGGTGCTCGGCTGAGCACCTTTGCTCCAGAAAATCTGACCTTCTGATTTCCCATGCTCGGCCGAGTCATATGAGGTGCTCGGCCGAGCACCACCAGAATTCTGATTTTAGCCTTTTAAACAATTCGTCCTTTTGTGTGTGACCCCATAGGATTATATTAAGTTGGCAATGAGCCCAAACACATTTGTGCTCATAGATCATGAGCGGACTCTAGCAAGCCATCATGACTACCCAATTAATATAACTTGTATAAGTTCGTGAATCCTTTATAGAACATATTACAATCTCTTTGTTTCACGATGTCTATTGAACGTAAGCCATGGTCAATGGTCAACTTACAATGTTCAATGCTTTCTCGATCCAGAATGTATTGATAGTACAAATCTTATTTGAGCACGGCCATGCATTTCATCAACACCATTCTTCGAGTGGCCAAAGCTTGACATCTCTCTCTTACGAGGAACAAATCCCTTCTTGATTTGTTACCTTTCCCTACATGAATCCGATTACGCCAATCACATTCTTTATAGCTACCCTATTAGGGGTAACGTTTGAATATGTCAAACGTAATGTTCATCGAGTGGAAGACTGTGATAATCTCAGGTCTAAAGATTCCAGTAATATAACTATATGAGACTTAATTATGGCATTGTGACCATGACATAAATCTCATATGGGTCAGTCCAGTATTTGGTCTCCAACAAATACCCATAAGTTTAATTGTATCCCATACACCATAATCATCATATGATTATCCATTAAACTTATACTAACAATTAATCATAATTATCAGGGACGGGGATTATTATAATAAACATGCAAAGGATATAATAATCAAACATTCAATATCTTTAATATATAAATAACATTAATCGTTTTACAAAACGTGCCTAGAGCATACAACACCAACACTCTTTACTCCCACTTCTTTCTATACTTTAATTGCCTTTGCATTCCCAATTTATATAGACTGCTCCTTGTTCCTTCCCCTTCTATATTCATTTCTTCTCCTCCTCAAACCGCTCTTGTTCCTTATTCTCTTAATCTTCCATATGATCCAATAGAGTTTGAAACCGCCATTAGGGTTTCAATGGGTGAATCTTTAGAAGATGCCCATACTCTTTTAAAAGGCAAAGGTAAGATGCATCCTTCTCCTTCCCATCATTCTGATGATGCCATCTCCATCTCTAATGATAATGATGATGAGTCTATGCCTTATTACACTCCTTCTAATGAACCTCAACCTTCAATTCCTTCCTATCCCATCTTACCTCTTCGTGCCGCAACCGCCGATTTAATAGATGCGGTTAGGAACCTTCAGTTTCATCAACAAACCTTTACCATTCAGTTTGATTCACACCTCCTTACTATTCAGTCTGATCTTGATGCCATTAAGGGGGAGAGAATGAGTAAAAGACTTGATGATAGATCAAGGCAGCAGCAGTTAGATGAGAAGCTGAACATAGTCTTGGAAAATCAACTGGCCCTGCATGATCTTATGAAATCCAACCATGAAGTTTATTCTTTGAAGCAGCAAGCCATTGATACCAGAATGGACTACATCGAAGAAAAGCTTGACATTCTGGCCAAGCATGCCTTTGATTCCTCTGAGCTCATCCTGCATAGAACCGGCAATCTGGTCAAACAAGCCGCTGTTATTGAAAAGAGAATTAATGAACCAATTGAGGTTCAGCTTCGTACAGCTGACTTTGTGTTTGAAACCGCCTATGCCTCCGGTTCAAGGAATGATGCTCCAACCGTAAATACTGCTGTTGATGCTCAAGCCGCGCAGGACAATGTTGCAGAAGATGCTGAAGAAGAAAGACCTCCTGCCGCTGGTGATGAAGTAGACTAGATTTTATTTCTTAGTCTTTTTGTTCTCTCTTATAATTCATGTACTTTGCAAGTTTCAAACCTTATTATTGAATTATAATGAGAATGATTGTATGGCATTGTGTTTCCAAAACTTTGTTTATTCAAACTGCTTGTTTGTGGAACAATGCTTGCATTTTTAAAACCTCATGCACTACATTCATCATGAAAAATATTTTTAAGTGCATTTTGTTTTAAACATTGAGTTTAAACATGCATATCTGATCTTTAAAATCATATCATTTTATATGCATCTGAATGTATTTTTTTTCTATCTATTTTTCGTTTCCATTATTTTTGATAGATTAGAAATCTATGATATAGCATAGTGTGTGCATTGACTTGGGACATGCAGTTTCATGAAATTTATTTTGGACATGTTTTTATCAAGTACAATGTTTTGCTATTATCATAGTGTGGTAATGGCATCAATCAAATAGGGGAAGATTGTTAGGATTCATTGTTAGTACACCCGCTTAATTTGATTGATCCATGCCACGTGTCTTTTTATGGACTTTAGGACCGCATGTAATAAAGTTATACTTCAATTTTTAGATAAGTCCATTTCTAGATTTTTATTTGTCTAGGCTGAGTATTTAGTTTGGTTAGCCTAGCGGTTTAGTTCTTAAAACCGCATTCGTGCTATCCTAGAACCGCCAGCATTGAGTCGCTTATTTTTCATCAAACCGCAGCCTGTGGCTTTGATGAAACTGCTCTTCAAGTCTCTTTTGGAACTGCTTATGACAACTTGATGGAACCGCAATCATGTAACCGCGTGCTTTAGTTTCTTATGAAACCGCTCATCAAGTTCATCCTTGGAACCGCTCCTATGCCTGGTGGAACCGCCGATCAGTTAATGAAGAATTCAAGAGAAGTCATTTATTCCTTAGACAAACATTCCCTTTTCAACCATAAAGGAATGTGTTATGTCTTATCAAAATAACTTTAACTTGGAGTTTCTGCAAGGAATGTCGCTTTGTCTACCAGTTCAAATTGTTTACCGTTAGTCCTTTCTCTGCAACAAAGGACAGTTGTCAGGAGGTGGTGCTACAACTACCTAGGACTACAAGACAAAACCAAGGACGAAAATGACAGGTCAACCAATGGGATTTCGACAGCACTGTACCCTTCAGATTTGATTCAAATCTTTGTCCAACGGTCACAAGGGTGCACTACCTATAAATAGCCTTCATTTCTTAACAATGAAGGCTGCTGAGCTTCAAGAGAAATATCCCAAGTATTCAAGTTTGCTTTGAAGATTGAAACACAAATATTCATACCTTTAACCATCTCCTTATCAAACACATATTTCTTCATCAAGCTTCAAGCCTAACAACCATTCCATACTCAGCCTTTACACAGAAAGTTCTTCATTTGCTCAAACCATCAATTAGATACTTAGAGCATTTGATTTCTTTCCACACACACACCCGATGTATATGATCACATAGATTATATACTTCGAATACACTGGTTGTTATAATAGTTTTATAGGTTAGATTGTTTAGTTAGAGTTTATATTCATCTTGTAAAACCTCCTCTAATTAATACAAGTCTAGTAGCTATTAGAAAATCTTAGACTAACCATCTAGGTAGAGGAGGTAGTTCATTCAAGAACGAACCTCTTCAAATTGTGTGTTTGATCTTTTATTTCTATCTTGTTATTTACTTTTCTGTTTGTGGTCTTTAACTCGCTACTCATACGAAATGACTTGAAAAGTGAATTGTGTTTTTCTTTGATCTTTAAGTTGAACTTATCAGTTGCATCATAGTGTTTTCACCCGAGTCAAACCGCCAAACTCTTTAACTATCCTTTGGCCAAACCGCAAAACTCCGCTGTGCATTTTATCAATTCGGTTTAAGTGCTTTAAACCGCAGCTGACTAAACTGATAAGTACTCGGTTGATTTTCAAGGGTATTTTTCAAAGAAGTTGGACCGCTATTCACCCCCCCTCTAGCGGTTCTATACCCTTATTGCCCTCTGGGACAAACACCATGATATAAATCTCATACAGTGGGTTATGTCTGTTGGATATTATGCCCTAGGCCCTTGAGAAAGGCCTATGCGTTATATCATAGCTTTGTTGTTATAGAGATAACAAACGATTATTATATATTTTGCATGTTTATTATAATGATCATTGTCCCTAGCACTTATGAAGGATAGCATGAGTTTAATGGATAATCATATGATGATTATAGCACATAGGATGTGGATAAAACTTGTGGGTACATGTTGGAGAACAAGTACTGGATAGACCCGTTATGAGATTTATGTCATGGTCAAATGTCATAATTAAATCTCATAATAGTTATATCATTTATCCTTAGACCTGAGATTATCATAGTCTTCCACATGATGAACATTATGTTTGACGTACTCAAATGCTACCCCTAAACCGGGTGGTTATAAAGGCTACGATTGGCATAATCGGATTCTTGTAGGGAAGAATGATAAGTCAAGATGGGATTTGTCCCTCTCTCAAGAGAGATATCTGCTGGCCACTTGATGAGTGAGATTGATAAATAGTGTACGGCGGTACCCAAATGATTGATGTGTTCGATGTCATTTGCTCATATCAACCTACTCGAGATCGAGAAAGCATTGGACAACATAAGTTGACGTGGACCATGACTTATGTCCAATATGATATCGCGTGACAAAGGGATTGTGATATGTTCTATAAGGTTACTTTGGACTTTCAAAGTTATACTAATTAGGTAGTTATAATGGCTTGCTAGAGTCCACTTATGACTTACGGGTTCTGACTCATTCGGACTTGTTGCCAACTTAGTATAATCCTATTGGGTCACACACAATAGAGTGGATTGTTAAAAGCTGAAAATAGGGGAATTCTGGACTGATGACCGTACGGCTCAAATGGTGGCGTACGGCTATGCATGAGCCGTACGGCTACTATTCCCGTAACAATCCAGTTTGTTCAGTTTTCTAGACAGAAAAGGAATCTCGATCCCAAACGGAATTAGGTCAAACCCTTATATATGATATACAGCCGGGTTTGACAGCCTCTAATGGTGATTTGGAAATCACAAACAATTGTTTTAGAAACAATAAATTAAAGAGAGGTAGTGATTATTTATTTTGTGATCCATGATCATCAAAATAAAATAATCAATGGAGCAAATAATTCCTACGAAGAAATCGTTTCTTCATTAATCCTTGGGTCTAGCAATCCAGATCAAGAAGGTGTTATTGATGTCCATTCGACGTGTGGATACCGATAGAGGGTGTTTCCTTTAGCACCTTAAAGTCCGTGTTCATGGATTCAATCTTTAAGGGTATGTTTCTTTCATCTTATATTTAATTTAATCAACATGCACGGATCCGGGCTCTTGGGTGTTTGATTTATATGTTTAATTCCGCTGCGCATGATGCATCAAAACCCACAATGTCCAGTACCTTGTTCCAAACAAGTACCCCATAAATCTAACATGATCATCCATGATCATTTAGCCTTTATTAGTGCTTCACAAGTACTAGGGATGGAGATTATTATAAGTAAACATGAACAACAATAATAATCAAACATCTCTTATTAATATGAATAGAGTGATTACAAACAAC